>JAOWAV010000073.1:37578313-37606147 GCA_028571045.1 Scolopax bukidnonensis
GAACTGGAGCAGCAGATCTCCTGGAATAAGTGGTATTTGTGAAGACTAAAGGTTGGGACGTTGTTGTCACACACACACACACACACACACACAGAGGAAGGAGAGTGGGAACATATTTTTGCGTCTTACTGAACTTAATAAGAAAATGTGCTTTTTATTGTTGAGAAAGAAAAAGAGTAAATAAAAAGAACTACTTAAACATTTCTCATTTTAAGAAGAAGAAGAAGAAAAGACGTTTATCTAGCACTTGTGACTTACCGATAATAGAGTTTATTGTATTTATGTGGAAACAGAGTTTTTAGGGAAATTACGCAGAACACACAAAGTAAACTGCCTGTGTCTTTTTTCTTTTTTTTTTTTAAATTTTTTTTTCCTTTTAATTTGGGTTGGTATTTTGTTTTGATTTCTTGGCTGGGTGGGGAGGCTGGATGCAACCCTTTGTCAACACACGTAGTCATTAATTCTGAGGAGATGAATGACGAGGACTTTAAAGAGTTAACTCTTCAGCACAGCTGCGTTAACTTTTTTAAAATTACTTTTAAATGATGTATTATTGCTAGGCTTCACTTTAAACAGTCGTGTACTGTGCAACACTGTGGTTTAAAAACGAGACTTTACATCAAAAGGAAAACATGTTTTTGTCATTGTCATGAAGTTGAGCTTGTTCTCAGCTCATCTTCACTTTGTCTTTGATATTGATGAAAAAGTATCCTATTGAAAGAAAATAAATTAACACTTTTCTGTGCTCCATAGTGGAGGCGCTATTTTCCAATTTATGAGGATGACAAACTTATATATATAATATATATATAAAAGGGGGGGGGAGGGGTTGAAACATTATTCACCCGAGAGCTTATTACAGATATGTAGTATCAAAAAGTTGTAACTATATTATATTCTACTTTATACCTATACATGCTCAGTATGACGTCACCATTGGTAGCAGCTACCGGTTTACGCTGTAATTTAGACACAATTTCACTCTTAATTGTATGGACCCTACTTTAAGTGATGGTAGCATTCTTTGTGCTAAATTTTCTGATGGTCCTTTCTTTTACTTGGTGGAGTTGGAATATTTTTCTCATTCTTGGTTTTGTTTGGGTTGGTGTTTTGGGGTTTGGTTTTTTTTTTTTTGGTTGTTTTTTTTTTTTCTCTGTTCTTTTTTCTTTTTTTCTTTTTTTTTTTTTAATGGCCAATGGTGTCTTTCTCTGACAGTACCGACTTCAATTTCAACTTTATTAGGAGTCCAGTATTTTGTACCACATTATGACAACTTGTTATTCTTGTGGTGTAAATAAAAAGAAAAAGTTAATTATAGTACCACCTTGCTTTCTGCTGCTGATCTTTTCATCTGGTGCCCCTCAGGGTGATGTGATGCTTCATCCGCTTTCAACAGAACAGTTTCTTGGCATCGCGGAGGGGGGGGTCTTGGTGCTGGAATGGCTTTTTTGGTCAAAAGAGATCCATGCATGTCTCAGGATGGTAGGACATGGTAGGAAAAATGGCTGGAGCTTCTGCCCAGTTTCCTTGCTGCTCTGAGATGATGGGTGTTGTCACCACATCCCTGCCCATGGCAGCAATGGTGGCAACCACCCTGTGTGAGCATCACCTGTTGCTCCAGCTGGAGCCTGGGAAGGTCTGAAGGGGCAGAATCCGTATTTGTGGATTCTTGCTTTGGTGGGACTTGCTTTGGGACCGTGAGCGATGTGGGAGCTGGCTGGAAGGTGGATGAGAGGCCAGAAGCAGCTCCTTCAAGAGGAGACGTGGGGGCTCTTCTGGGCAGAAAGGTGGGAAGGGTCTTGAGGAGCTGGGGGAGTTGGTCTGCTGGTGTGAAATCCAGCTGGGTGATCCAGCCCAGCTCTTGCAGCCTTGATGCAGAAGGCTTGTTCCAGAAGGAGCAGAGGTTATTTCGAGCACTTTTCCAGGGGCTGCTAATCCTTTAGCAGCCAAATGTCTCCTTAAAGAAGCCAAAAGTGCACTTTGGGCTCTGATAACCATTCGTTGCTGCGTGGTGGTTCTGAGACCCTTCAAATTGGGGTGATGGAGGGGAGGTTGTTGGGAATGGATGTTCTGGAGGGCAGCCAGCAACAGGGGCTTCCTTTGGGGCGTCCTCAGGACTCGCAGTGCCTGGTCGTCCCCCCTCTGCAGCAACGCTTTATTTTTTTGTTTGTTTGTTTTCTTCTCCAAATCCACAGGGTGAAAAAACCTGCTGGTCCATCCCCGGGCACGTGCGTTGCTGGGGAGCAGGACCTGGTCCGTGAGCGTTGACGTGTCAGGCCTCCAAAGGCATGGGAGATGCCTTAATCTCACCCGAAAAAGGCTCCGGGTTTGCTGCTCACCACGAGCAGGGGGACCTAAACCCCACGCCGTGCAGCAGGGAGGGCTGACCTCAGCAGCCTGGCACCCGTGAGGAGGTCTCAGCATGAAATAAGGTATTTCAACGACTGCTGGGATTGGTTTTTTACAGCCCAAAAACTGTTAATCCCAAGGAAAATCCCATCCGTTGTGGATGGATGTGTCCCAGCCCCATTAGAGGTGGTTCCCTCTCAGCTCCTCTGAGGGGTCCCGTGGGTGGGAGAGATGGATGCCCAGCCAGGCACTGGGGTGGGTGCTGCTCTGTCCCCTCCCCTGGCATATTCCAAGGTTTTATATGGGGTTTTTTTCATGTGGTTGGTTGGTTTGTTGTTTTTTTTTTTTTTTTAACGTTTTTTTAAAGGCGAAAGAGGCTGTTTTTCAGTCTGAGCAACAGACCAAGGCTTTGTGCTTTAAATGACTGTAGCAATGGGAGCTCTGCAGGGGCAAGAAGGGAGAGCACTATTAAATACACAGTCTGAGTGCACGGGGGGGGGGGTGGCAAGAGTTCAGCCCGTGCCAGCAAAATGTCCTGGTTTTATGATGGGATTGGGCTCTGTGCTGGGTGGGAGCTTTCTCCTGAGGCTGGTGTGTGGTTGGTCCCTTACGGGCTGCTCTGACGCTCACTGAGGGAGGTGGGAACTCATTTATCCCCCCCCTGCCTGAGCCTTACAGGTAAGAATGTTGGTGTAACCTGCAGAGCTGTCCTGGGGAGTCCCTTTGGTTTTTCTCCAGGAAAGGCAGGAGGGGTTTTACTGGTTGCAGGAGGGGTTTTACTGGTCGCAGGAGGGGTTTTACTGGTCGCAGGAGGGCTGGTAGCTGTAAGCTCAAGGCTGCTGCTCCCCAGCTCTGGGCAGAGGTCCTGGTGGGTGAGATGGGGGGGCTCCCCTTGGAGGAAGGGGCGGGGGGGGGTGGTTGCACAACATTGCTGGCTCCAAAAGCCATATTCCCTCACGATCCTTTCTCCAAGAGCCCAGGTAAAGTTCAGTTTCGGTTCAGAGGAAAGGGGGTGTCAAGCTGCAAAACTTTTGCAAAGACGGTTGCAAAGCAGAAAGAGGTGGGAAGGTAGAAAAGCCAAGGAAGGTCATGGTGAGCCACCCCTGACTGAAAAAGCACTCCTGGAGGGGCTGCCTGGGCAACAGCCATGGGGAACAAATCTCTAGGTGAAAACGGGGGCTCCTCAGCAGAGCTGTTCACAGAATAACAGAGAATATATTTTCATAGTTATGAAAAAGAGAAAAAAACAACTCTGCAGAGTTGGGGAAGTCCCAGTCTGCCTTTTTTTTTACGACTGTAACTTAGCTCCTGTCGAGGACTGAGAATATTTCATGACGGTGCAAATAGTGTCTCACAGGCTTCACTAATGAAAGGCTTCAGTAGGGAGGAAGCAAGTCTTAGAAGAACTAATTACAGTCTCTGAGAATAAAGGGATCATGTCTGTGTTTATTGAGGAGCTCTTTGGATTGAACCATGGGATTTGTCTGTGGTTATGAGGACACAGAAATCTGGGAAGCCACCTGGGAGGGGACCTCAGGGAGCTTGGATTAGTTTCTTGAGCTCTGTGTTCATCCTTTTGCACTACCCCAACCGGAAACAGGCTGGTGGAGAACTGACCTGTGCTTGGCCAGGAGACCCCCAAATCCTTCACAGCTGCAGACCTGGGTCTGGCTTCTCCTCTGGGCCCAGCATGAGGGTGGCACAGCACTGGGAGCAGCACGCTGCCGTCTTGTGATTGGCTTTCTGAGCTTGGGAAGGGGCCACAAATCCCCCCGGGAGAGCCATGGGGTTTTATTCGGGGGGGGGGAGTGGGAGTGGCAGGAGTCCATTGTGGCCACCTGTGACAGGAGCCAGCCCCTGAGCATCCCCAGCCCAATCCAACGGGGCAGCAGCTGTGGCCACCCACCCACCGCTCCAGCTCCTGGAGGAGTCATCAGGGCAGAGCATGTTTCCAGCTTAAAACAGATTTTTATCTCTGGAAGGAAAACAGATGGGGCTGGGGGGAGGTTGAGCTCAGGAAGAAGCAGGGCTGCCCACAATGTCGGCAGTGAGGCTTTGGCTGAGGCACCATGTGGGTTTTGCATCTTCCAGCCTAAGGACAAGCCTCAGTGCAAGAAACACCCCTGCTCTTCAGTCCTAGGGGGGCTGCAGCAGTGGTCTTCTGGATGGCCACGAGGTAAAAACTAACTTCTCTCGCCTCCCCACATTTAAAGCACATCAAATGCTTCAGGAGCAATGGCAAGGCCAAGAGGTAACAAGCCAGATCCTGAGCAAAGGTGGTGGCAAGCCTTGCTCCCCTACTGCCTGGCCAAGCTTCTGGAGGGAGTGTATGGGAGTTCAAAAAAAAAAAAAAGCCACCCCAAAAACCTCACTGCTGTATTGCAGTGGGGAAGCATTTCCTCCTGTACTGGTCTCACCGCCCAGAGAGCATCAGTGTGCACCAGCCTCAGAGAAATGCTTTCTTAAGGGCCCTTTATTGGAATTATTGCAATTTATTGGAATGGGCTGCCCAGGGAAGTGGTTGAGGCACCATCCCTGGAGGTGTTCAAAAGATGGGTTGACATAATGCTGAAGGACATGGTTTAGTGATGTTTTTTTATCAGAAGTAGGTTGATGGTTGGATTAGATGATCTTAAAGATCCCTTCCAACCTAGACAACTCTATGACTCTATTCCTTCCCCCATCCCAAGGAGGGAAAGGTTTGTAATCTGCAAATTTAATACAATTTAAAAAAAAAACAAAAAAAACCCAAAAATAACAACAACAAAAAAAACCAAACCACAAAACCCAACAACAAAACTAACCAACCCAATGTTTTTACTGTATTTGGGAGGGTGTGTTTGTGATTGTGCTTGTGATCTCTAATGGTACAATTAGCAAATGGTCAACAATTTCAGAGGGCCTGGAGGAACAAGAGACCTGTTAAATCGGGAAGGGAATGGGGAGCAATCCCTGTGCTTTAAAGGCAATCAAATACTCAGAGTCCTTGAGAAAGCTTTCAGAATTTCACTCTTCAGTGATTTGATTTAGTTTGAAGGAGAAAAAAGAAAAAAAAGAAATCCCTCCTTCCCCCACTGCATGGAGCAATTTCTGAAATCCTTCCCAATCCCTACGAATAATACAGCCAGTGCAAGCTTAGCAACCCCCTTTTAGCCAGCTGGGCTCGTTCGATGGTGAGCAACAGGAATTTCTGGAGGCTATTTATCAAGGAGGTGGGTCTCGGCTCTGGTGAGGGTCCCTGCCTGGCCCCCAAGCCAAGCCCAGCCTCAACAGAGCTGCATTGGGTCTGGGCTCAAATTGTTTCCTGCTGTGGTCCAGGAGATTGTGACCAAAGGAGACAAAAAAAAAAGTCTTTGGGAAAGGTGGAGAGAAGTTTTCTGTGAAAGAGAGGAAAGCTGAAGCAGGAGATGGTGGAAAAGCTCTGCTGGAAGCCCCAGGCGCGTCCCAAGCCCATCAATAACCCTGCCAAGCCTGGGGAGCACCGGGCAAACACTGGGGCAGCCAAGAGGAGAGGGTCTGCAGAGCCTCCTGCCCTTTTTTTTGGGGGGGGAGGCTTTTTTCAGCTCAGGTGCCGTGGGGATGTCTGCGGGCTGGGGCAACCTGGTCCCCAACCCCACCGGAGAACGTGCAGGTTGGGAGGAGGTGGTGGAGCACCCGTGGCTGCCGATGTCTGCAGACTCAAACCACAGAGTGGCTTCCTATAGCTCGGGCTGGAACCTGATCAGGGCTGCTTGGTTTCCTCTGGGCTGATTGATGATGGCTTCTAATACGTTGATATACTTTTCCCATTTGAGGGGACGGTTGATGCTTAGCATGTGGCTGGTGAAATGGCTCTGCGTTTGGCGGTATAACAAATTGTCTTGGCCAGGTTCATCTGTTGGGCTTCATTAGGGACCTCTGTTTTGCCAGATTCTGGGGGTGCTGAAAATGAGACTGGAATTGAGTTATTCCTGGTGGGCTGCAGGCTAATTCTTCTTTCATCTAAAGCCTTTTCATATTTGACCTCTCTCCCCTTTATCTGCGACGGGTAATTTGATTTGCACTGTTATTTCAAAACAATTCCTTTTGGTTCCCTTTGCGAGTCGAGAAAGGCAGGACTTAAGTATCACGGGCTGCTTCCAAGCTCTGCCTTGAAGAGGTTTGTTGGAGTGGGGAAGGAAGAGCAATCCAACCAGACCAGTAAAGTATCTGTAGATTTCATTAGGGCTCCTCCAAAGCTCATCTTGGATTCATCCATTGGATGGATCACACCACGGACTGTCAGAGCCCTTGTTCCTGAGGATCCCAGCTCAACGTGACGGTGCTGCTGGTCTGCTGAGCAATTTATTCCTGGTGGGGTGGGAGCCGTACAGCTCCTCCAGTTAAACCATGCTAGCATTTGTTTTCGGAGGGAAGAAAATAGCTCACAAACACACATCTTTGCAGCTCCCAACCTCCCCTTAGCTGAAAAACACAGCCCCTTGATTTTTGTCTTGGAGTCCAACGTAGCTGGTGTCCTGAGGTCGTTGTCAGGGCAGGCAGCAGGTGGTTTGCACAGCCCCCACCAAAGGCACTACCAGCCCAGCAGTCAAAGCATCCCTCTTGGGTGCTGAGCCATCTGGAGAGAGGTTGACGAAAGCCTTGAGGGCTTTACCTCATGGCTTGCCCCATCGGCAAGGAGATGCTGGAAAGACATCCCTGAGAGCAAAGGACCTCCCGATAACAGGCAGACCTCCTGCCTAAAGATGCAGAGATGAACTGCATGGGCAAGCAGTTGGGGAGAAGGCTGGTGTTGAAGGCAGTAGGACATCTCTGGAGATGCTCAGGTGAGAGAGTTTTTGCTTTTCCCCCTTGTCCCACCATAGGACAGGTTTCTACTTTTCCCTCACCCTGTCTGAAAGAGGTTTTGTTCTCTCATCCTCAGCTTTGGGACATTAGGGAATTGGAGTTTCATGGCCTGACCAGCTCAAACAAAAGCCAGAGGAAACTAAAAATCCCTGCAAAAATGCTGTGAAAAAAGCACTGTTTGACAATGCTCAATGGCAGCTCTCAAAGCCAGAAAATCTTTCTTGAGAAACTTAAAAATAATTTCCCAGTGTCAGGTTTGTTTTTTAAGTTGGGTGAAATTTAAGATGTTAGCTCGAACGAATGCTTCGTATTTTGGCTGGTTGCTGGAAAAGTCAAGTGGAACAGCAAAAGGCAAGTTGATGGCCACCAGAACCATCCATTGGATTGAGCAGCCTCTAACTAGCCCTGTTGGTGGGAGCCAGCATACAGTTCACTTGCGTTTCAAAATTTTAGTTGAATTTTCTTCTTTTCCAGACAACTTGGATTTGACTTGGAACTTGTCGGGCAGGATTTGGCTTCCAGCCTGCTTGGAGCCAGGACTCACAGAGATTAATAACACGGAAAATGAGGAATGCTGAAATTGTGGGGAAAAGGCAGCTCAGAGCCTGCCCCTGGTGAGAAAGTGCACAACTTGTTCAAGGGTGGTGTTTGGAGAGGCAAAGGCTCTGGCAGCTCTTTTGGGGGAACAGCCTCATATTTAACAAGAGCGTCTTTTAAAAAGTGGTGCCAAAGCCCAGGAATGGGGTCGTGCTCCTTCTCATTGGGATACTGCAAATCTTCAGTCCCGTGTGTCTTGGTCATGCATTCAAGGTTGAACTACTGATGAGATGGAGTTTTTTCTCCCAATT
Organism: Scolopax bukidnonensis; assembly: GCA_028571045.1. Lineage (NCBI taxonomy): Eukaryota > Metazoa > Chordata > Aves > Charadriiformes > Scolopacidae > Scolopax > Scolopax bukidnonensis. The sequence continues at coordinate 37,586,338 of JAOWAV010000073.1, forward strand.
TGGACTGGCAGGGAGAGTCGAGCTGTCTGGGGGTTGGGTCTCAAGAAGCAAGATGCAGATATGGCTTGACCACATTGTCTCAGCTGGGGAACAGGGATGCTGGTGGCCACCTTACCTCCTGGGCAAAGAGGTCTCTCCGGACTGGCTTCATCAGATCTCCTGGCCACAAGCAAGAAAAGTGAGTCATGTCCCTGGCAAAGGAAACAATACAAAGATACATCTCAAAATCACTTGTTGTTTGATGCTGATAGTAGAGTTATCAGGCAGGGCTGGAAAATACCAGTCAGTGTGGGTTCCCCTAGCACTGGTCATGGGAAAACAATGTCATCTGAAGCCATTGCAATGATGCCAGCCTTGCTTTCCCTGGAGAGCAAAAAGGGGAACACTGCTAAAGTCCAGATTCAAAAGGCTAGTTGTGTCCAGACTCAAAATGGTGCAATGGGACTTGAAAGCCACGCACCTGAGCTGGAGATGAAGGAGCACCAATGCCACAGCTCAGGCTGCATTTCTCATTTCTCTGAGGTCTGCGCACAGAGGCTGTCCCTCCTGCACTGCTAATGGGGCCCATCCTGGAGGAGGAATAAATACACGAAGAGGGGAACCCCTCTAAATATCTCCCATCTCTGTTTCTCGGCATCCTGCCTTAAACTGGGATGGTGGAAGTGGGCGTGAGATAAACCAGCATGGTGGAAGCTCGGAGCCCAGTGATTTAGGATGCTGGTGACAGGATCCCTTTCTGATCACGGCCGCGTGAAGGCGGCCCATGCGTGCGGTGGGGGAGGAGAGACAGGAACGTTTGAAGTCCAAGACACCCCCCTCTCCTTTTCAGCTCATTAAGCTGGGGCTGAGCTCGATTGAAATAGCATTCCCCTGGCTGGAATTGGGGTGAGGGCAGGTTGCCCCCAGGCTCGGTGGTCCTGTGGTGGAGGCTCTGCCTCCACTACAGTTCCCCTGGTACCCACGGAATCATCCCCCTGTGGAGCATCCCCACCCTGGAAGGGATGGGTGTAGGGTTTGACCCTTTGATTATTTTCTTTAACCCAACCCAGGCAAAACAGTAAAAAAACTGGTGAGTAGGAAAGATGAGGATGAATAAGTCCTCAGATGGGGAAAGGTGGAAATCACCTGGAAAGAAGAAAAAAAACCCCCACGTATATGTATTTATATATATTAATATACATATATATGTATGTATATTTATATATATATAAAAAAATATACATAAATATATATAAAAGTCTGACCCAGCCCTGAACTTTTCTGGCAGGGAAGCGAAATTCATGAGGAAATACAGCACAGCCTGCAATTCCTCATTATATCAGTGGGAGCAACATCAGTGGGGCCAGTAAATCTGCCAGATGGCAACGGGGGGATTAGGTGGGAAGGTGGGACCCGCAGGAGGGTGTTGTGTCTCCCTTCCCCCAGGTCCTGCTCCACCCCCACTCTTTTCATTAAGGAATGTTAATCATCCCGGCTCCCAAAGTGCTCTCGGAGGTTTGTTTATAATAAAATCTTTATGGTGCTTAGAGGTTTGGGTTTTTTTGTTGTTTTTTTTTTTCCTTTCTCACTCTACATTGCAAGATGGTTGCGTGCAAAGCTTTGGAGGGATGGCAGCTCAGAGGAACTATCCTGAAGGTACGTATCCCTGGGGTCTCTCCATCAGCAGGAGACTCAAGGTGAGGAACCCCCCAGCAGTGCTACAGGCACCTGATGTGACCACGTGGCCTAAAATTTGCTCTGGCATCAGGCTGCTGTTCATCAATGCATGGTGTGGTGTCACCACACGGCAGCACCAGCAGGACTGGGATGACATGACCTCCTCCCACCTTGCTTTGAACATCCTGCAAGCCCTTGGTGGGCTCCAGTTTCCTCATGGGGTGGCTGGGGTAAACTGGGCTGGGATTGGGCCGTGGCCAGTGCCCCCTCCTCACACCCTAAGGCTGCCTATTCACCTGCAGGAGAATTTTCAAGAAACTTTCAGAAATCTCATCTTTCCACGATCATTTAGGTTAGTCTGCAAACAAGGAATGGGCTCAGAAGTTATCTGGTGGGCAGGAGAAAGGAAAAAAACAGACAAATACATGCCTCATTAATCCCCAAAGCCTCATTAATCCCCAAAGCCTCATTTGCTTAAGTAACAGGACCAAGGCTGCCAGGTTAGGGTCAGTCCCAGCTGGGTGTTGGCTTCCCCATGCTTTGCAATACTTCTGACACGTCAAGGAAAAGCCCTTTCAGCAAACACATCAACAAAAAGAGGAAAATAAAAGATTAAAAAGTTTCAAGTGACTGGCAGAGAACCCAGCTGGCTCCTTCCTCCTCGGGTTTGTTTATTTTCTGTAGCTATTGAGGTCGCCCTGGCTGCTCCATCGTTCCAGGAAAAACCATGGCGCGGTCCATCTCCATCCCCAACCTTTCTCCTGCTTTCCCTTCAGCCTCTGTGTCTTCTCCTCTCCCTCCCCGGCATCCCGTGTGAGCTGTGAAGGATGGGCCTTTTTTCCTGAGGGAAGGAAGACAAGGAAAAAAAGAGAAGTGCTTCCCCCAGGGCCCGCTGTGATTTCTTGTGAGTGTTTACAGCCTTCATCCTGGCACAGAGCAAACAGGCGGTGGTTGTGCCAAGGAATGATATCACAGGGCTGATGGACTCCAGAGCTGCTTGGACAGATCGGGGAGAGATAAAAGGGGGAAGCTGTCTGATTAGACTGGAGCCCCAGCTGATCACCTTGAGAAGATATATGGAGTAAATTTATTTATTTATGTATTTATTGATGGGGGGGGGGGGATAATAAACGCTGCAGTCCGGAAAGGCAATGCTTTGAGCTACCACAACCAAGGTGGACATCTTCAGAGCCTGACAAGCTGTGCTTTAAGGTGTATGTTTCAATGACCAAAGGGGGGAGAGGGGGGGTTTGCATGCACACGAGTGAAATATTAACCCGTTTGCTAGTGGTCAAGCCAAGCAACCCACCACTCAGCTGCAGAGCTCCCTGCTTCCTTCTAGCAAGGAGTGTGTTCCGGGGGAAAGAAGCAGGCACAGGACTGTAGAAGCACAGCGTTTTCTGGAAAGTAGCATCCTGAACCAAAAGATCTCTTTTTTTAAAAAAAAAACCAAAACAAACCCCAAAAAGGGTTTCACCTTCCTCCAGCTAGTGTATCTTTGCTTCTGCTGCGTTGGTGGTGCTTTTGCTGTTGGTGGTACAAACAGGATGCTCCTAGGAGAAACCCCCCCACCTCCAACATTTCCCAGTGCCACTGGAATGGCATATGGAAATACCATATTAATTAGACACGTTTCTGCCACATTTCTGCCATTGGACTATCAAATATGTTTTGTATCTTAATATCGTAGTGCATTACTAATTGCTTCATCGTGGGCTGGGGACTCAGATCAGTAAAACGTAGATTTCCAATATCAAAACCAGAAATATTCTTCGTGTCACAGGATTGGCACTAAATTGCCTGTATATAATGTACAGCTCCACTGTCCCTGGCATCTCCCAGTGGCTTGTGTGTCGTGCTCCAAGAGGAATGTTTGGGCTGGCTCAGACACACTGAGACACACACTGGGGTATTTGGTGAGGGAAAAAAGAGATATCACAACAAACACCTCAAGGAATTCCAGTCTGGAAAAAAAAAAAAAAATTAACCCTTTCTTCCAGTTTTCTCTGCATGGAAATTTGCTTTAGTCAATACAGGCCTTTTATTTATGCGTTGTTTGAACTCTTTTCTATTCAATTATTTTTATGATGCCTACAGGAAAATGAATACAGGACAAACCCTTCCTTGCCGAGTCCTAGAGTGCTTGAATGTCCACCTGGATTTATGTCATCTCTGATGAGAGACCAAGGAGACCTAGGATCCTGGTGAATCCAAGACTGACCACAGTGGACTAAATAAAATGTACGTTATAGCCCGTGCATCTGTCCAGGAAGTGTTTCAACCAACCACCCATGATTTTTCAGGTCCTGTAACTACTGAACAAGGTAAGTCCAGTCTGGGTTTCATCATCCAGTTTATTTACCACCATCCTCCAAAGGCTGCTCCCGGGCATTCCTGCTGACCCAAGGGTGAAACAGTCTTTTACATGATGGGCTTTTGCATTGGGTTTGAATTTATTTTGCTGCCACTGAAGGTTTCTCCCTGGAGCGTTCCAGCTGAGAGTACAGTCCCATTTGCGTGGGGTTGAGGCCAGGAAAGTGGGGAGAGGCAACTTGTGCTCCAAAGGGTTCAAAAGAGAGGAGAAATGCATAAGCCCTGTCATCCCTGGTTTGCAGGCAGGGAGCTAGTGTGGAGGGGCCCCCCAATATAGCTGCCTATTCATCTCCCTCCTCTTGTCCTCCAGGCTCCTCTTGAATCAACAGGAGCAAACCAGCACCTCAGAGGACAATTTGTCACTGTCAGGCTTAGTTTGTGATGAAGCAACCTCTCTCCATTAGCTATGTGACAAATGGCTTAGACACAACCCCATGTTCAGAAACATAGGTAGATGACCCAGCAGTGTGTGCTGGCAGCCCAGAGAGACAACCGTGTCCTCGGGTGCATCAAGAGAAGTGTGGCCAGCAGGTCTCAGGAGGTGATTCTGCCCCTCTACTCTGCACTTGTGAGACCCAACCTGGAGCCTGTGTCCAGCTTTGGAGTCCTCAGCACAGGAAGGACATGGTCCTGTTGGATTGGGTCTAGAGGAGGGCCACGAGGATGCTCAGAGGGATGGAGCACCTCTGCTGTGAGGACAGGCTGAGAGAGCTGGGGGGGTTCAGCCTGGAGAACTCTGTGCAGTGACAGGACAAGGGGGAACAGTTTTAAATTGGAAGAGGGGAGATTTAGATTAGAGATTAGGAAGAAATCCTTTCCTGTGAGGGTATAGAGACCCTGGCCCAGGTTGCCCAGAGAAGCTGTGGCTGCCCCATCCCTGGAGGGGTTCAAGGCCAGGCTGGATGGGGCTTGGAGCAACCTGCTCTGGTGGGAGGTGTCCCTGCCCAGGGCAGGGGGTTTGGAACTGGATGATCTCTAAGGTCCCTTCCGACCCAAATGATTCTTTGATTTTATGATTCTATGTGTGGCACAAATTCCTGAGTGAAGCTGAAGGATACCACCTGAAATGTCCCATGAGGTACCTCTTGCACAGCACACTTCTGTTCTTCCTAGGGAAGAACGTGTGTCCATGCAACATATCCCTGGCATTTCCAAGCTGCAGTCTGAGCTACAAGCCAGGGTAGTAGAATGGGGGTCACACCCTGTAACTTCCTTTCTTGCCTTCTTTAAAAAAAAAAAGAAAAGACATTGAATCTCTCATGCCCACCCCCCCCTTCTGTCTCAAGCCTGTAAGATTATGGGGTTTCGGTTTTATTCATGGGCTGAACCAGTTCAAACATGTGGCCAAAAGCCTGGAGAAGAAAGATGTTGTTAATCTGACGCTCTGGCTTCAGTTTCTGATGCTGTCAGCTTCTCGGCGAGTTAAAAATGAGTCAATGAGAATGGAGCTGAGATGGGATAATAAATATCAGGCAAAGACCCCCATTAGTTTCTCTGCTCTTGCCCCGAGAGATGTTGAGGACCTGGTGGTAATCAATGCTGAGCAAACATCTCTGTGTGTGTGTGTGTGTGTATCTCCTTCTTGCTAAATATTTCACCAACAGAGGGGAAAGGGAGCTCCTCACTAGGCAGGAGGCAAGTAGGACATCTTAGGCTTTCACACCAAGTCTGTGACTTCGTTTTTCCTTCTGAGACCCATCAGACCCGGCCTTCGTGCAACACAGGGCTGGTGGCTCCATCTATGCAACATCATGGCTCCAACACTTCAGCTGGAGTTGGCTTTGAAAGGCTTGGTGACAGGGTAGTGGTAGAGGCAGGGGCATGTAGCAATCCCCCAGCTCCTGCCCTCTTGCATTTTACCACCTGGCAGAGGGATTTTTGGGTGTCAGGGAGGAGAAATGTCCTACCTAAGGCAGACCTAAGTGACATCTTCTTGAGGGCATCTCTGCTGGGATTGGCAGCATCCTTGCCTCTCAGTGATGGGGACTGAGGGAAACAGCTGCCCTGCCTGCACAGCTGGGGACATGCTGGGGCAAATCCAGCCCCAGAGAGGCACCCCACAGCCGGGTACCTCCCCATACCCCATATCCTCCTGGTTGGAGGGGGGGGCTCCCCCGACAGCCCCCCTTGGGAACCACCCATCTCCTTTCCCGCGGCTGTGCCTGCCTCGACCTTTCTCCCAGCGCGGGTCCAGGGACCGTTGTGGTTGCCCCGAGTGCTAAGATTCCTCTTTTTAATTTTTTTTCTCGTTTTTTTTTTTTTTTTTTGTTCTTCTTGGTTGAAATTTGGGCAGTTTCCAACATGAGTCACTGTCCGCCTCTTCTCCGTAATTAGCGTGCTGGGAGTTGCAAGTATGACTTTGGTGTAGTCTACTAGAATTAATCAAAGTATATCTTACACATTTAAATACAGTAAAACCATCATCCGGCCAAATCCCTCCTGACTGGCACAGCCCTATCCCCAGTCCTCTCTCCCTCTGCTCTATCCCTTTTTTTTTCTTTTTTTTTGGTCTCTTTTATCCTTCCCTTTTAGCACTGTTTCCCACAAATACTTGTAACCTCTTTTCCCCTTAATCTTGGCAGAGCCATTCTCAGGGAGGGCTTATTTTTTTTGTGCAAGTTTTGCAGCCTGTTTCCTTCTGTCCATGAATGTCTCGCTGTGGTTGGGTGTTGGGAAGTTGGTTTGCTTCGGGCTTTGTTTGTTTGCTTCGCAGGCTTTTGACATCTTAAATAAGAGAACAATTTTACCATTTGACAAAAGGAATAAAAACATATGACCCGCCTTACTGTTTCTTTCAACTCCCTGTTAAAGCCTCTTCATTTTTAATTGATTTCAGGAGTGACCAAACTTTTTAAGGATCAAAAAAATGTGATTTGGGCATTTTTCCCCTCTCTGTTGGCCATCTTGTTGTATAATAGCCATATGGGTGGAAGAGCTCCAGTTGCTTTGCTGATGTAAGTTCTGTGCATGATGAAGACCATCTCCAAAGCTCTGCCTGGGGATGCACATTGGCGAAGGAGCCCCGTCTCCAGCCTGCTCAGACTGGACTCAGAGGTGGGATGCTCAGTGCAGAGCTGGCATCTTTTAGAGCAGTCTTGAAGCTGTGTGTTCGGACTGGTCTCAGGACTGAGAAGCCAGATCTGATGGTGGTGATCTCCAGATGACTTTACTTGACCCCTGCCTTGTAACAGGAGATAAAAACTTTAGGTTTAATTCACACAAAGTCCAGCATCATCTTTACACATGACTTGCATTAGAGGGCAATGTTTATTTGGGGATATGGAGTCAGAGCTGAAGACACCACAGAGGGGTTCTTGAGCGACCTGTCATCACCAGTCCTCTGTGTCAGCAAACACCAGAGGGGTAATTTCACAAATGGGGTGGTTTAGAGGATAAAAACAAGACCAGAGTCCAGGAGGCTATGCTGGAGAAGGTCTGTAGGTGAAGGGTCCCAGCAGAGGAAAATGTGAGTGCACCCATGGGTTCATTCCCCCCATGTGGTCCTTCATCTTACATCATGGCAGTCTTTTCCAAGGTGGGGCAAGTTGCACATGGTCATTAACTAAACCCACTTCTCTGCCCAGTCTTTGTAAATGGAGAGGACAGGCAAAGCCTTGCTATGATTGTCAAATGTCTTGGACTGAAGACTCCACCCCAAAAAGGCAAGGGCTGCATGCAAGAGGGAAGCTACAGTCACCCATTCCTCACCTCAGACATCTCCTGTGAGATGTCTCCAGCTCTGTGGGTAAACGGCGTAACTGTTAGAAATGTGTTGGAACAGAATGTAGGCTTTCTTTCACACAGAGTCGTGCTGCTGAGATAAAAGGCATGCTGCAGAAGAGGCTTGATTTGGGGATTTAGCAGTGCAGGTAGGAATGCTGAAAGCTCGGGGCAGGGGCCAGAGGGAGCTGGTCTCCATCCGGTATTTTTCCTTGCAATGATGAAATGTTTGTTTCCTGGAAACAGAGTACAGATCCCCTCGGGTTTTGGTACCCACGGCGCCTGCTGAAGCTTGAATCCCTCCTGGATGATTGGCAAATTCTTAAAGACAAATTCTAGAGTTGGACTTTTGCTTTCCCTCTTCGTTTACCCAGCTCTACTTTCAGCTCTCAGGATACTCGTAAGTATATGAGCACTGACTTTCCTAGCAGCAAGATTTCAAAAAGTTGAAATACTTATCTGGGACGAACTGAAAAATGAAATGTTGGAAATTTCTGGCAAACCAAAATTTAAAAAAAAAAAAAGAAAAAAGAAAGAAGATATATTCTTTGTCAAGTGAGATATTTGAGTCAGCCTGAAATGAAGTATTTTAGTTGGACACTGACCATTTTTATACTGTAAAATTAAAAAAAAAAAAAAGAACTTTTGAATCAAAGTCCTTTCAGAGCTCTCATTTAAAAACACTCGAAATATGCCTTCCTGATTTTTTGCCAGATTTTGTTGTTGTTAAAACCAACCATTCCATAAAATTTCTGCGAATTGTTGTATTTTTAAGAATATCAGTTTAGAAAATGACACCCACTTCTACTTTGTCTAGCTTTTTACCACTTCCCAAAGCCCCAACAAGCAATTCCCAAATAATGAGTCGCTCTCTGCAATCTAGGAGCTCCACATCTGCAAGCCAAATTTCACCTGTAGGTGATTGTCAGTGAAGCCGAGGACAGAACAGGAGAGTCTAGGAGTTAATGAAGAGGAAGATGTTTTTTGGCACCAATTTGGGAAAACATCTCCGTCCAGCACAGGCCTGTAGCATGTGCTTAGATGCAAGTGTGCGCATAAGTCCTCTTTGGCATGTGTTTGAAGTGTTTTCCTGAGTCAAGGCCTTCAGTTTCAACCTCCTAAAAAGTTTTGGCAGACCATGAAATGCGCTTAAAGACGAGAAATGAAAACACGTCGTAGTTGGCAATAACCTTTCAGTTTTGAGGGATGTTCATTTTATAGGTCAAAGACATATGGGAAAAATTCATGCGTTTCCCAAACAACAATGCATAGCGTTGGGAACAATTTAATCTGAAACAGCAATGTGGGGTTGGGTCATTAATGAATCCTGAATGCAGTCATCCATACGCTGCAAAACCTGGCTGGAATGGGGCATCTGCTAACTAAGGATGGATGTGCCCTGATGGATCGCCAAATGAGATCCCACCTGCACCTACAGGCTGGTGGGTCCAACCCATGACAACCATCACAGCACAAGTGTGGGTTGTCCAGGCGCTCCGGGTTGAGCGCCAACCACCTGTGTGTCCCTTGCACCTCGTCCAAGGAGGTCCCCAGAGGCCAGCTCTTCCAGAGCCAAGATCCAGAGGTCCTCCAGAGCCATCCTGGCAGAGACAGCACGCCTGTGAGTGGGAAGTCACTCTGCTCTGCTACAAGCGCTCTTGTGAAGACCTTGGCAGTGTGAACTCAGGGGGAGCCAAAAACATGACAAGGGTGGACAGGCATAGTGTGTGTGTGGGAGGTGCAGAGGTCGGTATGGAGACACAACTGCCTCCTCTGAAGAGAGGGAGGCTGAGAAATGCCTGGACGGGGTCCTCACAGGCTTCCTCCCCTTCTTGTGGGAACCAGGCTCGTCCCCCCTATTTATCCCAGAAGGATCGAAGCATCAAGCCAGAGCAGGTTGCTCTCCGTTGCAGTGTATGGGGTTTTGGAAGGAGACCATCAGAATTCAGTGCTCCATTCTGCGAGATAATGGGAACATCCCAGCCAGCAGGACTTGGCTTGGGATTTTGACTGTACAAAGGAAACCCCAGGCTCACGATTCGTTATCCCCCCTGCTTGTCATTTGGCTCCATTTCAGATCCAGCCTGTAAAAGGAGGTGGAAATTTTACATGAAGGAGCTTGATTGCACGTCCACTGAATCAGTTGACCCCAGAGTGACAGGGCCCCATGGACCCTTTATTTTTATCCTGGGCTGGGATTGCTTTTCAGTTTTGCAAGAGAGTTGGAGGTTGGGGACTGTGTGACTTCCAGGACAGGATGCAAGCCCAGAGCAAAGAACCCACCCTCTGCCACTAGCCAAAATCCACAGCCTGATTTTCCTTCAGGTTCAAGAGTATGTTTGTGTTGGTAGACCAGACAGTCCTGGAGATCCTGGAGGGGATGATACATGCATGAGTGTGTTCCAGCCCCATTTCCAAACGTGAAAACCTGATTAAGGTAGAGTGAGTCTCAATCACAGCTCTGTTTCAGCTTCTCAGCCTTTCAAGCAGAGACCTTTATCTCAACTGCTGCTGCTTTCATTAGGGCATCATCTGGGAAAGCTCCCTCTGGAGATCTGATGTCAGCACCTGGAGAAGTTGTAGGATAGATAAGGTGCAGGTGTAACCAGCACCTTATCAGCAATCAACCAAAGCTGTTATATTTATTGCTGGAAGAAGGTTAAGCAACACTTAAGCCCATCATTATCACTAAGAGGAAACAATGGTTAGACCCTGATTTAGACAATGTCAAATTTGTCCTTTTCCCAGTGTTCTTCCTCCTGCCTCTCTTCCTCCTCCTCTTCATTGCAGTTGTATCCACGTGATGGCACCAACCCACAGGTGCTCTCCTTCGCTCTGAGCTAGGCTGGGGAGATGAAGACAACTTAGGAGAAGCTTTTCTTAACAGCCCTGGCCCGGTGGGCTGGAAAAGCAGAGCTGGCTGAGGTGGGTATGACCTTTACCACTCGCACTGGGTGGGAGATGCACACATTTTCTCCTGGTTGGAGGGGTTTTCTAGTTACTGTTACAAAATTCATCACTGATTGCGATGGGAAGTTGTTCATGTTGATTATGTCTCACCAGGGCATAACTAACACCACTGAGCTATGCAGGGATTGCAGCAACTGCTCAGCAGTCATACTCAACAGTTTGGTTCCTGGCCAGGCTGAAGCAAGAAGATGTGCCCTCCTGAAAGCCTGAAACTGTTGGTAAGATTTTAGAGGAGTCCCACCCTGTGGCTCGGAAATCTCTGGTTGGTTTTGAACTGTCCTGTTCCAGTGTGGTTGATGAGAGTTGAGACCCAGCTGGAACCACCAAACCTGTTTTTCACCATGATCCTCCCTACTGTGGGATGTGACCCTGCAGCTCTGGGACAGAAAGTGCCTTCAGCTCCAGGAAGGGTCAGGTTGCCCCAGTTGGGTTTTCACTCCTTGCTTTCTGGCTCCCTGCTGTCCAGAGCAGTGGAGGGGAGAGGGGCTCTGCAGCAAGCTCTGTTCCTCTCTGGGACATGCAGTTTCTCAAGGAGAAACACAGATGCTTTGTACTTTGGCTCATGCAGTTTGGTTTGCTCTTTGAGCGTTAGCTGGACTTTAGGCTATGAATGAGTGCAGGCAGCAAACCTGAAAGCCAGCTGCTTTTTCTGCTTTTTCCTTGTTTCCTCTTCAAAGCAAAGTAAGAACGTGGATTTCTGACAGCGGGGGTTTGGTTTTGCACTTCCCAGTCCCCAGCATCTCAAAAGGGGCACTGATGCTGTGGGAACACTGGTGGCAGAGCCCCTAAAGCTGGTCAGCGGGACTGCTGATGTGGTGGGAGACAGCTGTGAGGTTTCACATCTCTGCCACCTTTCTTTTTCTAGCAATCCCAACTGGCACTCTGTAAATTGAAGCTCGAGGCAGGAGGCTGGCCAAAACTTTCCAAGTAGGGATTTGGGGTAATACGGAGCTGCCCTCTGGTCTGGGGGAAAGAAATATCCCTCTGGTTAAACAGAATGCGAAGGCGGGGGGTGGGGGGAGAGAAAAAAGTCAGCTTGGTGGTACAAAATGAAAACTTTATGAGCCCAGCTCTTTGAGGAGGAAGGTAGAGGGAGGGGATGGTTTGGTTTAGAAATTAAATCATCAGCTTCGAGCATGACCTTTGGCTTCTCCTGACCCCAATACTAGTGAAGGGGAAAGGGTCTGGTCATATAAACATGTCACAGCATGAGGTTCAGTGGGGTAAGATCTGATTACAGCCCAGCAGAGCTCTACCAGAAGTAGCTGTTCCCAGTCCACACTGTGCTGTGGCACTGGGGCCAGAATCCCTCCATCCTGCCCCAAGTGAACCCCCTTAACAGGGCTGGGGATGTGTGTGCTGCAGCCTCCTTTCAGAGATCCTTTGCCTTTATATGTCCTGCTCTTTCTTGCCTAATTCCCCTTCAACCATCGTGGGGAATGGAGAGAATGCAAACAGAGGACACTCCATGCACCATGTCGCATGGGATGGGAGCTGGAGGTTTGGGCAGGAACACATCCACCAAGGGCCTTGGTCCCACTTGTCCCAGACAGTTGCAGAGGTGTTGGGAGCGAGAGCTCTCCAGATCTGATGGACATTTTGAGGAATTTCTTGCAAAGGACTAGGCAAGAAAGAGCGATTTTTAATAATCATCTTCTCACTCCTTTAGTGGGACACACAGCTCCTGCAGCATTTGTGACAAAAATGTTGGCATTGCTGATTTAATTCCATTTTAATGCTTCATTAACAAATATGGGCTTTCAAAGGCAATGCTGAGGTCCCAGTGTAGAGAACAGAGCTTAACATGGATGAAACTAACCCGAGAGCAACTTTCAATACACAGAAAACTGGTTTGAATTGAAGCCTGAATGAGCCATCCATCTCCATGCTGAGGTATTCACATGTGGTCCATAAGAGGAGGCCAGTCTTTGTTTACCTTCCTTTCCATACTGGATGCTAATCCTCTGCACCTCTCTCTTCCTTCACTCTCACGGTCCCTTTTTTTGGGGCTGTGGAAGGTAGTGTTGTTGTGTTGTTCCTCCAGAAGGGACAAATCTCACTCTACTTCAGCCCACTGCCATAATGTGAGAAGGTTGGGACTCAAGATTTGATGGATATTTATTTCTCTGCTGGCCCTCAGGTGGTGCAAGTCCCTCCAGTAGCTCAGTTTGTCCTTGCAGCCTGATGAGACAAGGATGCTCTGTGGTGGCAACCAGTGACTGAAGCACAAGCCTAAACTCCAGTGTGAGTGGGCCATTGACCACCAGGCCACCCCAGCTGTCTCAGCACCATGTCCAGAGATGCATGGTGGTGTAACGGGCCCCAGTGCCTGGATGTGGCTCATGGAGATGATGCAACCCTGTTGCTGTTGAACAGGGAGAATTGCCTGTGGGGAGAGCAAGCCAGGTAATAATTCATGCAAGCATCTCTCCAGCCAACTCATCCCATGATCCCACCATGCTTGGGATGTCAGCAGGCCACAATCCCTTAGCTCACATCACTCCTACTGGACTGCAATGACCTGTCTGAAGTCAGATGTCCTCATGTTGCCCAGGAGCACCAGTGCCCACCAGGTACTACTACCTGGTGCCACGTGTCTGTCAGATGGAAGGTGACATTGGTGGGGCAGGGTGGTTGCCACTGGCATGGCTCTGACTGTCACTGTTGTGACTGTTGTAGAGGAAGTGGTCCACTGGAGAATGAGTGGAGTGGGATAGAGATGTGCAGGGGAAAGCGTTGAAGAAAAAGCAGAACGGATATGGAGGTCAGAGGCCTCATCTTGGATGGATGTTAAAGAGTGGCAAAGGTTGGCCATGTGTGAGGCTCATGCCTGGGTGTGGCAGATGTGTGGCTGTCCCCATGGATGGGATCTGCCAGTTTTGGCATGAGCCACACCAGCGTGGTGAGAGAGGCTGTGCCCATGGAGCTCCTTGCCTAGCGTTTTGGGTCCATCACCAAGCGGTGCTTGCCACTTGGATGGAGAACCCTGTGCAGACTCTGCTGAGCACTCAGAGAGGTGAGGAGGAGGAAGATGATCAGTCAGCTCCTCATGCCATGCATGAGGAAGCAAAGGGCTGTCGGAAGAAGAGGGGTCAGGGTCAAAAACCCTCAGTGCAGGTGCCAGAGCCCAGCCATGATGCCAGACCCAGGCAGGCCAGGGGAAGAGTGGTGTGAGTCTCCACCTCCCACGGTGCTCTGCAAGCTGCTGTCTCGCACATTGCCGGGACCATGCCAGCTGGTCCCTTGCCCGGTTCCTGCTGAGTTTCCACCAGATCACTAATTTGGGAAAGCAAGCTGCAGTCTGGCCGGCCGCTCTTGAAAGAGGTTTCTGAAATAAGGGATGTTAGGAAATTTCATTATGTAGCTTGTGGCCATGTGCGAAGCAAGAATGTTTTTTTTCAAATAACTACCCGGACAACTCAAAAGACTGTGTGATGAACTGCAAATGACCCACTCAGCCCATTGTTTCTAGTAGCTGGGGAAAAAGCCACAGCGACCAAGGTTGAAAACAATGCTGCTTGAAGGGGTGGCTTGAAGCCTTGAGGGAAAGAGTCCCCTTCAGCAGCATGACTCGGTGCTGACAGTAAGGGAGAAACCCAGAGCAAACCCTGTGAGTCCCCAGCCTCAAGGTACCTTTGCCTGAGAGCAAATTCATGCTGGTGTGCCACACCACAGAGCACGGCGTGAGCACACCAGCATTGTGCTCAGCTGGAAGCACAGGCTCTGTCCGTATTCATCATCCAGGCTGGAGTATGGGTAAAGGAGGCTAACCCTTTTGTAAGTATTGGCCAGAGCAAATAATGACTTATCTTAAAGAAATGACTCGTGTTTCAGCAAATGCTTCCTGCAGAAATATTTTTCTCACAGCCTTTGTTTGGGGTTTTGGCAGATCTGGAGTTGCTGGCGTTAGCAAAACCCATCGCTCCCGCCCACTGTTCCTGGGCCTTGCGTAGGAAATAAGAAATAAAGGCAGAGGGTACGTGGAAGGCTAAATCCATCACCACTTCTGCTCCACGCTGCAGCAGGATATGAAGCTTAAAGGTGAATTTCAGAGGAGATCCCCAGATAAAGCCAAGGGGGGCTGTGTGCTTGGCTGCTCTTGCAAACATACCTGTGCTGGGCAGTCAGCTTTTGCAAATCTGTCTTTACTGCCTCATACTAATCCCTGTCAGGTGCTGAGGTTTCTTGAAACCAGCCCTTAGTTCCTTCTTTCTTTCCTGAAAACTAGAATTTTGGGAGGGGGGGGAAAAGGGGAATATCTCCTGATTGTGTCTCAGAAAATGTGTTGTTGATCCCAGAAGGAAAAAAAAAAAAAAAAGGAAGAAAAAAGAAAAAAAAGCTATATTTTGACTTGCAAATCAATCCTTCATTCCTTGTCTCCTGCAAAGGCTTTGACAACGTTTCCTGCAGGGAGAGAGTACCATTTGCAAATGTCACAGTTCAGGAGTGGAGGGAGGAAAAAGTCCATCTTGATTCTGGAGAACTTGGAATTTTTTCCTTCCTGATGGTAGGGAATTTTTCATGGGAAGGCAATTTCATTCCTCTGCCTGGTAGGCTCACCGATCATTTTAAAAAAGACCCCTGGGGGAATAAGGCCTTTAAAAGCTCCATTTGCTCCCAGTCATTTTACACAGTAACTCAAGCTGAAGTGAAAGATCTTTATTTAAATATGAATTAAGCTCCAACCTTAAGTCTTTACTGCGTTATTTTCCTTTGAGGTTTACTTTGATATTATTTCAAAGTCTTGAAGCTAACAAAATGCTGGCCAATATTTAAAATGACAGGAGAGTTCTGGAAAAAGATTTAGGAGGCAACTAATGTCTTTCAGTGCAGGGCTCTGAAACAAGACAGGAAATCATAAAAAGGCTGAGTGCACTTTACCATGCTCAAAACAAATTCTGAGACTACAAAGGCAAGCGAATGGCATCACAACCACAAAAAGCATCAAGATACAGCTGAAAAACCTATATTAGCTTGAATTATTCCATTAAGACATGGGTGAGATGCTGGTAATGTATGGCATTTTGGTGCTAGAAATGGGAGAAAGGGTGAAAGATAAGACATAAATTCATGATTTTTAATGCACTGTGAAGAGAACGTGCCTAAGTGATGAAGAGATGGGTTGTGGAAGAGGGTCTTCTGCTCAGCTTGACATCTTTTGCCTTTTGTGGCTTCCAGCAGCTCATTTGCTGATGAAGTAGCTGCTGGAAGAGGTTTTGTCTGCCTGAAGAAGATGGAGGGTGGCCCCATGGGAAGGCTCTGCTCCTCCCAAACTATTGTGTGTGTTGGTCAGCCAGCTGTGGCTCAATCCAGAGTCCCAGGAAAGCACCAGTGAAGCTTTCTTGCAGTGATGGGCACTGCTTCTTGATATCTTGTAATTGTAATCTCTCTCTGAAAGGGATCTCCAGAGTCCAAGCACCCAGAAGTCACCAGTGTTTTTTGAGACCCATGTTTTGTTGAATCCAGGAATGAACAGAGCCCTTATTCAAAATACTTGAGGGCATTTCTGGCCAATATGTGAGCAAAGCCAGGCAGAACAGATGGAGGCCACCTCCGTACAGGAATGAGAGTTGTGCCATACAGGGAACAACCACCTCCAATGTTTTGCTCCTCAAGCCCAACCAGGTGCCAAGCAAGAAAAGTTCCAGCAAAAAATCATGGGTGGCAGTACTTCCACATCACTTGTGATTTCTGGGTAGATTTTTTTTTTTTTTCATCTTTCTGCTTAACCCTGATAAAGGCTATTTTTTCACTACGTTTCATAACAGCAATAAACAGAAGATGTATCATTTTCCTGATCATGCAGGTGACTGCATATGGGTGCCCCCGAAGGTTCATGGGCTTCCTCCTCTCCCAGGTTGGAGTGTGATGCAAGTTCCCATTAGCAGAGCTCTGAGTGCTGAGATGATGAAAGAAAGGCCTCTTTGCTGTCACCCTTCAAGGGAGGCTAAATTTGCTGTCCCAAAAAACAGTGTCTGGCTCATCCCAGTCAACAAGGACTCACAGTTTACAAACATCCCTGGGAAAAATTTTCAGTGCTCCCCCCTTTCCTGATCCCTCCTTGCTGTTGGTGTTCTCTGATTGTGTGAAAACAGGGTGGCCTTGGGGGAGGCCAGGGAGAAAAGGGATCCCAGTGGGTGAGACTTTGGGTTTGGATTTGTTCATTGGGTTTTTTAAAATTATTTCGGTCTGTATCAAGGACTCTAGCTGAAAATGCGAGTGGCAGCTGAAGACTGTTTTTTCCCCTTTGGAAAAATCCCCTTTGGAGGACTGGCAGTGCTAAACTGAGCTGGGATTGAGTTAAAAAAAAAAATAATTAAAAAATATCGGTAGGTTTTACATCACCACCTCAGTGTTTGGCTTCTTCCCAGTGAATATTTTGTTTCGTTGTTAGCCAGTTGTTAACCCGTTGTCTGGGTTTTCCCTTTACTTCATATTCCTTCCAACCAACTGACCCACGTTGCTGGCTATCAGCTACAACTCTTGTGAGATGGACTCATACAAGATGCAAAGCCTTTCCAGCAGCTGATTGAAACGTGTGGGTTTCTATTAATCATTTCAAATGTGTTTTTTCTGTTGTTAAAAATCTGTTGTCCAGGGAGTTTTGACAGCTTTCAAATTGTCAGGACTTTTTGGAGTGTTTAATAGCCTCTGTTTCCCCCTTGGGAACTGAAAACAGTCACTCAAGCCCTGTGTCATGGCTGTTTTCTGACCAGTCTGACCAGCTTTTACAGTTTCTGCGTGAAATGTTGTATCATGTCTCCGGGCTCCAAATTTTCCTCTCCAAGGCCATTAGCCCATGGGACCCTGGACTAACCCCCAGAATTCACGGAAGACCTGCCAACGAGTACTGGTGAGTATTTCTTTTCACTAGTAGAGATATCAAATGCTTTGATCTACAATGGCAAGTCCTTAAATGCATGGTGCCAGAGCATGGTGTTGAGCAGCCCTGACCCTCCCTAGCATTAAGGAAGGCACAGGGTAGCTATGGTAGAACTGCTATGGTTGCACACATCTGACCCGTGGCTTGGGTACATCTGACAGAATCACAGAATCCCATGGGGTTGGAAGGGACCTCTGGAGATCATCTAGTCCAACCCCCCTGCCAGAGCAGGTCCACCCAGAGCAGGTCCCACAGGAACATGTCCAGGTGGGTTTTGAATGTCTCCAGAGAAGGAGACTCCACCACCTCCCTAGGCAGCCTCTGCCAGGGCTCTGCCACCCTGTTGAAGTGGAACTTCTTCTAGTCAAGTTTGTGCCCATTTCCACTTGTCCTGTCCCTGGGCACCACTGAAAAAAGACTGGTCGCCTCCTCTTGACACCCACCCTTGAAGTATTTATAAGCATTGATGAGGTCCCCCCTCAGCCTTCTCTTCTCCAGACTAAAAAGATCCAAGTCCCTCAGCCTCTCCTCATAATAGAGATCTCCAGGCATCTCTCCATCCTCTTTGTAGCCTCTACTGGACCGTCTCCAGCAGTTCCCTGTCCTCCTTGAACTGGGGAGCCCAGAATTGGACACAGGACAATCTCCTCCTGGTCCTAGTCATGTCCTGAGAGACACAAACAGCACAACAGGCTCTTCTGGCAAGCCATTAATGAGGTTGAAGTTTAATTTGGGTGCTTGTGCTCTGAAAAATGTCACTCCTTTTGGTGAAATCAGTTGGGAGCACCATTAAAGATTCACAAAATTGCAGAAACTAACACACAAACATGTATACCCTGAGGAAAAAAAAAATTCCATTTGCTGTATGACATGCTGCGTGGCGTGACATCTGTTAAATTCACCTTCTTAAATAGTATTTTTGGCTCTGCAGGTACCAGAAAGCCCAGACTGAGATGTCGTCTACTTTTAAGAAAGTAAGAGCTTCTAATGGATGTGATGTATTTTACTCTATACAACTGTGCTTGTTTTAAAATAAACATTTGACATTGAAGTTCTGAAACCTACCAGCAATTAATGCATCTGATACACACATGTATGCTCTTGATTTGGCATGTTAAAATGTTTTTCTCTGAAGCTGGTTTAGATGGAATGGCATGATTAATTTTTTAATGGCTCTAGACACCACTGTGCTGGTTTTTTATTTTTTCCCTCAGAGTCGATTCTCCTTCACCATCTTTCCTTTCCCCACCACAATACATCACTCCCTGCCAATTTCTGCAGATCTTTCTTACAAAGGTCTGTTTTGGCTCTTACTTTGCAAAGTTGAGTTGATAATCCCCACAATGGAGGCAGAGGCTCCCAAATGGCCTTTTCCAGAGACCTGCACTTTAACCAGTTCCTCTCTGTCTCCTCAACTTTGATGCCCAGGTGCTCTCAAGATAACTAGTATTGTTATTTATTGCTTGTTTGTTTGTTTTTATTGTTGTTTATTTTATTGTTATTGTTATTCTTTTATTGTTATCGATAGTTATTTGTTGTTATATATAGTATTGTTATTAATCCAGCAGGGAAAGAGTGTGAGAACAAAAGGTCATTTGGGATAATTCAGCCCCATGTTTCCAGATCCAAAGCAATTGTTCTTTAAAGGAATGTGGGTTGTTGGTTGGGGGGGGGTGGGGGGGGGTGTTGATGTTTGTTTTTTTTTTTTTTCTTCAGAATGAATTCTTTTTAAACATGTTATTTATGACCTGGAAATTGAAACTTGGCTCTGCAATGACTTAAGTCCTTGACTTAAAGGCTCCACAAGGCAGAGGAGGAAGGTTAGTGAATGCTAGCAGAGCGCAGGTGTGTTGGCTGCCAGGGCAGAAGGTAGGAGCAGATCAATGACTCTGGGTGACCATTTCCATAGTTCAGCTGGTTTCTGTGGGCCATGCAGCTCTTCTGGGCACAAATATGCAAAGGCCTCTCTGGGTCATTGGGCATGGCTCACAGCTTTTCCATCATAGTGTGTATGTGGCAGCACCTTGCATGGCAGTGCCCACCCACACAACTACAGAATCCCATGGGGTTGGGAGGGACCTCTGGAGATCATCTCCTCCAACCTCCTGCCAAAGCAGGGCCACCCAGAGCGGGTCCCACAGGAATGTGTCCAGGTGGGGTTTGAATGTCTCCAGAGAAGGAGACTCCACCACCTCCCTGGGCAGCCTC
>JAOWAV010000073.1:37607041-37625659 GCA_028571045.1 Scolopax bukidnonensis
GCGGTAGAGTTGGGGGGGTGGGGGGCAGTCTGTAATCCAGGCTGTAGTTGAAACGAATCATGCAGGGAGCTGGGGGGACAGTGGGTTTTTTTTTTCTTCTTCTTCTTCTTTCTATCTAAAGAGCCTTGGTCCAGTTTTTGACATTACTGTACAAGAAATCAGGTTTTGAATTTTTAAAAAAGAGACACAAACCCCCCCCAAAAGAATACAGCTAAGGGGAAGTAAAATCCGAACCCAAAGATTTCTCTTAAATGTATTCCTGAATTAAGGTTTTTCAGAAAAAAAAAAAAAAAAAATCAGAGCTAAAACCAAACACACAGACAGACGTACACAAAACCCAACAACAACAAACAACCAGGAATGTTGCTTCTCCTTTCTCTTTGGTCAGTTGCTTGGGGAGAGATGTTGCAAAGTTTCAGACCTTTAGCTTCGGTGCTGTTTTCTGCTCAGTCTAAGTGCTCCACAAGAGTTCAGAGCAAGGGAGGTCAAGAGGGGGGTCTTTTGGACCAGTTTACTTGTGAGGTTGTTAAGGTTTCAGAAGCTACAAACTTGGATACATCCCAATTCCACTTCAGTCTCAGACACTGGACAGTCTGGAGAAAAGGAAAAATAAAAAAAAAAAATAAGAAAAGAAATATAAGACCATTAAAACACAGGACACCTTTCTGAGATAGGTTGTCTGGTAAGTTCTTTTCCCTTACAAATCAAGGCTGTGGTTCATGAACACCTGTAACCATGTGTTGATACCTGCCCTCAGCCCCAGCAACATGGAGGCATGGGGTTAATCCAGAACCTCCAGGAAGAACTCCTTTGCTGTGAGGGTGGCAGAGCCCTGGAAGAGGCTGCCCAGGCAGGTGGTGGAGTCTCCTTCTCTGGAGACATTCAAACCCACCTGGACACGTTCCTGTGGGACCTGCTCTGGGTGGCCCTGCTTTGGCAGGAGGTTGGAGGAGATGATCTCCAGAGATCCCTTCCAACCCCATATGATTCTGTGATTCTATCTTTTGTTAAGCCCCTGTTTTCCATGTGGTTGTTGGTGACCCAGCCCTGCATATTGTCTCTCCTCTGCCCCGTCTGGTGATGCAACAAGATGCAGCAGCATGTTAGGAAGCCCTGTTACCTGCTGTTTCTCCTCTGATCTGCAGCAACCTGCTGCTCCTCATTTATGGGCTGGTGGGACAAACTCTGTGAGCCAGCAGGGCCTATGGGAGATCCCATCTAACCTGGGGGAGGGATGGCTTTGCAGCCAAGATGCTGTTTCTGCCTTCAAAAAGCCACCTCAGCTCATATATCAAAAAGCAGATATAATTATTTCCTCCTACTAAGGAAAGCTTCCATTTAGCTTATTTCCTTTCCTTTCCTTCTCAAAGTTATTAATTATCTAATTACAACCACATTCTGCAGACAAGCTTGGGACTTGACAGGCTGCCCAGGACCACTTAGGAAAACTTAACCGCTTGGTGTGTGGAAGTGGCAGTGGTTTGTGATGAAGGGTTGGTCTTTTCCTCACGCTGTCCTTGCTGAGCCAGAGAGGGGTCAGAAAAGGAAAATAAAATGCAGGGAGGAGAAAGATACCACGGAACGATTTTCTGACGGTCTTTTTTTTTTTTTTAAATTATTTTCTCCAGCAAGCAGAAGAAGGGGTGGAGGATGCTCGCTGCCAGCTACATGAGGTATCATTGTGTCCTGCTCTTCTCTGACCCCAGCTGCTGTGTAAAACAAGGTGAAATCAGGTAGGAAGCAATACCAAGCTGATCTATTTCCACTGGTTGTTTTGGTGTTTGTTTTTTTTTAAATCCCACCCAAGACTGCAGAGGTCAGCACAAAGCTGCCCTTAGAGCAAAGCTGGCAATTTGCAAGCCAGCGTCTTGAACCCTGGGTGAGACTCCCTGCTCTGGCTGCTGCTGGGGTGCAGGATCTCATCTCCACTGGCCCTTTCTGGTCTCCAGCAGGTCTTTTAGTTCTGGCCAACTGGAAACATGGGGAATTTCATGGCAGCTCATTTTGCCCACAGGGGTCTTCCCCTATGGCTAGGTGATCTACCCTGTGGATGGCACCACTGCTCTGCCCCAGGGCTCTGGGAAGGTTCTGCCAAGTGCCCTCCATGGATTAACCCATCCTTTCCATCCCACATAGGGCACTAGGACCATGGTGGGTAGATGTGGGTGCTGCTCAGCCATTGCTTTGACTAATGCCTGGTTATCAGCCCTGGTGGGACACAATGACCTGGTAAGCTATTTCCCCTGCTCTTTTCTGTGACCATCCACTGCACTTTGAGCAGCCTGTCTCAGCTGATGGAGCTATATTATGACCAGATACAGAGATCGCCCAAAGGAAACTACTATAGCTGGCCATGAAGGGGTTATTCTTCCCATCTTTACATGTACTTGTTTTTCAGTACACATCATGTAGCATTTTGCTGGTTGTCCTTACCACATATTCTATTTAAGATCAACATCACAGAGTAAATCTCAATTATTCACAGACCCGATCTGTCATCACCAGAGAAGGAAAGAAGTACACAAGATGAGTACCACCCCCCACGTGATCTGCTCCCTCTGCTTCTACTCTTGTGGACCTTTGGGATTTGGAAACTGACTGTTTGGGAAAATCTGGATCTAAAAGGCAATTTTGAAAAACACATAAATGGTCATGGAAAGAGGTGTGCATCTGCTTGTTGCTTGAGGGACACGCTTTGGTGGTGGTGTGTGTGGAAACATGTCCACTGCAGGCAGAGAAGTGATGAAATGTGTGATGTTGGCTCTCAGCCTGTTCCTCCTCAGTTACCCTCTCCAGGTTACTCAAATAGAGGAGTATCACGCTAAAAACCTGATAGCATCCCATGAGGAGCTTAATAAATTGAGGCTTCGCAGTTTGCTACCTTGCTCAGAGTGCTATGTATGTTGGAGAAATTATGCCCTGAATCTGGCTTGTGATCCTCGTGTCAGAAACCTGGTCCTTGCTTACTACAATTTGAGTCTTGCAGGGGGAAGGAGGATCATCTCCTGGATGAGGAAGAGGGAAAAAAGAACCGTGGCCTGGTCTTTCCTCCTCTCCTACCAAGCATTGTCATGCTATGGTAGCCAGACCCATCATGGTGGTTGCCTCCTCCTGACCCTTGGTTATGAAGGGCTCATCTTGAAGTGTCCTAGAGCTTGGGTCCCCAGAAGGGCTTGCTCTGATCCCCCAACCTGTCGTACACCAGAAGGGGAAGCACAGCCCAGCTTGCCCTTCAGGAACTATAAAATGAGTCGACAGGGCCATTCTGGCTCCATCCCCTCTTAAATTCTAGAGAGTTTTCCATAACAGTTTTATGCTTTAGAGGACTCATCCAAATTTGTGCTTCGTGTTTATGATCTTTTAATCCAAGAGGGGGGCTCAGGAAGGTGTTTGTCAAAGGCACTCAGCTGACAGCTATTCCCATGCCCCTGCTCAGCTCTGCTCCCGCTTGCTGGACCCATGGACATTCCCTAAAGCCCTCCCAAGGGAATGGCTGGGGGTTTCCTGTGGCAGCTGAAGGATGAGGTATGGACCTATCAGACTCATTATTCCTAAAAGAAGCAGCAAAGCCCATAGTGTAGTGGTTTTCAGCGGGAGGGAGCAGAGTTTCTTCCCAGCACTGAGCTGGTGGGGTAGCAGAGCAGGACCTCGCAGAGCTTTGTGTTAAACTCAGCTCACATTTGCTATGTAATTGCTCTCCCTGCGTGTGCCTCAGTTTCCCCGGGTGGGAAATTGCAGTACATCCTTGGGGTTTAATCAATTAAACCCAATGCTGTTTTCTCCGTACAAGGATTGCCGCTCTATTTTTTCCTTGCTTTAGGAGTAATTCCCTGCCCCATAAGGAGCCTTCCCCAGCCCAAGATCACAGTATGGAATCCACGAGGCCCAAGAGCTGCCAGCTGGATGTAAGGTGTCAGCGAGAGCGCAGCCCTGGTTGCAGGAAATTTAGTGACACATCCTCAAGGTCTTTGCTTATATAGGATTAGGTTGGTTTTGGTTACAGAGGGATTGAAATAATTTCCTTAACCTGACCAGGAGTGCAAATGAAATAGGAAACACAGCAGAACTGAGTTTGTTGGTTGGTGTGGTAGTTTTTTTGGTTTTGTTTTGGGTTTTTTTTTGTTGTTGTTGTTGCTCTGAGGTTGTTTTTTGGGGGGGGTGGGGTGTTGTTTGTTTGTTTGTTTTGTTGTTGTTGGGTTGGGTTTTTTTTGTTTTAAGGATGTTTTTTCTTTTAAAGATAGAAATATGAAAAAAATGCTTCTGTCCCCAGGGTCAGCCTCTCTCCTTCTACTGGCCTTCCAGCAGCCAAAAAACCTCAGAACTGTTTTCTCCCCCCCTTCCCCTTTGGCTCAGGGAAGTGAAAAGCAGCGTGGGTCTGAAAGACCCCAGCCCTGCTCAGTGGGTCAGTGCAGGGCACGATGTCCATGGGTTGAGGATGCTGCCTTCAGGAACCTCTGTAGTTTCTGACCAAGCCTCTTTGCTGAAAGGAGTTTGAATTATAATTTAACAAACTTCTTACAAGTTACACCCGTGGGCACACTCCTCACTGAGCCCGTGTATGGTTGCCCTGGCAGCCCTCCCAACTTCCCCACTGTCCTGGCACCTCTGCTGCCTTTGACACCATCCCTGTTGCCGTTTGAAGTTTCCCTCCCAAGACTGTGCCTGCCCTTTAAGCATCCCCACAACGTTAATTTTATCAGGATGTTAACTTAAAGGGCTGCTTTTTTATTTTTTTTTATAGACTGTGGAGGTTTGGAGTGGGGAGCAGCATTGCTGTGAGGCAGGCTGGCGAGTGGTGGGGCTGCCTGGAGTGAGGTGGTAGGACACAGGTGTCAAAAGAGTTTTTCCATCTCCCCCCTCTGGGAAACACACATGCACCAAAGAAGCAAATGTTAAGCCAAAAAAATGTTAAACCAAAAAAATGCAAACACCAAACATATTCCAGTGGCGATTCTTCTTGCCACTGCCTGAAAATTCATCCTTCTGAAATGAGAATAACCAGAAAGGATTAATATAGGGAAATACACAACTAAAGCCTGCTCGGGCTATCACCGGTCCTTGTCCATGCTGTTAATTAAGGATTTATTTTCCTAGGTGCTGCACAATAGCTGGTAAGATGTTACTACTGTGTTACAGCGTGAATGGGGAAGGAGAAGTCCCCTGTTGAGTTGGATCTACCTGGAGATAACACCTGAGCAAGACAGGGCAGAACAAACATGGAGAGGCAGTGACCTCTCCAGTAGTTACCTGGGATTCCACCTTCAGGGCTGGGAGCCTTTATATATTTCTCAAGAGGAGGAAAATGTGACGTAGATGGGTTACTTGGGAATAGTCCAACCACTTTGAGCAAGGCTGGGTTAAAAGAATAAAAGGGGATGCTGCTGCTTTAGAAAGCCAATAAAATATTTCAGTCGGCATTAAGGGCACGATCCTGCCCTTAATATTTTTTTATTTTATTTTACTTTTTAAAATAAATAAATGCAGCTAGTTTGCTTATTGCATTAGGCCATACCCGCCGCACCAGCGCTGCGTGCGTCCTGCCCCGTGGGCACTGGGATGGGGAAAAAACAACAGCAAACAATGCCAAACGTGACTTGGGGATGCACGTGTCGGTCCCCGTGCCTTCGAGAGAGAAAAGGGCAGCATGGACTGGCGTGAATTTTTGAAATGCCAAAGCAAGCCACTCCAGAAATCAGGTTGTTCTTTTTTTTTAGATTAGAAAATGCCACGCTGGAGGAGAGGACGAAGCGTCTTGCCTCTCAGGATGGGAAGTCTGAATTTGGGCTGCTTCTGGCTGTGAGAGATCTGTCTCAGGATGCCAGGATGGTGGGCTGGATGCAACCTGGGTTCCTGTGAGTGTCCCATGCTCCTCTCTCCCTACCCCCATGACCCAACTCAACCCCAGATTTGCCAGCCTATTAGGGGACCTATTAGGACCTATCTGGTAGGCTGAAGTGCAGAGGCCTGAGATACCCAGGAGGATCGTGCTGGGGAAGCAGAAATCACCTAGTCTGGCAGAGGTTGTCATCATCATGGACAAGGTCCAAATCCCTAATTCACCCCTTAACCTTGCTCATTCCTGAGTTTGCTGAGCCAGGGATCATTGCTCCCAGCTGTCTTGGGAAGGAGTACTTCAAAAAAGCATACAATTATCAATCCTAACAGCCACAGTCAGGTTTGTATGCTTTCCTTTCCAGCATCCTGTGGTTTTTTTATCTGTTCCAAACCTTCTGAAGCTTATGCTGCTTGAGCCGAACATCATTTTTATCATTTTCCGCGCCAAATGGTGATTCCTCTCTTTCTTTGTCATTGTTTTCATTTTCTGGAGACCGAGCAAAAATGGTAGAGTACGGGGAGAGTGACAAACAGCCACTGTCTAAAAACACTGAAGGCTTCCCTGTGACCGTGGGGTGGAAGTTGGGATGGCAGTGGGTGGAAAAATGAAAAACAGTATGCAAATCACCCAACTTGCAAAGCAGCATCCCAGCTGGTCCTGGAGGAAATTAAGCTTGTTTTGATTTAGTGCTGAGCCTTCCAAAATCACCTTCCAACTATGCACGGGCTGAGTGCTGTTTCTGTGAGTCATATGAAGGACACCCAGGGCTGAGTGTCATATGAAGGAGACCTAAAGGCAGGAAGCACCAGGAGACAGATATATTGGCTCGGCTTTTTGTGCATTCTAAGCTTGCAGCCACCATGAAGCACCCTCCACCAGTGTGGAGGTGAAGTGGCGGCCGCCAGGAGCTGGCTTGGAGCTGGACTCAGGACCAGCAGGTTGGGATGTACATAGGCAAACCTGATACCTAGATTAGGTGTGTTCCCAGCAGAGTGCCTGGCCAAATGTTAGCAAACCAGCATGTCTCCTTAACCCTGGGGGGTGGGATGCCTCTTGCCTCCCTCGAGAAGCACCTGGTGTCCCATAGCAAGCTGAAGTGAAGATACAACCCACCCCACCCCTCATCACCACCACCTATGAAGGATTCTCTTCACCTGATGCTGTCCTTCCTCTGCCTGCTCCACCCAAAACAAGAGCAATTGCTCCCCAGCTGAAGGCAACCCCACCTCTTTCTGGAGTTTGCAGAGAAGCTTTTGCTCTATCAGTCAAAACTGGATGTCAGAAAGTGATGTCAGAAAGTGATACCAGAAGGCTTTTCAGTTCTGCAACTCACGTGCTGAGATTTCTACGTGTAGCTTGTATCAAAAAGGCTAAAGCACAAATTAAAACACATGGAGAATCTCAGTTGAATTCGTCAAATTCATTCTTTGATTCATTCTTTGTTGAATTCGGGTGTGATTATGGAAACATGGGTCCCTATTCTGCTTAAGGATGGGAAACCTCTATCTGCACGTGTTTTGTTCATGTTTATGGATGGTTTAATATATGCTCACATATTGTTATGGCAAAGTCAAAGGAAGAAGGGGTATGCTGTTCAGCATATAGTGTCCATAAAAATCATAGAATCATTCAGAGTGGAAAACAAACTTAAGGTCATCGAGTCCAACCATCAGCCCCACTCTACAAAGCACCACATCAAAAGGACTCTTAAACACTTTCAAGGATGGTGACTCAACCACCTCCATAAAGCTCCACTCGCTGCAGGCATTGACTGTATCTCTACCAAAGGGATAGTCTCAAATTATCTCATGCAGTTGTCAGCTGCCCCAAAATGGGCAGTAGCGTACATATCTGAAATTTAAAACATTTTTTTTTGGTGATTTGAATAGCAAAAAATTGCAACTTTTTAGGAGATGTATCATATTGCTTATCAGCAGTCAGCTCTTGGCAGGCAGGTAAGTACGTGTCCTCCCTTGCAGGAGAAGCCAGTGTGGGAACCCCTAAGAGGTCTGGAGAGCTGTATTTCAGAAAGCTAATGTCCACACACTGGCCTTTCAGAAAGGGTACCCCTTGTACGTAACCACACTGCAACAGGGTGCCTGTGTGGGGAAAAACAAGACATCAACAGTATGAGGTGGTATGTCAACACTTCAGTCATAGAATCAATGAATTGTCTAGGTTGGAAGGGACCTTTAAGATCACCTAGTCCAACCATCAATCTACCTCTGGAAAAACAAAAAAAAAGAAGAAAACTATACAAAAGAACCCCCTGTATTATGTATGTTTCTAAGCACTGTGTCAACACATCTTTTGAAAACCTCCAGGGATGGTGCCTCAACCACTTTTCTGGGCAGCCCATTCCGAGGCTTAAGAACCCTTTCAGAGAAGAAAGTTTTCCTAATCTCCAACCTGAACCTCCTCTGGCCCAACTTGAAGCCGTTTCCTCTTGTCCCATTGCCTGTGACTTGGGAGAAGAGACCAATCCCTGTCTCCTACACCCTCTTTTCAGGGAGTTAGAGAGAGTGAGAAGGTCTCCCCTCAGCCTCCTCTTCTCCAGGCTGAACACCTCCAGATCCCTCAACCTCTCCTCATGAGATTTGAGTCCTTGACTGCATCTACCCTGATGACCACCTCCCGAGTCATATCCGTGACTGCATCTACCTCGCTACCCACACATCTCCCTGGGAAACCAGCTCATACTTGCTTGTGCAATAGTCCCTGGAGATACCCAGCTGCAATGCAATGGGCTGGGGAACCTCTCTCTAAACACGACCAGGGCCAAGCAGCAGAGGGGAGGCATGATGGGGAAACTGAGGCACAAAGGAACAGCATCTTAAAAAAAGCAGAAATCCCTTGATTTTTAGGGTGTTTCCCACCATGAAAGGCTAAAAAGATGGGGATGGGCAATAAATTCCCATCTTCCCATCCTTGTGGTTGCTTTCTGCCCTCCAGGGAGTGCTGGTCCTTGTGGCTGTGGCACAGACCCCTCCATGGGCCAGGAAAGGAGAAAGCCCGAATGTGTGGCCATCCCTCAAACAACAGAAAAGGCAGCAGGGTCTGCCTGCAAGGCTTCAGATGGGGAGGAAGCAGTGGAGAAAGGAATTCAGATAATTGTGTACATGCAGGGAGGGGAGAGAGGGCCAAAATCAGATTTAATGTTGCGGGTACGGACAGACTGAAACCAGATACCCTGCCTTGTGTTTTTCTGCCTTCGCTGGTATGAACCCTTATCAGCCATCCGCTCTTGAAGTCTCCCAGATGAAGGAAAGCCACAATTATGTGCATCTTACAGCTGGGAAACCATTTAAAAACACATCCCTTGCAGTTGTTGGTTCCTGAGCCACAGGCACCCCCCCTTCCTCCCCCCAATATCACCAAATGTACCTCTCACTCTCTAGAGGAAAGCCTCTAATCTAATTTACCCCAGGCTTCTCAAACCTTGGAGAATTTATCTGCCTGTTTCTGTTCTGAGGTGAAACATCCTCCCTGTGTCTGGCAGCTCCCTGGTTTGTTGTTGAGAACGTAACCAGCCGTTTGGTGGGGATGTGGCGTAAGAAAAGAGGAGATTTAAGCCTTTTCTCCTCCCTCCAAGACTGTTTCTGTCTTTCCATCTCATCCTGCCCACCCTCGAGAAAGGTAAATGGCTTGCTCACTCCTCACTCTCTGGGAAAAATTGAGTGGTGAAAGTTCCTGAAGAGATGACATCAAAACAATACACCCATCAGGGAGCACGTGGCCCTGAGCCCTGGGCCCAAAACCAGTTTCTCACCCACAGCTGAAATAAATCTGGGGCACTTGTGAGTGCTCCTTTCATAAACAACTACCCACAGCAGAGAGAAGTGGATTGATTCAAATTGGGTTTATTTTCCTCAAAATAAACTTGATGTCAGCAAGCAGCCAAAATTGATTGAAATGACTGAATAATCTTGTTTTAAATCCTTTTTTTTTTTCTCCTGGGTCTGTTACAGAAAGGCTTATTAGTGCCCACGGCCACCCATCTAAATAGTCTTTATAGCTATGGAGTTGACATCAGGGCGTGCTCTCCTGGAAGAGCTGCCAGACCTGGAAGGTGTTCAAGACCAGTTTAACGACGCTGCAAAGTATTTGACACTTTTTCTTTCCTTTTTGACAGATTATTAAATTAAAGAAATGTAGAAAACTCAGATTTTAGAAGTGCATGATGGCATTTACTTGTACGGATCCAGTCCAGTTGACCCTGCTGTGGTTACCAAAATGGTGTTCTATTTAAAACTGCTTTATTAATCTATAACATATGTGTTTATCTATGAGCGTATTAATGAGCATAATAATTAATATATTAACATATGAGCATTAATTAATATTAACGAGCAGTTAGTTGGCTGCTTTTGACTGTGATATACTTTATATCTATCATACAGGTGACTTTCTTGCACCCAGTTCATATTTAAAAGTGGAAAATGAGCTTTCCCAGTCTTGCAGCTTCAGACATACCTCTGCAAGGCTAAACTGTCTGAGGCAAAAGAGGTGTCTCCAACTACCAGAGGAGGCTGTGACCCCCACAAATAAGTTTAACACCTCTGCATGCTCTGATACCAATTCTTCCTTAGCTCCTGAAAATCAAGCTTTTGGGCTTTCCTTGGGACTTCAGTTCCTTTTCACTTAAGAAGAAGAGAGAGATGCTCACCCAAGAGAGAAGCTGAAGGGCTGGTGTAGCCCCATCCTGAATTTTCAAGATACCTGAAAGTTCAGAGCTCCTCAAAAGCCAGCTGTGCCCCAGTGCAAACTGGCATAGCTCACCTCTGCCCCTCAACGTGAGAAAGTGCCCGGTGACCTCCCAGAAACTTGCAGACTCAACCTCCCGTGGGAAAAATTGCCCTTTGGGGCCCTGAAACACCTAGAGAAAGCCACTGCTTCTGCATTTCATCTCGTGTCTGGTGGCCCTAGCTATCAGTCATCATAAAATAACCATTATCATAAAACCAGTTGCCTAGGGCTGGCCTCACGGGACGGAGGAGGACCAAGAGCTTTGCAAGGGAAACATTTTGCTGCTGGGACCCTCAGCCTTTCTGTGTCAGGTTCTGCTTCTCTGCAGCAACTTCCCAGCAGTCAGTCAAGGTGCTGAGCCCCTTCCTCACCAGAAAATTAACCCAAAATCAAAAAAATGCTTGAAACAGGAAGGAATGCCCACAAAAGAACACTTTCCTCATCCCCACACTCCCCCACAGCCCATGCACTGGCCTCTGTGAGGCAGTGGGGTTCATCGCAGCAGGAGAAGGAGGTAGGTTTGTGGGATTCCCCTTGTTAAAATCTTGGCAGCCCACCGCTGAAAGCACAGCTAGAAATTGTCAAAGGGTGGAAGCTGCTTACAAGCAGTTGGAGCAGGAAGAAGCACAGCTCCTTTGACATCTGAAAGGACTGTCCAAGCTCTGTCTGCACCTCTGCCCAGCTGCCTCGGGGGTGGCAAGCTCTGGGGGACACCACCAGCATCTTCTGACCTGTGAAAGGGCAAGTGGTCGGGGAAAGCCAGCGGCTGGGGGCAAAGAAGGACAGGAGGGAGCCATCCATCCCCAGCCCTCCCAGCTAATGGAGCAGCAGAGAAAGCCCATTGCTGTTTCCTTGGGCTCATCTTCCCTCCCCAGAAGAGCTCACACACAAGAGGAGTGGGGAGAGGCGGAAAAAAGGCAGGGAATGAGCTGTTTTTCTTGGGCAGCTCAAGTGAAATATCTGGGGTTGGGGAGGAGAGTTAGCTCAGGTGTGGACCTGTCCTTAAAGAACAGCTCTGAAGGTGATGATGCTGGGGCAAGGATGAAAGCAGTCATTTCACTTCTTCCTCTGCCTCGTGAGTCCCCCATCCTCTGGCATCCGGGCTTCTCAGGTCAATATGGGCTCCAGCTGCCAGATCACACACAATTCTGGGCAGAATCAATGGATTCTCCCCTCCTGATGTACACACCCAAAGCAGTGCCAAAGCAATGGAAATATGCTGGGTAGAAATCAGGTAAGGAGGGCAAAGTTGTTACGGGTGGGCCATACCTCTCTGTGCACTTCTACTGAGATGCTCACAGCAAAAGACATGGGCAAATCTTACCCTGCAGAAATGCAGTTTGCAAGCTGAGGCTTAATTTATTTCAGGAGACAGTGGCACGACCAACAGGCCAACAGACTAATGATGTGCCATTGGCTGGGCTATAATGGCTTGATGTTACATCTCTGCTGAGCTGTTTGGACAGAAAAAAAGAATACAAGTTGGTGTTTAAGACAAACACATTCTTGTAGGCTGATTGAGGCTGATGAGGGAAGAAAATATCAATGGGGAACAAGGTTCTGCATCTGGGGAATGTGTGAAGGCAGTGGCTGGCAGCCAGTGTGAAATGTGCTTCTCATCCCTCTCCGTCTCTGCAGGGAAAAACCCAATTGAGATATGAAATGAGCTCTAATAACACCCTGCTGCCTCCACCCTGCTTTAGAAGAGTGGAGAGTATTGGACACAGGGAAACTTCTTCTCCTCCCCTTCGCGTTCCTGCCAAAACAACACAAAATCTAGGAAAAAACACCTTCTCTAAAAATAAAACATATACATCTGCAGCTTTATTCTTCTTCCAAGGGAAATCTTTTGGTCTGGGCTGCTCAGCCAGCGGTTTCCCCCGCTCTCCTTGTTTTTCCCTGTGTGCAGCACGTGCTCAGCTGCAGTTTGCAAACCCCACAAGCGACGAGCATCACTCTCTGGCTCCAGGAAGGGCACCAGCAGGTCCTTCCCCATGGATGAGACCTTTCCTGCCCATTTCCCCACTTCACCTGCCCCTGCCCTGTTTCGATGGGATGCTTTGGGAGCAAGCCTTGCTCTCTCTGTACACACCTGAGCACAAGGAAGAACAGCCTCAGTTTATTTTAATTTTTTTCATCTCGGTGCAGCACAAAGACACTGCAATAACATTGACTCCTGAGAGAAACTCAGCAAGTGGATGATAGCTGCCATCCTTTCTGCCTGGCTCAACTGTGCGGCTCAGTGCCAGTGGAATTAATAACTACAGACCTCCTGCTTTAAACACATCTACGGCTTAAGCGCCTTACTTTAAAATAAAAATAAATATTTAAAAAAAAAACCCCAAAAACCCCAAACCAACAACCAAGAAAGACCTGGGGCCACCCACTAAAAAAGCAGAGAGAGTTTGCACAAAATCAACGGCATTTCTGGGGTTTCTGGGAGCAATCTGGGGGCTGAGCGATGGGCGCTGAAACACCTGTAGGCCAGATGTGCGCAGCTGTACGTGTGCTGCCACTGATCCATCTTCAGATGACGTCACGCTCCAGATGCCTGGATTCAGAAATGCCTGGAAGGCAGAGCTGGAGGGAGCAGATTGAGAGCTCAGGCGTTTCTTTCTTCCCGACGCTCGCTCGGCACGCGATGCCCCCACGCAAAGAGGGGGGAAGCTCCAGCCAGCAACGGGGGAGACGTATATATGGCATCCTACACTCAGGAATAATGCACGATTACTAAAGAGGAAACTAAGGAGGTGTGGGCTGGATGAGGGGACAGTGAGGTGGACTGAGAACTGGCTGCGTGAAAGGACCCAAAGGGTAATGATTAATGGAGCAGGTTCAAGCTGGAGGCCTGTAACCAGTGGTGTTCCCCAGGGGTCAATACTTGGCCCAGTTCTGTTCAATATATTCATCAGTGACATGAATGAGGGGACAGAGTGTATCCTCAGCAAGTTTGCTGATGGTACCAAACTGGGAGGGGTGGCTGACATCCCGGAGGGCCGTGCTGCTATCCAGAGAGACCTGGACAGGCTGGAGAGCTGGGCAAGGAGGAACCTCATGAGGTTCAACAGGGAAAAGTGTAGGGTCCTGCACCCGGGGAAGAAGAATGTCGGGCACCAAGACAGGTGAGGCAAGGACATGCTGGAGACAAGCTCCGAAGAGAAAGATCTCGGGGTCCTGGTAGACAGCAAAATGACAATGAGCAAGCGGTGTGCTCTTGTGTCCAGGAAGGCCAACAGAATCCTGGGCTGCAGAGGGAGGAGTGTGGCCAGTAGGTTGAGGGAAGTCATTCTCCCCCTCTACTCTGCACTGGGGAGGCCACAACTGCAATATACTGGGTCCAGTTCTGGGCTCCCCAGTTCAAGAGGGACAATCCTGGATTGCCTCTGGGCAATCCTGCTTCGGCAGGGGAGTTGGACTGGATGACCTCTATGGTCCCTTCCAACTCTAAAAATACAGTAAAATTCAGTAAAATTAATGTGCTGGGGAGGTGTGCTTTGCTTACGTACCATCCACGCTGCTTTTCTGCCACCTGAGACATTCCCCCCCTAAAAAAACCCCAAAACCCACCATCGACATCTGCCTTTGAGTTCTGGTGTTCCTCCCACACTGCAACACACGGGGCAGCTTCACTCTCTCACTATGGGCACGTGTGTGTCTGTGTGTGTGTGTGCACACGCGTGTGTAAAGGAACTCCTGTGAAAGTCAAGTGATTTTAATCAGTCATTCCCTGCAAGAAGTATGGCCCTCGTGCCTCTAACACCAGGAAGCCGAACTTTGCCTGCTCTAAGGCAGACTTGGAGCTGATGGGTGAAAAAAGATGTTTGGGTTTTTTTTGGAGGAGGGAAGGTGGTCTTAATTTTTAAGATATGAAGTTTCTTCAAAATTGGCAAACAGCAGCTGGGGCAAATTCCTGGAAGCTTGGGGGATTCAATCCCCATTTTTTTACACTTAGGGATGTTTACAGAGCATCACAGAAAGCCCTGTATGTGAAGAAGGAGGAGGATTCCCCTCTCTCCTTGCCCAGCGTGCTCAAAGTCACCCAGGCCTGGGTTTTGTCACCACATCCTGGGTGACGTTCCCAGATGTTTGCAGAGGAAAGGGTGCTACTTTGGCATCTTCCTCTTTGAGCATGAGGCAGCATTTGAAGAATGTGCCCTCACTCACCACACCCCGGTCCCTGGAGATGGCGATTGCAATTGCTTGACCCCAGGCCAGCAACGGTTTCACGTGGTGGCAGGTGTGGGTTTTTGATAACCACCCAGGCTCTGAGTAACGGCGGTGATTCAGTCTCTGTGTTGATCTCCCAGGATTTTTTGGAGAGGAATTGTACCGGGCCAGGTCCCCGTCTGGGATTAATCAACACAGCTTCATTGAGGACAAGGGGCCAAATTCTCACTTGGAATCAACCGGCTTAACTCCACTGCAGTCAATAAAGCTACTCTGATCTTTGGTTTTATGGCAGGAATGGTCCCAACTCTTTAAAATATGTGGGGTTACAGGGTGTTGCCCTTGTGCAGAGGGAGTTATGTTTTTATATACCAAAAAAATCCCACTGGGGTAAGAAGTACTTGGCATTGAGTAAGGCACTCCAAGTGCATGCCGGTGATGTTAATCATGCCGTGCTTCAGAGAAAGCCACTGGCCACCACGCGGGGCTGGGGTAAACACAGCTCAAGCCAGGAGCCCAGCTGCACGCCGGGTCAGCCCCATTAGCCTTTTGGGCACCTTGTACTGATGCCTGCACTGTGCCTCTGTAAATGATGACAGTGACCTTGAATAAATCATAGAATCATAGAATCATCTAGGTTGGAAGGGGCCTTCAAGATCATCTAATCCAACCATCAACCTAACTCTGACAAAAAAACTCCACATTATTAAACCATGTCCCCCAGCACCGTGTCAACCCATCTTTTGAACACCTCCAGGGATAGTGCTTCAACCCCTTCCCTGGGCAGCCCATTCCAAGGCTTGATGACCCTTTCAGTGTAAACATTTTTCCTAATCTCCAACCTGAACCTCTCCTGGTGCAACTTGAGGCTGTTTCCTCTAGTCCTGTTGCCTGACCACAGCTTGCTTTGCATTCATTATCTGCTACTGCCTGGAGGGTCCCTCTGGCTTCAGTGGGCTGACAGCTCCATCAGCAGGGACACAAGCCTGGCAAGAGCCACCCTGGGTCTTGCATCTTTCCTGTGCCATTTCTTCAATGGCAAGCCTTTATGGCAAGCATTGCACTGCACAATCCTTCTTAGAAACTTCACAATTTCTGCCTTCCATGCAGGTAGAATTGCCCAGGCTTAAAATCAACCCTCTAAATTTCAGTCTGAGTCATAGAATCATAGAATGGTCCAGGCCAGAAGGGACCTCCGAAGGTCATCTAGTCCACCCTCCCTGCAGTCAGCAGGGACACCCCCAATTAGACCAGGTTGCCTAGGGCCTCGTTGAGCCTCACCTGAAATATCTCCAGGTGAGGGGCCTTAACCATCTCCCTGGGCAACCTGTTCCAGTGCTCCACCAAACTTTCATCCAGCTGCTGCTCTTTAGTTTGATGAGCCCCTTCCTCCCCTGCCCTGGTGTTTGTAAGCAGCCCTGCCACCATCACTCTCCTTCCCTGTCTCCTGGCCAGTCTCTTCTCAAGGCTGTCTCTCTGTTGCCTGGGGGATAGCCAATTCAGCTTGGCATCGGGGACCTTTGCAGGACAAGTGGCAGGAGGTAAGGTCACTTGCATGGCTAGAAGGGCTTTTGGAGCCTGCAAAGGGTTTTTGTTTGTTTGCTTGAATATGCTATGCTTCCTCATGGTCTTGTTTGCTTGTCTTCAAACCTCATGGCTGGCTCTGCTGGAATACAAGGCCAAGTGCCAGGTCCTGCACTTGGGCCACAGTAACCCCATACACCACTACAGGCTGGGAGAAGTGTGGCTGGAGCTGCCTGGAAAAAGACCTGGGGGTTCTCATTGACAAGTGGCTGAATATGAGCCAGCAGTGTGCCCAAATGGCCAAGAAAGCCAACAGCATCCTGGCTTGGATTAGAAATAGTGTGACCAGCAGAAGGAGGGAGGTGATTGTCCCCCTGTACTCTGCACTGGGGAGGCCACACCTGGAGTCTTGTGTCCAGTTCTGGGCACCTTAATACAACAGAGACATCGAGGTGCTGGAGTGGGTGCAGAGGAGGCAACGAAGCTGGTGAAGGGCTTGGAGAACAAATCATATGAAGAGCGGTTGAAGGAGCTGGGAGTGTTTAGTTTGAGGAAGAGGAGGCTGAGGGGGGACCTCATCACTCTCTACAACTACTTGAAAGGACACTGTAGAGAGGTTGGTGCTGGTCTCTTCTTGCAGGTAATTAGTGACAGAACGAGAGGGAATGGCTTCAAGCTCCAACAGGGTTGGTTTAGACTGAATATTAGGAAAGAATTTTTCACAGAAAGAGTGGTCAGAGAGTGGAATAGGCTGCCCGGGGAGGTGGAGTCCCCATCCTTGGATGAGTTTAAGAGTTGTTTAGATGCAGTGTTGGGGATCTGGTGTAGCAGAGAACTTTGTAGAGTGGGGTTGATGGTTGAACTCGATGATCCCAAGGGTCTTTTCCAACATGAGTGATTCTGTGATTTTATGAAATGCTTCACTGTCTGCTGGTTTTAACCTGCGATTATGCACCTTGGGCTGCTGTGTCTACCGGAGGGGCTCCCAGTTATGGTAATGTCAGGGCTTTCTGGAGAGGAGGGCAACAACACAGCAGCTGTGAATCTCCCTGGGGCCTGGTCATGGGGGGCAAGATTTTAC
Source organism: Scolopax bukidnonensis (assembly GCA_028571045.1). Classification (NCBI taxonomy): domain Eukaryota; kingdom Metazoa; phylum Chordata; class Aves; order Charadriiformes; family Scolopacidae; genus Scolopax; species Scolopax bukidnonensis. The sequence goes on from JAOWAV010000073.1 coordinate 37,624,396, forward strand.
CTTTATTTTTGTGGTTTCTCGTGTTGCCACTACTTGAGGCGTGTGGTCTCCTGAGGAGACAGCAGTAAACTGCCAGTCCCTGTCCGGGCTCTGAGCAATTGTGAATCACTCGTTTTTCCAAGACTCATAAGGCGAGCATCATGGCTCAGCCTGAGGTTGGCCAGCTGCTTTACGGGCTTTCCTGAAACTCTGACGTGGGTGACGCTGGACGAGCGAGTAACGGGAAGCAGGAGAGGGAATGAACTTACTCACAGCTTCTTTAGCAACACATTTCCAGCCTGGATGGTGCTGGGATGAGAACTGCCCAACCACTGCTCTGCCCCAAGCGCCTGCGCTCCCAGAAATTAACATCTTGAGGGTTTGCATTTCCTTCGTGAACTAGAACTAACAATTTTTAAAGTTTTATGTCCACCGGTGGGACATAGGACATAGGGACATATGTGGTGTGTTTTGCTTGCTACCTACAGGTTTTCTAAGTTGCTGCTTCATGTTTCTTTCCTATAAATAAGCTCTCTGCTTCAGAGCTCTCGTGTCAGATTTTCATCCTGTTTCTGGAGTTTATGGCTTTACGAGAGGTAAAACAAACTCGATTGCTCCCTTGTTGCTATTTTTCAAAGTGGGAACAAAAAGTCTCATTCCAGCAAATTCAAATTCCTGGAGGAAGAAACATGCAAAGATGCAATCTCTCTGTTAAAGGAGCAAAAAAGTCAGTGTGTCCTTAGATTGTCTCGATTTAGTGAAGTATTTGATCACATGCCTGATGTCTAAATGTTAGCCCTGCTGACTTCAGTGATGTTCAGCACATGCACTGAGGATGTGCAATGTGCTCTGCTGAATCAGAACAGCAAATGACTACCAAGAACTTGATTTGTATGTGGCACACACACAGAAGCCTAGAAAAAGCTCTGGAAAATCAGTTTACACGGTCTTTTCCAGTCTGCAAAAAGCAGATTTATGTTTTCTTGTCTCCAGTTGTCAGGAGGGTTTTTGGGTGGTTTTTTTTTGTTTTGTTGTTTTTTTTTTTTATTTCAATGATTAAATGAATGGGTTAAGTCAACATTTTCAACCAAATTAGTGTGGATAACTCGGCTCAGTGCCAGCTGGCTGCTCTTGTTTAGATTTGCCAGCTGCAAGCTGGACTTATTTGAACCTTTTGAGTCTGAACTCTGCTGGGTTCCCAGTGAGCTAATAAACCTGTATTACTGTGGTACTGATGCAATCTCCTTTCTTGGGGGGGGGGGGGGGGGGTTAGGACGAGGAGCAC
>JAOWAV010000073.1:37638363-37658961 GCA_028571045.1 Scolopax bukidnonensis
TCTCTTTCTCTCTCTCTTTCTCTCTCTCTTTCTCTCTCTCTTTCTCTCTCTCTTTCTCTCTCTCTTTCTCTCTCTCTCTCTCTTTCTCTTCTTTCCCAGAGTATCCCCATCATTTTCTGAGCTTCCCCTCCAGGCCAGGAATTTCTTCTAACAAGCCATATTACCCAGCAAGGTCTCATCATGGTGCACATGAAACGTGCCATAAGGGCCAGGTCTTAAATACGTGCGTTTGTGGCTCCGTGAGATCCCTCTGGCTGATTAATTTTATTAAGAAGCCTGGTGTTGGGGACACTGGATGTGGTTGTGCTGGGGAGTGCCCAGGTCATGTAAAATGCTGCTTTCTGCATGAAAGCCTCTCCCTCACTCCATCCTGCCCTACTGAATTTTCCAAGCTGGATCAGCTGATTTATTTTATTCTTTTTTTTTTTTAATAGGAGCCTCAGTACAGCTGCGGTGTCGTGTCCCCCCCCCATCTCTCTTAGCTGAGCAATTAGGCTTATTTACATTTAAGCACAAACATACGACTTTTAAAGGTGGCCCAAAAACCAGCTTAAATTGAAGGCTTAATCACATAAATTACTGCATGAGGATTTTTGGTGGCTAAATGAATCTGGAACCTAATTCATATATTTTAAAGCATGCATTTGGCAGGTCTAATATCTCTTAAGGAAATGGTACAGCTTCTTCTTGGGGGTGGCAGTTAACAAGGCAAAACTATCTTATTAGGAATTCAATTAAAGCTAGTACAGACTTACTGGACCTTTTCCAAAAATATAAATCAAACTGAACCAGTAGACATCTGTATCTCTCCCCACCCCCCCCCACCTCCATCCCCAGCCCTTTTTCTTCTTTTCCAAGCTGCGGTTAAAAGATGGAGAGGAGAAGATGGGAGGAAGAGGAGGAACTATAGTGCACATCCAGCTCACTGTACAGCGCAAGGGTTATTTTTTTTTATCCTTTTTTTTTTTTTCCCCCGATCACTTTTGTAAGCTGTCTGAAACTGCCTAGTTCCCACCCGTTGCCACCACGCCAAAGCCAAAAAAAACCCCCCAAAAAACAACAAACCCCCCTAGATTAATCCCAAACCACATGAAGGCTCACAAACAAAGAGCCTGGGAGAGGGCTGGGGGTGCCTGGATTCCCCGTTACCCCTTTTCTGGGGAGACCCTGGCCCGTGGTGGGGACAGGGTGAAAATGCTGACAAACACCCACTGGCTCTGGTTTGGGAGAGCGTCAGCGCTGCCTCCCCGGGGTTCAGTTGGGAGGATGAGTTTGAAACACCCTCTCTCTCCAAAAAGGCTCAGACCTCTTCAAAACCCTCTCTTGGCAACTGAGTTGTTGTTGCTTATCTAACGTTTTCACCCAAAGCCTCCCTGTCCCTTTTGCACCCTCCTCCAGCAAGGTCTTCCTGTCTCCAGGTTCCTGATGCTGCTTCCCGTGGTGTGATTGCTCATTTTTCAAGGAGGAAGGCTGATCTTTTTATGGTTTTATTTATTTTTTTTTTTCCCCTTTCCAATGGAAAATTCTCCTTACTGCTAAACGCTGAAAACCTTGGTCTCTAAGGGTGACTGATTGTGGGAAAAGTTTTACTGGTCAAAACACCCCCGACCCCCACCCACCAGCAAGAAATCCCCGCTTTTATGTGGGAAAAACACATCCCGAAGAGGTCCAAGAGCCCAAATCCTCACCTTGCCTGCCCATCCACGTGCATGCAGAGAAAACAGAAGCTCCAGCAGTGCCAGGGAGGTTAATCAAAGCCTAACGAAGAGCCCAGCTGAGGGGGTGCCTGCTGGAGAAGAGCTTTTTTGCTGCTTAACTGGCTCCCCTTCCCGGGGAAAAAGACAAGGGCATTGCAAAAGCTGGCCCCTATGGCACAGTTGCTGTGCCCTGGCATGGGCTGGGTAGACCGTCTGCTGTCAGCTGGGTCTGGCATGGAAATGGTTAAGAAGACGGGTATGAGGGTAAGGGCTGCATTGCTTTGCTTTGATTTATTGGCTGGCTGAGTTAATTTGCTATTTACGTATGATTAGTTGTTGTTGCTGAGTGGTCATCTTCTACAACTACAAATCTAATTAAATGCTGGGGTGCCTGGAGCTCAATTTTTTATATTTTTTTTATTTTTTTATTTTTTTTTTCCCCTGGAAAATATTTCTACTGTGTTAATTCTTGAGAACTAATCATTAATTAGCGCAAGGCCGCTACATCCACTTGGAGGACTTCTCGTTTTCCCTCGCTTCCAAATTTGCTGAAGTAAATCATAAGCAATGGTGTGCAGCGCTCTCCAAGTCAGTTAGAGCAACCCACTGAGATGTCTGGTGGGATCATCAGCCAGCAAGGAGCAGCAAGGTTCCTCCAAGCCAGCTCTTTTTATGGCACAGCAATTTAATCAGATTGATTTCTTTATTTTTTTTATTATTTCCCCTTCCCCGTCTTCTGTGAAGCTGGAGAGGGAGTAGGGAAGGGAAGGGGGAAGCTACCTGAAATGTGTGCAGCTGTAATTCCCTGATTACACCTCGAGCTCACTTTGTGCCCGGGGTTGTGGTGGTGTTCCCTCACATGGTCATGGCTTCGTCAAACTTGTTCCTATGGCTCTACAAGAAGATATAAATTCTGGAGGGTTCAGGCTGGGAGATTTCGAAGTCGTTCTGAACTTCATGGAAATGATTCTCAGAGCTGTAGCTATAAAAATGTAGAGATTATTTCTATATATTATTTATATCATTACTTATAAATTTAAAAAGAATATATGTTGCTGGGGGGAAAAAGTGACAAGAGATGCTCCCAAAAGAGATTTCGGTGTTGGTTACAGGATCTGTCCTTGCCCTGTAAGAGGCTCCTGTGATCTCCGAGGCTAATTTATCACCACTACCTATAACTCTATGAAATATGCCCCAAAAAGCACTGGAGGGAGGAACGTGGAGGGAGGAACGTGGAGGGAGGCCGCAAAGCAGAAGCCTTGCGATCTTCTCCTTTGTTTTAATGAGAATGTTTGCTTCGTATGCTCTTAAAATCAGACTTACCCTGTGCTGAACGACCGGTGTGAGAATGGCTAATTTTGGAGGCAAATTAGTTCTACCGAGCTGAAATGTATGCCTTGACTAGTCCCTTCATGACCCTTCAATGCACATCTCTCTCGGTGGAACTTTTACCGCAGCCCTGGCCCCGATGGATTAAGTAATAACATGCTCTTGCCTCTCTTCTAACCGGTCCTTCCTTCTTTATCCAGCATTTTCCCTCCCCCACGTGCGTGTCGTCTAACTCTTTACCATCAGGTAATCAGTTTCTATACATCTAGCCCATGTATAGATTAGTCTTTGGCGCGTCTCGTTCCCCACGGTGTTTCCCTCCTACCCTCTCCTTCAAAGGGCTTTGAGCCCGAGCACTTTCTGGCTGGCTGCAATGTTATTTGGTGTCCACTCTGCAACAGATTTATTCTTTCCCGAGAAAAGACGCAAACGTAAACAGAAGATCCCAAACGCATTAGTTTTTTTTTTTTGCCGGGCTTTAAACGCGCGAAGATGAAAATTCCCTGCTACGATTTCCCTATTAATGTAAATACCCAAACTTTACAATCCTTCCTGTCAAGGAAACGTATTTACATTTTTCTAAGGATGCGTATAAAAAAAATTAGGGCTTTGGAGACAAAAAGGGCTTAGTTCCAGTGTCACAACACCCCCGGTTCACTGTACTGCTCTCATAAACTATAGAATTAGGTTGTTCCCAGGGCCAGCAGAGATAACATCTGTTTGCTTCTTTAAGGACAAAATGAAATAGGATGCTGTTTTATGCTGGAAACAGCCCTAGAAGCCCGAAGGGGCGATTGTGAGAGCGCTGTGTACCGCATGCATGTGTTGCATGTGGCTTCCCAGGCACAAAATAAGATGGGAAAGGTGTTTTTAGTGCCAACCCAGGCAAAGGGGGCTCACCCCAAGCCATGCTGCGGTGAGTGGGAAGAAGGAGGATGCTAGTAGAACTGGTCTTACTGGGATGAGGGTTAGGACGACATGACCCTTTACACTTTGCTAACGCTCCTGAAATCCCCTTTGGATGGTATTTTTCCTACTAAAGGGAGTAAGAGAAAACACATTCTCTTTTCTCCTGGATTTTTGGCGGTTTAGAGCATCTTGAATACCTCGCAGTCAAAAGAGAGAGGTGGCTGCAAGGGAACGGCGCCCAGGTGCTGGCGATGAGGATGGGGGGGTTTGGAGGAGGAAGGCTTAGCTGCACGTGTCTGTTGAAACATCCTATTACCTTAATGGAAGCGCAGAGCTGCGCCTGCTTCTCTTGAGACTGCAGGAGTAAGTTGTCTATAATTAGGTGGAGCAGAACAGCAAAACTTCTCATGGCTTGAGGAAGGAGCAGCCGTGACCTGCCGGCCTTCGGAAGGCCAGGTGGCATTTCACCAGTTCCCAAGGCTCTGATTTTCTAATCCAAAAGCTCCTCTCACTTATTTATTTATTTATATATTTATATTTATTTTGCAGACAAAGGGGAACAACGGTTCCTCCGAGAAGAAAACCTTTTCTTGCCTATCTCTCCCCAAAAACCCAGGGGAAAGGCAGGATGGCCAACGGCAACCTGACCCAAACGGAGCTCATCCTTTTGTGCTCCCCCGACATTTGCAGAGCTCACTAGGAAAGACAGGAACCGATCCCAAATTCAGATAGCAATTCCTGAAGGGTTGTTCTGGGTTTTTTGTTGGGTTTTTTGGGTTTTTTTTCTGCTATCAGGGCTTCACAGGCTGCTCCCCTTTTATGCATGAAAACTCCTCCGTCTGGGACAAACCCATTCAGAAATCCCTCACACGCCACCCTGCTAGGTTTGCCGATTTTTAGAGGGTTTCTCGAGGATCTTGTTGAGATTGGGGGGTTTTTTTGGTGTTTTCTTTTTTTCTGGCAGACGTAATTTTTGTCGCCATAAACGACAGAATTTGACACCACAGTGTACCCCACCAGGCCATTTGTCAACAGCGTTTTCAACAGTTCAACCGCACGCGCGTGTGCATGGACACACACACAGGCACAAAGAGGGGAGAGAGGCAAGACCCAGGGGCTTGGGGGAACCGGGACCTTCCTCTAGAGGGGATGCAAACACCGGTCAAAAAGCCACCTCTGACCACCGAGCTGGAAGCCAGGTTAGGGTGAAGACACCCGAAGACCAACGTGCGCCCAAGCAAACCCAAAAACCTGCCGAGATCTCCAAAACCTGAGTCACGTCCTCCTTTGAGCAGTCCCAAAAGTTGCTCGCCATTTCTTTGAGGTAGGGACAATCTGAATGTCTACGAGTAAAACCCGCCTTGTCAGAGCAACACTAATAATAATAATAATAACAACAATAATAATAAATTCCCCTGCCGGTGGTTTTTAAAATACGGTTTGGAAAAAGGAGGTTTTGTGGCTAAATTCCCGTGTGAGAGAGAGGAAGGGCTGCACATTAGATAACGGTTTTAAAACCATCATTGGCCAACGGCAGCACATCATTTGGGAAACAACAGAATAAATGCATTGTTCCATCCCAGCACTTTACTATTCAGCCAATCTAAACTGCTGAAGAAATATGTGTTTGGGACATTTTACATCTGTTTTGACAAGAAGCCTGGGGTTTTGCGTGTGGGTTTGGGGTTTGGTTTTTTGGTTGGGTTTTTTCTTTTCTCCTATCTATTTGCTACAGCTTTTTAAGCCAGATTAGCATGGAAAAAGGCCTGCTCTTTTATAAACGGAAGATTTATGCTTTTAAAAAGCAACTGCTTGACTTTGGCTTTTTGCAGCTGAAATTAGGGCACAGCGTGCAGAAAAATAGGAACACCAGCAATAGCCATTAAACCCACGACAGCGGCGTTACCTATTTAAACAAAACTAAGCAGCTTGTGCAATGAGTAGAGAAAGCGATTTTTGAACAGCCCAACATTTTGGGGGGCTCCCTAGAAAAGCACGTGGAAACCCTAATTGCAGCACCCAAAATGCAAATCATTTCAGGACACAGTTAAAACGTTTACTTGAAGTGGTTTCTAAAATGGTTTTAAGCCTACCTTTTACACCACTAGTAAGCCCTTTTTCAAACAAAATACTGTAGTTGCATCGAGGTGTGGGGTTGTTTTGTTTTTAATGAGTTTTAATGTTTTTTGGTTTTTTTTAATGAGTCATTTATTGCTGGTAAAACATTGCTGGTTTTGCATCTTTAAAGAAAAGCTTGGCCAACGGGCTGGGATAAATTTTCTTTTCCTCCTTAAGGAGCCGATCCTCCTCGTGGTGAAATTATTTCATTTTACACCACGCGCGATGTTATAGAGGGGAGGAAATTTCCCTCTCGGATCTTTGCTGGGCGAAAAGGGGTTCGTGGGCTCTGCTTTATGTACTGAGCCCCAGAGAGCGACTGGCCATATATAAACTCTGCCTGACACAACGCAGACCTGCTCTGCTTAATTAGCTCGAGATGAGAGTGTTATTTTTTTTTTCTTTTTTCTTTTTTTTTTTTTTTACTCCCCCTCCTTCCTTACTGTTTATTCCTCCCTCCCCGAATATTGCAAAGGCTGCTTAAGAGGAAGTAGTTTTCCGCTAATGGAAAACGATGAGGAAGGGTTTAGTGCTGAGAGTAAATACGAAAGTACATCTAACACCCGCCTTTGCTTCATGGGCAGTTTGGGGAAGGGAAACCAAATAAATATGAAAATTTGGCGAAGTTTATTCTATCTTTGTTTTGCTTTTTATTGTGTAAGGGGGAAGGGGTGCAGCCCGGGGTTGCAGCCCACATCTGCTGCTCGTTTGTTTTCAGAGAAATGCAACCTGGGGCAAACTCGCCAAACCACGCTTGGGTCCCAAAAACCCCCTCCCCTGCTGGCCCCCGGGGCCAGGAGAGGACGCGGCCACCCTAGGACCACCGGCTGGACACCGGGGTGTTTTTTTGGGGGGGGGGGGGCGAAGGCAGCGGTGGCGTGGGGCAGCAGCAGCTGTTTCAGATCCCCTTGTCAGCCTGTCGTACCGATCGCCATTTCCTCTCGAAAAAACCCTGCCCCAAAGCGGCTCTTTCTGGCAAATTTCGTGCAGCGATGGCTTCCCCCCTGTCCCTCCTCAGCCAGCTCTCAACGCCGGTCCCCTCTCAGCTCCCCCATCCCCACAGCATGGAAACATGCCATTTTTTAGTTATTTATATATATATAGATATTTTTTTTTTTTTTTCAAAAAATGAGGTATATTTCATTTTTGCCCCTCTGGAAGCTGCTTTTTTTTAAAAAAAAAAAAAAATTTCACAGCCGTGGGGGAGCGGGATGGGGCCAGACACATCTCTACTGCCCACCTCGCCTCCAGGATGGTCACCCCAAACCCCTTCACCCATCAGCCCTCCCCCGTGTCCCCCCACATCTCACCTCTCCCCCCGAGCAGGAAGGGAGCTGCGGGAGATGGAGCACCGTGTGGGAGAAGAGAAATTGGTACCTACCCCTTCGGCTGCTGGGCTTGCCCGGCCCAGGCGGTGGCTAGTGGGAGGCCGACATGGACCACGCTCCTTCCATCCTCCATACGGAGAAGGCGTAACTCAGCCTCTCGTGAGCCACATAACTGCAGCTTGTCATCTTACTGTCCATCTCGTCGCTCTGTAGCACCTGGTAGAGGAAGTCTATATACCGCGCCGCCAGCTTGAGGGTCTGGATTTTACTGAGTTTGTCAGAAGGCAAAGTGGGGATGATTTTCCTCAAGGCAGCAAAAGCTTCATTGAGTGACTGAGTCCTCTGCCTCTCTCTGACATTGGCCAGGATCCTCTGGCTCTGAAGTTCTTCATAAGATTGGGAGCTGGGACTGGACTTTTTCCCCCTCTTCCCTGGGTTGGGGCTGCCATCTTCACTGGACTTCTTACTGTATCTTCTCTTCCTGCCAAATCTCTTTGGCTGCCTTTCCAGCTCCTCTTCACTGGTCCCCAAGCTATCCACAGGGGAAACAGGAGAACTGGAGCTTTCTTCCATGCTTTCTGCAAGAAGGGGAGGGGAAGAGACTTTCCCCCCCTCCTTATGTTATGTGAGTGTGCGTGTGTCTTAAATATGCTTTAAATTCCTGAGACAGATCCTTTGGAAAAACAGGAGGACTGCTTTTTTTTTTTTTTCCTTTTTTTTTTTCTCTTTTTTTTTTCTTTTTTTTTTTTGCTGACCAAACGTTTTCCAGGTTGCTTGAAGGGCTCTTATTTCAAGGACCGAGGTTGTGCAAAAAAATTGAGGTCTCGAAGAGAGGAAGTTATTCTAACTTTTTGGAAACTTTAGCTGAGCTCCGTTGCTAAATAGTTGTCAGAAGTGAGGGAGGTGGGGGCTCCCTTCTGATTGGCCGGCCAGGTCAGTGGGAGGAAAGCTTTTCCCCTGCTAAACTTTCACAGTTTTATGTTACACTTCACTAAAATCTTGGGAATGCACCTCGAATAAAAGATAGCTGGTGGCCACCCTCTGCCACGACCCCTGCCGTTTCCCACAGAGGCTGGTTTTGGGGTCACCTCCCCCTTGCCTGGGGGTGTAATTTTGGGGTGCTTTTCTCCTTGCTGAGAGCTTGCAGCCGACATCCCAACCCGTGCTGCTGCTCCCAACTCCTAACCCTCCCTAAATTGGGGTACAGGGTGTGCAAGCTCTTGCCCCCCCAAGAAGTGCCCCCCTTTTTGGTTATTTTTTTTGCAAAATGGTGCCCCGTTTTGGGCTTCCGCGGTGCTGGGGGTCTTGCAAACCTCCTGCTGCCACTTTGGGAGCAGCCCCTCACCCTACCCTGCTCCCCGAGCCCCCTGCCCTGCAGAGATAGGGCAGGGACCCACCTCGGGGTGGCAGAAGACCCCTGGGACACACTGAGCTACGTGAAGGGTGGTGGTTTTGGGGGGCAGCTGGGGGAAGCCCCTTCAAGGCTTGTGGGGGGCATGGAAAGACCCCCTGGACTATAACCCAGTGGAGCCCAAAACATGGGTCATCTGGACCATCATCAACACACCACCACCAGCACCCCCCCAATTAAATACTGAATAGTACTTTTGGAAGAAGCAAGAGCTGAGGTAGGGAGGAGGACTTCTTTCCCCCCAGAACATCCTGCTGTTGAAACCGTGGTATCCCAGCACATGAAAAGAAAGATTCCAGGGATTCTGATGTATCAACCAGAAGATGATGGATCTATTTTTCCTCTCCATCACACCAGGGAAAATGTGGGAAAAAACCTGCTTGCTTCCGTGGAGCTAAGGCAGAGCAACATCAGATCTGGACCCCTGATTTCAGTTACAGTCCAAATTGCAGGAACAGATGCATTCTTGTGCAGCAAAGATCATGTTTTCAATACAGGAAAGCAGTAAAATAAAATAATAATTAATAATAATAATAATAATTAAAAAATAAGATGAAAGAAACTGGCAAAATGTAGAGGTTGAATCAGAAGAATTAGTTTGGAGTGGATTTCTTTGCAAAATTTTCCAGTAGATATCAACACTCATTAATGGAAAAAATAATGTCTGGTTTGATTGGAAAGTGTTCCTTGGTAGAGTAAGGAATTTTGGCTTACCAGGGGCTGACTCCACGACTGGTAGGTAATGTTTATAGTGGAAAGACTTCCCCAGGCAGCCCCTGGGGAGAGCGTGTGTTTGCTTTCAAAAGGAAAGGTTTTCAGGTGCAGCACAGAAGTCAGAAAGTGAGGCAGTACTGCAAATAGGTTTTTAATCCAATTTAAGACCCCGGCGAGTCGGATAGGACGGGTGCCTCTGCTTCTTGCACCCCCAAGCTAGGTTTCCAGAAGGGCTGGGGGCAGAGGGTTGGCCACTGCTCTTACATCTGTTCCTTGGAGGTCCATGAGTCCAGGGGGCTGGGAGGGTGTCTGCCAGCCCTGCCCTGCAAACCCACGGGCAGACATCACCCGTGTTAGTGCAAGTCACATTTATACTGTGGAACCTTGAGACACAGCCACATGTTTGGTCTGTGTTTGAGAGCACCAGAAGCTCGGGGAGCAGATCCTAGCTTGAGAGAGCGAGCAGAGATGCTTGTTGCTGCCTCTCCTTTCCTCCCCCTGCCCTGCCAACGTCTGCTGATATTTATTCTGCATCTTCCTTTTGCCTTACCCTGGCCGCTGAAGGCAGGACTTGTTTGCCCTGGGTGAGAGGTGATCCCACGAGGTAGGACTTGGTCCTTCCAGGGGTTGGAGACAAGAGGGGCTTGGGGGCTCTCCCTGTGGGAATGTACCTCAAAATGCTCGGTTCTCAGCAGGAACAGGCACTTGGCTTTTGTGACACCCAGCTGGTCATCCCTTACAAGCGCAGCAGGAGACACGCAGCCAGGGGGGCAAAAGGATGCTGCCACGTGGGGCCATCCTGGTCCAGCTGAGCCTCATGGCTCAGGGCACAGTTCAGAGCAGGAATGGGCCCCCCCTGGGCAGAGCAGCCCCTCTCTGCCCCACATGCCACGGCTATATTAAATAAATAGAAAAATAAATAAATAAACGGAGAGTCCCAGCCTCCTGCCTGGCTTCCGAGAAGGAGCCCGGAAGAGCGTTTGCACGACAAGGCAAGGCAGGGTTTCTCCCCAAGGAGGCTCTTGCAGCCCGTAACCTCCCAACGTGCAAAGCTTTTTAGCATCAGGCAGGCTTCATGAAGAGGAAATTTATGGTGAAACTCGGCCGTGTTATAATTCTGAAGTCTGTGAGCCCGGCTGCAACGAGCATCGCTCCAGAGCTGCTGAGTCCCCTAGCAGTGCTGAATGCCAGGGCTACCTGTGGTGTTGACCATACTGCTAATATCTTCCCTTCTAGGAGACTGAAGGCACAGTCTAAGGGTAGGCAGGCCCAGGTGAGATGTTTTAGGAGAGCCACGTGGTATAAGAAAGGTACTGCTGGCCAAGGAGTGGGTGCATCCTTCCCGCTACCGCAGCAGGGTGGGAGAGAGGTTATGGAATAGAAACTGTGATATAAAAATTAACTTTGGTGGAAGTTTAATGTGACATCTACTATGACGCTGCTGCTGTTTCACTGCCAGGTTCCTAAGATGTCTAAGATGCCCCTTCACAGGTTCCTAAGATGTCTAGATTGGAGGAAAGTGAGGAACACCTACTGGGCTTTGGGTACAGTGCAAAGAAACCAGTGGTTGATTGTCCCCCCTGGCTGGGCTTGGTCAACACCCTGCAGCCCCTCTGCACTTGCAGTTTCCCCCCCAAATTGCATCCAACTTTGAACGGCCCCTGCTGTAACCAGGTGTCACAGGGTTGGTTTTTTTTTTTGCTTTGCCTTTGGTGGGACTTAGGGAATCACTCCTTAATGCTTTTGTGAGGCTAAATATGATCGAGCCTGTGCATCCTTCCATGAGCTGCCTTGACAAAGGCACTTCTGCTTTGGGGGCTTCATTCCCCTATTCCTCGTGTTGCACTACAGCAGCAGCCAGTGTTTCCCAAAAGCATCCACCCCGCGGTGACGAGTCTGGAACCAAAACCAAAGGGGCAGCGAGGGAGCAGGGCAGGCAAGAGGCAGGAGGAAAGGAGAGTGAGGCTTTAAGGGATAAGAGGGTTGGAGAGGAGCACGGCTTCCGAGTAATCGGATACACCAACCTCGGAGTTCTGCAGAGGAATGTACATCTGTTTCTGAACTGTTACCAGCTGATGTGCCCTCTCTTCCTTTCTGCTTCCTCCCTTATAAACGCCCCGAGCAGCAGACACCAGCAAAGGAGAGGCTGAGCCGGGGACAATGAGTCCCATTGCTGGCCAATCCTGCCAATAAATGCAGTCAAGGTCAAGGCGTGCTTGGGGTGGATCGGTGCCTGTCCCGTGGGTAGCGAGGTGGCAGCTTCTTTGGGCTTGGGAAGGTGGGAAATACGGGTCTTTTTAGGGGAGACTTCACAGGAGAATTACAGAAAAGAGAGGACTCGGGGATTTTCCAATTGGACTTCTCTTTCACCTGAGAAAGCCCCACAGGCCTGTTGTCCACCTCCTTTATGAAGGTGGTAGCTCCATCCAGGCTTTTGACCAAGCCAGGTGTGAATTGCAAGGGTCATGTTTCCAGACCTTGCTTTATTCACAGTGCACAAGGCCAGGACAAAACTGTCTACAGTGTAATAATGATTAATGCAATTTTCAAATACCTTTCAAAAAACCCCAGCGTGAGTCAGATTATGGAAATGCAGTGTAATTCACAGAATTTCTAACTGCGGCCCAGATTCTGTGATGCACTGGAGGATGCCTCGGAGACGAGAGGTACCTCTGAGTCCCACTAACTTCTGTGGGACATAGGCAGCTGTGTAAAGTTAAATATGCCAAATTCAGGCTTGAATTTCTGATCTGAACACCCCCTGAAACAAGAAGAGAGATCTTCAGTGGGTTCAACAAGTTTTGGGTTGCGTCTCAAGCGTTTAGCTGTTGGAAGACCAGTTCCCACATCTCCTGGTCATCGAAGCTCTGTTGTGAGGATGACGTAGACCAGACACAGTTCTGTCTCGAATGCTGGGTGCACTGTTTCAAGTCTGATAGTTGATTGCTGGCAAGATTAGAAATCTGTGTAATTTCTCATGTCGGTACGGTTGGGAAGAGAGCATATGTCCTGCTCTAGGAAGAAACCAAAAAGCAATGGCATTGCAATTGTGGATTCTATTTTTAATGATAGCGTAAAGCAAAAAGAACTGGCATTTGGGGGAGTAAGAAGTAGTAGCTATCATGATTCCAAAAATAACATTTCTATTATAGATCATTTACCCAAGGCCACCACTAATTGTAGATTGGAGCAGAATGTCTCCCTGGGAATCCACAGGGAAGACAGATTTTTTCCCCCTCTTTTTTTGGAAGGTGTAATATTAATTACGGCTGCAGCAGCAGTAACTGTAACTTAAAACCCAGGCTAGGAAAAATGAAAATATTGTTTCATGAACTGGAAAATCAAAGCCTGTGAGGTATTTTGTTCTCCTTGCCTTTTTCTCCCTGATGTCCAGCTGCATTAACCTGGGGAGAAAGGGCTTCCCACCAACATCAAGGAGAATCCAAAACCAGTCTGGCTGTTCAAACAGCATTTTGACACTTTTTGGGAAGGGTCAGGCTTCTGTTCATTTTCTGGACAGCAACACACAGTTCAAGGCAGGTATATTCAAAATAATGTCAAGTTTGGCTTCTAGTTTTTAGCATTGCTTGACAGCTTCTCCATCTCCAGATGGAGGACTGTTTCCGCTGAGGAACCAGGGCTTGCTTCTGAGATGAGACATTGATTGCAGTGCAAGTGCAATCAATGGTCTGGAAAGGAGATTACTCTGAATCCACACGGCTGGAAAGCCCACCAAGAAAAAGTCAAAAGTGCTGTTGTTTGTATTCGTGCATCTCATTATTTTTGAGCATTAACCAGGATCCTAAAGAGTTCAGTCAGCCTTGCAGGTCACTGCTTTGTCAGGGGGAAGGATAGCAACAAGGTAGTGGAAAGCAAAGCCCTGGGAAATTATACTACTATTGAAAAAGTGGTTTTGGCCCTGGGTCCCAATAATCTTCTCAAAGAATGTTACTTTTCTAAAAGTATGTTGCAGCTTTTCCCATTTCCCTCAAATTAAATCACTTTGAAGGCTGTGTCAGGTGGATGTGTGGCACCGGTTACATGTCTCCTTGTCGCTGGCCAGATAAATGCCTCCTAACTGTACAGAAATGACCTGAAAATTTGCACGGTGAATGCAAAGGCAGACCCAGAAGCAGCTTTATTTGCCTGGGTCTATCACTCGACAGATACCCTCACAGCACGGAGGGATTCATTGCCCTGAACCTTAGCCAACTAAGTTTTAACCACTGAGGCTACCTCTAGAATTTAACCCCAAAGGTACAACATCTTGCAGTTCAGATGTTGGGTAGAGAGGAAGCCGAAATGTTGAAGTTGGACACAGATAGCTGTAAGACAGCTCTGCCAGGGGAAGGCAAACCCCTGCTGGGAACTGGTTGCATGTGCTGGTGGCCCCAGTGCAGCCCCAGGAACAGCTGTGCTGCAGCCCTTTGGGATTTTTGGAATTGCCAGAATTTGGAAAAATCACGATTTTAAATGCCAGGGCAAAGCAAGGGGAAACTTTTTTGACGTTTCTGAAGTGAGAAAAACTGAATTTTCAAGGAGAAAAGGATGGAGTCAGTTAAAATAAACTATTTGTAGTATCTCTGGCCAACTCTGAACTTTACCTTGGCTTTGGCTGGTACCTGAGCTACTCATAGTTTGCGAACCCTGGAGCTCTCCTTTGCCCAGATAAAAACGGGCAACATCTGTTTTTATTTCTCATCCCACAGCACTTTAATTCTCCAATAATTTCTTCTAGGGTTTAAGCCACAGTTGAGGCCAGGTATCACATTGCATATGTCTTCTGGTTAAAGAAGACCGGACAGCTCATTAGCAGCACTTGTTGAAGAGCTGTATGGGTTGCTGATGAGTGACAAGTCATTCATCATGCTCCTAGCAGTGAAAAGTCCTGCCTTTGAAGTGTCTCCATGCCCTATCAGCCTGGTAGTGGGGATCCTAGAGATGGGACTTTGGTTTCCTGTGCCAAAAAGGAGGAGGTCTACTGATTGGTTCATTGTCACTGTTGGGCAAACTCAAGTAGTTGAGTGAAACCTCCCCTAATATTCTTGTACTTAAAATAGGGAGCTACACCTTCTGTCTCAAAAGCTATGGATCTACTTATGAGCCAAATTGCAGCTGTTCTCCCATACCTTGATGGAAAAAACAATTGCCTATCATTTGTTTTCCATTTCTTGGAAATACTGCTCAAAAATCATAGCCACTCTTCCCTTCTCATCCATCATTTTTAACCACACTTTAACTTCATATATAGTTCTTTCCCAACATTGCTTCTCCATGCTTTCTGTGTGCTTTCTGATGCTCCTACAGCAGCAGGACAAAATATGGGATCCCAGCCCTAAGTCTGCTTATTGCTTTTTTAATTTTTGCCCTCTTTTTTTTTTTTTTTAAGAGTATGGGGCCAACCCATAGCCCCAGGAGAGCTGTGGCTCACAGTCTATGGAGGTTGATGGTGCCGTTTAACATCTTCAGTGGTTTAGTGTCTTTGTAAGAGGGTGGGATGTGGTGAGGATCCCTTCAGTATCAATTGAGAAGAGAGTTGGTTTAGATCCTTTGTGTCTTGCTTTTATGTATTTTAATGGCTTAGAAGAGGGAAGAGGTGTCACCTTGGAGAATTTTCACCATGTAGATAAAGAAAAACCCGACACAATTAGATATTGAGGGGAAAAGTGCTTGTTTTCCAAATAGAGCAACATTTTGTGAAACATGCCAACGTTCCTAGAAAAATATGGTTTATTTTGGGAAGCCAGGCACCTTGACTCTGGCCATTTTACCTCCACATGTTGCAGTTCAAGTTTACTTTTGTGTCTGGGTACTTCAGTTTCTTGTTGCCTTTGCTCTGGACATCTCTGATGGACCATGGCAGCTGAGCAAGAGGGAGCTCCCTGTGTCCTGTCCACAAATGGAGTGGACACAGAAAGTCAGTGTCTTGATTTGGCTTTTGATGCAGCAATGGGTGGGTACCTGCTGATCAAATTGCTTGTTGTGAGTTGATTTGGTTTCGCTTTGGTATTTAAATTGACGCCGAAAGGTTGAAATCTTCCATTTAAAAAAATGAAAATAAAAAATGGCTAAGTAGCTACACCTAAAACATCAGAAGGGACAGTCAGCCAAATCTGCTCAGCTGAGAGAGGAAATTATTTTTCTTAGACTGATTAAAATTTCTGCTTTTCTTCTTTGTCTTTACTAACACCTGCTTAACTCAAGCACCTGAATAAACTTTGAGGAGAAAAGATAGCATTGTTAAAAACTCAACTGGATCCCAAAAGATCGAGTTCCACTTCTGAGACCCTCAGCAAATCCAGGGGAAACCAGGTTTGACATTCCTAGTGAGATCTGGGGGGAAAAAGCAGGAAAGGCCCATCATTTCTTTCAAAAACAATTAGGTGAAAAAGCCTTAACCCAAACATACAAATAATCAGAAGTTAGGGTTGGTAGAATTTAAAAGGAGCAACCATAAAATGTCATCAATTACTATCATTAGTTTTGGACTGCTGTTCCAGAAATATGAAGTGAACTGGTTGTTTTCTCAGGAGTAACAACCTTTACCTGTGTAGACCATATTGTGTGCTGGGACAGCACGGGCCAGAGCACAAGCTTTCTGGTAGGTCTGGTTGTAAATACAGCCCTGTATAGACACCAAAGCTGGCGTAAAGGAACATGTGTGTAGTAGCTGAAGCACTGGAAATGAAATTATGAGGGAAACAGCTGCACCCCTGAAAGGCACAGGAAGAGCATTCCTGCAAAGCATCTGTGGATTTGCATGTGTGTTATCAGGGAAGATGCACGTTTGGGTGCTTTAACCTCCCAAGCTTGCTGCATCCAGGAGTCGGGATATCCTTCCCTTGCTTCCATTGATGCCTTGCTCTGTTGCAGCCCTGGTGTTCTTCTCTCACCAAGGGTGACTTGCTCAATATTATCAGGAGCCTTGCTGTGTTGGTACTGGATGGTGGGAAGCGGTCTCCAGCAGTATTGAAAGGAGCAAGGCTTTAATTCAACTGCCCCAGCTGCCCACATCCTACCTTTCAGCACCACAGATGAGAGCTGGGTTAGAAAAATATTCCTTTTGGTGAAGCTGTAAGGTGAACTGCATGGCTGGATGCACCACAGCACTCTTCATGGTGAGGCACATTTTGTTCTCTGTAGGAGAGAACTATGTCCCATACGGTCAACTTCAAGCATATAAGTCATTGCACTGAATTTAAGGGGGTGATGCATGTGCTCAAAACTTCTTCAGGAGCACCCCAGTTCAGGAAGTGACAGCCTAAGGATGTGCTCTAGCTTCCACCTTATCCAATCCTTGAACTAAAACAACTGTAGTAGCTCTCTTTACTACAAGGACAAGCACCACAACCTATAGTGGATCACAAAGGATCACATTTTGGTGTATTTTAGTGCAAGAGGTCTTTTAACTAGCATTTAATTGTTGAAGGAGAAGAGCTATAGAGCATACCTGTCCTCAGCTTGAACTTCCCCAGCTTTTTCATTATCAGTTGAGCTTTGCGTTGGGTGTTTTTTTTTTTTTTTTTTTTTTTTTTTTTTTTCTGGCATCAGTACTACTGTGATGTTTCATTTCCTTCTCTTCTGCGCTTTTGGCAAAGATCAAGTTTACTGTCAGTTCCACTATATACTCTACCAGGTGACCTAGAGTCTGATCCACAACTTGCAAAGTCAGCAAAAAATGCGGTGTTGCTCTCAGCAGGCTTTGCAGCGGCCTTTAATAATTTTGCCCTCCCAAGGGGGCTGAAGCATGGATCCAGTAGGCATTTGTCGTGTCTCGGTCTCCGCAAGGGCCAATAATTTCTTGCAATATTTTTGTAGGCCTTTGATCCATCACTATTCCTTGATTGTGCTTTGAAGAGTTAATAGCACCCCATATCCCGCTCTTATTAAATTCAAATTCTCCAGTTGCATTTCCCTGGAAGATACATAAAAATAACACATGGAGGAAATATAACTGGAAGATCCTCGTATAAGCTGGCTTACATTTTGCATGCGGGGAAGACACTGAAACCATCGCTTTTGCACTCGTGACAGAACCATCTGTATAATTTTGATATAGCAGAGTGTATCTGAAAAAGCAATAATAGGTCGGGGAGCTGTGTGCTGGCTTCAAAGGCTCAATTTTCAGTACGCCGCTAGGCAGACTTTCATTTAGAAAGAATTAACATTGGAGGCACCTAGCTGTAGAAGTTGCCACGGGCTCTGACAATAAATGTGTCTGGTGGGATGTTAGTGCACCTATTTTGGAGTTCTACCATTGCTGGGAGGTGGTTATTTCAGGGTTAGGACAAGGGTGCCATCAAGGACTTCCAGCATTGCTCATCCGATGGAAAGGGAAAGCAGTGTGATAAGCTATTTTCTGAAGGATGGGAGAAAATAGGGTGAGAGATGTGATCAATTTTGAGTGGAAACATCCTCACATCCAAGCAGGAGGAAAGATGATCCATTAACTGCTGGAAGGACTGAGGAAGGAAGCTCCCTTCACCATCCTGCTCATGCAAAATGGCTTCTGCTTAAGGGTGACATCCTGGGGACAAGCACAGATCCACAGTGAAACTGGGGAAATACTCTCAGTCCCTGTTTTCTGGGCTCACACCAGGAGGACATTTATGATAAATTTTAGTAAAGCCACCTGATTGCTGTGCAAAGTCCCTTGCAAGCATCAAGCTACTCAGACCTCACCTCTCTAAAACAATGTTCTCCATTAGAAAGCTCTTCTCTCTGCCTAAGCAGGGAAAGAAGTCCGAAGAGAACAGAGACCTTGGTTGCACCAAAAATAAAATGGGAGAAGAGCAGCCTTGGGCAGGGTGATGGAAACGCTTCCACCGACGTTGACTTGCCCTGGGTCAGCCTCACTTTGGCAACTGTGAGACCTGGGTGGCTAATAAAGAGCCAAGGTTAAACACCACATAAGCACAAGCAGCACTTTCCAAACCTTTGGCAGGGCTGGGATGCATACCTTCTAGCTTACGAGGCAAAGCCTAAATTAAAAGCTAGAAACGTCAGCGTCTCACGGCGTGTTGTGCAACCAGAGCTCAGTGATATTTTGTAAGTAGAGTTGCTCCCTGGATTGGGGTTTTTTTTGTTGGTTTTTTTTTTTTTTTTTCAGTGGGATCTGATTTTTTCATGGGACCCCGTGCTGAAAAATCGGATTCAGAAAGCAAATAGAAAAAAATAAAAATAAAAAATGAGTCAGTTGAAAATAAACAACTTCTTTTCAAGCAAAGTGAGAACTTCCTAAAGGAAGTTTTCACAAGTGTGAAAAGTTTTATTTGGGGGAAAGCGATAGATAGCTGTGCTAACTGTGAGCACTACAAAAGATGAATCCCCAGCCTGACCACACTGAGACAACTATTTCGAAAGCTCCGAAGTGTGACTGCTCTTTAATATAGTCCTTTTTTGTGTGTTTTTGGTTGGTGTTTTTTTTTTTTTTCTGTACAAAGTACTTCTATGGACAAGGACGGAGGGCGTTTTTAACCTCAAAGCTTTGTGAGGTGGTGTCACCCAGCAAAGGTGCATGGAAAATTAACGTGCAGTTGAGGAGATGCGTAGGACCCAGGAGAAAACACCTTTCGTGCGCTTTCTTGTGATAACAGGAGCCTGCTAATAGCTTGTTTCATGACACTTTTGGGTCAGTCAACAAGTCAGTTGTGTCCAGATTGCCAATGCTGAAGGTCTACCCTCTCAACCCCCATGCTCCTAGGCCATTCCTCTCAGCCCTTGGCCACCAGATGTTGGCTTCGTGCAGGAGCTTTCCAGCTTGGCCACCTCTCTGCATTGGCATCTTCACTCTGCTGCATGGCAGGAGGGCATGAACACAGAGAAATGAAATGAGATGTTTGGGTGGGTTTTGCTGGTTTTTTGGGTTTTTTTCTCCCCTCTAGTGCGTGTTCCCAGCGTTGTATCTGAGGGCAGAGGTACAGGTTTGGGTGCCTGCAGCAGGAGGGAGACAGGAGCGGGCAGAGGGCAGTTCTCCCCCATATACCAGGGGGTAAAAAGCCCTGGTGGATGCAGAAAAGTGACGCTGGTGCAGACCGATGTAAAAATTTGCAAGCAAACATCTGTCAGGCACTCAGCTCAGATGAATAACAAAATCAGACCGGAGCAGACATATGATGAAATCCTTCCATGAGGAGGGAAGGGGGGAGGGGGATGGCAATCCAACGTGTACTAATATTTTCATTATAATGCAGGGCGTATCAGTAACACAGGCGCGCGCGCACACGTGAAGCTATGGAAATGTGGGGTACATTGTTGTGCCATATGTTTTAAATATCACTAAGTAGGCCAGTTTTGACATATATTTTGATATTCTGGCTGTTGTTGCTAGGACTGGACCAACTGGTTCATATGGAATATGAATTGGCCTTGAACTCAGTCTAATCGCTGACCCAAAGAGAGTTTTGCAAAATGCATTTCTAACCTGAGAAATGATAGGCTAAATCTTGCACTGTGGGAGGAGGGTGATTAGTCGTACACTTGACCTAGATACAAATCTCTGGGGTTAAAAATAAAGAGGCTGTTGGATAGCGGGGACCAAAACATGTCACTGATAAGATTTGTTTTCCTTTTTTTGTTGTTTTTGCTGGAAAACGCATCTCAGACAAAAATTGTCATCATCGTCTTTTGGAAGTTACAGTTTTCAGTATTTTCCCCTCAGTGTTTCACAGCAAGGAGGACTAACGAAGTGTTGATAGGTCCGTGTTTTTAATTTGGAAATTAGTGTAAAACTTCCACTTTCTTTCAGATTCCCCGCATTTTTTTCAGGGAGCAATTAAATGTGGAAGAAATCTTACTTCTTGGATTTTTAATACTTACCTCTTAAGAAGAAGGGAACCCCACCCAAACCCTCATTTTGAAATACTCACATAAAAGTCTCCTAAATTTAGAGGAAAACCAGAGAAATATTTCTGGAGACAAGTTCTTTCACTCCTTTAATTTGCTCCTTTTTGCTTTTCCTTTGGGAGGGTCTCCCTGTTAGCAGAGGAGCTAGAGCAGAGGAAATCAGGTTGTGGGGTACATATATATTTTTTAAATTATATTATCAAGGAATTCCTGATTCTCCCCCTCTCCCACCCCCCACCCCACCCCC
>JAOWAV010000073.1:37666139-37713925 GCA_028571045.1 Scolopax bukidnonensis
ACATTCGATTGCATTTCTTTGCCAGTTGCCTGCCGCCGCCAGTTTGACGTAGGAAGGATGACCGATGCTTCCCTTGCAAAATTTGGAATTTTTCAAGCAGCTCAGCTCATTTTTGAAGCTGGTGCTTCCTCTTTGACCTGGCGGAGGGATGCTTTAAGTCTGCCTTTATTTTGGGTCCTGCTTAATCCCACGCTGAAGTGGGTTAAGACCCCACGAGCTGCGATCCTGGGGCGGCAGAGACTTTGAAGGGCTTTATCTCTAGCGATGCACCGTAAGGGTTTTCCCTGAGCTCGGAGGGAATAAAATGGAGCACTTTGGGTAAATGGCTGCAGGATCAGGCTCGCTGTGCATAAAGCACTCTTGTAACCAGTAATGCTTTCCAGGCTCAGCTGGCCTCAGCTAGCTGCCGCTTACTCTCCCAGCATCTTTCTTAAAGTGCTTCGTCAGTGGCGCTGAGAAAATGCAGTATTTGGGGAGGAATATTTTCTCCTAACGTTTTCCTCCTCCTTGCAGCTTCCAAGTGGACAGGACAGATGTTCACTTCCAAACTGCGGTATTCTCCTTTTTTTCTTTTCTTCCCCTCAATGCTTCCTTGGAACAGCTATGAAGTAATTTAAAAAAAAAAAAAAGAAATATATATATATACATACATATATATAAAAAATAGCCACAAATGCTTAAAATTCTGCTGGTGGTGTGGTTCCCAGAGGGACCTCTCCCAACTCAGCCCCCATGTGCTGTTACCATGACAATCTCCCGCTTTCCTCTCAACTCTGGCACACCACATTCCATAAAATTTGCACAAAAAGTGTCTTTATTATAAGCAAAATCTGGCCAGTCAGGTACTTAGCATCCTGTATCAATAAACATGCTCATAGGGCTGCCTTTCCCTCCTCGGGGAGAGCTGGAGGGTTGTTTTAAACAGATCTGCGGAGGATCCTGAGTGCTGGTTTGTAGTCAAAGGAGGAAAGAAGGGAGCGATTATTTAGCTATTTGCTGTCTCTGGAAAAAAATATGTGATACGTACACATCCAAACAGGCTTATACCCACATGCTCCTATTTATCTAGGCTTCCTCTTGTGCATATAGAACTCCAGGACTCCTAAATACTCCATCGCTGCTGATAACAGCCTTTTCTGTATTTAGGCGTGGTTTAAACCGAGCTTTCCGTGTCAAATAAACCGTTTTAGAATGGGGAGATGATTCCTATGTCATGATAAAGCTCATTTGCAAAATGCCCCATCCCATGTCCAAAGAGACAAAACTCAGTTCCAGACTCAGGCTTTTTTCTCAAATGCCAACAAGCAGGTCTAGTCACAACAATTAGAGCAATATACTGACCTAAATATTTGGGGGACACCAAAACTGTACAGAGACCTGTATTTATGTCTGACATATTATTTTGGATAAATTGTCAGAGTGGCAGGTGTGTTATTCAACTGCTATTTTAAATTTGACACATGACAAAAGGTATTGAAGTGCTCGGATGTTGTCTTCTAGTGAAAGATGTTGTGAAGGTGTTGCAAAGTGTTGTGGTTACGTTGAACGTGAAATCAAAATGAAGGATGTTGTATTTTGGCTCTTCCTTCTGGGAAGCAGGGAGAGGACAGTATTTTTAAGTTAGAAATAATTTGTGACACGGAAATAAAATGATGCTCTCTAGCAGTATAGCAAAACAAAATTCCTTTGCAAGCTTCCCAGTAGAATATATATATTTTTTTAATTTAATAGAGTTAATCCTTGTTTGTTTACCTTCTTGATTATATTAACCATCAAGGT
The DNA here is from genome assembly GCA_028571045.1 of Scolopax bukidnonensis. Classification (NCBI taxonomy): domain Eukaryota; kingdom Metazoa; phylum Chordata; class Aves; order Charadriiformes; family Scolopacidae; genus Scolopax; species Scolopax bukidnonensis. The sequence continues at coordinate 37,667,919 of JAOWAV010000073.1, forward strand.
AGTGATTAAAGGCAGGAGTGTAGCTCACACTAATTACATTTAAACCCCTTGAACCTGTTTCTTTTTAGGGAGGGATGATTGCAATAAACACACCTGCAGTGTTTTACAAGCAGGCTCAGTCCTGGCTTCGGATACCAGGATTTAAGGCTGGATCCTGCTTGTGGATTCCTTCTTGGAAAAAGCATTTCTTCTTTTCCCCTACGGTCTGGGAGCTGCTGCGTGTGACTCCGCGTCCCCGAAGGTGCCGGTTGCGGGAATGAGGGGCAGCCCGGGGAGGGAAGGGAGCAAGAGGCTTGGGGGGGTCTTGTTTGAAGACTGAGAAATGGTTAAATGCTACAATTAAATTCCCTGTGCCCCTAGGTGTGCAAAGCAGAGGCTGAGCGTGCTGATATGTGAGCTGGTGTGGGGTTAAGTTAACCTCTGCGCCAACTGGAAGGACCCAGTTTGGCATTAGCCTAAACCAGTACAAACCATTGGCCCTGGCAGTCTCTGCCTGCTCAGAAGCTGCTGCCTTGTCAGCTTGGAGCACGTAAATATTCTCAGAGAAACGAAATTCTTCCCTGTGCTGAGCTTAGATCGATATGTGGTGGGTTATTTTTTTTTTTAAAAAAAAACCCAAAAAAACACTAGCAGAAGTTAACTCACCGCAGCAGAGCGATTTGGGGAGATAACATCTTCTATTCCTGCTGTTTAATTAAAAGCAGATTTTTATTTGCTATACCTTTTAATTAAAGAGGAACAAGATATTTGCCCTTGTAAGGCATCTGGTTGAGTTTATGAAATCTGGGGGTCAGGGCGGGGCGGGGGGGGGTGTTGTTGGTTTTCTTTTTAGTTTGAAATTCAAATGTACCAACCCGTTCCCCCCCAGTTTTTCTTGAAGGGAGGCTAGACAGTTTTCTCCTCGACTCTGGAGACAGGGGTACAGCCACACCATGAAATTCCCCTCTGGATTGAAGCTGATATACTCACAAAGCAGGAGTTGGGGGGGGGAGGATAAAAGTCCTCCCTGCAGCTGTGAACTTGAGCTAGCGATAAGTAGCAAGGTAACAGAAATAGCAAAGAACAATAAGAGGGGGAAAAAAATTTGAGTAAGTCCAAAATCCTTTCCATCGCTGTTTATTCAGGGTCTTAAATTTATTTAAGCAGTGAGCAACTGCGTTTTAAAAAGCCCTTATTTTGTATTCATGTGCTAGCGAAGAATTAAAAGAAATTCCCCGAGTACTTTTTCAATGCAGTTTTCTTTTTATTCCATGGAAAAAGGCTTATTCGTTGTGAATCTGATCCCCCTCCTATTAATCCTAGACACCTTCAGAAGGGAGGGTTGCTCAGCTCTTCCTTAGAAAATGTTTAATTTTATGAACTCTCTCAAAAGATAAGGGCAGCACGTTTTCATATCAAATAACCGAGGTTAAGATTTCTGCTGAATGTTTCAAGAGCAAGTTGTTCTGATGGGGGGGGCAATTCCTCCTCCGCGGTATTTAAGACCCCTTGAAAGTGGAGAAATTTCTAATTCTTTTTATCAGCAAAACTTTGAAGGATTTGCCACCTTCTTCGACTGATTTAATTGCGCAGTTTTACGCGCTTGTTAAGTTACTCTTGGTTTTTAAGGTTAGGAACAAAAATCACTGGGAAGATACTGACCACGTATTACTTTCACTTTTGTGAAGCAGTTTGGTTTCGGCGCTGGCTCGGGCTGTTATCTTATTCTGATGTTTTACCCCACGGAGAATAGCTTGGCTGTCCAAGGGGGATTAATTCACGGAGATGTAAGAGTCAGTGGAAGAATATAATGTGGAAAAGGAAAATAGGGTTCTTGAAAGAACTTTTCTGGGTTTTGTTTGGCTTGAGGATTTTCTTTTTTTTTCACACACCCCCCCTGGAAGCAGATCCATCATCCTGCTTTGCAGAGGTGTATAAAGTTTCTAAGCCTGAAGTTTTTCTACTGTCACGATGCTGCAGGAATCCTAGCCCTTGGTGTCAGAAGGAGAGTTGGATGGTGTCTATTGGAAACTTACCGATAATATGGAATTACCTTCCTGGAAAAGGTTTGTTTAAGAGGAGTATGTTTCAATAGCAGAGAGGAAAACCAATAAGCTGCTCGATGTGAGGTGTCAATCCATCCAAAAGCAGGAGTCGTGGAGTCTTTGCACTAATTGCACCCTTGCCCCCTGCTGCAGCCAGCTCAGCTAGAGCACAGGTTTATGTTGAAGTGCCTGCTTCCCCGTTTTCCTGGACTGCTGAAGTTGGATGAAAGAGCAGAAATGCTCTTTTTTGACCAGCCTGTTTTGCTGGGCAAAAATCAGTGCAAAGGCTTCTGCTAGCTGGGAAAGCCTGCCTCGTTGCTGCAAGCTGGCTATTGCAAATTTGCCTTGCTGTTTCACCCGAGACTCTTAATAACAGTGGTGGCTTAGGGTGGCTTGGTGTGTACCTCCACAGGGGGAGGAAAATTGGGGATGAGAGAGCTAAGCAGAGTAATAGAAGTATCCACCATGCTTTAGAGAGCCTGAGGAGCTCGCAGCAGAGGGTGCGCAGGGCAAAAAAACTTGGGAAGCCCAGGTCTGAAATGCAGGAAAAACTAAGAGCATTTGATGTTTGTTGAAAACCAGGTCTCCGTTTAGCTCACTGGCTGGGTCTAGTGCTCTAAGATCCAATAATGGTTGCTACAGTTCATATAACATTATCGTCCTCCGGAGAGCTGTGCGAATGTTGGCTTGGGAAATCTCTCCAGCACACTGGAACAGGATGCTTTGTGGACATTTAGCAAAATCCCTTCTCTTGGAATCCCAACCAAAATCTCTCTCCATGACCTAGGAAATGTTTTTTTGATATGTGTCATCTATGAGCGTGACTTACTGCTAGAGGGGCAGGGGAGAAGGAAACCTGCTGGGCCCTGAGACACAGTACAAGGAAAAGGTCCACCAGGCTGATGTTGCTTCATGAGTGATCATAATTGCTGATCTCTGTTTGGGAAGTTTTATTAATCCCTCTTCTCCTCTCCCACGTTTCCAAGAGGACGGGATGCACACCACGAGCGTGTGTACCCGTTCCAAAAGGCCAAACTCGTGGTTGCCCTTCCCGTTGCTTTGCTCCATTTCCAGCTGTGTACAGCAATGCCTAATGGGATCTGCTGGGGCTAAAATTTTCCGTGCTCGGTGTCTCCTTCCCCTTGATTATTTTTTGGAAAGTGCTTTTGGAGAAGATGGCTTAGCACATCCAGACTGTGATGAAAGTAAGAGGCACCTGGCCGCAGGCAGCCTGCAGAGCAAGAGCAGGGTGGCAGGAGGCATGGCCTCCTGCTTCCTGAGGAGGCTGAAGATCAGTGGATGCTCTACCTGTGTCAGCTCCTGTCGTCTTGGCTGCCCTGGATGCTCTCCAAGGACTAGGCTGGTGTTTCTGACCCTGCAGAGGGGAGCGTTGTGGAGCAAAGTAACATTTCAGGCCCTTTTTGTAGATAAGGTGTCCAAGCAAGGACTTGGAGACAGGGCAGAAAGATGCATAAAAATGGCTTCAGCAAGAGAAAACCTGTTGGGTGAAGAGGTGTGAATGGGAATCTAGTTGCAGAGACGGATGCGTGTACTTTATCTGTTGGGTTTTGGTTGTTTTTTTTTTAATAGCTCTTTCTGTTCGCTATGTTCCCCATGCTAACCCACGGGGCTGGGCTGGAGCAGGGGTGGGGGCTTGCGGGAGTCATCCTCTGCTTCTGGAATTCTGTGATTCTGTGAGATTTTAATCCTGTACCACGAGAGGGCAGTGCCCGCAGCTGGATTTCCCTCTGCTCCAATGCCCTCCCGCTATGCAAGCTTTGACTGCTGGTTGCAAAATAATGTTATCTGATTTTATTCCCTCCTCCCCCCCTTTTCCCCCTCTCCTGGCAAGAAATTACCTTTGGAATTGTTTTACCTCTGGCGTTTCCCTCTTCAAATGCACTTGGACTTAAGCAAAGAGACTGAGTGGGAGTGGGAGTCATCTAAAATTAGACACAGTGGTTGTAATTGCACTTTGTTCCCACAAAAGGAGCTGATGTAGCTTGGGAAGCTCTTCCCAAAGGTCAAGACTTGCTGGTAACCCCTATAGCAATATCCCTGGTCCCCTATGCATGGATGTATTGAGGGTATCCAGTTGTGAAAGGAGAGCAATGTGTTGGATTGTGTAAGGTGACTTTCACAAGGCATTAAGGATGTTGATTATATACATTTAACTTTCTCTTGAAAGCCACTACAGACTGCCTGTTTGCTTCCTGTGCAAACCAGCTCTCTTGCTCCAAGTAGTGTCCACAGGAAGAGTCCAAGGTCCATCTTTGACCAAGGAGCCAACCCTGTTAAGACTGTTCTATCACCATGCAAAGGGAACAGGTTCATTACCTCCCTCCCAAAGTCTGACTTAGAACAAACATCTTCTGCCACAGGCCCTGATGGACAATGGCACCTGTAAGAAACCCTCAGGCTGTTGTAATCTCCTGTTGTTTCCTTGGGCAAGCTTCCTGGGTCATATCACAGAATCATATAGGGTTGGAAGGGACCTCTGGAGATAATCTCATCCAACCCCCTACCAAAGCAGGTCCTACCTAGAACAGGTTGCACAGGAACGTGTCCAGGTTTGGAATGTCTCCAGAGAAGGAGACTCCACCACCTCCCTGGGCAGCCTCTGCCAGGGCTCTGCCACCCTCACAGGAAAGAAGTTCCTCCTCATGTTTAGGTGAAACTTCTTCTATTCAAGTTTGTCCTATCTCTTGTCCTATCCCTGGGCTTATCCCATGCCTTTACACCAGCCAATGCTCAACACAATGATAGCATGGCCTAGAGTCCAGGAAATTCTGCACAAAATGAAGATTGTTGGTTTTGAGGGTGAATTGAAGTGCCTGTCATGTGAATAACACATCGGCTTTTTGGCCAGGCAGGTGGAGCCAGCTAAGGAATATAAATTGCTTATGGCAGATGTGCTGCTGCTTCTACTTCACCACCTGGTCTTAAATGGCCTGAGATTCATGTCCAGAGACCTGCAAAGCTGTATGAGCACAGTGTGTGAACTGCCACCAGCTGCCATATGGCACCAGCTCTGGTTGCCATCCCACCTGCAAATACCTCCCAAGGTGGTAGCACTCTCAGGGCTAGGGAGTTTCAGCATGAGAGCTGCAAAGAAACTTTATTCTCCTCTGCAACAGGAAGACAGTGAAGAAAGAACTACCTGGGAGCTCCTTTGTTGACTGTCCTCCTCCTGAAGTACCAAATGTTCCCATCATTTGGGGAAAATCATTGTGTTTCCTGGCCAACCGATGCTTGGCATCTGAAATTGGGCTGGTGTGATCACACAGTGCTTGGTGTTTGGCTCAGGGCAGAGCTTTAACACATCCCTTCCCTGAAGTTCAGGCTTCTCCTCCTAAACTGATCTATCAGATGTGTATGGTTGTATGAGCACAGACAGCTACAGCCTGGGGTAATCCATCATCATGACAACAGCTGTGGAGCCATGTCTGACCTTCAGAGATTGTTATCCATGTGCAAACTGGAACAAGCCACTATGGCTGATCTTGCATTGCTGGAGTGAGATTTGGAAAGACAGCCATGAACTGCAGCAGGATGATGTGTAGACCTATGTACAAAACCAGTGTAAGGCCACCTCCTCTCATCCACCAGGAATAAGGCTATGATAGGGGTGGTGTTCTCCAGACTGCTTTACAGGATGCAGTTAACACCACGGAGTCTCTTTATTAAATGATGATTGGTTACTGAAATGAGATAAAAACCATCATTGTGCAGTTGAGCTGTTTCTTTGTGCTGAGAGATTTTTGCCTATTAGGACCATGTCTTTCTTCATAATCAAACGTTGCAGTGCTGCAAGGCTTTGCTGCTGGGGTCTGGCCTCCTTTCTGTAGCGTCTGTCCTGAAAATTTCAGTGCAGTCAACCAGAGACTTGAAAAGGACCTTGCAAAGTGTCCAACTTCTGAACAGGCAATATGGGAGTGACACAAAGAGGGTTCCTTTTTAGTTAAGGCTGTGGGCTACTGGAAGGCAGGCCTGACTTGATAATTTTCAAATCTTGAACACTAGATGAATCACAAGATCTTCAGTGGCCAGGCTCTGACAACATTTGAGCAGCAATATGAAGTTGTCCAATTACTTGTCCAGTCTTGTTTCAGATGAAACATAGAAGTCCTTTGTTCCATGCTTGCACAGTAGGGCTCTTGGAAATGAAGCTTGCCACTGTGGGTCTGTGGCCAAAAAAAACCAAAAAGAAAACCAAATTGTTCCTTCACCCTCAGGTTTGTCCTTTAAAGACACTACCAATGCCTTCTCAAAAGAACAACTCCTTTCTTCACAATGGAGATGTGATTTCTTTTGTTCTGGAGATTCCAAGCTGGTGAAGGAGAAACATGTATTGTTTCAGAAAGGGTCAGTAGTTTAGTTCTGGAGGAAGGAAGATATAACAGATACTTCTCAGTTTTCTTGGCAAGGACCCTGGTGAGCTGGAAACAGTGGCCATGTTTCAAGTGAACAAGTCTTCTGCTGTTGATATGTCCCGTGAGCTGGTCCTCAGAGGTTACAATATGAGGGTACCATTCTTCAGCACCTCCTGGCTTCCTTTGTTAGGAAATCTTGGCCATTGGTCTTCTGGTGAGAGGATCCTGCTGCTTTGTTAGACAACAAGGGAAGAGCAGAGCTGATCTGTGCTGCATTGCAAGGGAAGGAGAGCTGAAAAAAAACAGGAAAACAGGAAGGTGGAGCCTGACTCTCAGACCAGGGAGGTGCCTGAGTCCTGCTTTGAAAGTCAGTGTTCTCCTTTGGGAACGTGCTGATGGACTGAGGAGCCTCACTTAGATCTTTGTCTTTGTAAAGTCATCTTAAAACCTTGATCTGGGCTAGGATGTAATCTACTGTGTATGGGCTGTGAGTGTGCATGTAATAGAATTTGTATAATTTATGAGAAATCTATTGTTGTTGTTCCTGGAATAAAATGTCATGGTTCAGGAGGCAAGATGAAGAAACAAAAAAAAAATGAGGCTGAATATCAGCAGTAGTTCCCTGGCAGAGAGTCACACTGTGCTGCCAGTCAAGCCTATTGACAGGACACCAGAAAACCGGGCAAGCTGTTATCAATCATGACAAAGAGAATGAGCCAGAACTGGCAGGAGAAAAGATGGGTGGTCATGGAGCACTGAGCACTGTGTTGGTTTCCTTAAACTAGAGGGAGCTGATGCCCTCTTTATTTTCTTTACTCATCTCAAATGCATTGACCATTGAAAAGGATGAAATGGAGATTGATCTGGTGCCATGACATGTTCACCATTTTAGCAGCCAGGTGCAGCCAAGTGATGTAACAAGACATCAACCAAGAAGCATCCTTTGGTTTAGCACCTTTGGCAGGTGTGTCAGCTGTAAGAGCTTGTCAGGCTCCAGGTGGCTTGGGGAGGGCAGGCAGAGATAGATGGTCCCCTCCAGCCAGCATAAATCAAATGTGGCTCCACTGAAGGTGACACAATGATACTGGTGTCAAAGCAGGGTGTGCGTGAGGAGAAACAGCTTCATCAGTTTTAATGGTTGCAATAAATGTATTGACTCCTACTTACCGGCTCAAGAGCCCCTTTTTAACTCCCAAAAGGAACATTTTTGTTTCTGGCTTGGACTTCAACCCAAACCCCAATCCTTATTTATCCTGCTGCGGGATTTATTTGCTACAGTTTTTCCCAGCTTAGAGTCATCATCACGTTTCAGCAGCCTGTTCCTCAAAGTTATGCCTTGTGCAAGGACTCTTGGACAGCAGCAGTGACAGGTGGGAGTACCTCCCCAGCAGAGCCTTTTGCGGAGCTTGCCAGCCTACAGACCACGGTCCAGCTGTGCTCAAACAGCTGGCTAGTCCCGTAGGAACGGTGGCAGTGCAGTGGTGGAACCGGGCTGTAGAAAGTTCAGCAGATATTTCTGACTTTCCTGGCATTGCTGTTTAAGCATGAAGCATCGGTGGTGGGTGGCTGCCTCTCAGAGGTGAATTTCAGCTTTAGCTTCATTCCTTAGCTGGACTTGCCACGTTGAGGAAAATCTCTTTGTTCCAGGACAATTCTTCCTGCTTTTGTCATTAGGATGCTTTTGATACTAATGTAATCTCCAGATTAATTGCCCATCCACAGCCAAGCAGTGCACGAACCTGAGAGATTGACGACATCACCTTTATACGAGTGTGCTTTCCTGCTGCTATTACATTCACCCTGCTTCAGAAGTCATTATCCAGGATTTCCAGGCTGGAGGAAAGGACACAAAAAGAGATTTCTGCTTGTAAACAGGTGCCTGCAGGAAACGTGTATTTGTTTCATGATGTGGCATTATTGTCTTGCATCCAGCAAAACACTCTGTGTAAAGAAAAGCAAGACAGATAATCTGGTCTTTGGTACCACTGAAATGGGGGATATCCATTGGGTACCCAAAATTAGCTTGGAGACCTTTTATAAGGTCACTTTATTAGACCTTTTATAACAGGTCCTTTCCCAATTGGAGGCTATTCCACCACTAGCCATGACAACACTAGAGAGGCAGTTATTTCTCCCTGATGTGTGACCTATGGGGTCCGTGTGAAAGCACCTTGGAGGGATGAGTCACAGGTCCCTGGTGTCATCAAAAAGGACCTTGAAGCAATAAGCATCCTGATGAAAACTTGCAGAAAGCCTGTTGGGTCTATTTGGATACTTTCTAAGTTTCTGGCTTAATTCAGCCCTGCCCTTCCCATGTCAACATAGGTCATGCCATTTTTGACGATGCGGGATGGTAGTGCTAGTTCTGGAGATGGGGACATGCAAATCTTTGCATTTCCCATTGATGCACAACTGCAGACTGGCAGCCAAACTACGTGGATGGCTGAATATACACCTTGTGCTGTATTAAGAAATCTCTCTGGTCAGAGGTGCTGGGGGTTCTGGTAGCGGGACAACCTGCCACCCTTGGTCTGCTATGGAAAGGTCTGTTTGGCTTTGGAAAAATGGCACGTGGCTATTCCTGCCTCAGTGAGAGCGTGGGTCCTGGATTACTCAATATTACTCTGAGACAGGTATGGAGGTTTCTCAGCCCTGGCAGTATGACTGTGGTCCCACTGATGAGACTGAGCCTGCTTCAATCTTGCCAGGAAGGTGGTGAGGTGCCCACTGATCCCAGGTGTGCTGCAGAGCTTAGAGGTGAGGGACTGGATGGTTTCATTTCCTTTAGGTCCCAGACAGGTACTTGGGCATCCTGGACACAAGCACCAAGCCATGTCTGACCACCCATCGCTGCTAACTTATGACACTTGTGTCCCTTTCAGCAGCACAGAGGGTCAGCATTGCCAGAGCAGTTAGTAAGGAGTGGCCTCCTCTGGTTGCCATCACACATACTTTCCCAGAAAACAAACAGCCTCCTTTGGCTGTCTCCCTGGCAGGCAAACCTGGATCATATTATTTTCCTACCCTTTAATGAGTACAGAGTCCACTGGTGAGTAGTTGTGGGCCAGGACAGCATGGACACACTCCATGTCCATCACTTGTCCTGTTGGTCTTACCTGGGGCCTCTCAAGGCTTGTGGGGCCTGTTGATCTCCTCATATTGTCTTCAGATGAGTGGATAGTCAGTAGATATTTCAAGTGCTTCTCACTTTTCACCACTGAGCCCTGCTAAGCTCAGACTCTGATGTGAGCTGAGGCTGGGTGATAATAGGCCTTTCATGATGCAGAAAGGTGGACTCCCATCCAAGAGATCAAGCAAAGCATCAGGATTGCTGCATTGATTGTGTGCTTATTGTGTGGCCCCATCTGGAGCACTTTACCATTGCAGGAGAAATAGAGGTGAACTCAATATTACCATCTGGAGGTTCCAGCTATGTTCCTGTGTCCTAGGCATTGTCCAAGAACACACAGCGAAGCACTTGTGGAATTGGAGGGACTTGTCAGGTAAACAAAGGAGCAAGAGGGGTGTGGATCAGGGCATCAATGACATGTCCCAAGTCATGCAGATAAGTTAGAAACAGGAACATTAGCCACATAACCTGATTTCCCAGCCAGGTCTGTGTCTGCAGGACCTACTGTGTTTCTAGCAAAGGAGAGGAATGGATTTGGAAGAACCAACAATTTTGTATTTTAGAGATTGTATGGATTTATATTACTTACTTATTCAAGTAAAAAGCACTCAGTGTTTTTTGTGGTGGGTTTTTGATTGGGTTTGGTTTTTTTTCTAATTTAAGCCAAAATGAGTAGAGAAGTAGGAAAAAGTGGAAGATTACATTTTCCAGGTGGTTTTTTTTTTAAGGTTTTCAACATTTCCTGAAGAAATTCATCCAGGTGCCTTAAGTGAGTAAAAAAAAACCCAAAGAGTCAAATATTTGAGGTGAAATGTTTTATTCTAGACTGAAAGACATCGTTGCATTCTAGATTAAAATCCCTCTTTTCTTTTGACAGAAAATTTGATAAGGTCAAAAGGTTCTTACTGGTTTTCCCCTCAAAGTCCCTTCTTCATCTTTACTTCCCCCCAAGGCCATCGGAGTTCACCCAGAGCAAAAGCACAGTTCCTGACTGTGGTTTTGTTTTGTAGAGGTCAAAACTATGAGAAGTTTATGCACTAATCAGTGCATAAACCAAATACACTCTCTTTTATGTAGACCTAGCTTCCTACCTGCTAAGAAATGCCACGGTAAAGTATGTTAATGCAGAATGATTTCAGATTGCTGAATGCACGAGCAAAGCATTAGAGAAGCAAGATACACGATGGCTCTTCTTTACCAAGGAATTGACTCAGAACCTTTACGGCACCAGATTGGCAGGGAATAAAAATTGCATTCACCAGACAAAAAAAATGTTAGTTTTAGGGTACACTCATATAATATGGGAGAATTTTGTCAGAAACAGCTGTAGGCTCTTCTTCATGGTTTTATTTTTGCTGATATGAAAGCCCTCATTGTTGCCACAGGATGCAGAATAGGATGGTCAATCTAAGCCTCCCTGCTGTTGCTGGAGCACCATCAGGTGACTGGCATTTGCTCAAAAAAATCACAAAGCAGAAGCATTATTGTAAAAAAACGTCACAAGAGAGCTGCTGTCTTTGCATAAGCATTTGATCTGATGTATGTGAGGGACACAGAGGAGAGGGTGCCCAAATTCTAGCAGTTGTCAGCCTGTTCATACCAAAATGTCTTGGACTCACAGCTCCCAAAGCTGTCATATTGGGAGGACGGCATGAGAAATCTGGACAAACAGAGAGAAAGATTTGCGTCTCGCCTCCTGAAAACTGGGCTTTTCCTGGTCTCTGTGCTCTAAATCACTGGTGACTTACAGTTATGGCCCTGGCCATCTTCAGCCAAGAATAGGTTGCAGCACTTGGTGCTTAGGGATTTTTTTTGTGGCTGGGGTAGGTTTTCCCACACACTGGAAATGTGATTTGGACGCTGCATTCCAGTCATTCAGCAGAAGAAAAAATGTTGTTGCTGTGATTGTTATTAAACTGATTTTTCATTTGGTTGGTTTTTTTTGTTTTTTTTTCAAGCAAGAGCCGTCCATGAATGTGTGAGAAACCAGAAGAAAGAAGCAGAAGGTCTTGCACAGCAGTGAATGAACACCAAAAGAGGCCGGATGCTGGACAAGTGGAGAAAAAATGATCTGTGACAGCAAGTGAAGTTGTAAGTACCATGTTTTTTCTTGCAGTGCTGAGAATTTAACAGCCAATACCCAGCAGCCACGTCATCAGGTTTAACAAAACGCTGCCTTTAAAGATCTTTCTTTTGGGTACCTCTTAATCCCACTTTACCCAAGACAGACGGGCTGTCAGATCTGCACGGAACAGAAGGGAGAAAGGAAAACAAAGTAAAGACATACCACATGAAGATGAAAACATTGAGATTCACATTTAAAAAGTCACCTGTTCAGCCTCTCCAGAAAGTTGGCCTTATTCATTTAGATCTTTCCAAGTGGAGCCCTTCAGAAACGTTAGTTAACTAGAAGCCTGACAAAAGAGGTGATACCTATGAGAGCCATTTGTGTTGTTTTACAATCTGTTTATCTATTAAAGGTGGAGGCAGCTGGAAAGTAAAATATAAATGTTCTCTGTAGTCAGGAGAATTGTGATCAGGATTCATTTTCCTATTCATGTAGCTAATGGAAATTAATAGGAAAGGAGAAAAGACTTAATTAACTTTTCCTTCAAGCTGATTGCTTTTTCCCAGCAGGCTTTGTCCCTCTGGCACTTCCCTGTGAAATGAAAGGGAAATATTCTTTGAAATTACTTTTCGCTGTTGATGCTGTGCTTTTTGAAGGCTGATCCGTTTAAAAGCCCTTTTCCAAAAAGTGACCAAATCCAAAGGAACTTATACTGACAGAGTTAGAAAGAGGGTCAATTCCTTATAATACAAAGTGCCAGGAACTACTCAAAAATCTCCCTCTGTTCCTCTCTGCACTGTTAGGTAACACAAAACCTGTTGCTTTCTATCTGAGACTTGAGGCCCCATGTTGGGCACTTGGGCAATTTCCCATTTTCACCATATGGTGAACTGGTGAAGCAACATATTTGGGTGGAAAGAATAAGCACAAAGTTAAATCGCACGTAAATCAGGATTAATTAAAAGCCAAGCACAATAACAGTCCTTCACTTTAAAACAGAAATTATTATATAAGGATGTAAACTGTAAATAGGCATTTGCTCCCCTATACTTTGAAACAAACCTGAAGTTTAAGTGCACTGTCTTGTGTTTTCTGGTATTTGGTGTTAAACTGTAGTATCTCTGAGAAGCTTTTGGTTACTTGAACACATATATTTTAAAAAATTAGATCCTGTTTATATTCACAGTCAGGTGCTTTTCTGAGACTGGTACAAGCGAAAGAAAATTTGTAAATAAAATAAAGAAAATCTCTACAGGCTCCTTCAGCTTGCGTTATAAAGGAACGACTTTTCACAAGAACCATAATAAAAATCTAAAAATGTATTCTGAGAATAAACAGAATCTTAGCGGTTGGAAGGGACCTTTGAGATCGAGTCCACAGAATCTTTAATCTTGTTTGTAAAGGAACCCATTCCCGTGACTTTAGTAAGTTGCTTTTTTCTTTTTTTCTTTTTTTTCTTTTTTAAGAAAAAAATGCTTAAAGTTAGAAGACAAGGTTGAGGGTGTTTTACTGAGACATTACTTAGCTACCCTTTTCTTTAAGATGGTGTTGTCTGTTGTCAGAGCCCCTTGCTGGTCGTTCAAAAGCAATTCTACCGATTCGCTCCCACTGGCAACCCAACGCCTGCCGGTGAACCCCGAAAATACAAACCCCCCCCCCGTTCACTCACCACTTGTATTCCAGGTCGCCTGCTGTTGGCTTTGCGAGCCGCTCTTCAGGCACTGCTCGACGTAGGATTTGGGGTCGCAGCCGGAGAGGAGGATCTCGCCCAGGAGAGCGATGTAGGCGATGGCCAGCCGCAGCGTGTCGATTTTGGAGAGGCGCCTCTCGTACGGGAAGGTGGGTACGTGGCACCTGAGCTCCTCGAAGGCCGAGTTGATGTTGAGCATCCTCTTCCTCTCGCGGACGTTGGCGGCCTGGCGCTGGCGGCGGGGGGGCGGCGGGAGGGCGGCGGCGGCGGGCCCCGGTGGCGGCGGCGGGGAGCTGTCCAGTTCAGCACCCCCCGCTCGCCCGGCCGCTCCGCCCGCCGGCTCCTCCAGCCCGGGAGGGCGAGGAGGGGAGGGCCAAGGGGAGAAGTGGTCTACCAGGGAGGAGCAGTCCCATAGAAAGCTGTCCAGCTGAGGGTTGGGCTCCCACTGGTCCCAGAAGAGAAGTTCAAGAGCGGAGTCTTCCTGCTGGAGGCTGTGGCAAAGTTCCTCCATCCTCTCTGCCGCTCTGAAGTGAGCTAGTGGAAATATTTACAACTTTGGACTATATTGACTACCAGGAAAATGAGATTCTGATTTCATTAATACCCCTTACCCCCAAAAAATCTCAGAGGCAGAGTGTCTGGGTTGTGCTGTTGAGGAAGCCTGTTGCAAAAGTTTCCTCAGTTGCAAATCCAAGTGGGTTCATGATTTAAATACTTCATGGCTCCTCAGCAGGGGAATGATCCTATTCTTCTCTGCTCAAAACTAATTAGTACACGTGCTTCTCCTTTTACTAGCTGTTGACTATAAAACAATATGAATGAATGTAACAAGAGAGAATGATTTTTCTTTTTTACTTTCTCCTGGAAAATCCATTGAAACAGTTATTGAGTTCTTTCAGAAGTTCATTCTCTCCAATTGCTATTTAGAGTGGGGCACAAATAGGGATGTTCTTGTTATTGTTGTTGGTTTTGGTTAGGAGGGACTGGGAGGAGGAAACAAAGTACAGTCTTTTATCTTTCTGTTAAAGTGCTAATAGCCCCACATTCTCCTACGGCTGGACAAACAAAACCCTATTATAATCCTGTCAGAAACATATGATACAGCTCTCTTTGACAGCAGAAGCTAGTGGCATCTTCTGCGCTTCTGTCAGGAGAATGGTTGAGATAAAGATGCAGGATGCACTGCGTTGCTGAATTGGAACAGAGGGGTACCTCGTATTAAGTAAGTCAACACCATCTCATTTGGCTACTGCATTTTCTGATTCATGCTTAAATCACACATTTTATGGGTGATGCAGATATTTGGTGCTCTGTTTCAAACCATACAAAGCACTGGAAAATAGCAGCAGCTAGAATAACCACAGGGGATGCAGGCCAGGTGGGCCACATCTTGAAAAGTGCTGGAAACCATGAGAGTAAGTGGTGTCCAGCATCCCTATGATGATAGACAAATGGGGTGGAAGATGTTAAGCACCATCAGAAGATTAAAGCAAGAGCATAATATAAGCAGCTCCCTTAGTCTTTTTGATCTCCGCAATATTTAAGTCAAAATTTAAATTCATACAGAAGTAGCTTAAGTGCTATCTTAAGCACTTAAAACATGTTTACATTTCATTCATTTAAGTTGGAGAAAGCCTAAATGCTTTTCCTTAACTATGTCATAAGGAACTTTTATCAAGTCTTTCAATCAAATGCTTGAATTCATGCACAGACTTGTGTCCTGCTGCTGTGGGAAGTTTCAGATGTCTACTGTGAAGTTCATGAGCCACAGAAAGCTTCCTGAAAGGACAGCTGAAAGCACAAATCTCGGTAGCTTCAGGTGAAGAACCAGAGATCAGGAAATGACCCACATTTACAGGGGGTACAAGAAGATGATCAGATCCTCCACCTCTTAACAATGACTGGTTGCAGTCCATTCTGGGATACCTTAGCCCTGTGAATAGGGGGATTTATTGTAAGATAAGGCATAGGCTATTAATGACTTGCCTTAGTAACGTGGGATTTCTGGTGCTACACCTTGTGGGAATTCTACCTGCAATTCTACCTTTAAGGCAGTCAAAAACATGCTGCAGGAAAGATTTTTTCAAAGAGATGTGAGAAAGCCGCAGTGAATGAAACACTAGGACTAAATTTTTTTTCTTTGTGTTGTGCAAATTGAACAAGGAATCCTTTATCTGTAAATCTACTTGACAAAGGAAGACACCAGGTGTGATACCTGACAGGGTGAATACTGATTATATAAAAAAAACATGTCTTGCTTTCTCTGGTCAGCTCAGGGCACAAATTTTGTACTAGTTTTGTACAAAGTAAGTAATTTGTCATGATACCAACATACCCAACAACAAAATACTGGTGTCGTGAAAGGTCATGGTGACAGATTTTGCTCCAGATGAATCACAACAAGGAACAGTTGGCTACAGGGTGGGAGGGGCTGCAGGAGGGATGAAAGAAAATGCCGCAGTCACAGGTGGCAGAGCTGAGACTTGAACTTGGGCCTGTCAATACAGAGTTCATTATGCAATGGTTTATTTTAAATCATATAACTGTATTTCGCAGTGTCACGTACAAGCAATGTTCCCAAACAAAAAAGCCTACCAGAGTCCCCATGGTTGACATTGGGGCTTCATGTCTGATCCCAGCAATACCTTCTGCATTCTGGTAAGCAGCTTTGGGGTCAGCTATGAAGAAAAGAGGCAGCAGAAAAGCCTTCCTGCCCACACTGCAATGCCTCTACCCAAAACACCTTTGCAGCATTGCTGCTGCATTGTTGGCTTCCCATGGATCCTTTGCACTTCCCAGATTTCAGATTCTCTTCTGTGGCTCCCCAGTCACTGCTTAACTAAGTGCTTGGTAGTGCTCATTTGGCCACCTTAAGATACTTGAAAATACTGAAACCAGCAAAAGAACAGCAGTTCTTCTCCTAAACAGGAGCTCTGGAGGACACAGTTGTCCACTGGGAGCAGTGGGCAGAGACAAGTAGGCTCAGCAAATGACACGGTTAGTTTTATGTGCTGGGTTCCTCTTTCTCAGCAGATGCTTCTTCAGTGCTTAACGTTCCCTTCCAGATCCATCACTGCTAATAGTGTTGCCTGGGGATATGTCTGGCTTCACAGATGGAGAGCAGATGTTCTAACAAGCCTACTTTTAGCGTGTTCAAGGGGAATTTGGCTCTCTTAGAGACACTCTGGACAAAGCAGAAGGGGGGAGAGCAGGGGAAGAAAGAGAGTAAAGCAAGAAAAGACTTCCCCTTAGAAAGCCAGAGGTCAGGTCTCAGGAAAGAAGCTGAGGTTCCCATCCTTCATATGAGCAACTCTTACTGCAATTTCAGACTTGTTACTCTTCTAGTATTTCTGCAACGGGGTTCGTTAGAGAGGGAGGGAATGTACAACTAATTGGGCTAATTTTACACTTGTCTGGAAGGGGTCTCCAACAGGGAAAGAAGTAACATGGGTACTGCACTGAGTGAGGCCGTTGTTGATTAGGACATACTGGTAGAATTTCAACATTTGCTCAAACATCATTTTCCCCAAAACTCTGCAGACCCAGGTGGCTTCAGAAATAACATTTGGCTGCTGGTCATTTTTAATCAGTAGAGTCTAATGAAAGCAAATTCTTGAGTCAGAAACTATGTCCTGGGTCTATGTTAGGCACTGCAACCATGGTTGTTTTGGTTTGAATTCTTCCAGGTCTAGATATCTATATCTCCTTGGGATCTACCTTCCTCAGTCCTGACCCATTCTCTGTCATCTAAACAAAACCACACAGGGCGGACTCTTGAATTTTGCTGATTTCATAGAATTTTGGGTATAAAACTGCTTTCAGAGAATATTTCTATTGCAGGTTGTTGTTTTTTTCTTCACAGTGCCTTACCAGCTGAGAGCTGTTACTCTGTACCAGTATCAAAAAGGTAACAGGGTTTCCTGAGGTTATTTTGGAGGTAGATCTTTCTCTCCAATTCTTGTCCCATTGGCTTTATTTCAGACTCGGCTTGGGGAACCTTCCCAACAATATGTTTAGTGGAATCAGCAAAACCTCCCAGGTCTGGCAAAATGAATTTTATTTTTTTCCTGGGAACTTAGTTTGAGCATGTTTCCGTCATCTTTAAATGCTTAATAAAGGGAGTCAGGCCTTGGCCTGGACAAAGAACAGATGTAGAAAGGACCAGATGCTTTACTTTCAAGTTAGATGGCTCTGAAGTACAACAAGTCCATCATGTCATTGCTGCTAATCCAACGTTATGGTGTGCAGCTCATCATCAGAGCTGGGAGTTGGGTCCTAGATGAACAGAGAAAACCAGACAGAAGATGCCAAAAATCCTGGGGAATGCTTTATCCAAGTGTGAGAGTGCAGCTATTGGTGGTGTGGTTCACTTGATATGTGTTAGTAATGGCACTACCAAACTACACCTACACAGAGGGATCTCCAGGACCTGAGATGTCCTCATAATTGACTGGTTGAACTTGTAGTTGCAGCTAACAGCTGGACCACCAAGATCCTATACCTTCTTTTGAGCCACATGCCATGACTGGGATACCTGAATTACTGGGGACATTGTTTGTGAAGTACTGGGGGCAAGAAAAGTGCAAGTATTATCATTTAACAATTGAATGTGCATCTTTTTTAACTTAAAACAATAGCAAACGTAATGATGTAATGAAAAGCAGAACAAGGATTTCAAGGGCAAGAGAATTTCAAAGGGATAATGGCTTTAGGTTTCCGAGATGCTCAAATAATTGTGAAATGGAACCTTCACAGCATATGCAGGATGTTGATTTTAAGTGAAAAAGGTAACAGGACCTTTATTATTTGCAGGGTAGAAACATCAGACATTGAAGTTTGTGGAGGAAGGCACTGGTGAATGACTGTTAAACTAACTTTGATTTATTTCATTATTAGTATAAACTAGTCAAGACAGTCTTTGCTTTAAAGGTCTTTGGTGTTTAAAAGTGAACACCTCTAAAGTTTCTGCAGGGTGTTTGCAAAGTTACAGAAAATTAATCCCAGTCTCTAGGAGAAGAAAGGTGTTTTCTCTAATAAAAACGCTCGCTCATGATTTTCCCTTTTTCATGGAGCATTTTATGAGTTGAGGCGTGACCTCTCAACTGTTGCTCATAAATAGTTCCTCATCCAAGTCACTGCACTGAGGTCTGTGACTGCTTATTTGGGTGAATGGTCGTCTTTGGGAGGCAACATGGGCATAATCGTATGCTTAGCTGTACGGTTTTGATCTCCAGGAGATGGAAGTCCTCACGGGAACTTCTGAAGGAAAGTGATGTTCTTCATGCAGTGATCTTAGGAAGGCTGTTTGCCCTGCATTTCATGATGTCTTCTTCAACCACCTGAAACTTATCCCTAACAAGTGTTAACACAATGCTGCATCTAGGGACTGCAGATGCATAACCAATGAGAAATATCTCTAGGGAGGGGAAGAACTGTCATTCATGTGCCATCCAGTGCTGTTATTAGTGGTTTTATTTGGTTATCTTGAAGTGGTGAATTAAGATACCTTGCTCACATTTATGGGTAAGTGAGGCTCAGGAAGGGATCGAATGATTGTCTTAATTCCTGACATTAGAGAGAGCTGATGAGGGGACACAGCTGGGCCCAGCCAAAAGGGTGGGAAAACGAAGAGAGCCATGCTTGTGCAGCTTCACCTTGCACCCTTGTCAGAAATCTCATGATGCTTCCCATTAATATGTCGTCTGTGTGGGATTTTAGAGTCTGAGGCTCTGTTATGATTTGAGAAAACCCATAACAATCTATTTTCATTTAGATAATTATTCTATTACTCGATGACCCCTCCCTACCCAGAAAGGGGAATCGGGGAACGGAAAAAAAACACAAGGGTTGAAATACAAATAGATTTAATAGACTAAGACTAAATAATTAACAATAATACTAAAGAACCAGTATTAATCCCGATACTGATATAAGGTATCCAAGAATTATACTCAGCCAATGGTATCAGGAGGAAGCTGTGCCCTCCCAGCAGCGACAGCAAATGGTGGGCACTGCCAGTGAAATGGCCTCAAGAGGAAGGGAAGGCCTCAGTGGTCCCACACCGGGGCAGGGAGTTGTCTGGACCTGCAGCCATCAAGGGAGAGAGAGCTACACAGCAAACTTTTCTAATTGATATGGAATGTGATGTTCATGGTATGAAATAATCCAGTTGGCCAGCCTGGGTCAAATGCCCAGGCCTTGCTCCTCCTTGTCCCTGCACCTGGCAAGGCTTGAAAACACTAAGACCTTGAATCCCACAGAGCCTGGCTGGCTGTAAAGTAAATATTTTCACAAATTCAGACAATTGTCTTCTAGTATTAGAAGTCCCCAGTTTTAGAAGAAAAGTTAGTCCTATGTCTCTCAACCCAGGACAGGCTCTCACTGTGCAGAGCCTGATGTCCAGGTTGGGGTGGCTGGTGGCAGGGCTCTGGCTGGGCTGGGACCCGATCCCCTCCTGCTTGCTGCATCTGCACAGCGGGCCTTGGGACTTGTTAATCATGCAGGTGACACCTCATAAACCTGCCTGGAGACCTCAGGTTTGAAAACACAGTCGCCCAGGCAGATTTACAGAGTGCCGTCTGTTTGACTGACAGCTGTTGCTACTTTATGGGAAGCCTGCACATGTTCGCACTATAAAACAGGAACAATAGCTTTGGAAAAACCTACGCCTGCATGAGATGCTTCAGTCCTGCTCTCCATCTGGGAGGTGGTTCTTCCTGGCGGCTACCAACCACCTTAGATGTGCTTTGGATACAATTCAGTTCCTCTTAGCCTTGGTTGACTCAGTGGACGCAGTGGCAGGACCAAGCACGCATGAAACCTGTTTCTAATGGAGAGCTGTCACATCGTATTACCATGATGCTACACTGGGGGAATGAAGTCTTTTCTTTTTTTTTTCTTCCAGTGGGTTGTTTTGTGTTGCAGAAATGTCTCTAAGAAAACAGAAGATATAAATCAGAAATCTAGGAACAAGATCAGGTACCAGCCATGACGACAAACTGGTCTGGAAGAGAAAACTCTTTCCCAATCTGCGTGGGGACAAAGATGGTAGCAGATGTGGACAACCAAAGGACTGCAAGGGCCCTGCTTTACTCCATGGAAAATGCAAAGATTAAGTTTTAAAAAGCAATTTTGGAATCACCTGGATGGCTGTTTACTGAGCATTGTTGGTGAGTATACAGCTCTGCGGTTGGACCCCACACCAGCAAGGCCTGCCAGGGAGGCCTGGGGGGACCAGCCTTACAGTTCCCTTCCACTGATGTTCAGCTGCTAGTGATCTCACTCTATTTTTCAGTGTTTCCTCCCTTTTTTCCTGCCAGCAGGTAATTGCTGAGTCAAAGACAGGAGCCAGAGCTCTCTTTGTGAAAGACGAGTGTCTCACAGCAGTTAAGGAGGGAGAAGATTTGGATCAGATGAATTACCCTAAATCAAAAGTAAGCTTAACTCCACCATATCCCACCCTTCCCTCCCTGTGCTGAATCAGTGGTGATCAGCAGTGGCACCATTTTCTGGGGCAGGTCTGCAGAAGAGCAAGATCATGATTTTGTGACTGCATGAGAGTGAAGGACACGAGGCCTGTTCCCCAGTAGCATGAATGCAGTCTCCCACCATAAAACCAGTGAAGTGTTTAGATCTTCCACCGTGGCTGCCAGTTGTTTTGGCTAGGTTGCCAAGCATGAATTTTTGCTCTATGAATTCATCATCAACAAGAAGCGAGTTTTCATAGGATTTAAGGTCAGCAGGGAATCATTAAGATCCTCCAGCCTGATCACTGTGATAACACACGCCTTTGGTTTTTACCCAGCAAGTTTGGCCCCAAGCCCAGCCGGGATCTTCTTGTTGCAGTTGCGTATTTTTTAAAAGGATGCATCCAATCTTGATTCAAAGTCTCTGAATGGCAGACCACCAAAGGATCTGCAAAGGTTGGCAAGCTGTTACTGCCTTTGCTGAAGATGTGCATCTGATTTTCTGGCCCAAGACCTAACCAAGTCCTCATTTACTGCCAAGTGCCCCAGTCAGAAAAGATCAGTTTTGAAGCATGGCTTGGCACTGGGGGACCATATTCCCTGGATGCAGAGGACACCCACCCCAGTAGCAAAGCATCTGGGAAGAGACAGATCACAGACAGGGAGAAGGATACCTCTACAACAGCTTCCAGGAGATAAATGTCACTTAGAGTGATCACAGCCTCCTTGGAATTCTCTAAGCTGGCCTACAGGCTGCTAAGCAGGTTTGGTTTTTCACCCGAGTCCTTGTTCAGCAAGCATGTGAGCAAATCCATTTACTGAAGCTTTGGGCATGTGAATTTCTGCAGATGCATGATTCCTTCGACATACCTACATACGACTCTTTTGCTGCATCTCAAACCCATGAGGAAAGAAGTCCTGATTTTACAAATAGTGGCAACCTCAGCATGGACCAGCTACATCTTCAGAAGCCCCTAAATTCCAGGTTGTTGGAAGCTAGAGGAGGATGCCAGAGAAATTACTAGCACAGATTTCCGTGCTCTTTTCACGAGCATCCACTACTGGCTACATCAGAGCCAGGAGAGTGTAAACTCCTGGCCAAACACAGTATGGGTACTCCTGTGAAGCCTGTAGACAAGTATCTGTTACTGCCTAGAAGAACTGGTCAATTAGATCATAATATTGGCCTAAAAAGCCTTCCTTTCTTTTCCATCTGAATGCTTTTGGGGGAGGCTAGTTGTCCTCATTTTGTAGGGATAATGCATTCTGGTTTTCCCACAAATTTAAAAAAAAAAAAAGAAAGAAACCTGAACTTTTCACGAAGTCTTCTGATTCCAAAACTTGGCATTTGGAGAAGACTATCAAGCACTATTAGCCTTGCTCTGAAATTTGAGTCAGCCTTCAAGGAACTTGTCTGAAATTTCCAGCCTTAGTGAGGAAGACTTAAATGGGAAATCTCTTGAGAACCCTGTATGCTCTGGGGACTTCTGCTATTTTAAAGTTTTGGGCAGCCAGCAAGTTTTGATGAGAGCAGCTTTTTGCAAAATCTGTCCCCACTGTCAGCTGGAACTGTGAGGAGTTGCACAAGCCACTGACATGACTAGTAATGCATGGGAAGATGTTGCACAACACTTTCAGGCTTCAGAAGGTCTGAAGTTCATGCCATTCATGGTCAATGGCTGGGTCCATTCCTTATTTTAGCTGGAGAGAGGCATCTAATTGTGACTACTGCATGAAGACAAAAGCAAGTGGCTGAGCTATTTCTGGGAGTTAGGTCGTTAAATGGTGTAGCTGTGGCTGGTGAGTAGAGTGCTGCAGCTCCCAGAGGGCCAGTTGGCAGTGTGCAGTTCCCCCAGAGTTCATATGCTGTGTGTATATAACTTGGTGAACTTATGAAAAGCGGAATAGTGTTTTAAGTGCTGCATGAAAATCTCATTTTCAGATGGAGAAACCGAGGAACACCATGGGTTCTAACTCGGGAAGTCAGAAAGCCAGCTGCATGGAGGAAGGCTCTGTCTGCTGGGAAATACCATGGCCCCAGTTCCAACAGTTGAGCGTTTTGTGGATGCCCAAAAGGTACGGACTGGTTTGTGTCTTACTGTTGTGCTCTCTGTGCAGTATCTCCTTCCAAGAAAATGCCATTTATTTAAACTAGTGAGCCCCTTTTTAAAACATGTTGTGTATTTTGAGTGCAGGTCAAATAGCAGACACTTTTGATTAATGCAACATCGAGATATTGCAAAAAAAAAAAACCTCACGTGCCTCAGTGGGAAAAGGTATAAAGGACAAACATTCAGAGCTGTTCAACATTTTAGGGAGGTGGGGAAATGAGCAGGAATGATCATACCTAAACAGAAAGCCAATGCTTGCAATTGCCAAGGCATCAGCCAAAAGGAAAACACAACTCTTGATCGCAGTAAAATCATGTATGAGTCATGATGGGCCAAGAACAAGTTTGCTTTCTTTTCCACCTCATTGAACAGATGATGATTAAAAGATAAATCATGCTTGGAGTCAAATCAAGTGATTGGATTAAAGTTTAGTTGAGTATTTAGAGACTGTTTGGGACACAATGGAAAGCTAATTGAAAACTTACATTTGCGAGACCCTTGAACTCTCCAGCTCTTAATAAAATACTACTGCAAAGTACACAAGGGTTCCCTGTGGGAGAGATTCCTCTCCACAAGTGCTTTTATTTCTCAGGTATGTGGAAAAATGGTATTCATTTTCTCTACAAGTTCACCAAAGAGAAGTATGTTCATGATCGTAATTCAATTGTTGTTCACGATGCAGAAACTTAATCTGTTCAGCTCACTGAAAATCAGCGAAGCAAGGCAAAAAAGAAGTCACTTCTTCAAAAAATGAAATTTTGCACACTTCATCCTTTTAACTAGGTTTTACTCTTATGAGCAGATCATATTCCAGAGTGACTGGCTGCTTGCATTGGGATGAAGTGACTCTGGAGTCTCAAAAGCTATGCAAAAATTCCTTCTAGATGTGCAGTAGTAGGAAATGTCATGCTTTTTTTGTACTAATAATATAATTGCATCAGGAATCACCTCCAATTCTTAAGGAACATACCCAGCCTCCAGCTTCAAAGCATTGGTGGTTTTGGTGCAAATAACAGTGAAACCCCCAAATAAAGAGAATAAACTTCCACACACGCACACACAGAGAAATGAAAAACCTCTTTTTTTCGTTTGAGCTCTATGTAACCAAGCACCAGTCTTTCTTGGTAGTCTGTAACACTGAAGTGAAGCTGCAGAAGCCCTGTAGTCAGGTTCATTTGCCCCCTTGCACTTTCTGACTCTTGTAGATTCTTCATCTGACATTTTAGTGCCCTGGAGGAGGGAAGATTTCAGGTGGTAACGAGGCAGAGATTGCAGCCAGAGCCTGTGCACTGCAGGGCATTAAAAGACAGCAGTCTGGCTTTCATGAAAGCCAACTCTATTTAAGCTAGTCCCAGTAGAATTGAGAAGCAGATTTATTCAACAACCCTCACATGAGTGGGTCAGGTGTGAGCCCACACCATCCAGGTTTGCTTCCCAGGGGAAGGAAAGGAGCTGCCCTCAATCTGCATGACTGCAGGGACTGGGAAGGCTGTTGAGTTGAGTAGGGTTCACTGCTCCAAAACTGCATGATGAACGAGTCCTAATAGGAGCATGGTAGAGCAGTCTTCTCCTCCATGTTCAAGAGTTTATATTTCTCCCGCTAGGTTGACTTCTAGCACAGTTTTTCTGCAGAAGGATGTGTGCAGAGATCATAGGTGAAAAGTTTAAGCACAGAAGGTTTGGAGTGGGAAGAATGGGAATAAGTTATACTTATTTCAGATGATGAATATAAATTACTTTTCAGATATACTTTTCAGATTGGCAGACATAAATCTATGTGGTTTAGTAGGTGTGATCAGAATGATGCTTTAAACTTGTGGGCTTTAGTATTGGTAATAGTCCTATAATTCAACCAGAAACAATGCAGTACCACTAGAGAATCAGGTATATTGCAAAAAAAACCCCCAAAACTCTAAAAGAATCTCCAAATCCCAAAGATATGACATTTACTTTGTATCTCTTCCTGTTGGACAGTGTGGCTGCAGAGGACTTGAGGAAGACGTGCAATCCCTCTTCTTTCCCTCATGCACGACTAATTGCCCCCTTTCAGTCGTAACAGACATGTCTTACCTGCTCTTACAGGCTGGCAGTGATTGCAAACTCACTTACTGCTTTCTCACTCTTACCAATAAAATATGTTTCCTAATGTTCCAATTTATTTTTCCCTTGCTTCCACTGGTATCTCTGACTCTACAGCGTGTGTCCATGTTCTGTCTTCCTCTTAGCCTTTTCCTTAGTTGATGGGCTTAGTATGACTCCTTTTAACTTTTCCATATAGGTCCTGTGTCTTCAACCTCCTGCCTTTCCCTTTCTTGGGCTACATGCTTGACCAACAGGTCAAGTAGTCACAGCAGACCAAGCTGGTCCCAGAAACAGTCTAAGTCCAGTTATAAACTGCGCTGCCTTTGCCAAGGTAAGCATGGATATCTCTATAGTACATGACTTCATGCAGCTTGGTCATATGTGCTGTACAACTGAGACAGAGAGGTGAAGACAAGGCATTTGGGGTCAATGTTTTGGGACTAAGTTAAGTGACCAACCTAGGTCTGTTGCAATTTAAGTAATTGGTAATTGAAGTTACCAATCTAGTCTGTTAAAGACTGCATTGCCTAGTCATTGCCTCCTGCTGACTTCAGTGGTGCTTTCATTGAGTGCATTGGTTTTTAACATCAGTGTTTCATATGCATCAAAGAAAATGAAAATATTAAAATAGCCATAAAGTTAACCTTCTGTTTGTGCTAATTAGTAAATTGCATGCATCAAGATAGAAAGTTCCCTATAGTAGCACTGCTATGTAATAGCCCCACTAAAGCTCGCCTAGCATTTGCTTTTTCTTAACAGCTGTAGTTTGTTCCTCATTAGAAAGCTTTATTATGTCTTAAAGTGATTAATGAGTTCTGGGAGGCCTGGGTAATAAGCCAGCAGTCACAAGCTATAGGACACGCCTTGGTGGATTAGAGGAAGATAGATCAGAAAGATGAATATGTTTCTATTCACTGCTGCAGATTCTGAGATGTTTCACCTCAGAGCTGAAGAATGTGGGATGGATACAGCACTGGAGGTGGCACTATGTCTTGCTCAAGGTCAGTTGCCTGCTCATGACTTTTCTGTTATTGTTTTCTGTGTGGATCTGCCAAGAATGTGTTAGAGTGAGGAATATTTTGAAGATGGAGAAACTCCTGCTTTGGGAGTGATGGTACTTGCATGGCACTGGGAAGAAGTGAGAAGGCTATGTTTTGTTGTCATGGTTTCAGCCAAATTTACCAGAACTGGGCTGTCAGATGGCCCTTCCCTCCCCTTCCCCACCCCCCAAAAAAAGAGAGGAGAGGGAATTATAAGGACATTTAGAAGTTTAGAATGAACTAAACTACTTTAATGAAGAAATTTAATATAAAAATCTAAAAGAAGAAAATAAAGAAATAGATACAGTATATACAAAACCATATCAAGCTGCCAGGGTGCCATCACCAGCAGGCACCGGGGAAGTCCCAGACTGGACTCAGCAACAGATGGGCACTGGGTTCCAGCTCTGGTGTCAGGCTCAGGATCAAAGGCAGAAGAACAGATAGAGTCCTCTTCGGACGTTGGCAACTGAAGAGGGAGAGTTGACCTTTTGATCCCTCAGCTTTTATACTGAGCATGGGGCAGATGGGACGGAATACCCCAGTAGGTCAGGTTTGGGTCACCTGTCTTGTTCACTCCTCCCCACAGATGCACAGAGAGCAGTTTTCTCCACAATATTCCATTAATTTCAGAGAGTTAGAAGAGGCCCAGCTAAAATTGGTTGGTTCTCTTTTACTTCAAACTGGGACATTTGTGGTGACCGAGATGACATCCATGTGAATGAACATCTTCTCATTTGGGGAACCTGTGGTTTATACTGATTTCTGGTTTGAAGTATGATGGGCAGGTCACGTCAGCTTGCATGTGGCTCTATGAGGAAACAGGAACACTTCGTACAACGTTGGCTGGGTGATGAGACAGCTTTAATTAGCCCTTGTTGGAATCAATATGGCAGCAATATGGTAGTTGTCTGAGGAATGCTCTGTCTTCCTCATAGTATGACAGGTTATGGTTTTGCTGAGCCTTCTTCAGCTGTGAGCAGATGTTCACTCTGCCTACCCTGAGTCCTCTTGCTGCCAAAGATCTCCTCCCTTTGGCTCTGCCAGCAGAAGGCATGAGTCACTCTCTCAAACCTGCATCCCTGCAAAATCAGGCAGTGATGACAAACCAGAAAGGGTTTTAGTGTGCAGCCTCTAGCTTCATACTTTCATTTCAGAGGTCATCATATTTATTTAGTAAAAAAAATTGTCAATCTCAGGGTGGAATCCTCGAATTGAGTGAGCTTATGGTGTCAAAGCATTGCCTTGAATGGGAAAAATGCCTTGCTTTTCCCCCGGCTGTGGGGAAATAAAGAGTTCAGGGGTTTTTTTCTGGTCTTGAACAAAAAGAAAACTTATCCTCTTTTCATCAAATTGGGCAGCATTTTTTTGAGTTTGGAGAGCATCTCTGGGTGCTCTGAAATAGCAAACTGAACATGGACTGAGATGCAGCAACTCTGTGTAACAGCTAAAGCTGGGAGTGGCTTTCAAATCGCGTGTGTCTGAGGCCGTGAGACCTCATAACGTGGCATTTTATCAAATAATTCGTAGGTTTCTTCACTACTACTGCTGGATTTGATGAGATAGGCTGTCTGGGTGCTTTGGCTAGGACCGTGGTTTGTTCTGGATTTCATAAAAAAGGTATGCATGATTTCAGGCTCTCCTCCCCTTATGGGTCTCTCATCTACTGTAATGAAAGTAATAATAATTATTACAATAGGATGATATACACTATCTTAAGGGCCTGTACAATGAGTGGTAAGCCAGGAGCCTTTATGTACCCCTGAGAGCTCTTCTGTCAACTGCTCTTAATATTTCTGCTCTCTTTGCAACCCTTATGGTTAGCAAACCTCCACAAGGGGGAAACTCCTCCAGCTACATGCAGGAAATACAACCAAGAAGCTGAACAAGCTCACATTAGAGTCTGGGGACATAGGGCCCTGGATGGATGCTAGGAGGACGGCACAAATCTCTCCCCTCTCAATTTTGAGAACTGTGTTCTATTACATGTTGTGCAAACTCATTCTGGTTTGGTTTTTCTCCTTGAAAGGCTAGGGCAGATGTTGTCTTATGAGGCTGTGGTGAGGTTCCAGCCAATGACCCCAGGCTGCATTTCAGATCTAAATCTCCCACTTTTTGACACTTCTTTTGGGGTGGGCAGGCCGCTGAACAAGAGAGGATTAAAGCTGTTGGACATTTTTGCTACCCATTGAATGCCCTACGCTTTGCACCTACAGACTTGTATTTTGCAGAAGGAAAGATGGTTTGAGAGAAGTGGGGTATGGGACCAAGGGGCACAGAGTCTCTGAGTTAGCTGTGAGAGACAGGATGAAAACCAATGGAGGCTTTCTCAGCTCTGTGCTGAGCTCTGTGTCTTCTCCATGGGAAGTGCAACAGGAGAGACAAGGGTATTGCAGGATACTGATGTGTGTTTGCCTTTGGAAAAAAAAATAAAAATAGTAAAAGTCCTCCTAGCTGCAGGAGTACAGCGTTTCTGCTGTATTCGTGAGAGTCCTTTGAGAAAGCAAAGCATGTGTGCTGGCCATTTCCTCAAAGAAAATATTCTTTGTGAAAGCTAATAATTTTAGCAGGGATTCCTTTCTTCCTCTTGAGGAGAGTTAAATGAAGTTATAGGTCAGTGAGAGGGCATCTGTACAACACAGAGGAAGAATTTCCAAAGCTTGAATGTATTCCCTTCATTTGGAGAAGACCCACTCAAATTGGCTTTCTAAGACATTTTCTTTATTAAAGATTTTATGGGTGCTTTTTGCTGGTTTGCTGAGGCTGTTAAGCCACTCTGAATTCATAGGACTCAATTGATATAACTGATAGAAAGCTTAGGAAAGTTTTAACAGTTTTCCTTCCACAAAGCTGAACTTTCCAGTAGTCTCCACCATACTCATGCAGATTTCTTAATACAAATAATTTCCAGCTGTGAGTGGCCTGGTTTCTCTTCCCAGCTGATAAAAGGGTATTGCCATCTAGGCTCATGAAATGCCAGGACAAGTCTGGTATGCCAAGGTCCTTCTGCATTTATATTCCCAAACTCAACCAAAATATCTTTTTTTTTTTTTTTTCCTGAGATATGAGGTTGGAAGCTCTCTGTGCAACTTCACTGATAATGTTCAGACCTCCTGTGTGGAGGAACTGGGCAGCCAATAGCTCTCTTTTGGGCTGTAATTTCCTCACTCAGAAATCACTTTAAATCTGAATCGAAGCTTGATGAGGACTGTAGATTCACAAATGAAATTAATAACTGGCTGTTAAGTTCGTGGTTCCCTTGAATGAGAGAACCCTTGGAAAGACACTGGGTAAAAAAACTGACTTGTGATGGGAGAGCAGGGATAAGTTGAAACTTATCTTAATGAAAAGGGCTGTAAATTCTGCCTGCTCAGTTCTCCACTGGACCATGCTTCTTTGCATCCTGATTTTGAAATCCCAATTTCCTGAGAGATTGCCTGATTATTATTTTTTAATCTAAAATGTATGGTTGAAAGAAAAAACATTTTAAAAAACCCAAAACCGCTGGCAATGCAAATGAGATTGAGCGGTTTGCTGGAAATGCCGTACATTATATTGCCCAAAACTTGGCATTTATGGAAGTGACCAGCAGGGAGGAAATGGAATTGTTCTCATGGCCAGTGTCAACTTGGATCATCAAGTCAGACCGCAGATTTGGCGTCTCTGATGGAAAAGAGAGGCTTTCCAGTCCGGTACAATCCCGCTTCCCAGCGTCAGTCATTGCGTAGGTTGGGGTGGGTGAGGATTGACAACTGGGTGGGACAGCAATGTACAAGTCTGGTGCTTTCTCGTCTCAGATTAATGATCTTCAAATCTGTTTTTTCAGGGAAACAGACTCACATGTAAATAAAAACCAGAGGGAAGCTTTTTTAAAAGACTCAGATGCTTGCTATTCCAAGCAACAGCTAATACAATGTCTTGCTAAGGCATCCTGTTGGCTGAAAAGATAGTGGTCCTTTCACGCCTTACCTTTTCCCTAGGACACCTCTCTGAAGGGACTCAAAGCTGCTTTTTACACTGAGCTCTTGATCCTGGTTTCCTGAGTTCAACTGAAAATCTAACTTTCCTTTACCAGGCCCCTGCAAAAGCCAGGTGCCCCTAGAAGGTGGTACAGCCTGCTCAAGGTCTGAATCAACCTCTGGAGGGGTCTCTCTATCAACAGATGGCAATAAATTTGTTTATTTAATGTAGCTGCAGTAAAGAGAGGTGTCCGTAGCTGAGGACCCAACCCAACTTTGTGCAAGTCTGAGCAACCGTGGTAGGGTGGACACACTTATATGGAGGTGCAGTAGGCTGAAGCTCGTGGAGCTCTGTGAAGAAGGTGAAGCTTCTGTCACGTGGCCCCTCTTGTGTTTCATATTTCATGAGCCTTTGTTGGAACAACCCCACCTGGTCTGGTCAGGCTGTGCCAGCACCATGGAGAAGATTAAAAAAAAGTTGTTGTTTCAATTAAAAAAAAAAAACCTACCACGCTATAGCTATAGAAACTGAGAAGCCCACGTTTTGTCAGATGATAGGCTTGAACACCATTTCAATGCAGTAACAGAATTAAAATTCCATCCTGTTCCCATTGAAGTTGGTGGCAAAGCTCCCATTGACCTCAGTGGGAGTAGGATCAGGCCCCTGGATGTAAATTGGTTGGGATGGATCCACTAGGTCTTTACTCCTATTTTGGGGTCTGTGGATGTCAGCAGTGCTTCCATTGAGGCAATGCTGATGGAAAGGTGACATGGGTCAGGACCAGAATTGCATCTAATCTGTGCCCTGTGGCTCTCCGTGCATTTATCAAATGGAATTTCAGGCAGAAAACAAAGGGATTGAAAGGTTGAAAAACAACGAAGGAATGTGCACTTGGCAGCTCTGCTAACCAGATGTTTGTTTCTTTTTCCTTGTTCTTAACAATGACTAAAAAACTCGTGAACAGTCTCAAGCCCAGCGCAAGGTCAGCCCGAAACTAGGTAAGAGGTGTCGCAACAAGGCGGAACGAACATCTGGGAATGGAAAATGTTAATTTATACCAGGATGCGGTACTGTGGCTCGGAAAACACGGCTGAACCTTCAGAAGGCTGGGTACATGTGTGCTTTCCCTTCCTACAGCAAGCCCCATCCGTCGTGCGAAGCTCTCGCGGAAGTTCGCAATATTCCCTTTGTGCTGTTGTGTGAACCTCTTCCAAGAGCGGTTGAGCTGTTGAGTCAGAGCAGAAAGAAGCCAACGTTAAAGCGAATATTTGCGGACATATGAATGTATGCACCCCGTCTCCTGGAAAAAATACATATCTAAATAACGCGGCAGCAAGTTGTACATTGTACTTCATGCAGCTTTCGAGGCAAAGAATAGCCCTTGCAAAGGTAGTCTTATTAAACAGCTTTCTTCATTATGCTGCCAGAGGTGCCTATTTGAAGAATTCTCAAATTGGTTTTGGCAAACTCAATCCCAAAAGTGAAAAATACTGGGTGGGAAGCAGCCATATAATGCCCTGAAGCTGCAAAGCAGTAAATTGAATCTTTGGTCTCTCTGCTGCATCACCCCTGACAATATGCACTTCTTCAGCAGCATCTCCTCAAGGCTGTTCCCAGGACCAGCACCCTTTTGCCTTATTTCACAGGAAAACACCTCATTAATCAGTCTGGAGAACATCATAGTGAAGCAGATAAATTTTCTATTTAAAAAAAAAAGAAAAAGGTTATTAATTTTCATCAGTAGGGAAACTAAGCCAGAGAGGTAGAAGCAGTTCATTCGTTACTTACTCGTTCATTAATGATGGGATTAAGAGCTGAGCTCTTGTTATCTGACAGGCTGGCTTTTTTTCAGATCACATCTGTTTAGTAGTGACTCCACAGCCAAACAGCACACTTTGCCAGGAGGCAGCCTTTTACTAAACCAGTGTATTTGTGATTGCCTGGCTTTACTCTTACTTAAATCAGTGCGGCAAACAAATCATTGCTTAACAACTGGTTCTGTTGGGTGTGACCTTTTCCAGGGAAAAGAGACATCAGATATATTTAAGTTCAGCTTCTATAGAAGTACTTCCTTGGACTGCATGGGCGGTATGTGACAGTGAACCAGTTTAATTGGTTTAGATTTGTAAGAAAATAGTGCTATCAACAGGGTTAGGATTAGGGTTAGGACTCGTCAGTACAACTCACAAAAGTTGTGCAGCTCTTTGTATGTGAGCATCACATGAATTAATGTGAGTAAATTAATTAATCTGTGAGTAAAACCAGACTGCACTGGTAACCCTGGACAAAATTAAGCTGCAGTCCCCAGAAGAATATGCTATTGGGACAGTTTCAAAGTGGCAAGAGCCTGGATAAGGGCAGTGAGGATGCACTAATAATAACAATCCCAGCAGCTCCTAGGAGGAAGGAGTGGAGAAAATTATTTTATTAAGCAGTTTCTTCCTGAACATCTAGTAGCTGGCAGGTCTGCTTAGACCTTCCAGCTTGGAAAACCTGCTCTCCACGGGTACTGGAGCTCTCACAAAGAAAGGTTTCCTATCAGCCCTCCCATCTGTTTTCCCTGCCTTACCAGCAGCTGAGTGTCCCCCCAAACTCAGCCTTCACCCATTTCTGAGTTGGGGACAGAGTTTATTCCTCTCTGCCTTATAGCCTCAGTGTAACAGGCGTGTGGAGCAGCGTGGACTCTCCTAATGCCACCCAGGCTCAGGGACATAATGAACGTGCTCAGCAAAGAGCAGGTATTGTCTGGACCACCTCAATATGGAGAGGGATAACAGAAGAAGAGCTCCTGTGCCAGAGTCCAATTTGTTCCATTTTCATCTGCCATCCAGCAGGGCTGTTGGATGTGTCTCCACACCTGGGAAAGCACTTCCCTGGTCTGCTGCAATGTGCCCAAGCTTGTCCATCCTCCTTCTGGCTGAAGCAGCATGTTTCCTCAGCCTGCCAGCACTGCCTAATGCCCTTGGGCAAGGCAGACCCTCAAGTAAGTACATTTTAGTGCACTTTGCTAGAGACCTCTCCCTTGCAGTTAGAGTACCTTGCCATCCAAGCTGGATGTTGTGGTGGTGTAACGTACATGGGAGAAGCAGCCTTGTTCTGTGTTTGGGAGAAACACTCACCAGTGCTGAAGCTATAACCTTCCCTCCTCCTTCTGCTTACCAGATCCCTGGCCCTCTTCAGAGCCACATTGAAAAGAAATCTTTGTTTGTTTATGGAGTTTCTGGGAGTCTCAGGTTTGTTTTCCCCTCTCCTGCCTCCTGCCAGCACTGGAAGTACCAAAACAAAATAAGAGAGGCATTTCTTCTGGAGTTGCCAGCCGTGGTTAGAAGGAATGCCAG
This sequence comes from Scolopax bukidnonensis, assembly GCA_028571045.1. Classification (NCBI taxonomy): domain Eukaryota; kingdom Metazoa; phylum Chordata; class Aves; order Charadriiformes; family Scolopacidae; genus Scolopax; species Scolopax bukidnonensis. The sequence continues at coordinate 37,701,201 of JAOWAV010000073.1, forward strand.
AAATCTCAGGAGAAATCTGCTCCTGATCTTCCCAGTACAGTCTTTCGGAGTGGAGGGATGGGGACACTTCAGCAAAGCATCTGGGCTGCTGGTTGTCAACACAGCCTGCATTCCAGCTGAGAATGTGTCATTACTCCTTTTGATAACAATAGCAGCATGCAAAATTGAGGCTAGCAGAAGGACTGCTGAATGCTCCAGAGGTAGTAGCCATCTGCTTGAAGATTTTCTGTGCATGAAACTGTTGGTTCACTGTGTGTTTAGCGCAGATGTTAAAGCCAAAGCCTTCAGATCCACATTTCGAGCTGCTTCAGTGGCATAGAGGTCTTCAGCAGTGGGCTGTCTTTTTGCTGCAATGTGTGGTCTTAACCAAGCCACCCTCTGCCACCTGGCTAGCATGTTTCACCATGAGCAAAGCCTGCTTTGAAAGCAAAGCTTCACTCCGCCTTTGAAGATCTGAGGAATAGGAGTGACCCAGAAAAAGAGTTTGATTCCATCTTTAAGGACTTCCATCGTGAGGTTAAGCCTCCCTGTTCCTGAAAAGATGTTGGTGAGGGATCCAAGAAAAGGCATTGAGTCCTTCCATAATGCTTGTGTCTCTGTTGGTGTTGTGCTGAGGTACCGAAGTTCCCACCACAGAAGCACAATGCAGGGAAGAACCAAATTTTTTTGCAGTCCAATGCAGATGGCTGCAGAGAGACTGTGATTTTAACCCGTGGTTCATGGGTGAGACCACTTTGAATTATGCATCTCACATGCCAAGAAGCAGACTTTTGTTCTTGATTTGATGTGATGTTACTGGAGGGTGGGAAGGGTACTATGCAGATGAAGGAGCTTCAGCCTCCAGCCCCAAGGTCATCTGTGAACACAGGAGATCCCAGATGGGAAAAAATCTGCTTCAGGCCACCAAGGACTTAAAAGGATATAATAACAAAGATGAGATGTTATCAGTATGGTGCTTGTATATCCAAGAAAGAAGACACTGGGGAGACTGTAAGATGATGGCGAGCCAGGGCATCATGGTCTTCCTCTGTTTGTCAGAAGCTGTGAGCTGTAGCCTAAGGCAGCCAAGAGCTGAATGGATTTCTGGCCCTGTGTGAATCTTGATCTCACTCTATTTCCTGTTGCTATTATCTCATTCCATGGCTTTCCTTGGCTGCAGTTCCAACACGATTCTTCTGAGGATGTCTTTACGTAAAAGGAGAGAGGGGCACCATCCTTAAAGGTGGGCATTTGGAGGGATTTTCTCTATGTGCTGTTTCCTTAGAGCATTAAGATCTGCCAGTATTGGACTTCTGCCGGACTTTATTCCTCTGCTATCCAAACTCCTGCTACCTGCCCCACCAGAGAAAGAGACTGCTGTCTTTAAGTCATCATTCAGAAGACTCAGAAAGTAAGCAACGCGTCAAGACCTAGATCTTAACTGCTTCACAAGTAGCTTCTCTGAGCCGTTGGAACCCCGTGGAAGACATAGGGTGAAAAGTTCAGCAAACCGCAATCCATTTTACAGCAGACCTGCAAAGCACAAATATTAATCCCAATAAAACAAGAAGGGGGTGATGGTGGAATTCAATTGCCAGTGGCTGATAGACCTTCAAATACTTAAACTGTGAGCAAGGCTTTTAATCCACACACAATAAACTGTCCTACCTCCAGCATCAGAGGAAAACTGTTCTTTTCCTAATATCTATTATCCCCCAAAACCTTGACATTGCTGAGCTTTCCTGTAAACCATCAGTCTGGATATATTTTATGATGTGATTTATAGAGAGTTTGTTTCTTAAAACTCAAAGCAATATTGCTATAAAAGTATAAGAGATGCGTGTTTTGGTTGTGGATGAATGCCATTGCCTCTTTTTTTTTTTTTTTTTTTTTCCCAGCTGGGAACCTGCTGAGTGGGTTAACACCACTTGGAAAGATTAATTCTTCATGTGTGGGCATTCATTGGCAGCCTTGAGGCAGTGCAGATTACTATGCCATCATCCTTCTGTTCAAGAGCAACAACCATAGCAGCTACTCAAGCTAAAAGATTAATTAACAAGTTGGAAGCCCAGGGGACTTCCTTGGACTTCCATCACCAATTTTGCTGATTCTTTCTTCTGCAGGCAATTTAACATCACTTTTGCAGCACAGTTTTAATGTCGCTGTGCTCTGTTCAAGTCATGGAATAGATTAGATAATCCCTAGGCTTTTTCCACCTCTAACACTTGTGGTTCTGGTTAAATAGCTGTCAAGTTCTGAATTTAAAAGAGCAGAACAAGCCAAGGCTTTTGAGGTTCTGCTGGGAGGATTACAACTTGTAACACATTCCATAGCCTTCCAAAAGTGCCTGCATTTTCGAGTTTCCGGACAAAAAATATTATTCAGCTTTCTACAGAACTTCATTGCTGTTCACTACGTGATCCAACTTTTCTTTCTGCATGAAGATACTGTTCTCCTGTTAAGGCTGACCGGTGGAAATCTCTCCTTGCTTTCATTGTTTGTGACTGAAGATGTTTGCCTGTTGCTGAAGCAAAACAAATTTCATTACAATAAGAAATTGCATCTGCCAATTCAGTTTTAAATGCAGCTCTTGGAATTTACAGGAAAGTAAAAGGTCCCAGAGAAATGAATTGCTGTCTTGTAAACTTGCCAAGTATACATGAAAGAGCTGATAGGTCTTTGGCCTACTTGCTTTTATTATGATCTATAAGCTGCACATAAATGTTTTATCTCAGATGGCACAGTTTAGGGCTGTAGAGTTTTCAGAAGAGACTAAGGAACTTTTCACCTCCAAATCATTTCTCTGGACCTGGCTGGCTGCTGCTTTTTGTAGTGAGTCATCACAGCGAAGATGCAACAGATTTGTGGTCTTAAAGGGAATGCCAAGGAATTGCCAGGGCACAAGATGCTCATTGGCATAGCATCACCATATTCAACAGGGTTGCACTGATGTGGCTGGAGAATCTGATCCAGAGATCCCTCCTGGTGGATATGCTGCAGGGAGGCACACGCTCCCTTCCCTTGGCCTCAAGGAGATGACTTATTTTGGTGTGTCTTCTTCTGGGGCCCAAGTAATAGCCAACAGAGCGTTGCAACGCCGCAAGAAGTCATGTCATGATGATGCTGTGCAATATAAGGTATTACAATATAAGGGTCAACAGACTTGCCATTGGCCAAGTCTTTGAGTTTTTATTATCTGGACCTTTCTTCCTGTCCTGATGCTGTTTGTTTATAGTACTGGAATTTCAGCCTTGTCCTTTTGAGAGCATCCTCTTCTGTTGTTGTATCTTTACACAGCTTTATTAGCACTGCTCCTCCTTTGGTGTAGCATTTCTGGTGTTATAGCCCAGCTGCATTAGGTGCAGTACAAACACTCCAAAAGCTGGTTGGTTGCCTTCCTTGTGAAGGAGATGGTGACAGAAAATTAATCTCTGTGAGAAAAATGGTCCCTCTTCTGAGAGAAAGAGCCTGGTATTTTTCTAGGTTTGAGTTTGGAAGCAACTGGTGACTGTGAACTCAGCAGAAATAGGATGGGTTGCCCTATTGTAGGTGAGTGGGTTTAGCAAGATATTGAGGTCAAATCCTCTTCTATAAGAAAAACCTTGAAGAATTTGGTGGTGAGACTTGCTCTTTGTGTTTTGTGTGTTTTTTTTGGGTTTTTTTCATTGGTTGGACTAGATGATCTTAAAAGGTCCCTTCCCACCTAGGTGATGCTGTGATTCTGTGATTGTTCATGCCTGGGGAAGACCTGTTAACTTGACATCTGGATTTGAGGTTGCTGTTGCACCAGAGGCTGTAGCCAAAGAGTGTGGATTTGAGGAAGGGAGAGGTTGTTTGGTTTGTGTTAGTGTTATGCCATATTAATTAATATGGAAAATATAAATATTAATTACAATATTTGTGTTATATTCTGCTATCCTTCTTCTTTAGCTCTGTTGAGGGCAATTTGTTTGCCTGTCACTATAACAGCATGCTGTTTCCTTAGGCAATCACAGTCTAATGTGACAAGAGTCAGGAATGTTTGGGGACAATGTGGAAAAGAGACTGGTGTACTTACTGCCTCTCCATGACAGCATATACCATATGTTTTCCTTAGTTTCTAGATCAGCTGACCTTGCAAAAACTCCTCTGCGTGACCCTAAGGGCAATCTGGACCATATTTCTCTGCCAGTCATAAAATTCCATTAGGCTGGCTTTGGCTGCAAATCAGAGTAGTTCAGGACACTTGGTGTAGCACAGGAAAGAGGTTTGGGAGATGTTGGTTTGCAAAGCTTATGGTGGACCTACGAGATGTTCATAACACTTACCTCTCCTTTCTCTCTCACTTTGCTGTAATGGTTAAAATTCTAAATCTTCACCTAAAGCAGACCAGGTTTTCTCACTCAAAGTAAGGATCTGACTTCCTGGTTTTGGGAAAAATCCTAGGATTATCTTCCTCAAACTTAAAGCTTTGAAATGGGGTGGATGTCCTAGGTAATTCTGCAAGTTCGCCTGCATTTTACAAATTGAATCTTGTCTGAAGCTGGGACCCTCTTTTGTGTCCCAAAGGATCCTAAATTAGGAAAATACAGATTTTCCAAACTTTTTAAGTGAGTAAAATTGTATTCTTGCTACTCAGAACAAAATGTAATTTATATGTTGGAGGTTAAATTGTAAGGATGTCAACATTTTGGGATCAGAAAGGCAGCAGATACAATGAGACATCACAGAGCTGAACAAATTGCCATGTTTCTCACACACAGCTAGTTTGTGTGCAGCTACTCTGCATTTTTAATAACACAGAGAATGCCTGTGCTGCTTTGCTGCAAAGTCCCCTCATGTCTCCTCATCTCCAGAAATGTTTGGCCTCAGTTTAACTCTTTTCCTGCTGAAACCAATGGCAACATAAAACTGTTTCTACACTGCATTTCCTTTTTTTTTTTTTCAGTGACTTTAAGGAATTAAAGTCTGATTTGTTTGACCAGGCAACTGATTGGTTGCCTGGTCAAAAATATTTGGCTTCTTCCTTCATACATTTTTCAGCAATCCACATGCATCACAGGGGTGAAGGAGAAATAATTGGCCTATAACTTTGCACAGCTCAGGGAAAACATGCAATTAAGCTGGCTGCAAATTACTCCCGGATGAAATTGGTAAATTGAAAAGTAGAAAAGCCCAAGAGCCCTTGAAGTCTGAAAATTTCCCTTTTCACTTTAGGATGCCTATGATCCTAAGGCATCAGCTGTATCTCTGGGTCTTGTTTCCACAGTGAAGTATCTCTTGAGATTTCTTTCACCAGCATTGTCGGTGTCAGTGTGGGAGACATCAAAGCAAAGCCAGATAACTGGCAACTGGCGTGGCAGCGTGGGGCAAAAGGTGAAGGCTTTGTGAAACGATGCCTGCAGGCTGTATATTCCACATCAAATGCAGGCTCTCCCCAGCCTGAAAAACCAGAGCACCATAAAACTCTAGGTGACTCCCCTAATGGGTTTAGAAGTAATTCTCCTGAGCTTGCTCCCTGTTGCTCACGTGGCCTCTCACCTGCGACAGAGAGCAGTGGCCAGCTGCAAGGAAGGGGCGAGAGGGGAGAGGAGACACAGAGCAGGAAGGTGACAGAGGCAGCTGGCAGCTCTGCAGGACCACAGAACTGCTCTGCTGCTCCCCAGGGCCAGGGGCCAGCTGCAAGGGTGGATATTCAAAGGAGGCTGAGGAGGGAGGTACCCAAATCTCACGTAAAATCATTGCAAATCGGGTAATTATTTGCCTTAGGCTTCCATGTTTTTTCCCCAATCGCTGCAGGGGAGGAGAAAATGAGTGTGTGTGTCTTAGGCATTCAAGGGTGAGATGATATTTGGACCATCTCTCCCCCTCCTGTGCAGTTGGGTGTGCCTAGCTCTGTCATTTCCAATCTTGATCTTTTCCACCCTTAAAATCAGAAGCAGCTCAACTGGCCAGCATCATGCACCAGGGGAGCAGTTCATTTGAGACACGGAGCCAGTTTGAGCAGAGACTTCTGTGCCCCAACTTCATGGGGAGATGCCAAACCTGACCCACCCACGGCAGGGAATAAACTAGCCTTGACCTCTTCCCTCACGTCGCTAGAATACACCCAAGAACAGTTGAAATGTCCCTTGTTCTCAACAAATGCTCCCAAAGGTCTCCCAAGGAAAGCAACCATGGTGAGATGAGACATGATATTTCTAATAGAAACAGAAATCTGGGAAAACTCTGGGGGAGCAGCAGGACCTGCTCACAGCTGGAGTGGGCTACCAGGACAGATGTACCTGAATCCTTGCACCAGTGGAAAACATCCCAAAGTATAAGGTTGGGTTTATTTCCTCCTTTAATGTTTTTTATGTCTTGCTAATGAATTCACCTCATGGTGGTTGGAGCTTTTTCATGGCACAATTCTTGTCTTTCGTGGTTGACTGGTCTCCCCCTTAGTCAAGGCAATGATGACCATCAGTGATTTTCTATGTAATACCTGATGCCAGGTCTTGTAGTCCTACCCTAAAGCCCTTGTCACCAGCTCCCTTGGGCTTGTCCCAATCAAAGGGGTGACACGAACATTTGCCAAAGAGCAATTGATTCTCTGCTGCCTTCTGCTTAGGAGCACTTTGCAGGCAGAAGATTACACGTCTCTGGGGAATGAGGGAGAGGAGGAGTTAGCAAGGACAGAGGTGGTGTGATGAGTGCTGGCATGCTGGGATTGACCCTGTGGCACGCTGGGAACAAATGCATTAGGAAATCTTCATTTCACTGCCCCAGCAAATGCTTTCTCTGAAGAAAAGGGCTTATGACCAGATTAGTTTTGGGGTGTGAGGAAGCAAACGCTGAGCGCAGCAGGTCCTGGACACTTGGCAAGTTGGAGGTGATGCCAATGACAGGGAACCAAAGTTAGGCTCCTTGGTAATTGCAGCAAGAAGGTACGTGGTACCCATGGCCCTGGGTGAGAAGTGAGACCGGTGAAATTGGCATGAGGGAGCAGGTGTGGAAACCCCAAAGGCGTTATCCTGAAACAGCCATGGCCACTTAAAAACCAAATCCCAAATTCCTCTCGGAAGCATTTCTCTCCTTGCAGCTCTGCTCAGGGGTTCCTCGGGAGGGAATGGATGTATTAGGTCCTGCCATTCTCTCCTTTCATGGGTGTCTAATTGGGACTTTTTGGAGCAGCCAGACCATGAAGGAGAAATTTACTGCAGACCCTGCATAGGAAATGAGAACCATGCCTCTGCGAGATGGGTCTGGTCTGCCCCAGCCCACAACTCTGGGAACAGGGGCAGAAAAGGAAGGAGCTCTTGCAAAGCATGTAAAAATAGTCATCTGGAGACAGCAGCCACTGAGGGGCTGCATGTGTTTTTTTTAAAAGACTGACAAGAGGTGGATTTTTTTTTTTCATTATTCCCAGGCTGTTGGAGTCATTAAGCTGAATGTCGTGTGCTAGAGGTATGGCACTGTCTTGAAGCAGGTGGGAGGTACTTAAAAGGTCATTATAGGGAGCAACAGCCTGTGTGTAAGGCCAGGAGGTAAGGTCAGTCTTTCCCTTGAAGCAGGTTTTGTCTGTACAGCATATGTATGACCCTGGGATTTGAGAAATATCTTTTCTTCATCCCATAAGTGGTGTGCAGCATCAGTCAGCCATCTTCAAAACCTGCCGTTTTCTTCTTCTACCTTGCAGTGCTCTGAACAATTTTGAAGGCCTGTGGAAATAGCCCCATAAAATCATAGAATCATAGAAACATTAGATTTGGAAGGGACCTTAAAGATCTGAAAACAACTATTTGCATTGCTGACCTAATCATAGAAAAATGTTAACGTTAATGATTAATAGAAATTCCCCTCTTAAAAAAAAATCTCCATGTTGCAAAATTTGAATGTTTGGAGATTCCAAATTAGAACCATCTCTGAAAACCCATTTCACTAAATTCAGAACTTTCTTGGTCTTTAACAATGATTTATATTCCAGTTGGTGTTTGGCTAACAATGCTTCCTTTTAGGATATCTGTTGGGATCCAATTCAGGCCACATTGGAGGATTTCTGTCCATCTCAACCTGTTATTTAAAAATAGTCCTTTTGACTAATTCTTTCATATAATATCAGCAGTAAGATTCCACTCTCACTTCAACATGCAATAAAAGAGAGAGGGTATGGGAAGATGGATGGAACAGACTTTCCTTGGAAGAAGAGCAATTGCTGACTTCCTCCCAATCTATAAATACCTCCTTAGGGAGATGATTTTGGATACATGAGAGAATTTTATGCAGAAGGTGAAGACATAGGGATGTATCATCTCATCAAAAAAACTCTCAGAAGAAGTCTACTGATTCTGTAGTGAGAAAGGAAATTCCCATTCTCACAATTCCCATGGTGCTCCTGGATTGCATCAAGATTGCTTCATTTGGATGTGGGAAGCAATATGCCCTTTTCAGGTTTTTTTCAGGTTCATCTTAGTGGACTTTAGCACTAGATGGTGCTCCATGGGGAGAGAAAAGAGGAGGGAGAGTAATACTCAAAAGAAAGATGAAGCTCTTGATTACAGATTTGAAAGCAATTACAGGGAGAAGCCATCATCAAGAAAATTCAAACTTTAAAATGTATGTGATGTGGCTCCTTGCCAGCCAGAGAGGCAGAAGCCACAGGAACCATCAGCAGAGTCGTGTTGTGTCTTAGGGATTCATCTCCTTCTCAGTTCCATTTATGATTCATGTAGTGGACTTTGTTGAGCTGTAGCTTTGGATAAGCTGCTTTGCATCTGTTCAGGAGCTCTTGGCACATGCATAAGGTGATTTAAGATTGCTTACCCTGTTGGTGCCTAAAGAAGATTCCCCGCATGATGGTCCTGCCACTCTTCTGTCTTTTCTCTCGAGGAGTCTGTTAAATTATGATTGGAAACATCCTCAGCTATGTTTACATTTCACATATCATCAGGTATGTTTTTTACTGCAGTCCCATTTGCCTGCAATTTACTAGCATCATTCAGAGACCACACGTGATGAATCAATAGTTTCAAAGATATTGTCATATCTCTGATGCCTTCCTGGCTTGTATGTGCAATCAGATGTAAACTATTATGCCCATCCAGGGAAGTCCTCTGGTTTGTGTGATGCATGAGACCAGGGCAGGTTGCCACAGTGGTCTGTTTGGCTATGAATAATGAAACAAAGACATTTTCTAAATGAAAGGCTGACAGTGGAAATTTTGACCAAAAAGGCAGATAAGAGAAGTTCTTTCCCACTGACATCTTTGAGATCTTGGTGACAGCAGGATGGGGTCAGCAAGGAACAAGAGCATGCTCCATCAAAATGCTCTGGATGAGCCAGAAAGCAAAGTGCATGTCTTGAGCCTGTCTGAAAGTTGGAACAAATGAATTTTGATGGCATCAGCACAGCTGTTTACCCAAAGCATGTGAGTCAACCGTGGGGAAGACTGGTGCCACAGGCAAGTGTGGCCAGGAGGAGCATGGAAAGAAACACTTGGCACATGGAGCCCAGAGCATTCCTTCCACCACCAGAATACACCCAGAATACCACCAGAATACCACCCTGGTTCATGCGCACTCTGACATGGCCAAACCTCTCCACACCAAATTATTTGGGAGTGAGTTTCAGACCACTCCATGTATTTGGACAGCTGAGGTGGTAAGAAGATGCACAGCAACTAAACCAGAACTGCTCCTGTAGCCCATCCAGGTAACACCTGAGATGGAATTCGGCAAATTCAAATGACACCTTGACCATGTAAACTACAGCCCATCTCTGAGCAAAGTAGTTAGATAAATTATATGTGCTCTGGTGCTAATTATTTTCTTCATTCCCATGCTGTGCCAAAGAAGGACAGGTGAAAGCAAATAAGGGCTCCAGGATGTTGGAAACCACTGGATGCCCTGGAACAAATTGAGATCAGGAAATGTAAGCACAACCTGTGGATCAAAGGGTATGAATCTAGGTTCCCAAATAAAGGAGTGATTATGTGAGTAGTTTAGGAGGGATTAGAGTCATAGGTGATAATAGTAAGCAGCTGGAAAGGGATGCCATAAAGAGCCAGAAATAAAATAAAAGGCAGGTGGGAAAAAAAAAAGAAGAAGAAATGAGAGACGTGTGATAGGAATCCTACCACAATTAAAAATACGAAATGAAGTGCTCTGATGCTCCTCATGTACATAAAAGTATGAAATGAGACACCTTGTGAGGTGCTCTGACTCCAGTTGATACCCTGGCTCCTTCCACATTTTTCTGAGTTACGATTTGGACAGGAGACTACATTCCCTAGAGAAGGGATCCTCTTAAGAGAAGCTTTGTGATAAGTGCAGCCTTTGAAGTCTGGCTGAAATGCCGTTCTGTTTCATAGGACCGTGGCTGGGTGGACAACCATTCTAGATGCCTCCTGTGTTCCCTTCATAGATGATGTCTCTTTCTTAGCCAACTGCTGCAGGCTAAGACCAGGGGGCTTTAGAGCTAGTACAGTTATGGTTGCTTGAGCTACAGCCTATCATTGTCCTCAAATTTATGTTAGACCCACAAGATCCACAAATCTGGGTCTAAGTCTTGTGGCTGGTGAAGGGTGACTCTTACACGAAAGTTGAGTTCTGGCCTTTCAACAAAGGTTTTCATTCTTATGTGGCTAGTCCACACTTAAGGGTCAGGAAAATGGCTTTCACATGTAGGTTGGACCCATCTTTGCACTGAAAAACTAGAGCTCCATTATTTCCAATTCTGTTTTTTTGTAACTTTTACATGGAGTCCTTATATTTCCTTTTCACTGCTCAGAAAACTCTTTGAAGCTAAAGATGACAGCACGTGACAGAAAGGAAAGAATAAAGATGAGTTAATTTAAATCTGCATTTGCTCTTCATTTCAGAATAAGAAGCTATCCCAAGCCCTTCACATTTTTATAGCTCTCCTTTTTTTTTTTCTTCCCCCTGCAGGAACCATCAGGTTCATTTATTAAAAAACAGGTTATGGGTTTAGAATATGAAGAAGGCAAGAATGTGTCCTGGGACTTCCAGCCCTAGTTTGGGGGTTTTCAGAGCTGTGACACCTATCAGGAGCCTGATGAAGAGGAGGAAGCAAGCTCACAGTAGGAGGTGTACTGCCTGTTCACCAGATGTGCACAGGCCATCTTCCCATAAAAATAGTAGGAAAGCTACAATCAACCATCCATCAGCTAAAATTTGGGTAAGTGGGATGGAGTTTGGAGGATTTTGCGAGTGTTTGTACAACAGAGTAGCTCTTCTTTGTTGTCAGTGAAGACATCTTGCTTTTTAAAACTTCCTAAATTGTCTCATCCCCCACAAAACTTCTGCTGGAAAGGTTGCCCAACAGAACGTGGAAGAACCATTCCAGTACATCAGAGGCTTTACTTGCTGGCCTCTCATGTGCAGGGCCAGTCGGTTGGTTGTTAAAATTTTCCTGGTCATACCTTCCCTTATTTTTTCTTGCCAGTGGCTACCTGCCAAAACCACCTTTTTAATAGCTAAACAATAGAACTGCTGCAGTTGGAGCTGCTCAAAATCTCATTGAATTTTAGAAGGGAAATCTTATGACAATGGGTAATAATAATGTGTTTTCTGAGAGCAGAGAAAAATCTGTGGAATCCCAAAATTATTTCTCCTTCTCTACCCTGCAACCAACTCCTGAAATGTTCTCTGAAACTACAGTGAAACACCATGTTTGTAACCAACCTTCTTGTCCCTGTGACTGCCCATGGTATGGTAGGAAATTGTATAGTAAGTCACAACGTTATGGTTTGAAAGAGACTGATGTAAACAGTGAAAGAAAGCTTAAAATTGGAGAGGCAGCATCACCCTGATCAGACCTTCTGCTTGGAAACCTGGTGGGTTGAGGAGGGAGCAGGCAGGTCAGCCTGTTTCTACTACATGAATGAAGGAACATGGGCTCCCAGTAAGGGAAATGGTACAGTGATGCTGGTTTGGGATTTAGGAGATCACAGGTCACTTTGTGGCACTTCCAGAGACTTGCTGGTCTGGTGAATTTCGGCTAGTATCCAAGATGTGACAATTCAACTAAAGATACTATTCATGCAACTAACTTGCGCCTGGTGGAGCAGGGTCACCCACGGCTCGTGAGAGGATTCTGTTCTGCTGGATCCTTTTAAGTCTTTTAAAAGAAACCAGAAAAAGGAGAAAATGAAAATGCAACAGGGACACTAGATTTCCACGCTTCCAGACTCTTGTGGCTTTTAAAATTGTTCTTACTACTTTGCTTCTCCTTAAAATGTTTAAAGCAGCCCTAGAAAGTGGTGACTGAAAGGGTCTAGTGAGAAAGGCTGGGAGTGATTCACTGTTGGGTTTCTTCAGTTCAGATGTAAAAAGGTGTTTGATATTTTTAAGATGGCATATCTGCCAGTATCCAGCTCCATGTAGGAAATCAGGACCGGAGTCCAAGCTAGCTTTTCTCTAGCTCTGGCACCATGACTAATGTAGATTCAAGTAACCATGTCTGCTGTCAGTTGCATCTGTCCGGCTGCTGTGCTGAAAGCAGTGTCGTTCCTCTTCTTTCAAGTTTAGAGTAACACTTAATACCAGCAGGAGCATTTGGCTTGTACACATGTTTTGGGCATGTTTTGAATGGTCTTTTTTCCTACTGACTGTATGAAGAATCATAGAATGGTTAGAGTTGGAAGGGACCTTCAAGATCATCCAGTTCCAGCTCCCCTGCCCTGGACAGGGCCACCTCCCACCACACCACGTTGCTCCAAGCCCCATCCAGCCTGGCCTTGAACCCCTCCAGGGATGGGGCAGCCACAG
>JAOWAV010000073.1:37714141-37734090 GCA_028571045.1 Scolopax bukidnonensis
CCACGAGTTTCAATTTCAATTTTCCCCTCCCGGCCACGCCGCTGGTGGGGGACTCTGATTTGTACAAGTGACTGCCATGTGGTCCTTTGTTCCCATCTACGGCCAAACCACGACAGAGTCTTACAGCGAAGAGCAACCCTGTTCAAGAAGGAAAACGATGCTGAAAGGGTGGTTTGGAGCAGAGCAGGACCATGAGACATGAAAGCAGGGGCTAAGGGTCCACCTTGAATAGCCATAAAATTTACCTTCCGTTTTCCTCTTGCTTCATCCAGGTGGTTCCAGTTTGACTCCCTGATGTATCTGGTGCAAACCTCACCTTGCGGCTCTGCCAGTCCCTTCTAATGGCATCAGCAATCTCAGGCATGTTAAAGTGAATAAAAAGAGGTGCATCCCTTTTTTTTTTTTTTTGGCAGTTGAAAGGGGAAGTGGGTAGGAAGGTACTAGGCACAGGCTCTGAACTGTGAGGCCCCAGGAAGAGGCAGTTTTGTATCTGTGGCAGGTGCTGAAGCCATTTTCCCCAGGCAATGAGACAGGTAGCACCTGATGGACTGTGTCTTGCTCTCTTAGTTTTGTTGTATATTTTGTTTTTGAAAACATGGTGGCTGACACTCTGTGTGCACGAGGACTTGGGTAGGACACCTGGTGTCTCCACTGGGGACCCCTGAGATGCAAGCAGCTGGAGAAGCTATCAGAGGGAGTCTTGCTCCAGGGGGGAAATTCAACTGTGGTTGAGGTACAGAGAGCAAATGGTGTTTGGGCATCTGCTGGCCTAATTGCTTCACTTCTCTGCCTCCTCTCCACACCTCCCCAACCTGCAGTCAGTCCGGGGGACATAAGAAGCATACTGCTGTGAGATTTTAAAATACTTGGCAATGTGGGAAGTGTTAAGTGAAAGATAAAGGCAGAGGTACCTTTTCTTGTGGCGTTGCAGGTTTGGAGTTCTTGAGCAAGGATTTTGCAAGAGAATCTGTTTTGTAACCTTTTTTTTTTTTACTTTTTTTTTTAATTGTTTCCTCTGTAGACAGCATGTTTAGCTGGCTCATTACGCCATTTACCAAGAATTTGTTCTAGGACAGGATTAACTACTTTGACTGTCAACATGCCAGTTTTCCACCACAGTTCTGTTTCATGGTCTCCCTTAGGAAAAAGACATCTTCCCAAGGGGAAAAGCGTATGGTGATAGGCAGGCTGCAGTCTCCTTTTCATCAGAAGCTACATTTATTTTAGGGATGAAATGAAAAGATGCTTCCAGTGCATTTTGAAGGGTTTTAACATAGAACTTTTTGGAACTGATTGCAGTTTGGGACACTTAACTAAGCCAGCAGCAAATGTCGCTTTGATTACGTTTTGTTCTGACTTGAGAGAGGATCCAGGGAGGTGACTGGAGAAAGCATGTGAGGGAAAACAGTAGAGGTCATTCAGTTTCCCTGTGGTTTTCTTATTATTATGTGCAACTGGGAGTATCCTGGTTTTCTTCATCGGTGCTGAGGAGGAGAGGATGCAGCTTGGCATGGTTATGACTCGCCCTGTTTGCATTTGGATCTGATACCATAGATGAGTGGGTTTTGGGGGACACTGTCCATTTTAGGCCATCGTGCTAGAGTGCCCTAAATGTGCAGTGACTGTGCACAGATGTTGCGTGCAAGACTGGCTATGTCTTGAGCCTGACAGATGCTTGGTAGGAGCTGTGATGGGACCAAGGGAAGCTTGAAAATCTGGAATGAAAGGCAAAAAGTCACTAATCCTACCCTGCCTAAATTTTGTGGAGATGAAAGAGGATTTTTCAGAATTTCCTCGCACCGATGATCATGCTTGCTGTCCTTCTCCAAATTTTCTCCTTGGCATGGTACCAGTGAAGTGTAATTAACAAAACTGCTGCTGATTGCTGATGGGTTTGTTAGTTGTTGGGCTTTTTGCTGGCCATTGTTTTCCCTTTGCCACCTTTACCCCTCCATTTTTCTTGCATCTTCCCATATGTTGGTCTATGTACACCCTGGGGTTGGGATCAATCAATGTGTTTGTACACCTTTTGCCATGATGGCCTAAGCTTCCAGGTATCACCAACTACACATGGCAGATCGTGGTTATCTGTTGCCCAGAGCATCAGGAGAGAAAGGAGGTGCAAGGAGCACTTTAAATGTTTGCTGTTCCGTTGAGTTCCTCAACCACATCCTAGAAGCTCTGGGACACCTGTAGGAAAAGCTTTACTTGGTCTGAAGATCATCAAATCCTAGTCTTCATCCAAACTTCATTCCACTTCTTTCTCACTGCACATACTCTTTAGCCCAGCTCTTCTGAAGTGTGCTCTCTTGCCACATATGACTTGCATTAGCTCTGATGAGAAAGATCCATGCAAATCTCCCACCCAGCTAACAGTGATGGCTCCTGGTTGACAAGCTAATCTCAACCATGTGGAGAGCTTTTCAGTTAGGTGTCTTTATAGCTTTTATAGCTCCATAAAATTAAAACTCATTCATTAAAAAAAAAAAAACAACAACAAAAAACCCCACTTTAATACCTTATTTGTGGACAGCAGGCCTAGCACTTGCAAATGGTAACTGCTCACAGTGTTTGATGGTCCAGGACAGACCTGTCAGTAGAGACAGGTAGAATAGTTAAGGAAGGAAGATCCTTGAAATGACACTCAGAAAGCACAGCATCATTCATGGGTTTTTTTAGGAGCAGAAAATATCCAGGATCTGTGCATTAGAAATGTTTTCTTTTATGGGTACAGCTTGCATCTCCTGCTGCATGCAATAGCATAATGAGCAGATATGGTCCTTAAGGAGACTACACTCAATACCCAGGATGAGCTGGTAGGCTCAGGATTGAAAATAAGACTCAGAATCAGATGTTAAGTATTCATAAGATATTCTCCAGGATGAAAAAAAAAAATAAAAAAGCATTTAATATTACACAGAAGGCCACAGTTCCTGTCTTCTGTGGATTTTCTCTTCTTAAACACTTTGGGATTTTGATATGGCATGGAAGTTGTAAATTACCATGTAAGCAATCAAGCAGAAACCATGCTGGGAACTGCTCTAAGAATAATGCGTTGATGTGTCCCAGGACCTGTATGTGTTCATCTTTATTATTTCTGCAAACCTCTCGATGTTTTCTTCTTTTTCTTACAAATGAGGAATGCAGACTTGGGGCTTTAGGCCTGAATTGCATGGAACTCAGGTGTTCTGAACCCAAAATCACTCTCTTGGCAACTATTGCACAGCTACAGCCAATGCAAGAAGTATCTTTTCAGATTCCACCTGCATCTGAGTTTTCCTTTGTGGTGGCCTTGCAGCCAACCACTGTTTGAAAAGGCTAAGCAGCTCAAAGCTTGACTTAATTCCTTAAAACACAGAAATGCAGAAAATGAGTATTTTTGATAAGAGTTACTGGGCAGGGTCAAGCTAGAGGTCCATTTTTCCCCCCCCATCTCTAGCCAACAGTACCTTCTCCATCTGGGTGTGCAGATGGACTTAGCCAGCCTGTGTCCTCCAGTCATGCCCAGCAGACGTGCTCAGAGCTCAGCCAGGCACAAGAATCCATGTGCAATGGTGAGATGCCCAACTCCTAGCAGGTCAGAAGCAAGATGATGCAACAGAAATGCAGCCCAGCTCGTACCACGAGCCCACTGTCACCTTGCTGTAGAGCCTGCGTGTGTGTGTTGTCATTATGGTGCATGGTCCAGCAAGAATATCTGAAAATCCTGTTTGGTCCCTGGCAAAGAGATGTTCCCAGACGTGCTGCAGAGCCTTTGACCATCATGGGATTTTTTTTCTCTTTGTTCCAAAGAGAAGCATTTTTGCCCATTACTTGGACACATTGCAAAAAAAAAAAAAAAAATTGCATTATAGTCATATAATATGTGAAATAAATATAAAAGAAACCTTGTGCAAGAGCCAGCTGTGTGAAAACCCCCATAAATTGTGAAGATTTCAGCGCTGCGGTGAGGTCATGCAATCAGGAAGATTGCAGTGTGTTGAGGACTGACGCAGCTCGACTCACAGCCCACGTGTAGCTTGTCTGCCCTCTGTCACGGCAGCACAACAGGCAGGGTAAAGCCCCGAGCCTCTCACCCTGCATCCTGGCTTCCCATGGCACGCAGGTCTGGGGATGAAGCTGGATGTGGTCAGGCAGGAGAGGGAATGTAAAGTTGGGCAGGCAGGGCCGGTTTTGTTTTTTTTTTTTCTGGGAAACAGAAAGAGCAATTCAGGTTTTTGGTTTTTTTTGCATTGCTTCTTGCAGCAACACTCATCATGGCTAATTAATCTTACAGTTCTAATTTTGTAGTGCAGGGGAAGACCCTACGTGCTTTGCCCTCCCATCCCAAGAAGGGGTGCCAGGAAAGGACCTTGCTGGTTTCTCAGCATCCTTGGGAATTCGTCCTGTGCCCAGGACTTTGACCCCCGGCCAGTCCCTTTGGTGTCCCAGGAAAGGCTTGCTTCTCGTGTGTTTGCATATGCCTTGTGTCACATCCCTTACAGAAAAGTCAAATGTGGCTCCCACAACCATAGAGGGCTTCAGTGGTGGCTGATCTGTGTCAAGCCTAGATCTGAGAGGCCACCAAGGTAATAGGAAGCCAGCAGAGGTGGTGCCAAGTGGTAGGAACAGAGTACTGTGAGTCACCATGGGAACAGGGTGACACTATCAAAAAGTACCATCCAGTTGCTTCCCAGCCACCTCTTTGTGGTGATCTGAATTTCTCCATTTCAATAAAACTCCAAATTTCTTCACAGAAATACTTCCAGCCCCTGGTCAGAGGGCTGTGCATCATTTGCTTTGATTTTGTTTGTGGTTTTCTTATGGTGGAGACTTGCTGCCTGCTCAGAGGGTTGGTTCAATGGTCTTCATATTTTCCAAAACCACTTGGTCTTAGCTGCAATGGGGCAAGGCTGATGAACAGCAGACCTCCTGACTGCTGTCCTCAATAGTGAGGAACAAGGACAGCAAGTCCTCCTCTCACCCCACAAGAGGAATCAGTGCCTGGCAAAGGTTCAAGGAAGCAGAATGCCAGCTGGGCCCACCAGAGCTGATGCTACCCTACTATGTGTTAGGAACCGAGGCTATTCATAGAAATAGCCAAACACTCAACAGCTCAGCAGCAGCTCAACACTTTTGGTGCAGTGAGATTTCACAACATCAAAATCAACTAAAACAGCTGTTTCAGGAGTTGTTTTAGCACTTCTGAACTGCATGTAACAAAAGCCATGTTGGTACAGAAGGATTTCAGCCTCAGTATGGCTGCAGTGCTCGGGTTGGAAGAAGCCTCTATGAATTACAAGACAAAGGGAAGTATGAAGGAGCCCAAGGGTATTCCTTGCATTTCTGATGTGTGAAGACAACCAAAAACCGACCGTTGCATGTTAATCTTGGCCTGTTTCTGATAAACCCTGTTATAATAGACATGATGGAAAAATAATTCTCCTCCTAATGGTGAAAGTTTTATTCTGCTTCCTGTCTTCCCTGTACATCACAAGCAGAAACACTGATATATTGTGCTAATCACTGGGGGATGAAATTTTCATTGCTGTTGCAGACTTACTGAAAGACCTCGATTGTCTGTCTTGTCTATATTGTATCAAAATCAGTAAGGAATCAGTTTCACTTCAGTTTGCACTTGCACCCCTGATCACTCCGAATGGTTCTTCTACATGCCTAAAATATCCCTGCCTTGGGAAAGCTGAAGCCCATGCTTTAAGTCTAAAAGTGTGTGGAGAACCCTTTCAGATACAGATGCTTCCTCAATGGCATGAAGTGTAGGCGGGGTTACATGAGGGCCAAGAGAATTTGTGTCCTGAACAAAATTAACCTCAGAGTGAAGCTGATAATGCTGTCATGGTTATTGTCTTCCTTAATGCATCTACATTTTAGATGGTACAGATGGTCTCAGGTCTTTTTTGCCCTGTCTCTTTAGCCATGGGGGAAGAGCTGTAGACTTTGCTACTGGTGTTGCTCTTGAAATGCTATGACTCTGCTCAGTCAGCCCTCATGGTTGGAATATCTGTTGCTTTGTTCGGGAGGAAGTCGTTTTCCATCTCCTGGATGTTATTAAGGAAAAAACCATGAACTGTTTGATTATTATTTTTCTTCTTTTTTTTTTTTTTTTTTTTTCAGTCCTAAAATACTGCGAATAATGAATGCGCTAAACCTCACACCACCAGGAATCCAAGGAAGCAGAACATCTATTTATAAAAATAAAACCACAAATCGCCCCCAGCGTTCACGCATCGTTAGAAAGCTAAGCCACAGCCCCAGAATCCAACCCCACCAGTCTGAACATGTGCTCAGAGCCTGGGGAGACACGGGCCGACACAAAACCACTCCGTAAGGAGGTGCACGGAGGAGCAGCCAAGGCACTGCCAAACCTCTGCAGCGTGGAATACCCAGGAGGGGAAACCAGGCCCATGGAGACAGGATAAGGTGATGTTTTTGACCAGATTGACCAATGAGAATGATAGAAGATCCCCCCTCCCACCCCCCTCAAGAATAAGAAAGGAGAGGAAGAGATAAAAGAGATTTATGAGTTTAGAAAGAAACAAACTAATGAAAATATAAATAAATAATGAAATGATAAATTATAATAAGAAAAGGTAAAAAAAGGATAAAAGTATACAGGATATACAAAACCATATCAAGCTCCCAGGATGATCATCATGTCACCAGCAGGCACAGAGGAAAGTCCCAGGCTGGACTCGATGATGGACAAGGAGCTGGATTTCAGGTCTGGAATCAGGAATGTTTGGATGGGGATCAAAGGGAACAGACTGGGTCCTCCTCGGATGTCGGCCATTGAAGGAAGAGGTTGACCCTTTGATCCCTCAGCTTTTATACTGAGCGTGATGCAGATGGGATGGAATACCCCGTTGGTCAGGTTTGGGTCACTTTTCCTGTCCCCTCCTCCCCACAGGTGGGGGGACCCCTCTACGCTTCTCCACTTCCCATCCTCCAATGGGGGCAAATATCAAATTTGCCAGACCTTGGTTGTTACAGCAATAACTATAAGCAAGAACCTCTCTGCTCACCATTCCTTGGCATCATCAGGTCTTATCCCTGTGAGAGTGAGCAGTTTCTGAACAATATGCTGTTAATTTCAGGGTTTCGTTAGTTAGAAGAGGCCCAGTTGAAAAAAGTAAAATTACTGAGCAGAAAATTAGTTCTGTTCTACCTCAAACCAGGAGACAACGTCATTAAGAATTAAAAAAAAAAAAAAAGTTTAGAGAAAATCTTCCAGTCTTTGTCACTTGTGTTTGCACAGATTATTTGGGGAAGAGGGAAGGAGGATGGTGAGGGAAGGAGGATGGTGAATGAAGGGCAAGCTTCAGCTCTGGTGCAGGTTGCCTGGAGCCACAAGGGAGCTTCTGGATCCCACCTTGGACAAGCACCATCTGGCTTTGAGGCACGGAGGGAGCTCGTGCTCCTGCTGAGCCACCACTTGTTGAGTTTAAACACAAGGGAGGATGCTCTTTGCGTGTGCTCCCCTAAAATCAACTTGCTTCCAAGCACAAGCAGAAGAGTTTCACCTGGCTATGAATCTGAAACCTGATTCAGATCAGTTTAAAAATACAGCCCTTACGGCCGCTTCCCTTTTTTGGTCAGAAGATTACATATCTTAATTAGGGCAGGAATATCGCCTGAGCCAAACAGCCCTTTGCCTCTGCCTAACGAAGCTTTTTGATGTGTTTTCAAAAGGCTCTGCCACAAAAGAAAGAGCCACACCTGTTGAATGTGTGAGGAAAGACAAAAGGGATGGCAGAAGAAATAAAACAAGAGCTCACGAGGCTGTGCCTGGTTCAGCCAGAGCCCCCTGCAGCGCTGTCACTTGGCTCTCAGGAGCCCAAGCTCTTCAGTGGGCTATAAAGCTGTCTGGGGGGGCAAAGCTGTCAGGTGCAGTAGGATCACAGCAGCTTCCACTTCCTCGAGTGTCTAAAGATGAAAGGATGGGATAGACACACCCCCCCCCGTGCCCATCAAAAGAGCAGATGACTGCTCTCCAAGAGCCGTCCTGGCTGAAAGATAGGACACAGAGGGTTGTGATTAGGGACACAGAATCCAGCTGGAAGTCTGTAACAAGTGGTGTTCCCCAGGGGTCAGTACTGGCTCCAGTCCTCGTCAATATATTCATCAATGACCTGGACGAAGGGATGGAATGTCCCCTCAGTAAGTTTTCTGATGACACAAAACTAGGAGGGGTGGGTGACACCCCAGAAGGCTGTGCTGCCATCCAGAGAGACCTGGGCAGGCTGGAGAGTTGGGCAGAGAGGAACCTGAGGAACTTCAACAAAGGCAAGTGCAGGGAGCTGCACCTGGGGAGGAATAACCCCCTGCACCTGGACAGGTTGGGGGCTGACCTGCTGGAGAGCAGCTCTGATGAGAAACACCTGGGAGTCCAGGTGGACAATAGGATGACCATGAGCCAGTAATGTGCCCTGGTGGCTAAGAAGGCCAATGGCATCCTGGGGGGCATAAAGAAGAGTGTGACCAGGCCACCCTGCCCCTCTGCTCTGCCCTGGGGAGGCCCCATCTGGAGCACTGGGTCCAGTTCTGGGCTCCCCAGTTCCAGAAGGACAGGAACTGGAGAGGGTCCAGCAGAGAGCCATGAAGATGATGAGGGGCTTGGAGCATCTCTCCTGTGAGGAAAAGTTGAGGGACTTGGGTCTTTTTAGTGTGGAGAAGAGAAAACTGAGGGGGGATCTGATCAATGCTTATAAATACTTAAAGGGAGGGTGTCAAAATGATGGGGTGGGTCTTTTTTCAGTGGTGCCCAGGGATAGGACAAGAGGAAATGGGCACAAACTTCAATGTAAGCAGTTCCACCTGAACATGAGGAGGAATTTCTTTCCTGTGAGAGGAACCCACCCGGACAAGTTCCTGTGCAACCTGCTCTGGATAGACCCGCTCTGGCGGTGGGGGCTTGGACTAGATGATCTCCAGAGGTCACTTCCAACCCTGTATGATTCTATGATTGCATCCAATGGCCATCACAAGCTGCTTCCGCCTTTTGCTTTCCTAATTAGACAATTAGGAAAGGTCTAATAAGGTCTAATGACAATTAAACCCTCGGAGTAATAAAGTAAGTAAACTGCACCTACAATGGTATTAGACCTTCTCCAGCAAAGAATCCCTTCTTTTCCTTCACTCTTCTTATTTTTATTTCTGTTTCACCAGGCTTAGCGGGGATTTCCTATTTTATCGATGAAAAGATGGACTTCTCTGCTCCTCATTAAACCCACAAAAAAAAAAAGAAATTGAAAACTGACATTTCTGTGAAAACTGTCCCAGGGGTGAGGTGGGAGGGGAAAAAGATGTTTTTCATTAAATGTTCTGAATGAGATTTTTTTTTTTTTACCCTCTCCCTTCAAACGTAGATCCTGTGGTCTCCCTCCTGACAGGTACCAGTGTAAATATAACCTTTTCCTTTCCCCAGCTTGATCCTTTTCTTCACCATACCAGGATTGCCCTGGCACAAACCCGGGGTGAGAGACCCAGGGCTTGCTTGACTCACAGAGAGCATTGAGACCAAATGGAAGAGCTTTAAAAACACCCCCCACAAGGGGTGAAGCTCCTTGTGGATTTGCAGTATTTGCAGAAAATTTGAGCAGGTCCTCAAGCCAGTCTGTCAGCACAGTCTGATACTGGCATCTCTGGCTGTGGGCAATGTTTTAAGGGACATATGTTTGTAAAGGCCAAGGAAGAGACATGCTGAGCTTGCTTCTTCACACGATGACCGGTCACCGCTCCAGTGGCACCAGGGATGCTCTGTCCTGACCAAGTGAGTGTCTTCCTGTGATTTATGGCCCTAAACATGCCCAGCGTGGGGAAACGCCAGCCCAGCTGCTAGCTCACCATGGGATAACCACATGGGAAGGGCCAAAGTGATGAGTTTGTGTCCGGCAAATTTACAGCGTGGTTGTTTTCCAGATGTTTGTAAAGTGCCTAGTACCACCCCTAGAGCTGCAACGTGAGGTTAAAAGGCAGATGCAGCGATGAGCTCTTGTTGCCAGGGGCAGATAGTCACGTCCCACCACTGATAGGCTAGTGCCACAGATAACACTGCTGCTTGACTCTTCCTCCTTCTGCCTTTTGCTGCAGGGTCCTGCTGGGATGGGCAGAAGGGTGAGGAAAAGCACCCCATTAAATCTATCCTGCCACAGACCTCCGGATTGCCAAACCACCAGATGAAAGGACAGCCAAGCTGCAGGAGCAGCAAAGTGCTCTGTGCCTCGTGCACACCCAGGTACCTTCAAATCCCAGGGTGTTGAGAGAGATGCTCTGGTTCCCTTCAGTAGCCAGACCATATCTTCCTTAATCTGCCTTGCTCCAGTTTTTACACCCTGAAATGTTTTTGTCCAGCAAAGGTCTCAAGACCAAGAAGGGGATGTGTGGTTTTGGTCTTAACCGGGATGTTGATGGTCTAGGTGGCTCTGGGCAGCCATCTCTGTATCTCTGCATCCGGCTGCAGAGAAGGTAGGAAAACGCTCACCTCTTTGATGGAGCTGAAGTCTGGCTGCTCGGGTAGCCCATGGTTCACAAGGGAGAGGTGATGGCAAACCAGAGAGTGTCGTTGTTCACCCAGCCGTCTCTTCATTTCAGCCTGTTTACGATAGAACTAATCCATGCTCACAAAGTGAAGGCAGGATGCTCAGAACTGTCAGCACACGCAGTTCCCAAACCCATGAATCAATCATCGCAAGTCCCAAGCACAAGCATAAAATATCTCAGACAAACTCAATTTTTCAGTTTTGAAACAAGGACTTTTTTTTTTTTTTTTCATTTTACCGTTTTAAGTCTGAGATTTAGTACTAAACTGACAGGCTTAACTTGTAAAGTAACTGGCAAATCTTGAAAGAATTGTGGTTTTCTCCTTCCCAAAGGACATTGCAAGTGACATGGTTTTTCGCTTTAGTGATAGATGGTACTTGCAGGCAAGTATTTAGATATCTAAGTACTAAAGCAGCCACAGATCTGGTTCCTATCAATAAGACATTTTGTCACAGAGAAATTGAAACAGCATGGATACCACACATAGAAATGGAAAGGAGTATTATACATAAATTAATTTTCTCCAGAAAGGCACGTAGTTTTAGCTGTCTCAGTTCACAGGAGAGTCAGTGGATGTTCATTTCCTGGGGATTGCCCCCTTCTAAATTTTACCTTTGATTTTGGGTACCAGTTAAAAGAGGCTTTCAGTGCAGCATGTGGGTGGAGCCATGCGATTGCAATGAAATTAGAAAAAAAAAAAAAAAAAAAAGAAAACAAAACCAAAACCAAGCACCAATTCCCCACCCCCACAAGCCTAACTAATGGAGCTGATTTGATTTAAATGTTTTTAAACTGAGGTCTGGGACCAAGGTGAGTAATGAGATGTGAAATCAGGCAAGTGGCACGTGCCCCTGAGTGGCAGGGGAAATATTTCACCCAGCTCAAGGTACCACCGAGATCTTCCTCGCCAAGTCTTCAGAAAAGTAATGGGAGTTAGTGGCCCTCCAGCAATCCCCTGGGCAGTGGAAAAGCCAATCACTCTTCATGCAGAGGGCATCATCAGGTTCTAAGACTAGTCTCATCTCCCTCCCCTCCTTTTTGAAGTCTTTCTGGAGTTCACAAAGAGTAGTTTTAATTATCTGGGCAGAAATGCACTGAACTGTTCTATTCTCAAAGCAGTTATTTTCCTAAATAAATGCATCTGAAGGACACAAAGACTGTCTTCTCTGTGGACAAAAATCCAAGAGGTGCATTGTGGTGTACTGGACCTGTCTCCCAGTGAAGTACGGCTTCTGGGATGAGCATCCATCTCAGGTAAGATGTTTTGCTTGGGAAACTTCTGGTTTTCTCCATGTATCAAAAGAGGCTGAGAGGCCTCAGAGAAGAGTTATCATTTTGGAAATGCCTTGTGCCAAAGCTGTGGTGACATTTCTTTGAGTCCTTCCAAGAGGTCCCTGGAATGTCTGTCCCAACAGTAGGCTATTAACCCTTCTTCCCAAGGGAAAGGGAGGTCCAAACCATGCCAGAAATGGACAAAGGTAGGAAGAGACAACTTATAGTAACAATCATATAAAGGCAAAATTGTGCTCTCTTGGATGACTCTTGCAGCACCTTGCAGCTCTCATGTTCTTAAATCAACTTCTGGCTTCTCATTTAAATTGCTTTGTGGCCTACAGTCTTCCTCCAGGATTGAATGATAATTCTTCTGTGGGATCACAAGTCTGGTGGAATGTGTCTTCATCGTGCTCTGTATGCGCCTGAAAGAATGAGCCTCTCGAGGAATTTCAGGTAAGCTCCTGGATTTTGTGAGGAGATTTCTGTGCACACCAATAACCAACCAGCTGGTAAGAGGAACTGCTAAGTCAGGCAATGAAGCACCCAGTGGCTTTAGGGAGCATCTGAGGCTTTGTACATTGACAATTTGGAGTCAAGCACCTCGGTGGGCCGACTCCTAAGCAACTTGATAGCTGACAAAAAAGGTATATTTGAAACCCATCTTCTCTTGCCTAGACAGGAATGACAAGTGTAGCGCAGACATGGCCAAGCTCCATTAGATTATCCCAACCAGCTTCCTTCCAAAATGTAGTTGGTTTTGGTGGTCTGTTTGCAGATTGTTTTCCCCTGCTCAGTCTTATTCCACTTTGCTGGTAACAGGATATTTCTTGGAGTAGTAAATGGATCCTCTTTCTTTATTTGGAAGACCAGAACTATGTTATGGTTCTCATCGTGATTCCCAAGAAGGATCTGTCTCATCAGTCACACAGAAACTTAATACTCAATGCCATTTGAGCATTGAGCAGAGCTGGCTGGAAAGTAGTGTTCACCGACAAAAACATATTATTGCATTTTTGTTGAAATTTGTTTTCTTATTGAACAACAAATCTCTTACCTGAAGAAGCAATACTTGATTTGACAAAATATTGGGCTTAAGAGCGTTAACTGGTGCTAATAAGGGCACGTGTGGCCAGTATTTGCTTATCTTCTCTTAACTAATAAGGAATGTTTCAAGATGTATTGCCCTTCCTAACTCTTTGGACATCCCATTTTTCTTTATTTGTGCCATAAATAGAAAAGACTCCTTCAACACTTTCAAGTTTTCTAGATTTCATTTCCTAGTGCAGTCATCTCGTGACTGCTCTGGGTCTGAGGCTTTTCTGCCTTTCGTTTGGAAGCAACTGTTGCTAAGAGACATTCATAAGGCCAATGAGGTAGTTTCCCTTCAGACAAAGGGATTACAAGGGGACCAGAGCCAGGCAGAGTCACTCTGTGCTATGCTCACTATGGAAAAAAGAAAAAAAAAATAGAAAGGCCAGGAGCTGCTGATTTTGAGAAGAATAAATTTAAATCCTTTTCCTGATAGGAACTTTCTAGAAAATCTTGAGGCAATTTCTTGCCCTCTGCCATCACTCTCCCACCCTGGAGTGGTGGTTGGAGAGCAAAGAGGGTTGATGAGGTTAGAAACAGCATGTTCTATATAGTGCTTCAGCAATGTCAATTGTCTGCTCTCACTGGACCATAAAGGTCAAAACCCAGTTCCAGCCTTTTCCTTTTTACTACACATTGATTTTTTTTCTGTCTGGCTCTGCAAAGACATCAGTCTGTGCCTAGGGCTAGATAACACCAGGCATTTTGTTGGTCTTACAGGATTCCAGCTCGCCTGTGAAAGCTGGCCAAGTGAAAAATGGCCAATAATGCCTTTTTTTTTTGATTGGCTTAAGTTGGTTTTTTTAGCATTTCTATTTAAATGAAAGCTCAAAAATCAGAGCAGGTAATCTCAAATTTCAGCATCAGCTAAATTACTATAGCCACAATAAAAACCCATAGGGATTTAGGGAACAAAGTTACAATGAATTCTGTGCCAGAGATGGAACAAGGAGCCCTAGGATTGCCTTTAGGAAAGAGTAAGCTGGGCACTGCTTTTAAAAACCAGCAACTAGCATGGAAAAAATTAAAAAGGGAAGCAGCAAACTCCTCTGGGATTCCATAATAATTTAAACATTCCTCTGGGACATCTGAAGTTTGGAAGAAAAGGGGGGGAGGGGGATAAAAAAATGTTACTAACTTATAAGGAATGTTAGCAATAAAAAGGGACCCATACGGGTGTGCCATACCCTGAATTAGTTAGAAAGCAGATGTGTGTGACTGCAGCCTCAACTTTTTCCCCTTGTTTTCTCTTCTATTTCCTTCCTCCCTCTCCTTCCTCTCCCTTGCTTTTACAGCAGTTACACCTGCATGATGGAAGGAGCAGGGAGGGAGCTGCAAAGCTCAAAACTTTTGGTGTGTTAGGTCAGAGAACAATAGCACCATAAATCAGTTGGTGGGGGGGGTGTGCTAATCCAAAAATAAACCATGTGTGAGTTTTATTTAGCTCTGTCATTGCTGAAGGGTGTTCACAACGGGGTAGAAATAAGAGGGGTTGCCTCTTGCTCTTCCCTCTCCAGCATCATGAGCTGTGGGTCATTCTCAGAGGGTCCCCCACATGACATTGCCCCTTCCATCTCCATATCACCACTGGGAGATGCCAAGGGATCCTGGTTGTCTACTTTGGTCCTCCGGACCAGTGTTTAGCTGGCTACTTCCCATGAAATTCACTTTGTCTCCACCAAATGAGGCAGATCAGCTGCTGAAAGGCCCCAAATCCCCAAGACCCCAAATCCCCTTTGCCTATGAGCCTTTAATGTACCCTTGGTTTGAGGGGGAGAAGCTGAAGGGTCTTCTCAGCCTTTAACACCAAAGTGAAGAATGCTGGGGTTTGGGTTATTAACGGAAGAAAAGGGGAAGAAATAAAAAAAACCCCAACCACCTAAAGCCCAAGTGTGACATAAGGAGCCTCGAGGCAACTTTCATCATGTTTTTAATGTGGTTTCCTTCATCTCCCTGGGCTCGCCTGTTTGCTAGAGCAGATTTTATTTAGATGATGTATTTACCAGATCAACAGGAGGATACTCCCCCTCCACCATCGGATACCCTACGCCATAACTGAGCCTAACAAAAACAATTCCAAAAAGATCCAATTTGTTCTTTAAAAATGCAGTTCTACAGCACAGTGTCATTTTGTCCTGGTGTGCTAATTCCAAAAAAGCATTTGGCATCATTACTCATCTCTGGAGGGACTGGCGATGAATGCTGGTTTGATCCCTAAAAGTTGTCCCAAGCCCTCAGAAGCGTGAAATTTCAATTTCGGCTTCAGAAGATTGCATGTCAGTCCCAAAAAGAAAAAAAAAAAAAAAAAAATTACCTCCTCATGCTGCAACAATGCTCGTGCTTTCCAGGTCAGATTTTTGTCTGAAACAAATATGGCAAAGCAATCTTTCCCAGCACCACCTTAGGTCCCCTTGTTCCTGTGTGAGGTGTGTGCAGTGTCCATCCCAGGTCTCAGCAGCCTCTATCAAGCTCTCCCTACAAAGGGTGGCTGTGGACACGTATGCAGATTATTTTTCCTTTCCCCCTCATTAAGGAACAGTGATTCATTTGCAAGCCATCCCTATCCAAATTGGGCTTTTTGTATTGTATGCCACATGAGAGAGGGAAACCAAGAGCAGTAGCTGTAACCTTGCAGATAGACTGTTCTTCACACTTTGCTGTCTCAAATCTCTTATGATGTTTATAAAGCTGTGGACCCACAGCTTTTGAACTAGTCCTGTGGAATAATAATACCTCAACCTTCTCTTTTGGAAAGCTCAGTCAGTTGCATGGGAGTTTTGGAGCATTACCATGATTTTGCAGATGGGAAAAGAGAGTTGGAGAGACAGGGAGTGGAAAGTGCAAAGAAAAGCAGTCTGAAACCAGAACGAAGCTGGGAAGCATCGCAAAAAAAAATTCACATCTAAGAGGAGTTAAATGAGGCTCCCAATGGCCCAGGATGGGATCCTTTGCCATTAAATCCTAGTATTTGGTAGCAGCAGTGCTCTTTTCTCATCACAAAATGTCAAATGGAAAGGAGCTGAGCTGGCCAGGGGTGCAGCAGATCTTGCCTGTGTCTGTGGTCCAAGTGGTTCATTTTCAGCTCATGCTGGTAGGAGACCCTATTGGTCATCTCCAGGGGATGATGGTGTTCAAATACGAGATTTAATTTTCCAATGGACTCACCATGATCTGATGGAGCTGAGGTGAAGCAAGGAGCTTTGTTTCTGCAGAAAGTAAAGGGAACCTCATTCCATGGTGATTTCTTTTTAAGGCTACATCAGTGCAGAAATGGGTTGATCTGGCCAAACTCTAAGGCACGGGCAGAAACTTTTGCCAGACTTTCAAATGTGTGGATCTCCCCAACTTGACAGGCAAAGCCCCAGGTGACACAAGGGGTGGAGAGCACATGCAGAAGGTCAGATGGGGGTGCATAAGAGCAACCTTCCTCATTTGGAAGAGACAGTCCAGATGTGTATTTCCCTATGTTTTTTAACAGAGAGACTATTATTCAAGTATGAGTAGGAAGAGGAGGAATTGGGGATACTTAGGTTTATTTGGGCAGTTACACTCAGCATTAGACAGTTCTTCCTCTGGAAGATCTCCAGAACAGGTGTTTCTCTTGCTTTTGAGCCCATCTGTGCTTTGCAAAGTTGGTGGCTTGGCTGAAGCTTACAAACAAATGACTTCATCTAAACTAACATTTTATCCAAAATCTGTTCATCCTAGTCTTTGCCTTCACTTTTTAAAGTGAGGAGCGCCAGATGATACACCAGTGAGTAGAAGTATTTTCATTGTTGTCTATGTGAGAGTTGGTAGGCTTGGTGTCACCCACTTCTCCTTGTCCTCAGGGTGCTTGAGGAAAGAGCTGATGAGGAGCCCACCTACCTCCTCTCCCTCCTGGTGAACTGCTGTGCTCCTCCTGCTCCACCACAATTCCCTGCCCTTGCTTTGCTAGGGAGGCCCTGTCCTTCCAGCCATCACCCTGGCTTACGGAATCCTACCCTTGTTGGCCATCCTGAGGCATCACAGCCTCACTCCAGGCTGTCTCTCACCACTGGGTGCTCCTGGTAAACCCAGAGCTTTGGTTCCTTTGTGCCCAACGCAACTTACAAAAAGCAACTGATGAAAGAATTGCAGACAAGTACAGGATGTCTCAAAAGTTGACTTCGATGAGAATTTGAGAGTGAAATAAAGAGAATGTCCAAAGAGAGAAAAACAGATGTCCGTCTGTCTGAGCCTGCGTAAGCCAAGTCAGAAAAATGCACTGCCAGCTTGAAGCTCTCTTGGCTTTGGAGCAAAGCTTTGCTCCTTAACCCAAAAAATAGAAGGAGTGCCAAAAACTCCAAGGAAAGCTCTGAAGCTCCAGCAACCATGCCGGTGGTGCTGTGTAGTACTTTAAGGCAATGCAGTGACCTGCAAAACAAGGAGAGTGCATCCCCAGTGGTGACTGCAATGATGAACACAGTGTCAGACAGTGCAAGCCCGCCTGATGCTGAATCAAAAGTGTTGGAATTTCCAGGCACGTTTAAGTTAATCACCTGGAATAAATAAAACAGCATTGTTATGTTGGTTTTTTTTTAAAAGAAAGCGGATTATGATGTATGAGGCGTCAACTGTCACTGCAGTCGTGGCCCAAGTGTTGGAAAGGTGGTTATGGAAAGGCTTGTAAAAGTTTGGTGGGGTTGGAAAACTCTGCCTGATGCTGCTATCTGCTGTCAAAGTCCCCTCCTTTCGTGCGTTTGGCCTGTTCTACTATAAAACATATCAAGAAAAGCCTTGAGGACCGAGTAGGAAAGGATGCTGTTAGTAAGGACGGGCATCTTGAATGGAGCAGAGAGATGTGCAGGGTCCCTCCCTGCTGCAGGTGCTCACAGGAGCTGAACCAGCAGCTTCCAAAAGTGGATAAGCCATCCATTCCAGGTGCAGACCTGAGAAAAAAATGGCACTGCATCTGTTGGCATGAAACAGAGAAAACCAGTGGAGCACATCCATTCTCAGCAGCCCACAGCCCAGCTCTGCTCCGCTCTCCCACCCCGGGCATTGCTTCGAGTGCCATGAGCAAGTCCCTGCATCTTCTCCTCCTCCTCCTGAGTGCTCCTGGGGCTGTGCTCTTGCACCACACCATTCTCTGCGAGCATCACAAAGCCAGTGCAAAGCTAGTCTGAGCCCTCCTGTCCCACTGAGCAAGGAGGGGGTCGTCACCCAGTCCCTACTTCGCACATCTCTGCATGGTGACATCCAAAAACAAAAAAAAAACCTACATTTTTTTCTGCCAGGTCAGATAGCACTCCTTTATAATTGTCACTACACCTTGGTCTGTGGCTCCTTTTGCAGCTTCTGGTCTGAGGTTGGGAGTACTCAGCTCTGCCAGCAAAGACAGTGACACTCACAGTGACAGGCACAGGTTAATGGGTCCCCTCATGGGAATAGCACCGTAAGCCCTGTGTGGTTTTTGGGCTGCTTTCAATCATGCTTCTGGAGCCAAAGGATGACTGAAATAGCATATTATAAGCCCGTCTTTCAGAGGGTTTTGGTTTGTTTCTGCGTGCAGGTCTAGCATCCTGACTTTCAAACTGGCTATTGCCCGCAACCAAGTGAGCGCCTTCTCTACCCCATCGGCCAATCTGAGCCTTCCAAACATGCAATTCAAATGGCTGATTAAGGCCCTCATGGCTGAATTCTGGGCTTCCAGTTCAAACGTGGAATACTGTCTATAAAACTTTTTATATCATCTACAGTAATATTAGAATCATATTCCCTTGACCATCCTTAGAAAAACAGCTCTTGACGCACTACTGGGATAAAAGAGGGGGAACACATGGTATCAGTAAAAACGAAGTTAACATACCATTCCAAGCAATAACATTACACTATATAGTGTAGCAACAAGCCAAGAAGTAATAATTATTGGGAGCAAGTGGAATCAAGAATTGCCCCCAGTGTTGCATTACGCTCCTTTCGGTGGAAGAACCTCAGGAACACAGTATGTAATAACCAGTCCCGTTGTCAATATAAAAAGGTTGATACAACCTTATTTAAAATCTCTCTGCTCCCTACTAAACAGTGATTGGTACCAGGTCTGCTGAGTGGTTTTTTGAATGTGGCCGTGAGGTCAAGACTAAAGTGTCTGTTGTGTTTCTCATGGTGCTTTCTTGTGATGGCAGTCCTCTTTGGCTGGCTGAAGTCCTCTTCGTGCACTCTTTCGCTTCTTCACTGTGCACCTTGGGGAATTGTTCTGCTCTTTTGCCAGCTTTCTCTACCTGTCCATGGAGCAGGAGATGAGTATCACCATGACCTTCAAGAAAGGATGCTGCTCTTTGCTGAAGTTCAACATTGTTGAAGCCAGCAGAGGATATGCCCTGAAGACACTGTCTGGGACTTGAGATGGGAACCAGGAACGTTTGACCTTCTCTCCTGGCATGCAGCAGTGAGCAGGTAGGCATCTGTGTTGCCCCTCTTCCATCACCATCTGCCCAGTTCCCCCTTCATCCCTGTCTGGAAGGCTCCATCCTCAGCTGACCAGCCTGCAGATCTCTTGTCCACCTCCATGGTGTCCATGGAGAGTATCCCAACAAGCCCTGGTGTGAGTCCCCAGAGCTGGGGATAGAGACCCATGACCTGCCATGGCAAGGTGATTCAGCCATCCCTCCGCTTCCCTTATTCTCCCTGCCATGAGCCACATTTTGCCCTCAGCCACTGAGTTGTGAAAGGGATGGTCCTGATGTGCTGACCCATTCCCCAGGAACAGCCTCCCCTCTGGGGGGGAGGGAGGATTCTGCCTCACCCCTCCTCTCCAGAGCCAACAAGTGCCCCAAAACCACCCTCATTATGTAGCCATAACAGATACCAGAGGTCCCTCTCACCTGTCTGTATCCATCCTTGCTCTAATTTACCCCTTTCTAAACTCTGATGATGTTTTTCCCCCTGGAAAGAGAAAAGCAGGTTTAGGTGGCGGGTGGCTGGGGGAAGTCAACACGCATGCAAGGAATGCAGGATCGGGCTTTTTCAGGTAGAACATCAACTGTTTGGCAAACCCCTTATCTTCTCCCCACCCCCGCGCCCCC
>JAOWAV010000073.1:37734190-37790271 GCA_028571045.1 Scolopax bukidnonensis
CACTCCTCCCCGTCATCCCCCTCCTGATCTGAGCAATGAAAAACAACTTCCTGTCAATAAACACGAACAAAAGCTTGGACGCATCTTCAAAGTGATGAGTGATGTTGAAAATATGTTTCAGAGCACTTTGAATTTTCCTGTAAACTGAAGGGAAATGGTTGTTCATGGCGCTTTGGCGTTCAAGGAGTTTATAAATAACCACCCCAGGTCTGTGTGAGACAGATTTGCCATGAGAAAAAAAAATGCAACAGGACAAGGAGGGAGAGGAAGAAGAGAGGAGGAAGGCCCAAGAGGGAAACTGAATAAAGATCAGGTCCAAAAATCTGGCATGAATTTTAAAATTTTTAAATTAGTTGGTGAACAAAACATCCACCTTGTGCCCAGAGTGAGCTGGGTCTACCATTGGGAGAGTGTCTTCTCCTGATGCCTGGCCAAGGGTCTGGTGGAACACGGCAGGGATGCTAATGCTGGTCTCTGCACTGCTGTTGCTGCACGGGACATGGAAGAAGGAAGAAAGCATACGGTTCCCATTGGTTTCCAAAAGTGAAAACATGTGCTGGAATCCCAGCCAGACGTGCTTCTTGTTATTTTAATGAGAAATTCCATAATTAGTGGCAAAAAATAAAAAGAAGCTACACTGCAAGTGAAAGAAAACCTCTCTCTCTCCTCTCCAGCCCATGGTAGATGCATCAAAGAGATGTGGTGTTTTTACAAACATACATTACTTGACAGGCTATGATGTTCCTTAATCTGTTTGCTTGAGGGAATTAAAAAGAAACATTTAAAAAAGCAACCAAATAAAAATGACAGATTTTTTAACTTAAGCAGTCCTTGTCTTAAATGGGCAATGCACTCCCCACCTGTAATTCATTTGTCAGCAGTTAAACATCATTACAACATTAACAGCCAATCTGAATGCAGAAGAGCTGGGCTTTGTGCAGCTATAAACTACAAGACATCAAACTGTACTTTATGGAGTTGGGGCCAGTCAGAAGTGACCCCTGCTAAACTTTTACAATTCTCTGCATTCTTCTGATTATAGTAAAGATTTATTTGAACTTTGATATATATATGTATTTTTTAAAAAGCGTTTTATTAAAAACATTTCATCCCGGTTCTTTAGTGAAAGAAGAGGGAGAAGAAATACTGCAAGATGTCTTAAGCTGGTAGATTTTATTCATCTTGCAAAGTGGCCACGGATGGATTTGCTTGGATTCGTGTTCAGAAATAAACACGTAGTATTGCATTACATCCCGTTTACACACTTTGTTCTCCAAACATGTTTGACATCTAATTGCACAACTCCTTGGCTAGCTGGTATAACATGGAAAGTCCTTGTAAGGGATTTGCTGAAAGCCAGCTTTTTGGAGGAGAAAAGGTGCTTCAGAGGCTGAGTGTTGATGGATGTCCTCTCACACCTACTCTCTGTTTGCTGTGTCCCCAGAGCATCCCTTGGTGTTGTTGGGGAAAGCGTTTAGCAACTCATTTCTTCTGCCCTCAGAAAAAAAATCCTCTGAAAATCTAATTGAATTTTTTTTTTCCTCAGCATTTTAGCTTGCTGCAGAGAACATGGGGCTAATAATTGTGAGCCATTTTCCAGGCAGTGTCGGAGAAAATATGGGAAAGATATTAAGGTGGTGCTGCAAGCCGAGCTGTGCAGTCAGGGAAGAGGAAAACGCCTTAGCTTTTCCTCCTCTTTTCCAGGACCTTCATGTGTTGCTGTCATGCCTGGCTCCGTGCAGATGGCTGCGTTTCAGCGCTCGGCCACGGCCCCATGTAACAGAGAAAATGTCTCCGTGCTGTGCAAGTCCTTCTTCACCTGCTAGGCAGCAGTAGTCCCCAAAGATGGTGGTATTTTCTAGCAATAAAAAATGGGATTTTACACAGGCACACTCGCATACCTGCAAGGTATGCATACAATTACATTATTATTTGCAGAAATACAAGTAAAGAAAAGGGATGGGATGGGTGGGTGTCAGTGTTTGATGGAATTAAATTTTAGGTATGGCATGCTTTCAACGTTATGATGTCCAAGGATGGTGAAGAAGGCCAATGGCATCCTGGGGGGCATCAGGAAGAGTGTGATGAGCAGGTGGAGGGAGGTCATCCTCCCTTTTGCTCTGCCCTGGTGAGGACTCATCTGGAGCACTGGGTGCAGTTCTGGGCATCCCAGTCCAAGAAGAACAGGGAACTTCTGGAGAAGGTATGGCAGAGGGCTACAAAGATGATGAGGGGCCGGGAGCATCTCTCTTATGAGGAGAGACTGAGGGACTTGGATCTTTTTAGTCTAGCGAAGAGAAGACTGAGGAGGGATCTGATCAACACCTCTAAATACTCAAAGGGTGGGTGTCAAGAAGATGGGGCCGGTCTTTTTTCAGTGGTGCCCAGGGACAGGATGAGAAGCAACAGTGAGACTTGAAGACAGGAAATTCCACTTAAACTTGAGGAACTTCTCTCCTTTGAGGGTGGCAGAGCCCTGGAAGAGGCTGCTCAGTGAGGTGGTGGAGTCTTCTTCTCTGGAGACATTCAAAACACCCCTGGACACATTCCTGTGCAATCTGCTCTGGGTGAACCTTCTTTGGCAGTGGGTGGACTAGAGGTCCCTTCCAATCTCTATCTTTCTGTGATTCTGTGACATCATGGTGTTGTCTGCAATGGATTTTGGGAAACATCCTCTGAGAAGGGAGCTTGACTTAGGGACAGATACAAAAACACCTGATCCATAATTCCTGTGAATGGAGTTTTTGGAGATTGTGCACAGCGGAGAAGTGCTGTTGAGGAAGATTTTTCCAAGGAAACTTGCCACTTCCACAAATTTGCTCTTTCTCATGGGGAAGAAATGTGATTGTGCTGAAAACTTGCACTTTTCTTCTTTTTATAGTTTTTTTTTTTCCTTTCTATTTTATTTTGAAGGGTGGTGGGAGATGAACCTGAAATGAAACACTTCATTTTAGTCAGCTTCACCTGATTGGGGAATATTTCATTCTTTTGATTGGATTGGTTTCAAATCAATTCAGAATACGCTTCAACTTCCCTCAGGGAAAGTGCAGCTCTGGCTCAGTTGTTGGGGTTTTTTTATTTATTTATTTTATTACGGCTGTGGTCTCAGGAGGACCTTGATGCCCAGGAGACTAAGAACAACTTTTGCACTGGCTCAGTCTATGGGAACAGTGTTAATCTATAGGTACAATTGCACGGGCCCAAGAACAGCACCCATCAATTGTAAGATATAAAACTGCCCAGCTAGGCCATATTTCATCTCAAGATAGTTATGGGGACTACATGAAGGAGTATGATGAAAAGAGAAACTATATTGAGCTTCTTCCCCTGAGCCTTTCTCTTCTACCAGCCACCAGCAAGATAGAGGTCATGTGCTCTCTTTGAAAGACAAGACATGCAGGGAAATTAGATTTGGTCATATAATGACTTGAAACTAAGTATTTTGCAGGCATTTCAGCTCCTGTTCTGATCTTCAGCATTTCAAATCACTTACACATTGTGTCAGTTCTGACATTTCTATATAATTTTTTTTTTTTTTGGACAATGGTCCTGGAGCCGCATTTGGCATTTCAAATTTGTGTCATTTCAAACACCGAAATGCCAGACTTTCCCCCACTCTGAAAGCTCAGAGTGCTCTTTCCCTCTGGTTAACTTCTGGGCATGACACGTTGTGGCTGAGATAGGGAAGACAAAGAAAATCTAGAATGAGCCAAAAATTGCTAATGTTTTGGTGCTGAAGAGTTCAGTTGTCACTATTTTGAATAGCTGGTCTTTCTTCTGTTTGTTGGCCACCTCCCTCCAGATTTCTTTAGTTGTTTTCTTTAAAATGGATATGTTTGAAGAAAATAGGAAAAAATTTAAAGCACGGATCAAATGGAGCAGGTTGTCTGTTTTCTGCTCACGTTTCTCTAAAATGAACTGTTGTGTTTTGAAATGGAAATGCCTTGTCCTAAAAATGCTGAAACCCAACCTATTTTCACTGCTCTCCTGTTTTTGTTGTGGTTTTTTTTTCAGTCCAAACAGCTGAGATGATGCTACAAATGGTGCTGGCTAAAAGAAAATACATTATGTTCTAGCAAAATAAAATAACAAAAGAGGGAGTCACGAGGTTTTATCGTGAGTGAATAGGGCAGATTGAGGAATGTTGTCCTGTTTTGTCCAGGATGCCTGGTCTTTTATGCAGCTTCTGCAAGGTGCAGCACAATTACACAGTGGAAAAGATGATTTCTCTGCCCAAGGTTCTATGACATGCTTTTTGTGTGCGTTTTACAAAGTTTCTGTATTCCCAGTATGGGTGTCTAAGAGGTAACTCAACACACAAAGCTCCCCTGAATGTTTTACTCAATTAATTTACTAGAAGAAACGACAGCACATACTCCTAGTCTACCTTCTGCCCCATCTCAGAGCAGACATTGCAGGTAAGATATCTCCTGTGGTTGTACATGGACTTTGCAATAAAACCTCTAAAAAGCACAGCACACCTGGTTTCAGCATTTGCTCTGAACCTTGTTGCTGAACCTTGGCAAATCTTTCTGCAAGCTTGATCCAAGTGTAGAGTAACCTCTGCGAGGAAAGATTTATTGCTTTGGACTGAAACCAGGCAGCATTTCATTGTTTTGGAGACCCTGATCTGCCCGCACTTTAGGCTGGGTTTGCTATGGGGTTTTGGTGTCATAGACACAGAGGATCGTGCAGGCTGGAAGGGACCTCCAGATGTCACCTGCTCTAGCTTCCACACCCAAGTCTCAGGTACAATTTCTCCAGAGGCACAAGGTTTCTCCTCAGGCTAGAGTTCCCTCCTTCATTCTGAGACTCTGGTTTTTGACAGGCTTTATTCTTTCCTCACTTTTTTAATGTTCTTACCAGCCGCACAACAAATAAGTTCTAAAATCCTGAGGTTTTTGAATGTTTATGGTAAGCTGGATTGAAGCCTTGATGACTATGATGCGTGTAAAAGACCAGAGGAAACAAGGAGTAACAAGTTTCGTTGCCATAACAAAGGATGATCCAATACCTTGAGATCTAAAAATAATTTCTCCATATTAGCTTTTCCATATTATCTGCTCAAGGATTGCTGTTATTATTATTTTTTTTTTAGCATCATCAAGAGAAAGGAAGGAAGAATTAATTCATGCTACAGATAGTAGAGTTTTGCCCCAAATGCCAGCTGGACCAGTGAGCACACTAGGCAGGTAGAGAAGCTGGACTGAGGTGTAGAAGGATGGGTTTACATTTAAATATCCGGGCTGAGATCTGGAAAGGCTCAGCTCTGTCTTTGGCTTTATCCCAAGCTCCTCACATGGCATTGGACTGATCCTTTCTGCTTCTGAATCCTTTTGGGTTTTCTCCTAAATATTTAGCAGAAGGCTGAAGGCATCTCTGTGCCTCGGACTATTCCCAAAATGCTCTTCCAAAGGGTAGTCTTACTCCAGTCTTGCTAGTCTCAGAAATAAAAATCCAAGGAAACACTTTTGAAGGCCTGTCTGGCCTCATGCCCTCTGCAGTGCTCACCAGCCTTTCTCATCAGAAGCTGGGAAACAGTGGGGGTTTTCTTCCTTCTCTGAAAATTTTCAGTAAAGCCAAGGACAGACTCCAAGCTGTCGTGCTGTGTCCCTGCTCTGCAGCTGGAATTTGGTTAGCTTTTTTTTTTTTTTTTTTTTGTCTCCCTCTGAAGCTTTCATCCATATAGGTTTCCCCTTCCTTCCCAATTTTGTGTGTTTTGTCAATTTTGGAAAATGGTTGCCTACATGAACCTCTCCAGAGGTGTGTGCTGACTGAGAGTTTGCCATACCAGAGCCCCCATGAGAAATAGCATGAAGTGGCTGCCAAGGCATGGACAGCTTCAACTCCTTCCCTGGGCAGAAAGGCTGATAATTGCCCTCCCCTAATGATGTCTGCAGGCTACAGAGCTCTTGAGAAGCTGCTTTGCAAGAAGCCACAGCTCCATCCCACTGCTGTAACACACACAGAGCTCAGGAGATTTGTGTGTTTTAAAGAACAAGACTCCCTTTCTCCCTCTCTTATGAAAAACAATTGATTAGATAGATTTCTGCCTCATTCTATGAATCTCTCCATTATTTTCTTTATTTTCTTTCCTTTTTTTTTCACACAAATTCACACAGGGAATTTGGCAGAAGTGCTACTGGTGTAATATAATCATGGTCAATAGCAGTGTATTCTTGAACCCCCCCCCAGGTGAAGCAAAGCTGCCCAGGTGAACCTAAGAGCTCAGTGCAGGCACATACAACCTCTGAACTAGCAAAGAGGTGAGCAGCTGGGTCCCCAAGAGGTGACCAGAGCCCCTCCTTCCCTACCAGAGCACAGAGCTGGGGTCTTTTCCCATTTATTTTGTCCATACCTGCTAAAGATCTCATTAATTCCTACTTCTGAAGTTCATACCGTAGCACAGCCAACCCCAAACCTCCAGAAAATACAGTTTATTTGGAGACCAGAAAGGCCTCTGGATCTGTAGCTGCCATAAACACACAGGAGAATTTTTTATTTTTTTTTAACAATAAATGAGAAAGTCTCATTAATTTAATTTTGCCAGTTTCCGAGCTTTTTGGGGTATCCTAACACCCAATCCGTGAAGATTAGTAACCCCATTTCTGTGAAGACTCTGGGATTCTTCCCCAGCAATAAAAGACAGAGATTATTTTTAGTGGAACTCTGAACTTACCAAGAAAATGGAGATAGACAGAAAACGTTGTTTAACCAGTTGTTATGGGAAACTACCTGAAGGTGAACCCTACCTGCTCTTAGTTCATAGGTCTCCATACCCCTGGTCTCTTTAGCTTTAGATGCTCTGGATCAAGTGTCTGTGCATGTGGAGCTGGTGGGGATTAGCTTGTCCATGAACTTTCCCACTGTAAGCAAGGACCATCAAAAAGGTTGAATAATCACTTACCTCCACTGCTGTTCTGTCCCCTGGGAACAGACTGGAAGGACTCCCAGACCTTGCCAATCTGCTTCCAAGAGACACTGCAGTCAGCTGGTAGCTGCTAAATAGATTTATGGAAGAGAAGAACACTCCAAGCACTCTCTGTTATTGCTGTTTCTGCTCATCCGTCATGTTTTGTGTAGCATTTCAAGAAGAAGTTTTCCTATTACAGCTGAATTTTCTGCTTTTTTCCTTAAAATGAAAGTTCTGATTTAACTTTTTTTTTTTTTGTTGTATTAAACTGCATATTGATTTCTTGTTCTCTTTGGGTAAGGGGAAATTATAAATTTCAAATGGCAGAGTAGGGGTTGAAGATCAAACAGGGAAACTCCTCATTCATTGCACTTAGGCAAGATCTTGAAAGCTGTTCCTGGGAGACTCCACAGTTCTGTCAGCTCCTGACAGTAGATACTTGGGCATGTTTAAGTAATCATTGTTATACCATCAAGAGCCAGGAGGTCACACAAGAAGTGCAAGAAGGTTGTAGTCTAGCCACAACTGCTGAGTTCAGGAGATCCATGTCCCCTCTTCCACTGGTGGTTGGCAAAGCCCATGCCACAGAGTCTCACTTCTGCTCCAGCAGGAAGAGCCATTCAGGTAGGACTGCAAGCAGTTGGTAGACATTATAGGCACATCCACAGCATCCCAGGCTTTGACTCTGAGATAAGAGTTTGATAAAAACTGCAAGGTCTGATAGGAAATAGCTACCTTCCTCCTTTCTCTGTTTGTTAAGTTCTTTTCTTAAGCATCATCTCCTCTTGACAGCTGTAATGATGGGAATCTGTCTTTGGATCGCTGTTAGGCGTTTCTCCAACACTGAATGTATTTCACCATAGATAGGAATTGGCCTGTTTTGAACTTACTTTGCTGAAAATGAAGCCAATACCATTGGGCATCATTGACCTGTAGCATAGTCAAGTTGAATTTCCCAGTTTAGAAACAACAACAGGGCACACCTAAACTGAGCAATGGAGTATGGTTTGCATGCCCTTGAGTGGGGCAGTCCAGGAAGGCAACTCTGGG
This sequence comes from Scolopax bukidnonensis, assembly GCA_028571045.1. NCBI lineage: Eukaryota > Metazoa > Chordata > Aves > Charadriiformes > Scolopacidae > Scolopax > Scolopax bukidnonensis. The sequence continues at coordinate 37,742,154 of JAOWAV010000073.1, forward strand.
CTGGAGTGTAATCCAGGGAAGCAGAGGGTTGCCTGGTTTGAGTATTGAAAATCTACTGCATCACTTCCCCTGTGGTTTGACTCTATGTTGGTTGTGGCTTTTATTGTTGAAGAGTTATGTTGTGTGGAATCACCTCCTCATCCCTCCAGCAACGATGTAGACATGTCTTGAAGATCGTTTGGCTGATACATTTTCCCTCCCCCTTTCTTGGAATACCTCAGGTCTGTTGCACAGCAAGTCAGTCAGCGGAAATCACTACCACCACAACATACACTCCAGATAGACAAACCACATCTATGTCTACCCACAGCTCTTTCCAGAACTCCTGGATTCCACTTTTGAAAAAAAAAAAAAAGAACAGTTCGGGTTTTTCAGTGACACCAGAAATCACTCAATGTGCCAGCGAGTGTGAGTCCCCCAGGACCAACATGGTCCCTGGCTTCCCCTCTCCCCAGACATCTGGTACATGTTCATGAAGACAGCTCGATGGTAGAAGTGACCACATTGCAACAGGCTTCTCTTCACTTATCTTCAAAGCCAAGTTTTGGTCCGATGTATCCAATGCCATGGAATAAAGTCTGCTTGGGAAAACTGGGCAATTGTTGGCTGAAGAAAAGAAAAATGTCTTACAGATATTTTATAATTTAAAAAACATGGTTCTCAAATGAGCTTTTTCCGAGCACATTAGTGCTACAGCCATCAATAATCATGGAACTCAAAGAAGAAAAAAATCAGCTGGAAAAGAGTTGAAAAGGAAGCCTATTAAAATTTTAAAAAAAACAATTTCCCCAAAATAGATACAGTTTCATTTCCAATTTTTTTGTTGTTTTTTTGAGTTATTTTTTGCTGTAACTAAAACTTTCAGTGACCTAATATTCAGCTGCACAGAATAAAAATGGGCCATTTTGTTCCTCATGCATTGTTCCTAACAGCAGGACCCATTCTTCCTTCTCCTGATTGAATGCTTCCCAGAGTGTCTAGACATGTCGCCACCACCAAGGAGCTGAGAGATACCGGGGCTCATCCGAGGACCTGTAAAGGCCAGATGTCCTTCTCCCCCTCTAAAGCCTGAGACTTGGGTGAAATTCCAGCTTATGAGCAATGAGATTCCTAAAAATAACCTTCTGTGTTGTTAATTTTTAGGTTGCGTTGGGGTGATATTTTCCACCCTGTCTTTTCCAGCAGTGTGAAGCTGAGATTTCTGCAGAAGGGCTTTAGATGGCAGCACCAAACTCTCCACTCCTGGTGACCACATAGCAGAAGACCACGTAAGCACGTCTGCAGGGCAAACTGGCTCCTACCTCCCCAGCTGCTCACCTCCCCTTTGTCTGTCTTCCAGGGAGGTTCTAGGTTCTGCACCTAGAACCTCCCTGGCCTCATACTCCAGATGTTTCCAACGTTTACCCTACGTGAGATGTTTCCCTCCAGTCTCTACCACTTTGTCCTACTCCCACTCCCACCTTGCAGGACTCAGTAGCAGCCACTCCTCGGTGGGAGCTGTGGTGTGGCAATTCCTGGCCCCGTGCTGCCTCTGGTGGTCCAGTTTCCCCCTTCACCAAAGGAGTGTTAGCACATCCACCCCACAGCTCATAGCTCATCTCCAGTCACTCCCTTGGATCCCAACGATCCTGTGTGCTAGGGGCAGGAACTGTCTTGCTGACAATTCAGAAAGCACTGGAGACAATAGGAGTGCTACCCAAATAATGAATAGCAGTGCTAATAATAGCTCCTATCCTTGCATCCCCCTGCAAACCGCTCTAATTCACTAGGATTTGGCCAAAGACTGTAATCAGTCAGTTAGTTACGATCTATTTCAGTCGCGCGCAGAGGGATCTGGCTGGGTTTCCTGGGCTTGGGTTGCTAACATGACTCATTCCCAGCTGATCATTTAGTGGCTTCAGCCAGGTGCTTCTGGGACTCGGTGTCCTCAGGCCTGCTGCTTTCCATAATGAATTGATGTTTCGGGGCCAGGAGGCAGAAATGAAAGGCTGGTAAGGAGCATACCTGGCAGGGCTGTCCTCTGATGAGAAATGAGCCTCTGTGAGGGCTTGAGAGCATGTTCTGGAGTTAAGGGTAGGAAAGAGGGGAGTGAAAGTCTCCAAGCTGGGTTTCTGTGGGGTTGAGGGAAAGGGGAAGTCGCAAAAAATCTCCTTGGGGAGATTTCTTGTGGACACATCTTCAAGAGCCAGAGAAAGGATGAGATGGAGGAACGACATCCGTGGCAGGGTCTAGATGATGAGGTTGGCTGCAGCTGAGTTGCAGGGCACAGTGTGGGAAGGTCACAGTGAGGTCTCAGACCTGCTCCCTTCCCCAGGCAGCATGGGACCATGATATGGCAACAGACAACTGGTTGCAAGCAGTAGTGCCTTTGCTTGTGTGAAGGGGAAATAACATACAGAGGTTGACCCTGCTTACGTAAACCACTTTCTTGGTCAAAAATAGAGCTGGAAGATGGTCAAACCCTTGGACTGACAGAGCTGAGCATCAACTCTGGCAGCATGGACCACTCAGCATGATGCCCTGTGCAGACGTATGGTGGGGAAAGAGTGGCCAAGGCCCTAAGGGTAAGCCCTGACTGTGAGAGATACTTCCAGGAACAAGGTCCTGAACCCGTGTCCATGAGGCACATGCACATACACGTTTCTCCTGCCAGAGGCAGCATTAACATCCTTGGGCCTGTCTCCAGCACAGAAATCCTGCAAGTGCTGGCTCCTGCTGAGCTGTGATCACCTGGGCTTGGAAGAGTGGACTTGTGAGCATAAAAAGAGGGGAGAAAACACAGGAGGACAGGTCATGTGTGAGGGATGTGAGCAGCTCCGGTTCATGGCTCCAACCCAGGACCCTCTGTTGCAGGGACATGTGGGAATGAGGAGGGGTATTCTCCTTCCCATCCAAACACTCCACAGACCACGATGGGATCCCAACCCCATCGATATTTGAGCAAGCCGCACTTTCCAACACAGCCTGGAGCAGAGGGCTTTGAAATGCAGTCCAGCAGGGACTTCATCCCCACACCAGGCCCCAGCAGTGTCACAAAGCCAGGTAACTCAGGCACGTTTTCCAAGCCCCGTGGTAATCCCCACCTCATGGAGGGCCATATGGCTCTTTTACATGTCTGATTTTTCCAAGAGCTTCGCTCTTGGCCATGGGAGACAAGTCCTGGACAGTCCTTTCAACCCTAGCTATCTCATCAGCGTTGGGGCACTGATGGCTCCCATTGCACAGAAGATGGAAAATGGGGAAACCTTCCCTGGCACCTCTCCAAACCCAGCTCCTCTCACAGTTTGCACACAAAAGGAATACTGCGGGTGACGAATGCCAGCTAAGCAAGAAGGGGAGGGGAACGGAGGAAAGACACCACCCAAAAACCTGGTGCTCACGTTGGTGTGTAATGGGCGAAGGTGAAGAGAAGCTGAAGGTGAACTGAGATCGGAGTGCAGAGCTCTGGGCCGGGAGAGAAAGGAAATGTGGTCCTAATTACTTGATAACTATCCCACATTTCACAAGTCATTTTAATGGCCCAAATGGATTGCTTTCAAGCTCAGAGCTAATGCTGGAGCGATAGGGATAGAGTTCTCTCGCAGAGGGACATATGGTGCCAGAAAGCCCTCTCTGAGAAGAATATTATTATCTAAAATGACATTAATACATCCTGTTATTCCCCCTTGCCGTATCATGTGCAGGGAAGGGACCGCGCTGTTAAAATGTCAGCATTCAGGCAGTGTCTCAGCACAGAGCAAGCACAGTAGCTGATGTTGAGCTGTTGGTCCGACAGCTGGTTGAAGCTGGTGTTGAAGCAGTCCCCATCGCCCTGGTCAAATCCTGACCCTTCACGGGCAGTACTGATGAGTCGTACACTCCAATAACAGGAATAACCCAAAACCATCTGCCTCTACTGTGCTTTCAGGTGAACGGGAGCAGGGATGGGTGGTGCTGGATGTCACCTGAACCACCAGCTAGATGTTTCATCCAGGGTTTCTCTTCTTCCCTGTAAAGCCTTTGTACCCAGCAACTTTCTTAGGCACTGGAAGATTATTGCTGTGTTGCCATAGCTTCTGGACACCTTACAATAATTGGAAACAAGCTATGGAAAGCTCAATAAACAGCGGCTGCTGAAGCTCACCAGGTGCCTTTAAAAACAGTGGTATTTTTCCTTTCCCTTTCTCTTATGTTTTATTGGATTTTAAGCGGGGAGGTGAGAAACCGGGTAGATGTTCTCCCAACTTTCCCCACCGAATGAGTGTCTCTGCTCTGATCTGGTGGCTTAGCTGCTGGGGAAATAAATCAGAAAATGGAAAGGAAACACCAGCTTTGGGGTTTTCTCTGCTAATTACAGAAAAAAAGAAGAAAAAAAAAAAAACCCCCTTGCTTATTATGCACAGTGCTGGCGTATGGTAAAGTGATTAAAAGTGTGACAATCTTTATTGCTCAGATACCTGGCCTGCTCTGCAGAAAAACTTGAGTTTTTTCAAGCAGGACCCTGCACTGTTTGCCCCTCTCGTTGCCTTAGTTTCTCACGAACAAATTCACCCCTGGTGTTACTCTGCTGACAGCAGCGAGGTTGCAACACAGAAGGATTTGGCCTCTAGAAGGCTCCGGGCCAGATGTTGCTCTTTCAATGCAATAACTGGAAGAACAAGCCTCGTTACCAGTTGGAAGTTTGTTCAATAAAGTTGATGGCTTTGTTCTCTGCTCTAATGTGAGTAGCTAACACACTATCAGTGCAGATGACCTCACATCCCCCCCTCCTCAACCCCTCCTTCTGCATTTCTTCTGTATCTCCTCAGCCTGTGTTGGCTTGTATCTCCTGGTGTCGTTTGTAGTAGAGTCAAGCAGCATTATGAAGGTGGGTGACCTCATGGATGTAAGGAGTGAGCTTTTCTACCGCTCCTGGTGCCTTGGTAGCACAAACCAGCACGTGCTGAATCCATCTCCTCCCCCAAGCCGTAGCCTTGGAAGGTTTGTGCTGCATTTCCAAGCTGATGCGGAAGAGGACGCGCCAATTCCTTTTATTTTCTTCATTTCCCTCATCAACGGGAGCTGATAGTTTTCAGCCCCGACCTGCCTGAACACAGAGAACATCCTACCCTTGCACGTGTCGCGGTGTTGCTGCCGCACGCTGTGCCTTGGCTCTGCTCGTTTCCAGCCACCGCTCACTGTAACAATTATCAGCGATAAATTTTGAACGTGTTGGGTTCCAGTTAACAGGGAGCTTGCCTGGGCCCTGCTGAGGGAGTTTGTTGTTTCAGTTGGGTCTCTTCGTCAGTTCCTGAGAGCTGGTTGTCAACACCCGGTAGAAGGATGGTGGTGGCTCTTGGCTAGGGAATAATGTCTTAATTTGGGAGTGGGAATTGCTGCTCGCAGAATTACCTTGGGCTATATTGTCTTCTCAGGGACACAGGTGATGCAATTTATATTAAATGGCAGTCCATCGTGCACTGTATCATCTCAATTATGCTCTACTGCTGTGTCGAAGTGGTAGCCCTGTTACCAAAACCAGCAGCTTTTCCACCCAGGGCAGAAATTCATACTGCAACTAGCGAGAGAGAGAAGCACCATGTCTCTAAAACATCTCAGTTCAGCCCTTTCAGCCTTCTCAGGGAGCTCCTGTCCCACAGTGGAGATGAGATATGTCTCTCATGGTCTGGCTAGCCTTCCTGAGCTTCAAGCCAAGTCTCTCTCTCTTGCTCATGAGTTTCATCAAGGAATCATAAGAATGAAATAAAAAGCTCAGAAAGCTCTCTTGGTGGCCAAATATGGACTCCCAAGTTGAGGGCTATAAAATCGCCTATTACTTGCCAGAGGTACTGAAAAAAGGCATGATCATGTTGAATCAAATTTCCTTCTGGACTCTGCATAGGAGAGGGATCACTTCTGGGGTGAAATATTAGTTCAAGGACATCCAAATGAAACCAAATGGATTCTCAAAAAAGTTTGGAGCCAAAGTCCCATGGACAAGTTTGAATTGGATTTCTCTGCGCGAGATTATGCTCAATTTTGAAAATCTACTCTCAAATTCCAGACCAAGAGAAGGAAAGCTCTGGGATTCATTTGCCATAGACTTCTCACAGAACTACCGAGCATCTTGACGTGCAGCAAACCAGATGTTTCCTGCAGAACTCATGCAAATGCAGAGTGTGCAAGCCAAATGGAATTGAGATGTTCTCCCAAAGTCCATCCATGGTGGAAAATGTACCACAAGATGAAACTTAGCAAGGTGTTCAACTTAGCAAGGTGTTCAACTTGCAGTCTGGTAACGGCAAAGGGCATACAGCTGTGTGCTTTATTCTTAACCCTCCAGTGTGGCTCTTTGCTGAGAGTTCATAAATGGCAACCTGTGAAAAAGTTTAAAGATTAACTTCAGATTCAATGGTGTTATGGGAGGCAGTGATAAAAATGATTACTGGTTCTCAGAGAATACTGACCAGGAAAAGGCCTTCTTGCCCGTTTTGTGAGAAATATTGGTATTTTTGAGAACAAGGAAGTAAACAAAGGGAAAAAAAAATTTGTATGTGGATTCAAAGTCAAATAGAATCAAAATTTGACCAAAACCACCAGCATAAATCAACAGGAGAAAAAAAATCTGATTCAGATGAATTATGATGTTGCATTTAATTTTTTTTTTAGCACCCTGTATCGCCACTAAAAATACAATTATCTCACATTCTAAAGAAACCTGGAATAATTCTTTTTAAAACTAAAAATGGAAAAGCCTGACAACCTGGAAACATGAAATGACAGCAAAAAAACACCACCAACATTTCTTTAGTGCTCACTACGTAACTTGTTTTCCTGCTGATCCAACACAAAACCCCTGCTCTATCAGGGGGCAATCTCCAATGGGCAATGATCTTGTAGGTGTTTGAGAGGATGTTCTGCCTTGCAGTGCTCACACACAACTTGCAATACTATGTGCCTAATTCAAACACCTTGAGGAATTTTGGCATCCAATTCCAGAGCTGCATTGCTCCTTTGATCTTGTTCAGAGCAGTGTGATGGCTCTGCCACCCATTTCCAGTTCCAACTTCTGGTGGAAAGCAGCAGACTTGGGACTGTTTAACCCCCTTTTGAGACCAGTTCTCTACTGTGTAAAATTCTGTGTGTTGTGTCTCCCATCATAGTTCCTTCTTTCAGTTTACCTAATTTAGGTGCATTTCCCACCAATGTGCCTGACCTGGCTGGTAGGTTGACTGTTTAGAAGTATTAAGCTTTCTGAAAGCAAACGCATCCTTGATCTCTCTTGCCATCTCCCTGGTTCTCCCACAACCATCTGGTTCAGCCCATGCCTGGTGGCACCAAAGTCAGAGCAGCGCAGCTCACAGGGCAGACTGACAGCAGCCACCAACATACCCATATGCTAAGAGCTTGGTGGTTTAAATTTTTAATAGCAATCTCTCTCTTTTCACCCCTCTTCAATAAAAACGATTCTGGAAACACGAATCAATTATTCCCAGATTTCAATCTGGGAATTGGCACCACTCCTGGTGCAGCTGCAAACACAGCTTTTAACCTCTTCGGTATTTCAGTGTAAATGCCTGCAGTGAGGGAATTAGTGCTTTTTTATGTTCTGCATTTCAGCTGCGTGCCCAGACCCAAGCTCGGGAAGCACAGTGCTTCTCATCTCCAAGAGCATCCTGCTCTGAGCCTGTGCTTGGCTCATCTCTCTGCAATGGGCTGAACCAAAACTCCATGGCAGAATACACTGGAGGCTTCAGAAAAGTTCAATACTGTGCCCAAACCTTTTAACTTTATTATATTTTCCTCTTATTTCAAGCTAGTGGGATTGAGTGGGAAATAGTTTTGTAGACCCTCAGAGTGAAAAATGTTTTCTGAGAGTGAAAAAATGTGGTTACTCCCCTTGACAATCGAAGTTTCGCACTTTCTTGACAGCCACAAAGAAAAATTAACAGTCCAAAGAGCTGAGCTGTTAGTACACCCGTGGGGAAGCTGAGATCTGAACCTCTGCCAGCTTCCACACAGGTATCTCAGCCAGGATGCATGTGATCTGGTAGGTCCTGGAGTGGCCAGGGGATCTCCTGGGAAAGGCACCTTTGGGGCTGGCTTGAATTTGTGTGATTCATATCGTCTCATATCATCTCATTCTTGAGTTGGCTCAAAGGGGAAGATGGGCCACATACTCCTTCCCCACTCAAATGCAGATTCCCCGACTCAGGCACCACGAGGAACCTTGGGTTGTGAGTTTTCTTTTTCTTTTCGTCTAATAAATAATTGCCTTCTCCACTATTCAAACCTCTGGTTTGGCAGGCAAAGGCAAAAATGTGATCTTTTTGGCAGGAGGTAGAAATCAGCAGAGCACTACCTGAAAATAAAGCGCTGATGTTTTAGGGAGAGCAGTTCATCATCAGAGACAGGTCACAGGAGGAGCTGGTCAAGCCCCTGTTTTTCTGAGCTCCATCACTGCCGTGTGGTGCAGCGCTAGGCAAGGGGTATGCCAGCCAACTTTGGGCAAGCCAAGATGTCTCAAAAGCTCATTGCAGAGTCTGGTGGAGAGAAAAGAGCATTCCCTGGAAGGAATATGGCTCCAGCAGAGCCATGACTGGTGTGGGATTCTGGCTAAGCCTCTCCTACTGCTGGTTGGGGAAGCTGTGCTGTGTGGCTGGAGACTTTGCAACCCCATTAGATGTCTACCTGGTCCAGCTGACACAGGGCCAGGGCATGGATTTTCTTCTCTTGCCTGCCTCTTGTAGACTAGGTGAGCATCCTCTTCTGGCTTCAAAGCCTACAATTTGGAATGGAGATGCAAATTCTCCTACCCCTCATTTCTCTGGCTGCCTTAAGTAAACTTGTTTGAGCATCGACCTAGTTTTCTAGCACCAAGCGGTACTGTGAAGCAGGACAGAGCTGCAGAAGCTCTAAGACATGTGGGGCATGGAGGAAGCATGGATCAGAGGAGGTAGGCAGGGAGACAAAGTGGACCAAGAAGATGAATTTAGACAGGTTTGAGCTGGTTCTGGCTTTCCAATTTAATATCTGTCAGAGGCAGTGAGAGTTCAATGGGCAGCTCCGTAGGGCTTGGCTGCGCAGATGCAGCAGCTATGCCCCAAATTTTGCCAAGGAGAGGCTTGGTACCCTCCAGCTGTGAGTGAGATGGAGATGAAGTGTCCTTGGGGGATAGAGCATGCACCGTATGCATTGCTGATCCCTTGGCATCTGCTCATCCCCCATGCTGACACCTGAGAGCAAGCTGTGTGTGAGGCTGAACCCCCCAGAAGCCTGCACAAGGTGGTCATGCCAGAATAAATGCTACTTACCCAAAAATATGAAGTGCTAATGACCCTTGTTGGCTTTACTTGAGGGAACAATGCTGTCTCAGCATTAAATCAGCTTCCTCTTCATTAAAGCTGTCACCTTGGGAATGACAACTTTGAACATAATGCCATCGTGTCCTCCAACTACCTGCCAGGCTCTGAACATCTTCTTTATAAAGGTACTTTATATCCCAGAGTCCTTTGCTTTTGGAGAAGTCTGAGTATGAAGCAGACACACTTTGCAACAGCAAATTTCTCCTTCCATTACTTCCTTTTTTTTAATTATTGTTTTTAGATTGGCGACAGGTTGCCAGGTTGATTGATTAATTGCTGGTGGAATGAAAAAAAAAAAAAAAGGAAGAAGAAGAACTAGCCTGCCAATTTGAGAAGACACCAGAGGATTTGGGGAAGGGAGGAAAGGTGATCCACATTGCAAAGCCAATGAGGGGAATTTGCCCTGTAACTAATTTTTTGTATTTTTTTTTAATGGTAGATGGTAGAGTTGTAAGAGTCTGAAGAAAGAAGAGGGAAAATCAGACTCACAGACAAGTCAGCCACAACAAAGAACCAGAGTGATCTATGAGGAAGAAACAAATGAAAACTGAAAGTTTCAGCTGGAAGGAGGGGACAGAAGGATGTCTGAAGAAAAGATGGGGTGAAAGACTGGGATAAATTATGAGTGACATCTTGGAAAGGATCACGGGACCTCACAAACCTGGCTGTGGAAAGCAAAAGCTCAGCAGGTAGCAGCAGATATTATGGATCAATATATATATATGTGCTTTTGTCATGGTTTAATCCAAGTCACCAATGAGAAGCAAGCAGCAACTCACTCATCCCTCCCTTTTGCCCCTCCCCCCCCCCACTCAAAAAGGTGGGGGAAAGGGAAAAAAAAGGAGGGAAAAGGGAGGGGAAAAAAAACCCTCATGGGCTGAGATACAGACAGTTTAATAGAAACAATAACAGAAAAGGGAAAATAATAATAATAATAACAATTTTTAAAATTACATGGGTCACCATCTGGTGAATAGAAGCAGTGATCATGGATTCCCAACCCTTGGCTAATCCCCATTTATATACTGAGCATGATGTCTATGGTATGGAATATTTCATTGACTATTCCATCGTTCTGTCTATACTCCTACGGGAAGCTGAAAAAAGCCCTTGAGCAGTGTAAATATCAATTAGCGACAACTAAAAACAATAGGTATTATTGACATTCCTTTCATCACTGGAACAGGCTGCCCAGAGAGATTGTTAAGTCTTCTTCTCTGGAGATATTTAAAACCCATCTGGATGCATTCTTGTCCAACCTGCTGTAGCTGGACCTCCTTTGGCAGGAGGGATCTCTGAAGGTCCCTTCTAATCCCATATCATTCTGTGATTTTGTGATTCACAGCAATCTCTCCCAGCTGAAACCAGGACTGCCCTCACTCCCACTCATCCAACATAGTTAGGAAGCAGTTTTTAGGAGAAAGATTAACAAGGATGCTTCCCTCAGGTCATGGAACATGTTTAATCCTGGAGTCTGCGGCCAAAGTCTACAAACTCCTTGAGAACAATGGAAAAATGATGAGGTTGAAGTCACCAAGCTTTTCTTAATTAACCTCACTCTCCTGCTCTTGACAAAAAAAAAAAAATGATAAGCTAATTTGGTCTTTCTTAGAAATAACTTCTCCAGATGAAGATGGACATGCTGTGGAATGATGGTTAGCTGACCTAGTGACACAAAGTCAATCCAAAGGACACCGCTGTGAGAAAGAGAGGCTTTCCTTCTCCAGTACTCAGCTGGCACAAATCAATTGATGTTGCCATTGCCAGGAGGCTGGAGAAGTTGTTGTTGAATGGCTAACTCTTGATCCAAGGGTAGTCTGGAATGGCAGGAATGAGGACAGTGTCTTCCTATTGTACCAGCCCATCAGCAGAGGCTGGGCAAGGCTAGGCCTTCAAGGCAGAGGTTGTGCCTGATGGCATTGTGTGGAGAGGAGCTCCATGTGTCAGTGGCACCTTTGATGCACAACCCGTTAGAAAACACACCTGAAGCCCCCAAAGGGAAACTGCCAACACATGAGCAGATCTGGACCTCCAGGCCCTTATTTCAGCATTGCTTAGGCTGGGGAACCACTGCCCTGGAAACCCCCTCCAGGTTGGGGAGAGCTTGAACACTTTGGGCAAAGTGGTCCCTGAAGAAAATGACCCTGGCTACTTCAGTTCTTGCTAAAAATGTATGTGCCATGAATACCCCATTGTGAATCCCCATAAAAGGTGCAGAACGTCTTAAAACCGGAGTCAACAAACACACTCAAGTCTTGATGGAAATGCATCCCAGTCAGACAGGTCTGGATCCCATAACTATAAAGGTGTTTTATTTCCTGGAATTCTGACATCAAAGGATGGATTTTCAAGACAAATAGCTGCTATTTTCATTTCTCTGGAGAAATCATATGATGTGATTGACAATTAAGATCAGAAAAAGATTTGATGGGCAAAAGATCAGGAAATAAATCTCCCCACACCACCGAATCCAGGGCTGTTACTGAAAGCTATTCACCCACGCTCAGCACTATGAGGATCACAGGAATTTGGGACCTAATTTAGGGGTATTTTTTTAGTAACACAAACTCAGGATTGAGGAAATTTGGCTTAGTTTTACCTGCTACAAAGATCCATAAGTGTCAGAATGTAGGAACAGATATTGAGCCAGATTCCCTGAAGATGGCACAGCGGAGGCATGGGCTTGCAGCATCCTCTCCTGGACATTTTAACCCTTTGGTGCCAAGAGCTTTTCCCACACAGTGAGCAACACCACCACCTTCCTTCATCCGGATTTTTCAGTGCACGGAAGAGTTGCGATACCTGAAAAAAAAATAGTAGTATTTGAGACTGCATTGGTAAGTGGCAGTAACAAAGATGCTGAGGTGTGTGGTTGCTGGCTGTGATCTGCTCGGGATGGTAGGAGGGAGGGAGAAGGGGTCATACTAGACACAGCCACCCCAAAAAAATCAGGAGGGTTAGCAGGCCTACATTTCTACAGCTAAGCCTTGTCTCCACCGGTCTCTGTCAGGGTGCTTGGGCTATATTTGACATTGATTGACCGTTTTACTCTGAAGAAAGAACATTTTATTTCCTGAGACCATTATATTTGTATGTCACAACCGCATAGTCTAGACTTCTCTGGTAACAGGCAAGGGCATATGGTTTTATTTCTCTGGTAAGCCTAATGGTGTACAGGAGGCAAAGTTATGATTCTGTGTTTGTTTTCCCCCAAGGGAACCCCCACATGGTGCTGAGTCCTGAAGTGTGTCATAAACTCAAGCCAAAATTGGGTTTGGGTCCTCTGTCCTATTTCAGTCCTGCTTCTAAGGGTCTTTGAGAAACAACCTTAAAACACGGAGAGAGGGTTGGCAGAGAAGTGCTGTGATGGAGGAGGTGTGACTGACCATGATGTTTCTGCTGGCTGCTCTTATTCGGGCCTTCACTATGGAAGGGAAGGTGATCTTCTCAGTGCCATGACCAAGTAGCTCGGGCACCCATGTTGAAATTCAGCTGTGCATGGGAGCAGAGGTGGGGATGCTGACAAGTCCTTCTTCTCTCCTGCATCAACTGTCCCTCCAAATCAAGCTGTTGGGCTGTTGGTGGTGCTCCTGCCAGGAAAAGGGTGCTCTCCTGATGTACCACCACCTGCTACTTAACTTGAAGCTCTTCTGTGGCCCTTTGGGTTGATCCTATAGTGGCATGGGGATGTTAACACTGCTCTACAGCCCAGAAATGCTCTCAGTTATATGCTACAGCAATAGGAGGTAAAGAACAAGAGAGACTTCGCTTCCCTTTCTGTTTACTGTTCACGATCTGGACAGAGTTAAATAAAACTACTTTCAGGTGGAAGACTCTGCCACCGTCAGAACAAGCAGATGACTTTCTCTTTTCCAATTATATTTTTTTTTTCCCCAAAAAACCTGCCCAAAGACAGCATCATTATTTTCCGATTGTTCCAACCTGAATCCAGGAAAGCACCTTAAGCACTTGCTTAACTTCTGGTATGTGAATAATCCTGCTCTTCTTTGGCAAAGCACTTAAGCACATGCTTAATTTTAAATTTGTTCTTGAGCGCAATGAAATGTAAGCTGGTGTTTGAGTGCTCTGCTGGATGGGAGCCAGAGTGCTCAGCACCTTAGAGGGCCCAGCCCCTCAAAGAAAGATGCCATGATTCAAGAAAGCTGTTAACTTTAAGTACTTGCTTAAGTTTCAGGTGTAATGGGGTATAAAGTCTTAACCTGTGAAGCCGTAAGTGAGTAAACTGGACAAATGCCAACCAGCACTGGAAACCGAAGAAAAGTTCCCTCATTGTTTTTCGCCATCACTTCTCTTTCTCTCTTTTTTCTTCTTTGGATACATTAGCAGCTCTCTGTGTGAGTTAAAAGTAGCCAAAATTTATTCCAAAAAAACGAAGCTGGTCCAGATCCTGAAACCCCCAATTTTTGTACCCTCTCGAAGGACAATGACCTCTTTTGTAACTTTGTTATGAAGTCAACATGTATGTAGGTTGCAGAAGATTGACTGTAAATGTTTTTAAAGAAGTAAGCAATGTGTATGTGCATATATATGCACACACACACATAGATGTGCTCACATATATATTCTTTTCATAAATCCCAGACACTTGTTTAATAAAGGATGAAACTTTGCAAGGGTACGGAAGAAAAAAGCTAGCTGTAGAAAGCACATCAAAAAATGCCCCTGCTCTTGAGGCTTCCCAACCATCCCAGCATAAACGTTGCAATGTGAAGGCCTGCCTTCTTGGTGATTTTCAAGCTCCGGTGGTTTGTGAAGCATCAAACAAGTCTCTGGCTAAGATCTGAACGTTGCCCATCTGAGAACACGTCAGTAAAATTTTATGGGGGGGAAATTCCACATTTTAAGGAAAAAAAAATAAAGAAAAAGAAAGGAGCGGAGATTTGAGTCTGGTTCTCTTTAGAAAATGGCAGCTGTTTGAAAGCTGCCTCCAAGTTCAAAATGTTAGAAGCTGGTATTAGGAGCTCAAACCTGGTGTTAACAGAAATGAAGGAATGGATATCACAACCACATATGTGATATTGATGCAAGAGTTGATGGGAAGTCAGAGTGAGAGCGCTCTTGTCTAGATGTAACATACTTGTAAATTATGTTTAGGGTCCTCTTCAGTCTTTCATCCATAAAGGATAGCTGCCTGCCATCCCTACTGCGAGATAAAAGGTTTTCTCCAAGCCAAGCAGTAGACCTGAGGCGCTGGTGAAGACGGTGATGAGGGAAGAGGGTTGATAACTCTTGCGTGATGGGCACATGGACATGGGAGAGAGGTTGGTGCGAACTTTAAGCAGAAATCAGAGTGTTTTTTTCTCCAAAACAAAACGAACTCCATGAATTAAGGTGAAACAAAAGTTCTGGTTTAATTCTTTCTGTTCTATTTTGGCTATCTTCCCAAGCCAAGCCACTTTTAAAAAGAAAAATAATAACGATGAATGAATATTAACGATGAAATAAAACGTTTGAAAATTTTCCAAGTGAAACCTTTTTGGTTTTAATATGTCAAAGCATAGCATTTTGACACCTAAGAAAATTTAAATATATATTTTTCTCCTTAAAACCCGCTGTCTTGCCAAGCCTTAATTCAGCACATCATTCCACCCTCCCCAAAATGCTTTTTTTAGTGGTAATAACTGTTCTGGCAATTCCATTCCTACAGTAGGGGTAGTGGTGGGAGAGGAGAGGACTTCCATAGTACCAGTTGTCCCAGAGACGTGTCCCATGGAAGGACATTGCTCATGGCATGTGAGGGCATGTCCTCCTATGAGAATGTGTCTGCTCTCCATAGATATATGGAGTTGGTCCATAGTGCCAGAGGAAACATCTGCCAACTTGTTCGCTTAGGTTTGGATCTTCAGCTCAAACCCTCCTGAACACTCAGTTTTCCGGGGAAGAAGGAGTATTTTGAACATATGTTTGCTCTTAACCCCTCTTTTCATAGGAACGTGTCAAGGGTTAATAGGTCTGCAGAACAGCCAAGGGAAATGGGAGAGCCAGCAAGCCCAGGTCTTCGCTGGTGTCTGTCATTGCAGGGTCTGTCTTTCAAAGCCTATATAAATAAACTTCCTAGTAAACTCAGCAATTTTGTCATCATAAAGGCTGGCAGCCTTTCCTGGCAATAAAATAAACTCTAATCATTTCTTCATATAAAACACAAATAGCAGCAATGCGCTCATAGGAGGCTCTGGCCGATTCTGCTTCTCCCCCAGCCCCTCCAGCCACCCCACCATGTGCGTGCCATGCCAGCCCATGATGGATGGAGAAATGCAGGGGCACTCTGCTGCTAAATGCCTAAAAGGAAACAGACCCCGCGTCTGCAACATAAATCAGGAATGGGCAAGGAGCTCAAACGAAATAAGAAACCGCTCTGATCCTCCTGCCGCGCGGCTCAACCAGATCAAAAATCCTCCTGCCCCGTCCACGGATCCTGAGGATGCTTTCCTTCCCTTTCTTATGCACACCTATTTCCTTACCAGCAATCTTTTCCTGGGGATGGGTAAAAAAAAAAAAAAAAAAAAAGCTCTGATAATCTCAGGAGAAGCCTGTTCTTGCCTTTTGCCTTCTGTGGTGTGGCTGATTGAAAACCAGGCTTTGCAAAGAATGCGTGCGTTGGGCAACTACTGCTGGAACTAAAGAAAACGCTGAGTCAAAAAAATTTACGCCCATCAGGGATGTTACATCCCCTTTCCTGCAGAAAACCAACCGGAAGTCAGGCAAGCATGAGCAGAAATGAACGTAAAAGTGGAAAAAGAAAGAAAAACACATCAGTCCTTCTTGTGCGCTCCCTTGTAACGAAACCCTGAAATTAACAGCATATTGTGCAGAAACTGCTCACTCTCACAGGGATAAGACCTGATGATGCCAAGGAATGGTGAGCAGAGAGGCCCTTGCTTATACTTATTGCTATAACAACCAAGGGCAGGCAAATTTGATATTTGCCCCCATTGGAGGGTGGGAAGTGGAGAAGCGTAGAGGGGTCCCCCCACCTGTGGGGAGGAGGGGACAGGAAAAGTGACCCAAACCTGACCAACGGGGTATTCCATCCCATCTGCATCACGCTCAGTATAAAAGCTGAGGGATCAAAGGGTCAACCTCTTCCTTCAATGGCCGACGTCCGAGGAGGACCCAGTCTGTTCCCTTTGATCTCAATTCAAATATTCCTGACTCCAGACCTGAAATCCAGCTCCTTGTCCATCACCGAGTCCAGCCTGGGACTTTCCTCTGTACCTGCTGGTGACATGATGGGAGCTTGATATGGTTTGGTATATCCTGTATACTTTTTTTTCCTTTTTTTTTTCTTTTTCTTATTATTATTTATTATTTCATTATTTATTTATATTTTCATTAAAGTAGTTTAGTTTTTTCTAAACTCATACTATTTTTTTTCCCTTTCCCTCTTCCTCTCCACTCTTATGGTGGGGGGTGGTGGGGAGGGAAGGGCCATCTGTCGTTCTGGTTGGTCAATTCGGTCAAAACCACAACACCCCTCCACGCCACGCACTTGGGCTGTGTCTCCTCAGGGTTCCCAGCTCAGCTGTATCTCCTCTGCCACGTAAATGGCAGCAGCACGACTCAAGCGGGCTGGCTAGGCATCCCTAGCCCCCCAGGGGTGAGGGGTGGGTGTGCAGTGACGCCAAGAGCTCATCGAGAGCACCGTGCAGTTGTGCATCCAGTTCAAAAACAAGCACAAGATGGCCCGGTTTTGTTAATCTGTAAAATAGAGCTGCTGGCTCCTGTCCTAGCATGGCGTCAGACTCTCCAGATGATGAAAGCGTGTCACTTGGGCCAGGTCTCCGGCGCAGACCATCTCCCTCTGCCTTAGATCTAGGCAACAGAAGTTTTGCCAAGCATTTTGTGTTTAGTGGACGTGTGTGTGTGTGTGTGTGTGTGTGTGTTTGTGTGCGTGCAATCAAAATAACCAGCTCTGGAAACTTCAGAGCATTTCGTAAAAGTTTGCATAAGTCTCACTGAGCAGCTCAGCTAGGAAATGCTTCTTCAAAGTCTGAGGATGTGTACTTCTTCCAACATATATTCTGAAATAAAACGTTGTGGCCTTTCCACACAACATTACCTTTGCTTTTTTGAATACCCCTAATTCTGTTTCACTTAGATTTTTGAATGCAATTTTCACTTGCTCAAAACTGCAAGGTAGCGTTTCTCTTTTAATCTCTAAAATAGTTGACTTTACCCAGGATTGACGCCACATTGGTTAGTTCGATGATTAAAAAATAAATAAATAAATCTGATATGACTCGTATTCATTGCTGTTTTAGCCGATAACGAATCAGAAACCATTCATTTGGACAGCTGGCTTCTCCCAATCCACTCGTAGCAACTTGCAGTGCAGAGGACATGGCTGGCATGGGAAAGCAGATGAGAACATCTGCTGAACACTTTTATTGCTTCCAAAAAAAAGGGAGCAAACTCCCTGGAAAAGTTTCTGGCCTGGATGATGCTTAGAGAATTGAGAGGAGAGGCGGGTTAATCTTACACTTACTGAAATCTACATCTCGCTGAAAAACGTGTTCTCTTTGGAAACGTTTTAAAATGGGTGTTTGAGGGCCATGAAAAAACTTTTCAATGAACTAGAAATATGCACATACCACATACACACTTCCTAAGATTTTCCTTTGCACTAAAAAAGAAAAAAATATAGAACACCAAACTTTTTTTTCACTTCAGTAACTAAAACTGAATGTTTTCAGATTGGTTTTCAACTCCAAGCCAGGTTGCAGCTGCTCAGGTTGTAGTTTTGATTTGAGTACTGTTGTATTGTTGTTCAAAATCACTTAAAATTAAAAAGAAAAAAAACAGAAAATACCATAAAAACCAACAACAGAAAACCCTTTGATTTTAAGATTTTAAATTAAACTTATTCTGGACAAGTCAAAACCTTCCATTCAGATCATTCTTATATTTTACAGTGCTGATTACTACAAAGTTGCAGGAGAAAGCACTGACTTAAAAAACAAAGAACATTTCCTCATCCTTAGGTATCCTGAATAAATTTTCACTTTAATTAGGCTGCAATAAATTAACATTGAAAGAAGTAACACAGAAAATGTGTAATTTAAATCCAGACTAGTTTTATAGTCATGAGCCATGGCACAAAGATCCAGAAGCACCATTGGAAGCACCACCCCGTTTGTCCAGAAACCTGGAAATTTGTGCAATCCAAACCTGAGTTTGGACGATGGGAACCACCATGGTCCTCCATTTACACTGGAAAATTATCATCTCAGGGAATAGCCAATCCTAATTTATACAGGCCTTTTCTTCCTGAGAGGTGGGTTTGAATGTGTGGATATGGTGACACAAACCATAGCTTTGGTGAATATTTTGATATTCACAGCCATTTTTTTGTGAAGAAAGCCATAGCTCCCACAACTCTTAATGGGACAAGGTGAGATATCTGTGAAGGAAATATCACACTTTGTCTTCATGCCTTTGAGATATTCTCCTGGGCAATGCTGATCCACCAGCAGGAGCTCTCCCAAACTTCTCTTGAGCAGAAGATGGAGACTGAGGAAAGCTAGTTGGAAGTGACCGTGACTGACCACACACTGTGGGTTCACCACCACCAAAAATGCCAATGCAACGGTAGCAACCAAGTGCAGGGATACCCAAGGTCTCCACAAACAAGGAAGCACAGGGACTCAGGAAAAGCCCAGATCTCGGTACAGACAAATTTTCTTGAGTTTGTGGTGGTCTCCATAGTTTCCTTGACAGAGTAAATTAGTCAAGTGTTGAGCTCCACACTCAGAACCAGACTTCTGGGACCTGAATGTGTTTAGAGCTAGAGCAGGTATGTCCATGCTGGAATGCATAGAACATGATGGAGCCCTGAAATGATACACTCAGCATCTTCCCTGCTGCCAAATCAGGAATGAAAGGTCTTTACAATAAACGAGGGCAAAGGTTTCAGTGTTTATTTTCATTCCTTCAATGCTGAAGGAGCACGAGGATGAACAGAGGCCTCTCTAGGAAAGCTGGACTTCCCATCAGCCTGCTGGGATCTCCTCCAGAGTCCCTCAATAGAGAAACACGTGCTTCCTTGGGGTCATTTCTGCACATTTCTCCTTACCCATCATCTCCTTCTTGCTTTCCTCCAACTTTGCACACCCACACCATACCCTCACCTCTACCAGCTCCTCATATCCAAACAGCTCCGCCAACAAATTACCACCCTCTTTAGAGAAGCGGTAAGAGGACATCTGAGAAGGAAAGGCCCCATCCTAAAGAACCTGGTTGTGTCATGCTTGGCCATTCTTGTTATACCTGGGACGTTGTTGCCTGCCTGAAAATATTCAAAGTAATACTAATAATATCCTCCCACTGAGGGATCCTACAACTTCATTGAATCCACGATATTTTAAAGTGGTAATTGGATTCTTCATTCAAGGAATTAAGAAACACAGACTCTGTAAATCTTTCTTGGCTTGTAACACTGTTTATAAGCATATCTGTAGTATCGGCGTGGGTTTTTCTGTTGTTGGGGTTTTTTTTTCTGGTATATTCCCAGCTCTTCTCCTGGACAGCCATTTCCACTTCCTGGCTCATATTGCATGAACATTTTTTATAATACTTCTTTCATCTGATTTTAAAAATGCTTTGATCAAAATCTCTCTTCTGAAAACAGAATGTGGTTTGAATCATCAAGCCGTGACTATTGCTAATAAAAGGAAAGAACTGACTTTTAATGACTTTGCTGGTGTTTGTGTGATCCAAAAAAGAAATCACTGGGAATATACCTGCAAGTAACAGAGGCCCCTTTAGTACTTATTTTGTGTGAATTGTTTTTCCAGGCTTTTTTTTTTTTTTCTGTTGTTGTTAGAATTTTTATGGAGTCATCCAAGAAGCTTTGTTTGGTTTTATTTTTAAAGCATACAAATTTGACTGACTTTAGCTTTTTTTCTCCGGAGATACCTTGTGTGAAACAAAGATTTTTCACTGCAGAAAAATCTGTTCCATGAACGCTCGCATTTTGAAGCAGCTCTAGAGAGGTAAACATATGGTGATACTTGCTAACTAGCATTTTAACCTTTCAGCCTATGGATATCCTTTTTCTCCCCCGAAACTGACACAGCAGAGATCATTACAAGGACTTTCATCCACACGGTATCCCCAGATCACCCATTGGTGATGTGATGATCCCAAATGCTTTCATTCCCATCGAAAAGAGCAAGCCAAGAAAGGTCTATGTGCAATGGGAACCCCACCACAGCTAGGACAGCCAGTTGCCCCTCTCCAGTGGGCCCAGCCCCACATACATCAACACCAGGACTGGAAACTGGGAAACAGAGTCCTACAAAGCTGAGGGCAATCTGCTTTCTGTTTTCTCCTGCGGTGGAAGTGCACGGACATCTGCTCTTCATTAAATGCAACTTTTTTTGGCTAGATACAGGTAGTGTGTTTTCACTCGGTAGCTCTGGCATTAAAATCTTATCTTGTGATTTACTAATTTTAAGGGAGAAACTGTCAAATCTTCACTTGCAGGTGTCCTGTGCTGAAGAATCCACCAAATCTGTGGCCAGGCTGGCCGAGAGATTCCTTGTGTCCGGGTGTCTTGCCTGCAGCCTGAACTGGTTATGCATCAACAGCCACATCTCTTTAAGCCTCTGCCTGCTCAATCAGAGAGTTGCCTGCTGTCAGAAGTACTCCTGACCTAAGACTACTCTCCTAATCTTCTCCAAATATACAATTTTGTTCCTGATCTTAGCTTGTGCCCATGTCTTTTCTGCATTTCTTCTGGAGTCTTCGTTTACCAGAGCCACCCCCATCCATCCATTACACTCCCACCCTAGATCTTGGCAAAGCAATGCCTCTGGAACTAGCCATAATGAAAAAAAAAACCATAATTTTAGGTCTTTTTTCTTCCTCTTAGGTCTTTTTTCTTCCTCTTAAGACACCATCTACTACATCCAGTTCTGCATGCTTCCAGCCACTTGGTTCTGCCCTTGAACAATTAACTAAGTGTGAGAATAACGATGTGGCTCATTTGAGGTTTTGTTTCCACTCAGATGGGAGTTAATCTCCCCTGCAAGTTCGAACATTTCTTTTCCTGATGAATTGTTTGTTTTTTGATTCTGGATGATTTCTAAGAATAGCAGTTTGGGCTCCATAAAAATTTACTCTTGTGCTTTGATTCATTGCACTTAAAGATGCTGTTGTCATTCTCCCAAGTGTTGGCATGCAGTATTTGACAAGCTTCAATGGAGAAAATTCCTAGAATATAAGAACAAGACCTTGGACTTTGACTTCATTTTCTTTTCTTTTCTCTGCAGACGCAAAATGGATGTTTATTTTTCATTAGCAATGCCACAGGATTTTTGAAGGCATGTTCCCTTTGGTTTTCAGACTGACTCTTTTTTTCCGGCTTTAGATTTGTCCAAGCTTCTACCCTTTGTTCTCTGCGGATGTTATTCTAGTGGGCCACCGCTCCCGAAGGAAACACAGCCATGGCCTTGATGTGTCATGTGGCTTCCACAGTGCTATGAGTTTGTTGAACTAGGAGAACCGGCTTGGGACTAGGCAGTAGCCAGTGACTTAATGGCTACAGCGACTGCCCCGAAGGCGAGTGTCTTCTCGTCCATGTGTCCAATGGTTAGAAGAGAGCAGGGCAACCAGCACAAGCTCACAGGTGGGGATGGCACCTGCAGGAGGTCTCTTTGGGGTCCCAGGTCCCCTCACATTGTGAAGTTCTTCCCAACCCTACACAGGTTGGGGCATCCTCTTAGCAGGATGTTCTGAGAAGCAGAAGGTCAAGAGTGAGAGGTTGGATGAAGCAGCCAGCACTTGGCATGGCCCCCACGGTGGTCCATGGAGGTGTTCTGGCAGGTCTGTAACCACCCTGTGAAGTCAGTCATTGCCATTGGGGTTATCCCCAGTCCCAGAACTTGCACAGTTTAACTGGAGATGTTAAAGCAGCGGTGGCATTAGCTCTTGGCCTGTCCTTTGCTGGCAGAACGTACAAGCGTGACTCCCCCAGCACAGCCTGAGTCACATGAAGAGTGACATCCCTGGCAGCAGAGGTTTCTAACCTGAATCCTGCAGATTTTCTCATATCTGATGTAAATCCCTGGTTTGTCTACCTCCTGCTTACAGAACCAGAAGCACTTTTGCCTTAGCTCTGCCCACTCGGTTCTTTTAATGCCTTTTGACCTAGGTACATTTATAAGAACCCCCAGTCACCCAGATTGCTGCAGCTGATGCCATCTCATGTGAATCACCCTAGCTCCAAAGCTTTGATTTGCTGGTTTGTTTTTTTTATTATTATTATTTCCATTTTTATTTTTAAGACAAGCTTTCCTCATCTCTCACCCCACTGGGAAGCGCTCAGGCTCCGGGGTAATGTCAGGTTCCTGTAAGTGCTAGAGAGCTTCCTGGTGGCCTGGAGCTTCAAGCCAGCATCCACCCACATTTGTGGTGCCTTTGAACTGCTTATAAATAAATTGTGCTCATGCGCTGTTTCGTGGGCAACCATGGGACCGAGGGGAAGCCACTCAGATCTCAGGCACAATGTACAGACTCTGGTGTCATCCCAGCCATTCATCAATGCTGAAACCCTTATGAAATCCAGAAGAGGTTCTGACATGCGATTTGCTCACTCTATCACGGGGGTTGGGAGAAAAATTTATTTTTTAGGAAAACAAGTGAGCGAGCAAGCGAACTGGCAGAACTCCTGCCACAAGGAATGAATTTGCACACACACTTTGATCCCTTTATGATTTTTTTATTTGTGTTAGCCACATCCTCTTCACTGCACCACTCAGCAAAAGATGCTTTAAATTAGATGAGGCTTGGAAAACACTCTCTTTGTGGCTCCCTCCTTCCCTCCCCTTTTTCCCCCAAGTCTTGCCTGCCCCTGAGGCTTAGTATTGGTCTGGTAGCCAGAGCCTTGCCTAACATGAAACTGGCACAAATGAAAAGGCGGATAAATAAACGTCCAGGAATCTTGTTTGTCATATTTAATCCATCACGTTTCCCAAACAGCCTGGTCAAAAAATTCTGCAGGAGTGTTTACATCATCCTGATTGAAAGCTACATCCGTGCATATAAATACCATTCCTCAACGTAGCTCCAGTTTCACGTGAAGGCAGCTATCATCCTGTCTGCCCTCACCACTGCAAAAATTAAAAAATTAAAAACCTCTTTGCATTCTTCTTTCTCTCATTCCTGCCTAATCCAGCCTCCAGCACTTGCACACTTCTTTGTTTTTTCCTTCCTTTTCTCAAGTCTTCTGGTTAGTGTTGCCCAATTCTGTGATTTCCTGGTAGACGCAATGGGTGATGAGCAAGTGGAATTCATGAGCCCGTGAAGAGATGGTTAGAATCATAGAATCGTCCAGGTTGGAAGGGACCTTTAAGATCATCTAGTCAAACCATCAGCCTAACTCTGATTTTAAAAAAAAGCCAAAAAACCCATACAGCCCCCCCACATCACTAAACCATGTCTCTAAGCACCATGTCAACCCATCTTTTGAAAACCTCCAGGGATGGTGCCTCAACCACTGCCCTGGGCAGCCCATTCCAAGGCTTAATAACCCTTCCTGTGTAAAAAATTTTTCCAAATATCCAATTTGAACCTCCCCTGGTGGAACTTGAGGCCGTTTCCTCTTAAAGAAGGTTAATCTGCTCTTAGGTTAATCTCCATGCTAATCAAAGTGGCGCAATGCAAGCACTTAGATATGCAACCTGGTAGGGTTTTGCAACACCCCCAGTCACAAGTTGGGTACCGTGGGGCTGGGAGCAGTGATTCTGCTTTGAGGTGGGAAAATCCACAAGAAACACAAGTCAAGCCAATGCAAATGTTTTCCATTTAAGTGACTGGAAGGTGCAACTGGAATAAGAAAAAAAGCTATTTCATCACTAGATCAGGGAATGGAAGTTGGACAGTGATCCTCTATCCAGGCAATCAAGTACAAGAGATCATGGTGGTGAAGTTTAGAAAGGAGCACAGAGGCCAACAGCTCCCCAGGCCATGGGCCACCAAACACTTCCCAACAGCTTCAGCTCCACAACAAATTGAACAGTAAGGAAAAAAAAAAATAAAAAGGAAAAGGAAACTCTAACCTGAAACTCCAACCATGAGATTTTCTCTCATCAAAAATGAAGTTTTCTGTTTATTTCATGAGCTTCTCCTATTAGAATAAAACTAACAAAACCTGTCTTTTTCCATCCTCACCTTTCCTTTCAACTATTTTTCTTGTGGCTATAATTATTATCGTACTGGATGCAAACCACTGTCTGCAAATCGTGTTTTTCTGTGCCAAATGGTTTCATCAGAAAATGTCACACCAGGTTGTGTCCAGAGGCTCTCATCCAACTCGGGCACAAATTTCTATAAAACACTTTGCCCACCCTGTGAACTGCCCTTATGGAGTGAGCCTGACATTGCAATGCACCTTGACACAGACACACAATTAAACAACTTCTTTTTTTAAAAAATTCACCTGGATTTGGCAGCATGATTTTTAACCCCGCTTATGGGCTATATTGTCCAGAGGCTGGACTTCACAGAAGGATTGGAGACAGACAACCTAGGATTGAAAGGCTTTGAAAAACCAGGCTCTTCCTTGGACATCCCCTTGGGTTTGGGGTGGTTTCTGAGGCCCTTTTCATCAAAAACCTCCAGCCCCAAAAGGAAACAGCACCTGTTTTATTTAGCCAAGCAGCACAGACGTTTCCCAGGTGCCTCTTAACACCCATTAGAATAAAAATAAGGCTGTCAGGTGACGCATCACAGATAAATCAGTATTTCGGCTGTCAGAAAATACTCCCCTCTCTACTCCTAAGTACCGTTAGCATCTCAACTTCTGAAATTAGGGCCTTGTGGAGGAGTAAGGCAGACACCGCTATCTCAAGCAATAGCAAACCGTGTAACTTTGTAAGAAGTTTTTAATCCCAGTAAAAAAAAATAAGAGACTGTAAATCCACTTTTACCCTTCCTCCTTCACCTCTTGCCTGCTCAGAAGCAGGAGCTGCTTCTGGCCTCCAGATGTCAAACCCACAAGCTCTTCCCTTTTTGCTATTTCTGCCGTACACTTTGATCTTTTGCAAGGGCTGCCCAGGGAAGAGGGTGGATGCACAGGGGACCTGGGGGCGGTGGATGCTGCCCCGAACCCACAGACCTCACCTCCTCACTTCCCTTTTTGCCCTTCATAAGCAGGGGGAGGGAAACCCACCCAAAAGGCAGGGTAAAAAAATGAGGAGAGAGGCTGGGGGGATGGCGTTGGGAAGAGATGGGTGGAAAGGCAGAAAGGATGCAAAGAGGGAAGGGGTGATGATGAGGAAGGCAGCTGCTGTGGGGGGCATGGCTGAGAAGAAGGGGGGCTAGAGGGCACTTTCCCATGGACTCGGTGCCAAGGTCTGAGCGGGGATGGGTCTTGAGGGCTAACACCTTGAAACCCACACTCTCTCCAATAAAAAAAATACCATTCTATGACTCTATGACTCTAAGATTGGCTGCAAAAGGCCTGCAGCAGCGGCAGCTCACCAGGTGCCTCCCCAAAACTCAGCTCCATCAAGTCTGTCTCAGCCCCTTGATTCAATGCAGCTCTGCCCAGCAGAGATCCTGGTACAGGTCAGCTGCCATCCACCTCCCACGGTCCTGCAAGCTTGCAGGCAGGTCTAAGCCCAGAGATGCAATGAGTTTACTGCATCCAAGGCACACTGATAGGACAGAAGGTTGTTGAAACCTCCTGAAGCACCATTTTCCAGCCAGATAGGGGTAAACTGCAAAAAAAACCAGTGAGCTTGGGAGTTACGCCAGAGCATGAGAGCGGTCCTCTCACGTGAGCTCAGTCTTCATTTGGGATGAGGCACATGGGTGACCTCAGTGGTCTCCTGAGGAATCATGGCTGGAGGTGACCATCATCACCAGGCTCAAAAAGGGAATCATCAAAAGGAAAAGGCACAGCTTCCCAGAAACCCAAGCCAGCAGCAAGCACCAAGTGGAGCACTAGGTTGAGATTTAGAAGGTAAAACACTCAAGTCTGTGTTGAATTTCCCTTTCCTCTACCCCCCAGCACCCACCTGGTTGCCTGCTATTCTCCAGCCCTCCATTGCAACGCCCACCCCGATCCCAACCCCCGTCACCTCATTGCTCATTGTGGCACAGCCCAGGGTGATGACAGGCAGACTTTCCACGTTTCACAGGACTCCAACGTGAGCACTCCATGGGTCAGCAACCTCCTCGGCCACCTCCTCATCCCCAGAGGAGCCTGCAGGTGCCTGGAAGACAAGGGACCGCGCTGTGGGGATGCTGTATCCTCCCAGGCATCCACCACCTATCTTCTTCTGGGTGTTTTGTGGTAACCACAACGGTGTAAAAACTAAAAACGGTGTCAACAAAGTGCAAACAGGTGTTTTCTATATATACACCAAGGTGTACATATGCATGTACGTATATCCCCAACGTGGCACTGAAACTATTTGCTGGTTTTCGTTTAAAAGCTTCAGTTTTGCCCCCAGGCACTTGGGAAAACAAGGCCACAATATGCATTACAGACAGATACCACCACAGAAATCTCCTCTCCTGCAGCTGTGGCAACTCTTTCCCTTATAAACATATCAAGTTGAGATCAAAATTCGCTCCCTCCAAATGAATTCTTGCATCCCCACTAGCTGCATATTTGTGGCTGTTTAGTATTCCCAATTTAGGCATTGGCAGAAATGAAGAATAAGTGAGTATAAGAACACATATGCTGAGAAATGCAGCGCTGAAGGGTATCCCACCCTTAATTTAAATAGGAGAACTAAAATATCTCGTGTGTGTCTATGTGTGCACACACATATGTGCTTAAGCAAACATTCGATCCACAGACCCCTCAGCATTTGTTTCTCCTGCGTCACGTTTGGAAAAGTGCTAATGGGAAATGTGGGGAAAAAAAAGTAAATGTTCTGTTCTGAAGCAACATAGATTACCAACCTGCTTTTCTGACTTTTCTCCTCTCCTGCAGCAAGTAGCAAGCAAATAATGCACTGAATGCTTCTGCTTTCTCCATGTATTATTTAATCCTGTCCCTTCGAACCAGCCTAGATGGGAGCAGCTTTACTCCAGGTATGTTTTTAACACTCTACAAATCTTCAATTCCTATTGCCTGACATCTTCTTGGGGGGAAACAAAAAGCCCTGTCCAAGTCAATTGCCAGGGAAAGGGCTATACTTGCAAGAACTGGACTCAAATCTAGGATTTCTAGGCTAATACAGACTCTGACCATGAGGGAGGGAATGGTTCCCCTTGCAGATACAGACAGTTTAAGGCTGGGACCCATCTGGGTTGTCCTCTTGAGGACCACCAAGGAAACCTGGAGGGACAGTGACATCAGGGACCCCACACTGTGAACGGCTCAGCAGGTGTAGGGGGCTGCTATGGGACCCCATTTTCAGGGAGAAGCTGGTGGTCCCCCACCTGGGAAATACCCCACATCTCTGCAGCAGCGAGAAGTTTCTTTGAGAAGTTTCTTCGAGAAGTTTCTTCAAGAAATTTCATCAAGAAATATTACGTCCATGCAAAAAAATTGTTGCGATGTTCGCAAGCCTTGCATGAAAAACGGAGAGTTTGACACCAAAATAAGGCTGCTTCTCAAACATCAGCTGTGAAATGTTTCACTGACCATCATGGCTCTCTGAAAGAGCTGCGGGCTGATGGGCGAATCCACGCAACAGCTTGGTGTAGGTTATCTGCTTAACAGGCTCCTCCTGCCCTATGCTTTGTGGAACCCTCCTTTATTACCGGGTCCATCTTGGCTTCCCATGAAGAAGACACTCTTGGGTTGCTATTACCTCAGTGGCTTCTCGTTATAAGCGGGCACCAGGAAATGGGGTGGCACAGCACC
The DNA here is from genome assembly GCA_028571045.1 of Scolopax bukidnonensis. Lineage (NCBI taxonomy): Eukaryota > Metazoa > Chordata > Aves > Charadriiformes > Scolopacidae > Scolopax > Scolopax bukidnonensis. Next base: position 37,770,324 of record JAOWAV010000073.1, read on the forward strand.
GCAGCTACCTCCTTGAAATGCACTATCACATACCCCAATCCTATCTTCAAACACCCATTTTGCTGCATTATTAGGGCTGGGTTTTTCTTGTATCACACTTGTGCCATGAGGTCTCACAGCGCTCAGGGCTGCAAAAACCACAGAGATATATCCCTCCCTCCAAGTGCTGTGGATGTAAAGGGAGACATTAGAGCAAGGGCCAGCAGCAGGGTGGTTGTTTCTCTTCTTTTTATTTTTTTTTTTTCTTTTTTTCCCTCTCTTTGCACAGAAAACCGCTTACAAAAGGTTGCTCTGGGAGATGGTGGCTTTTCTAAGAGGAACTTTCACACCACACGGAGATTTTAAAATGGGCTGAGCTCAAACAACTTTTTTGCACAGGAGCACACCAGGAGGTGAGAGAGATGACCAACACCAATAAAAAAAACGACTCGATGTAAACATTTGCCCCAAACATGCTTTTCCCTGGTAATTTCTGTTCTCTAGCTAGAGATGACACCGTGTGGTTGCTTGCCACAGCCTTGAGAGTCAGCATTGATGGAGAAGGGTGGCTTTTCTTGGAGAGCCAGCAATCTCTCAGGACAAATGGCCTCTGAAGCTGTAGAGGGTTAAAAGGCATGGGGGGAATACGTGGTCTGAGGATGAATTTATGAACCCTAATAAAACTGCTAGGAGAGGAAAGATAATCAGGGCAAACTGAAAAATGTTTCAGCATTTGCATTCCTCCACCTTCTGTCCTAGAGGAGGAGAGACGTTCTCCCTCATGTCCTGCCAAAAAAAGAAATGGCTGTAAAACTGCTGATATCATTTTCAGTTCCTCCCCCACTTGGAATCTGCAAACCTCATCCTTGCTTCCCTCTCAGAGAGTAGGAAATGGTTCAGGTTAAATGAGCGTGGAAGCTGGAAAGCCTGGAATTGGAATCATTTCCCCGCTGGCCTTCCAGGGGCTCCAATGGGAAAAGGCCCCAGGCACAACCAGAGAACGAGATCTCCTGCCAGGTCTTCTCCCACTTACACCTCCCAGGGTTTCACCTCACAGGGTCTGTCTGCTTTAGTACTTAGGTGGTGGGGCTGGGCGGGGGAGAGAAGGTTGTTTTTCTTTCCTTCAGCCTTTTCAAATGGGCTTCCAGGGCAAACAAAATAATTGGCTCAGGCAAATGCGAGAGCTGAAAGGCATCACTTGGCAGGTGGAGGTGTCACCTTTCCCATCGCTCATTGCCAAGGCGCTCCCTTGGAAGGAGGCAACTATACTCCCTGCCCATCCAGCTACCAACCTCCAGGGTTATTACATGGAAGATGGTGGCACCTTCTATATGTTTCAACATAGGGATCCCTAGAGGGCTTGAAGGGTGCTGAATACTCTTTTCAGTGGTTCCCAGTGACAGGACAAGGGGCAACGGGCACAAGCTGGAACATGGGAAGTTCCACTCCAATCTGAGGAAGAATTTCGTTGGGGTGAAGGTGGCAGAGCCCTGGCAGAGGCTGCCCAGGGAGGGTGTGGAGTCCCCTTCTCTGGAGATCTTCAAGCCCCTCCTGGATGCCATCCTGAGTGCTGTGCTCTGGGCAGCCCTGCTTTGGGGTTGGGGAGTTGGACTGAACGGTCTCTAGAGGTCCCTTCCAACTCTGACAATTCCGTGATTCCATGAATATATACAGATATGCTTCAAAAAGCAGAGGAAGGTTTCCAAGAAGCAAGTGTGAGGAGCAAGGAGACATGACTTGAGGAGAGGGGGTGGACAGGGAACTCATGTCCGAAAGTTCAAAGCAACTACAGAAACACTGAAAGGGAGCTTGCAAGATCCATTCCCCAGATCACACAGCAGCAGAAAATGAGCTGATTAAAACAAAGGGAAGCAGAGCTCCAGAGGTGACAGCATTTTGTTGAAGACCAGAAAGCCACCAGAGGCCTCTGGAAGAAGTTTGCATGGAGGATGCCTCCAGAGCTTACCAACACAAAGGAGCCCCCAAACCTGGCTTGGTCTTTCATCAGTGAGGCTCCAGGTGGAAATCTGGGGCTCAAGCTGCTCTGTGCCAGGCACTGTCAAAACACTTTGAAGGTAGTCCTGCCCTGCAGGGTTTGGGCTCTGTTCATTTAAGACATCCCTTGTGCACGTAGGCACTGTCTTTACTTCCTCCACAGCCTGGAGAGACGGCCCTTTCCCTCGTCTTGGAGGACTACATGACCTCCTTGGGCTGACACAAGGATCCTGCAGCAGAGGTGGATGTAGGACCCAGGCTTCATGAGCATCAGCTCTGCCTGTCAAGCACCAGACCAGTCTTCTCTCCAGATGAATAGGAGGCAGTTCCAGCACTCTGGCAAAGCCGTGTGGAGAGAGGTGATAGAGCCCCAAGGCTATCCCTAAATCTGTCATACAGTACGCCCTCCTTCCCCTAGCACTCACATTTTGATATTGTTGGGGGAAAAAAAGAAAAAAAGCAGCCCTGGCTGTCCCTGTAGATCTCAGAGGAAATGGTTTTATAGGACTCTGGTGGATGCAGAAAATAACTTCCACTTAACAGCAGGCTCTGTCTCAGCATTTGCTGGCCTGAGACAGATCAAACACTTCAGAGCAATTCCAGAGTTATTGGTCCTCCAGCTCGGAAGTTCACAGCCAAATCTTCATCCTCTGCTTCTAAAAGCTGGTTCTACTTTATAGTCAGGAATAATATCCCTAAAACCACACATTATTATGAACGTGCGATACTTCCCTCGCTCTGCAAAAGCCCCACACCAGGCTGGAGTCCAGGACACAGCAGAATCTCTTGAAAAGGTGAAGAGCATTTATGCCCAGGCCCCTCAAGTGCTTTGGCAGTCAGACCCAACCTACCACTGCCACCTTTGCAAATCAGGTATTGGGACACAAGCACGTGGTTGAGTTAATAAGCATCTGCACAACACATTTTTAGTTGCTGATGACACAAAACTAGGAGGGGTGGGTGACACCCCAGAAGGCTGTGCTGCCATCCAGAGAGACCCGGACAGGCTGGAGAGCTGGGCAGAGAGGAACCTGAGGAACTTCAACAAAGGCAAGTGCAGGTGCTGCATCTGGGGAGGAATAACCCCCTGCACCTGGACAGGTTGGGGGTGACCTGCTGGAGAGCAGCTCTGAGGAGAAACACCTGAGAGTTCTTGTGGACAACAGGATGACCATGAGCCAGTAATGTGCCCTTGTGGCCAAGAAGGCCAGTGGCATCCTGGGGGGCATAAAGAAGAGTGTGACCAGGCCACCCTGCCCCTCTGCTCTGCCCTGGGGAGGCTCCATTTGGAGCACAGGGTCCAGTCCTGGGCTCCCCAGTTCCAAAAGGACAGGGAACTGCTAGAGAGGGTAAAACAGAGGGTTACAGAGATGATGAGGGGCCTGGAGCATTTCTCCTATGAGGAAAGGCTGAGGGACTTGGGTGTTTTTAGTCTTGAGAACGCTGAGGGGGGATCTGATCAATTCTTATAAATAATTAAAGGGAGGGTGTCAGCACAGGGCTGGTCTTTTTTCAGTGGTGCCCAGGGACAGGACAAGAGGAAATGGGCACAAACTTGACTAGAAGAAGTTCCATCTAAATATGAGGAGGAACTTCTTTCCTGTGAGGGTGTCAGAGCCCTGGCAGAGGCTGCCCAGGGAGGTGGTGGAGTCTCCTTCTCTGGAGACATTCCAAACCTGCCTGGACATGTTCCTGTGCAACCTGCTCTGGGTAGACCCTTTCTGGCGGTGGGGGGTTGGACTAGGTGATCTCCAGAGTTCCCTTCCAACCCCATATGATTCTATGACCCTTTGTCTCTCATTATCCAACGATCTTGAACCAGCCCAAGGGGAAGGGACACTTACCGATTACTTGGTCCCTCGAGAGCAACAGGCTTTTGGTCGGACTGAGGCTTGAGAAATGATGCCCAAACTGGATGAGCAGATTAATCTTGGTGGTCAAAACCGTCGCACTTCAGAAAAAGCTGCATGTCTTTTTCAGAGAAAGAAAAACAGCACAAGGTAAGTGGAAAACTCTCACCCAGAGAGAGCTACGCTAATTGGCACCAGCTGGCGCTCTGCTAATATTTTGATAAAGTCCTGTTTTCTCTCCAGAACAGAAACTTTACTGAGCTTTCTTTTTTTTTTCCCCTGCCCCCACCTCTTCCCTGCCCTTTTCCTTCTGTCATAGTTCTTGCACGGTGTAAAGGGGAACATCTGTAGGAGACATAAACGCCGGATGAAAGAAGAGAAGAACAGAGGAGGGTAAGAAACCATTCAGCTTCACAGACACATCAAAACCTGGATTATATCCCTACACTAAGGTCTCCCTCTCTCCTCCCCCTCTCCCTATCCCATGCACACACCTTGCCCTCGCTGAGTTAAAAGGGAGCACAGCACACACAAAGCCTGTACCAAAGGGGGAAGGGCTCCCGTTATAAAGTTGAGCTCATGCATTCAATTAAGGCTGGGAACCAAGGAGGACCCTGGTGCAGGTGGGTCCCACCCCAACACCAAGCTCTCCCACAGCATCTGTACACAGTGGTGCAGAGCAGGGTGCTGGCACCAGAGTCCACCAGCAGCCCTGGACACCCGGACCCAGCCACGGGTCCATCCAGGACCAGCAGGAGATGAAGCAAGGGACAAGGCTGGAGATAAGTCTACAAGACCCCATCCAGGAGACAGGGTGAGAGAATTGTAGAATTTTGGGTTGGAAGGGACCTTTGAAAGTCATCTAGTCCAACCCCCCTGCAATTGGCAGGGATGTCAACTAGATCAGGTTGCTCGGAGGATTGTCCACAAGCCCAAGGGCAGAGGGTACATGGGTCATGGTCCCTGATGGGGCTAATTAAGGTGCATTGGTGTCCTCCAGGCCCTGAGAGAGGAAATCCTCCTGAGTTTCAGTCCCTTTGGGTTATGGGCAAATTTGTCTTTACTTAATAAGACAGTTGACCTCTGGTTCTCACAGAGTGTGTCTGAGCACGTCTATGGTGCAAATCTTGGTGACAGCCACCTTGTGGAGATAGTGGTATCCAACTCCTGCCATGCAGATGCAAGGGCATGGACTTTTTCTGCACTGAGTCCCATTACCTGGTTCATGGATGAAAGCTTCTGGAAGTCCATTTCTTGCATCCAGCTGCCATTTATTTACATCCCTCCCACAGAGCCAGCAGAGTTTGTTTTTTTTTAACCTACTGTTTGTTGGCTAATAAGACAGATGTCTGCACTGAGGCTCATTTTGAATAGTTCTAAACCAGAAACAAATGTATTAGATGGGACGAACGAATGTGTAGCGTGTATCCTGTTCCAGTGTGTCTGACCAAAGCAAGAAAAAGTGACTAACTCCCATTTTATTTGTCGAAGGAGCTGCTTTTTAGATGGGGAATGGATGTACCCCAGCAGAGGAGGGGGATCCTTGGAGTAAGACATGACTTACCTAAGAAAGATAAAAACATAAGGGAGAAAATGTAGCTAAAAACATGCAAAATACAAGAAAAGTGGTGCTTGCCTCCTGGGTCCCCTGGGACGGGCTGAAGCATTCAGATATAGGACACCATCCTGGTGAAAGCTGAGGAAGAACACGCTCTGGGATGCCTTTGAAAGCCCAAGGCAGTACTTCTGAGGTGGAGATCAGCGCTTCAACAGAGACCAGAACCACCTGGGGAAAGAAGAGGAAGAAAACAAACCAGGGGCGAAGTGGAGCAGGAGAGGAAGGTGAGGCAAGGATCAAAGGAGAAGGGCAGGTTCAGAGAGAGTCACCACGCTGCCTCTGGAGCCAAGGAGCATCCCGGTTCTGTTGGGTCTTCCTCCACCAGTCCCGGCACACGTGTGTATCTGTTTGGAAAGCTGACTGTCACTGACCCTGGATGCTCAGAAGGGTTGGTGGGCTCAGCAGTGATGGTTGTTGGCTGCCTGGGATGGTCCTGGGGGCTCACTGGGGCAGCCCGGAGCCTGTGTGTGGTCAGGGCGCTGCCTTCCCTCCCTGGAGCAAGAGCTTACAAAGAGCACAGCTGAGAAACTCAAAATACATCAGAAGGAATAGGAGCTGGGGAATTCAGCATTGCAACTGCCCGGGGCATAACATTAATCAATAGAGTCCCAGGAGTGTGTATACTTTCTACAGCTGAAAAAGGCAACTAGATCACCACAGCCCATCCAGGCTAGCAGAAGGAGGGCAGAAACAAGCCATCATGGTATGGGATTGAAAGGTTTGTCACCCCATCCATCACCTCTTGCATGAAGGGCCTGGTGCTGCCATCTCAGGACAAATGTCTGACAGTGGTTCATCTTCACCTGTCCAGCCAGTTGCTGCTTCTTATCCCCTGCTTTTTTTTTTGTTGGTTTTTTTTGATCAGGAGGTGTTAATATTTAAGCCACTGTTCAGAGAAGAGTGTCAGTAGTGTCCAGGCATTGCCTTTCCTCCAGCTACTCTGAAAATCCCCATCCCAGTCTTGACTTTCAAGCCTAAGGTTCCCAATTGCAGCAGCATTATTTCACTATGGTTTATTTTATTGGCAGGAACTGATGCAGCAAGTGGGTCATGTTGGAGGACTCCAAACTACCTTCTAATGCTCCAGAGTTCAGAAAAAAGCTGAGCTCATGAGGCCACAGTGTCACCCTCATCAAGGTCCTGTCTGAAGCTTCCCTCCTCATTTTAATTTCCCTCAGCATGTTACCCTGCCCTAAAACCTCTACTTCACTCGTTAGGTTTGGCATCTGGTTTGTACTATTTTTTGAGAATTCCAGAGTATGTTTCTGATTTTGGCCATCTTCGGGTTTTTTTTCTTATGATTATTAATAATATTTTTCCTTCCCATCACTGGACTCATCGCCATGCTGGCTGCAAGGCTTCAACACCAATCGCCATTTAATTCAACCTTCCTCTCTTTCAGGAGCACCTTCTCATAACCTTGCCATATTGCTGCTACAAGTCCATGCAAAATTTGGAGAATACACCCCTCTGTATGTTTTGTACCATAAATGCTTTCTCTCCTCTTCCATGAAACATAAGGTCCCCCATACCATGTGCCTGGTAGGACACAGGGAGATCCCCAAAACCTCAGAAAGATTAAAATAAAAATTTTCTCCATGAAAAGTTGGGATGTGGCAGCCTGTTGCAGTGGGATATCAATCTTAGAGCAGAAGGGATCTGCTGACTAAACAAGTCTCCCCAGTTTGGGACCAGCCCACGGATTCATCTCTGGAGTCCCAGGAACCAAAGGAAGACCCAAGATCCCAGCAAGGAAAGAAGAGGAGGGGACATGCCTACTAGAACAAGGGGGGAAAAAAACAACCAACCAAAACAAACAAAAAAACACTGGAAGAAGAAATAGGTTTTCCTGAGACTGACAAATATTCCAGATTCTTCCCTTTTCTTCTTTGGTACTGAACGAAACATGACACAGAAAAGGTGCCATGTCAAAATCTGCTCTCTTCTACAGCTGCAAATAAATAGCAGCTAAAACCCAGCAGACTGAGGTGAAATGAAAGCTGTCTAACTTGGTCTCCCTGTGCCTTATGATGTGATGGTGAGGTTCCTCCTAACCTTGGGTCCTTACTGCACTTGGAGCTCAGGCTTGGAAAGCTGATCAAGCCCCCTGGGGGCTCTCTCAGGACAATGACAGCTTAGTCCTTCCATTGCATGACAAAAAGTCTCCATGGATGTCTGCATTCATCCTGACTTCAGCCACAAGTCTGCCAGCAGATAACTCCATCAGGAGCTGTGTGGAGCAGGGAGGACATCACTGCTGGCCTGTGGATGGACAACGTGTAGTGCAGCAGAGAGACAGAAAGGAAAGTCATGTGTCCCAGCTGAGAAAACATTAGTCTGCAGCTGGCCAGAAAACTGACTCCAAGAGAGAAAGGACCCTGCAGAAAGGAAGAAGGGGGGAGAAAGCAAGATTTCTGAAGGCAAATGCAATAGTCCTTTCAAGTCAACTAAAACCAAATCCCTTGCTGTGCTCTACCATAACTTATCTCAGTGGGGAAATCCACAGCCGGGCAGCGTGAGAGTAAATCGCGCGTGTTGACAGCCAAAACTATCCCCCAGTAAGTGGAGACACAGGCAGATTGGAGATACAGAAGACTACTGAAGATAAATAAACAAGGTTGGTTTTTCGCAGCCAGTGCTCCAGCAGCCTTGAAACTATGGGTGTCACAAAGGAAAAGCTTTGCAGAATTCAAATCTATCGCTCACCTTCGAGACTCCAAAAAATATGAATGCGTACAGCCAGCCATGCTGTGGAGGGACCTAGTGGCCAAGGTTCATACATCATATTGCATCAGCTAAAGGAAAGAATAAATCTGACCTGAGACTGGTTTCTGTCTGTGTGTGGGTCAGGTCACCCGTGGCCATCAGAGCCCTTGCGTGTCACTATCCAGCTGCCTGGCTGAAGTTCTTTGCAGACAAACAGGAAACTTAGGGCTTAGATGAAACTAAGGCATTAGTGTGTTGTGATTCTGCCCCAAGAGTGAGTGCCAAGCACCTCTCCTTGCTCCCAGGGAGAAGGGATGAATCAGAAGACCTCTGGTATAAAACGTCTTCCCAGAGACACCTCTGGATCCACCTCTGTAGGGGTGACTGAGCGGGGACCCCGCTGGGATGCTGTGCAGGGCTGCTGGACGAGGAATGGAGACCTCACCTCATCTAGCAAGAAAGCAAAGGACACAGCTTGAGACCTGAGGCACAGGCTGAGCTTTGCAGCTGTGCTGCTTGTATGAGACAAGCCAGTGATGTTCCCTCCAGCCAAGACATGTCCCCATCCCCTGTAGGAAGGAAAGAGGATCACAGAGCTGTGCCTGCAGATCACGAGGCTGGTATAAACAAAAGCTTTTCTGAAGCATGTCCCCAAGCCTTTGGCTGCCACACACAGCTCCTTTCTGCATTTTTTGTCTTTCAAGTTCAATCTGCAGCATTTCATCAGCATAGAAGTATTTCTGCCCTTCTTTCCAGTGCAGGCAGCACAGGAAAAGGAGTGTGGTGGTGAAGGTGGCAGCTGAGCTAACCCAGCTCTCATCAACATGCTCTTTAGCATCCTTCAAGTGCTCTCTCTACACCATCCATGTGGTCTCTGACCAGCTGAAGGCAGGCCAAGACTTGTGCCTACCATCCTCCCACTTTCTCACAATGGCTGCAAGCCCTACCCATCTTTGTCTCCTGGCCAAACAGCCTGCTTAGCAGCAAATGCTCCTACTGACCAGGTCTCAACTGAGGCACAGAGCAGAAGGATGCACAGGCAGGGCCACAGCATCCAACTTACCCACAAGGACCCTAAAGCCTTCAGGGGCCTTCTTTGGGAGTTCTCACTGGGGCCAGAACCCAGAGCACCCAACCATTTAGGAGGCCAAGATAAAGCACAGCCACCAAATAGCACTGTGGTGTTTCCAAGGTTGATTGCTCTCCTCAGGGTGCCTCATTGCCTCTGTAGAGCCAGGCCACACATAAACTGAACCTTTTGTCCCATCCTCATGACACATCTTCTAGAAAACCATGGTTTGCAAGACCAAGTAGGTAGAGAAAGACACAGTATAAATATAAGTTTCCTAGAACAACTCTAAACTTCAATCAATCAAACCAATGGTAACTATACTTAGGACATAAACAAACCTTGTTCTTGTAAGATGGCATGACTTTGTCTGCTCTCCTTCATCCTTGAGGAGACACCTCTCATGGTGGTTGTGCAACGCTCACAGTACACATCCCTCTCACCAGTCACCAGAACTCACCACCTTCTCTTCTCCTGAGTCTTTAAGAGTTGTGTATCTTCTGCAGTTACTCAAACAGTGGCTTGTTGTTTTCCAGGCTGTCATGACACAGAGAGCATCCAGCAGTAAAACCAACCTGCAACAAATTTGAATATAAACCTGGCACTTCAATTGTTGACCAAAGGCATGTCATGTGCATACGTCCACCTTTCTCACCTCTTCTCACACAAAATTAGCAAAACAACCTTTGGGGAAACCCTAAAACCATTTTAAAAACAGGATTAATGGGGAAATAAGATGATGAAAAAAAAAATGCCTATAAGCATCTAAAGGGTGGGCTGAAGGAGGAGGGAGCCAGACTCTTTTCAGTGATTGCCAGTGAGAGGATGAGGGGCAACGGGCATAAGTTGGAACGTGGGAGGTTCCACTCAAATATGAGAAAAAACTGTTTCACAATGAGAGTGAGGGAGCCCTGGAACAGGCTGCCCCGGGAGGTCGTGGAGTCCCCTCCTTTGGAGATTTTCAAGACCCACCTGGATGCCGTCCTGAGTGACATGCTCTAGCTCTGGGCAATCCTGCTTCAGCAGGGGAGTTGGACTAGATGATCTCTACGGTCCCTTCCAACTCTAAAAATTTGGCGAAAATTCAGTGAAAAAAGCACCAAACCAGCAAAGTGACATGTCATTCCCAACAGGCTTCCAAGGGGGCAGGGGAATATTTCAGGGTAGGGGGAAGCGAGGGGTGCTGTTAGAGAAGGTAGCTGATGAGGACCCATACAAACCTTCCCAAGGTGGCTTTTCCCACAGCGTGACACAACGCAGTGCCATCAAGATGTCGGCAACGAAACAACATTTGGACCCCCACCCCCTCCCTCCCCTGCCCCACGCTCCCTGAATCAAGCAGTACAACGATACATTAAGGCACCACAAGTGTTCCCAAAGTAAAAAAAGGGGCAGACCTTCATTTTGGACACCCGGGGGTCTGACACAAGCTCCTACCTCCATATAAAGGCAGCACTGTGCAATCAGGTGAAAAACCCTTTTTTGTTTGGTTGTTTTTTTGGGTTGGTTGGGGTTTTTTTTGGGATGTGAATTTGATATTCCTGCCTGCTCTTCCAAAAGGTTTCCTTGCCCTCCATGGGACTGCACCATGCAACAAGTCAGCCTAAGGTAGATTTATAGTATTGGGTGAAAATCAGATGAAGTTTAGGTTTTTTTCCCCGCTTGAGTTTAAGACTAAGCAAACTTGGGCTTTTCTTTGGGGTGAAATTGAAGCGCAAAGGGAAACTTGGGGGGGGTGAGGAAAAGGAAACCAGGTAAGCTGAAATGGAAAAGCAGGTTTTATTCCTGAACTCACGTGAACCCACACCACTGGCCTCCATGCATCCCCAACCCTGTCCACACCAGCCTGTAGCCCATAAATCTAACACGGAACTTGGAACTGAGCTTCAACATGGTTTTGACCACATGCAATTAACCCTAGTACGGGATTATTATTTTTTTTTCAGGGCCTGGTCAGGTCCTGCCTGCATTTTAACTGGGAGAAAACTTGCATTGCCAGCAGATGTTGCCACTTTTGCAGTGGTATGTAGTTTGGGACCCCATATGCTCGGAAAAATTGCGTGCTCGGGCTATTAGGAAGGGCAGGGAAAAGATTCTCTGTAAAGATGAAATGCATTAAAGAAGCTCACGTGTTTTCTGATGGTGCTATGCCAGGCATCAGTAAATGTGACCAGCTGAAATTGCCTCCAAAAAAAAAAAAAAAATGGAGGGGTGGGAGGAGGAGGAACTGCTGGAACCCAGAATTATTTAAAAAGAAAACAAAACCTGGAAACATTCGCCAAGTGAAGCCAGACTTTGATGATTATTTTGTAATTATTCATGGTTGAAGGGACAGAAAAAACTCCATTATTTAAATGTGATTATTTGTTTGGTTTTTTGTTTGAGTGCAATTGCTAATGGTGATGGTTAATGAGGGAAAAAAAAAAAAAAAAAAGGAGGAATTCTGTATAATTGACACACAGCGCCGACCCCCCGACCCCCCCCCCGCATTAGTTCCCAAGTCAAGCAGTAAAACCATAGTCTTATCGCTTTGGGCCTTATTCTTAAACCTGTCTTCCAAATCCTGGGTAGTTGCCAGGAATGATTCTATTAAAAATAAAAAAAAAAAATTAAAAAAGTTATCCTGGAGGGTCATGAAATACATTTCCCTGTAAGCCATACTCCATCCCTGTTGTTGCCATTGAGAGTGAGGGAAAGAAAAGTACATTTCTTTCTCATTTTTATAATACATACATTTAAGAATGATGATGGGATGCTCTGAAATGGCTCTGTACCCCTCTGAAGTTCTGCCTTCAATCTGAAAGAGATCTCAGGAGTCCAGGTGTGTTTGTGAGCCACAAAACTTGTGCTTTGACAAGGTAGGATGCGAGGACTCAAGCTTCCCCTAGTGCTCCCCTGGCATCTTTGTCTGCCATCTGTGAATATCCAAGGAAAACTATTCTGCAGACTTCCCAGCTGTGAATGTCCTGCTGCCCTGCACATCCCCTCCAGTTACCAAGAACAATTGCATGCTCAAAAGGAAAAGGCTGTGGCTCTAAACTTCTTCCTATCGGCAGGATCTTGAATTCTCTGCTCAAGAAGCTGAGACACGGCAGCAGAACTCCCTCCGTGCATCAAAGGTCTTCAACAACAAAATACATCAACAGAAAATAGTACTGTTGGCTTAAGAGGTTTTCAGGATGTCCATCAGTGATTTAGGAACATACATTGCCCTGACACCCAAGAGATTTAAATCTTCTTTTCATCTTTCACTTCTGAAAATGCTTATCGAAGCAGGAATGCAAAAGTAAAAACTGTGGCCCATGCTCCTCAACTAGTGGCCTTAGACTAGATCGGACCAAGACCTCCCAAGGTCCGAGATGTGTTGTCTCAGCCCTGCCTAGTGGTGGTCTGGCAAAATGTACCACCCTCTGGGTTCCTAGAAGAGCAGCTGCTGCCTGAGGTTGGTCCTGTTTCCTGTTGGAAGCCACCCAAGCTGTGAAGAAACACCATGGGTGGGCACTGAAACATCCAAAGCAACCTGAGACCTTTTTGGTTTCTTCCTAAACATGGGAGCATCATGCATGGAGCTCCTCTAGGTTACTAAAGACAGTGGTGCTGGTAGATGTGACAGAGGTCCCATATCCTTCTGGAACAGAGGTGGTAGACTTGGAAGTCTAACTTACCAGTTCTAAAGTGGCAACATCTTTGAGCAATTGACTCCAGTCCAGGATGTCTGAGATGTTTTTTTCCATCCAGTGACCTTATCCCCAGCCCTGAGCAATGAAACACTTGGGAGGGTTGTGTCATTCCCCTGCAGCGTGGCATGGCGAAGAGCAGAGCATCGGTTTAAACTACAGCCAGATGGGTTCGAGTCAGAAATTAGAGAAAACTTTCTATCAGGAAAGACAAAAAATTACAGGGATTAATTTTCTGGAGACAAGCGGGTTTAAGTCTTCCTACCTGGCCAAGCAATCTCCTTTCCAGAGAAAGGAAGGGACGGGACAGGTTTGAGGGTGGCTTCTTGGAGAAAATGGAGGTTGGGGAGAATCATGAACGAGCCCTTCAAGATTTGCTGGGATGGCAGATTCTGACTGCGGGAGCATCAGCTTCATCATTTGTCCCTACCCAGGGTGGGTAGGAAGAGGGGGTCCTCAGATCAGCAACAGATGGCCTGTTGCACCAGGGATGTCTGTCTTTCTGACAGGGTCTGGACCCACCTGGTGATCCTGGCTGGCCAGAAAGGTCCCGTTCAGGCAATGACTGCTAAAGGGGCATTTTGACAATCGCCTCCTTTCAGTCGCCAACAGGCATTGGCATTAGCTGGATTTATAGTGAAGCTTTATCTGTTGCCTGCAATTCTAATTTGTGGTTCGTAGGTCATAAAACTCCAAGTTTTCCAGGCGGGGAAAAAAAAAAAGAAGTGACGATTGACTGTTACTGCTGCTGCTTTTTTTTTTTTTTTTCCACTAGAGCTGTTTCTTATGCAGTTGTAACCAAATAGTAACCAAATAGACTGTCTAATGGCCAGTGCTGTTTATTCCAAAACAGTATGGATTTCCCATTTGCAATTCAAAAACCATAGGGTCTAACTTTCTTGGCTTGGCATGAAGCATGGGCAAGCTTCTAGGACGCAGAGACAACCCCGAGAAAAGCCATTCCTGCCTGAAGAAGGATCCGTGAGAAATAAAGTGCCTTTCACTTTTGGTGAATAATGTATTTCTTAAAAACATCTCCAGCCTAAGCTGCAAAGCACTCATTTGTTTCCCAAAGTGAGTATTTATTAGACTCTGCATTGCTAAACATTTTTTATTCCCACATGAGAACTCATTTTTCTTGCCCCATGCAACGGACAGGCTTTCGTTCACCCTGGAAATTGGAAAAATTGAAAAAAAAAAATCAAACTACAGAATTGCAGAGAAATAGTAGCCTGTGCCATTTAATTGGGAGACAGAGAATAAAATCAGAACAAACCCCCTATCAAACTGAAACCTGGCTGCCCACACCGGGCACTGCAGCTGGTTCTGCTTGTCTCTTAGACAAGACCACCCAGCCCACCACCACCCAAGGGTGCAGCCCGTGGCAGCACATTGAACAACTGAGCCTCGCTGAGTTCCACCTGCTAAAACGCTGCCATTTTTTGGGGGAGGGAGGGGTAAAAAGCAAAGTTCCTCACCCTCCTGACCAAGGAGAAAATTTGGCAAGCGTTTGAAAATTTTCAAAGTGGTCGCAAAGCTGCGGGAACCAAAAGATGATGGGGGGGGGGGGAGAAATGCAACAGCTCAGAAAGACAAGATTTTTAAGGTATGGGGTTTTCCATATTCCCATCATTTCTGAAAGCCTGACAAATGTTGGTATGTTTACCTCGCAGAGTAACATCATTATGGGAGAAAGCATCCAGGTTTTGGTGTATTATTCCGTGCTGGCATCTTGTTCAGTGCAGGTAAGATGTGGGGTTGGGTCTTGCATCCTCTATCTCTGGAGGGGTTCAAGGCCAGGTTGGATGGGGCTTTGAGCAACCTGGTCTACTGGGCAGGGGGCTTGGAAGTAGGTGATCTTTAAGGTCCCTTCCAACCCAAACCATTCAATGATTTCAAGAAAAGTGGGGAGCAATACAAAGGTGCAAACGAAGGCTCAGGAGTGATACCTGCAACCCAGGACCAGATCCCACCCAGGTTATGGGAAAGACCCCAGGGAAACGACAATCTCAGTTGGCGTAACACGATGTAAGGGAGATTTAGGGAAGTTTTCTCATGAGGTACATCAAGATATGTAACAAAACGTATGAGAAGAGGGTGGGTTGACTGCGGAGGAGGTTCAACGCACATCCCTAGGAGTAGGTTAGAGGAGGAATGCAGCAAGCGTGCAGGCAAGCGATGGGGTGGGATGGACTGGGCAGAAGCACAGGGTCCAGCCCAGGCATGGCTCAAGGGACCACAGAGCACTTTGGCAAGCAGACCCTCCTCAGGAGCCAAAGGGCAGAGCAGGGGAAGCTTCCTTGCAGTCCAATTACTTCGGCGGGAATCTAAAAGATATTCCCATTGCCTGCGAAGCTGCGTGCCAAGTCTGGTGTTTGTTTGTGTCTGTGTTTATTTCTCAGAGAGTTTCTTATTCTGCACCCCAGGGAACTGCCTGGATGTGAGCTCTGGCCTTCTCATGGAATAAGAATTAACTCCTGGATCTTGGCAGCATCAGGAGGAGACCGGCTCCTCCTGATTTGCAGCCTGACAAAAGCCCCACAAGCTGCAAGTCACCCAAAAAGCAAATGCTCTGGATCCAGAGACCCAAAAAAACCCCAGGCCAGTCTCCGTCCTGTAACACTGGGGGGCTTTCAGCGTTGCTGTTCTCCCATTGCAGACAGAACCATCCAGACCACTGTGGGCCTGAAGGATGCACAGCTCCGTGCCAAACTTGAAAGTTGGTAGGGGAAGCAGCTTGGAAACAAGAGTGAAAGGCACAGCAGCAGAAATCAAAATTGTTTCAGAAATCAAAATTTTAAAAATGGTATTGACCCAAGCCCAGTTTTCCGCTGGGCTTTTGAATTTCTGAACTAATTAAAAAACTTCTCCAATGGACCGTGCTGACTTCCACAAAGGGAGGCTCTGACCCATCTTTTCAGGGGCTGCTTCTGTTTCCAAAGGGCGTGAGTAATCGCCGAAACACGTGGGGACTTCCAACATTTGGGGCAGCTTCTCCCTATCCCCAGCGGGGATAAACCAAAGTCAGTTCTTGGTGGTTGCAGGGAAACGACCTGCTGGTCTTGGACTTTCCTGCGCCCCGTCATCACGCATTCCTGCTCACAGTGAATCACATGGAGCAGACGTGGCACTTGCCCACAGCAACCCAGCTTGGACTCGGGGAAGTCTGGGCAGAGAGGGGGAAAGTGATGTGAAGGAAAACACCCAAGTCACTAAGAAAACAGGTCTCGAGGCTCCCAGGCTTGTATCTGCCCAATTGGACCCGAGCACTGCAGATGCCTGAGCCATAAGAAGCCCAAGAACTTGTTGCTCTCTCCCTTTTCATGTTGCTGTCTACAAAGAAGGCAAAAAATCAGCTTCAGACACTTGAAAAAGAAAATGCTGATGCACTGAGGCACTGGACAGAAACATCAAGAAAATCTTGCAAGCAGCAGGAATAGGAAGGAATAGGAATAGAGAGCAGGGAGGAATAGGGTTGTAGACTGGTCAGGGGCCAAGTGGGCACCCAAGCAGCCAGGGCTATTTAGCTAGCTCCACCTAGTAGCCTAGACCTCATTTTAAAGAGAGCTGGTCTCTGGAAGAACACAAGATCCATCTGATTTATAATCTAATCTTCTAAAGACGTTCACGGCATATAAACTCTTCCATGGAAACCTATCTGCAGAATGATCCGCATGCCAGATGCCTTGATTTAATTAGACCATATAATATCCTTAGTTATGTTTAAACATCTGACCCCTGCTAACAAGATTGAGTACTTCAAAGATGGGTGAATCATTTTTCATTCCAGAGCGAAGGAACATCAGAAGAGCCAAATTTACAGCGAGAACCCAATGATGTCCCCTTGGCCAGTGCCTTTACCATTTTCACTGACCTTAGAAATGACCACATCGCCAATTAAGTAATCTCTTCCAAACAGCAGGATGGTGTTGCCCAGATTCCCGATGGACCCTGAAGAGGATCCCACATGAAAGAACATCCCAGCCAAGGCTTTTGTGCTGGTTCAGAGAAAAATGATGCACATTGACCACGTTTCCATGGCATTTTAAATGCTCTCTGCCGGGAAGCAAAGACAGACCTGCACCAGTTCCACCAGCACAAAGCTCCTTTCCACGTTTGAGAAGTCTGAATGCACCAATAACTAATATTTGGTCTTTGTACCAAATACCATTTGGATAACATACCATTGTGGGATTCATATTTGCCAACACCTCATTTCTTCTGGCCTCTCTCGATGCAGAGTGAAGAGGAACAAGGTTCACGCACCAGCAATGGGAACAGAAAAGCCTCCTAGAGTTGTTTGCGTTGGCACAGCGGGTTTCACTGACATCTTTGCATCATTCATAGTCTACGATGCATGAAATATTTCGGGTTATCGCTAAACCGAAAGTTCATGGACCAAACCCAAAGTTCACTGAACACCCAGCAAGAGGGAGCAGACACTGTCTCAGGCTACCGCCTTAAAAATAGTTCTCAACTTTCCAATTTCACAGATGGCCTTTAGGTTACAGTTTTGGTTTGAATAATGGGTGATTCGGGCAGGACATTCCCATCAGGAAGACCACGAAGATGCTGAAGCTGCCAGGGAAAGAGCAGCTGTGAAGGTGCAGATGACCCACCTCCAGACTGGTGGCGGTTGCCAACAAAGGTAAAGAAGAACCTATCCTTTGATGCTTTAAGGCTTTAAGAGACTTGTGCTAATGGAGGTTGGTAATTCCAGGAGCTGATATTCGGAGTGGAAGTATCTGGAACTGGAAATCTCCGCTTTCCTAGGTAGTGTTTATAGGAGGCTTTATTTGTTGCTTTGATGAAGATAAGGACTTTAAACAACAGAAAGTCTCACAACACATTTAGTATAAAGCAAAATTCCTTTCCAGCTCAACCAGAAGCATCTGGAGGTGCACGTCCAAGCGCACCTTAAGTGGTGTTGAGATGTGAGGAAGATCTGCGTTAACACAGCCACAAAGGTTGAAAGAATGCAGCATCTCAAGACAGAACCAGGCTTTCCACGGCCCAACAGCTTCGTCCTGTCCAGCAGTGCCTGCTCAGAGATGCCACCAGCACCAGCACACAACCAAGGCTTTGGTGTATGTCCTAATCAAGACCAAGACGCAGCTACGGTTCATTATTTGAAAATAAAAATTAAAAAAAGTTCAACTACATTAAATATCGCATCACGAGACGTTCCCCTACAGCCAACATCATGGAATAACATTGATACCATCAAATATAAGACAAAACTTTCAGAAGCTGCTTTCCTACCGATAGGAAATGTTCAGTTGCTGAAATTTTCCAAAATTAAGACTTGTTGGTAAAAACTGTGTTTTGTGGGAAATGAAATAAGGGATGAATCTATTATTACATTCCAACTGCAAACAAAAGCAGGCTGAGAAAGGCCAGAAACACCCACAAAACAATCCACCCCACTCCCTACGCCTCCTTAATCTTCTGTGCCTCCAACTGGCACCACAGCTCGCAACGCCGTAAGTGATACCACTACATGGAGCTTACAGCCCTCAGTGCTTTTGAAGTGATTTCTTAATTTAACTTCCAATTTATGAAGGCATTTTACCATCCTTCAACTCTCATTTTCTCTGAGCAAACACAGATCCCACTTTGCAAGACTTTAAATAAATGGATGTCGCCAAATTATTAAAATTAAAGGCAAGTGCGGAGTTGGCCAAGCGAATCATGGCTGGAAACCAGCTTCCCAAATTCCCTTAGTGGCTTTCAGATGATTGTGGAAAGATGCCATCAGAGAAAACGCTGTGTCTGCAAGCATCACCTCACCCTGGTATGTTTGGAAAAGCTTCTAGAAAGCCTGTGCCACGGGGAGTGGACCGTGTACAGATCGTACATCATCCTGCTACCTCCTGGGGGTAGCCATTCATCAACACAAATGGCTGCCCTCCTCCATCTTACCCACCTTGGCTTTATTTTTCTAACTTCCTAGCCACAGAAGCATCCTATGAAAATACTGCTTATTCCTGGGGCTCGCAGGTACTTACCACCTGCCACTGCTCCAAGCTTGAGGCAAAGGTTGACCTGCACCTTGACGTAACTCCCAGCCTTTGCTAAACACACATTTGACCGGAAAAACGTGAATTTTTCCAGCTTTTCACCCAGGTGCAGTGTGTTTGGCTGGCAGTTTCTGGGGTTGGATGCTTTGCTACTTTCGGAGGCTCAGGATCGTGGAGGAGCCGTGGCCAGGCAGAGTGAGGCTGCCTGATTCTCTGTTGGAAAGACACACTGTGTGTTTTACAAACACCAGATGCTTGATGATAGGAAAATAAAGCATACTTTCCAGTAAACAAAAGCAGAGCTCGTTTGTCTCTGAAGCATAAACAAACAAAAAAGTGGAAAAAAAAAAAAATAATAAAGTGCAAAACAGAACAGTACGAATCATCGTATGAAAGTGCTGAACCAGCAGGAAAGGCGCGTACCTGGAGATGCTCTCGGGGGGCTGCATCCTCCCTTCCCTCGTGCAGGGCTGAGTGGGTGCAGGAGCCAGGCACCCCGTGTGTCTCTCAGGCACGTCACAGGTAAAACCCCAGACCTCATCTTTTAATTCCAGATTGCAACTTGCAGAGGACAGAGGGGCCATTCGTTTCTTTGGGAGGGGAAGCAAGCCCGAAGGAGCTGATAGTTTCTATCCCTCTGGTGACACCCCACCTGGAGCACCGTGTCCAGCTCTGGAGTCCTCAGCACAGGAAGGACATGGACCTGTTGGAACGGATCCAGAGAAGGCCACAAAAAGATGCTCAGAAAGCTGGAGCATCTCTCCTAACGAAGACAAGCTGAGAGAGTTGGGGTTGTGCAGCCTGGAGAAGACTCGACTCCAGGGACACCTTATAGCCCCCCTCCAGTACTTAAAGGGGGGCTACTTAAAGGAGAGCTCTTTGTCAGGGAGTGGAGTAATAAGATGAGAGGGAACAGTTTTAAACTGAAAGAGAAGAGATTTAGATTAGATATTAGGCAGAAATTCTTTGCTGTGAGGGTGGTGAGACCCTGGAAGAGGTTGCCCAGAGAAGCTGTGGCTGCCCCATCCCTGGAG
>JAOWAV010000073.1:37790328-37805508 GCA_028571045.1 Scolopax bukidnonensis
CTTGGAGCAACCTGCTCTGGTGGGAGGTGTCCCTGCCCAGGGCAGGGGGTTGGAACTGGATGATCTTTAAGGTCCCTCCCAACACAAACCATTCTATGATTGGGAACAGCAGCACAAAGATGTCCTCACCAAGGCACCCCACTGCAGGGTCACGGGTACCAATTGCGGGGGGGCTACTGCAGGAGTCCAGGGGGTGATGCACTGGGAGGCAGGACAGGGGTCACTTCTGAGCTAGAGGAATACAAAGCCTGCAGATGTTAGAATTTCAAATCAGGCCTTGTTTCCCTTTGTCTTTTTAATCACCACCTCCATAATTTCAAAGGATTTGATTGTTTTCTTCCAATTTAGGAGAAACTCTCTTTCTGCCTTTAGAGGAAATGTTGGCATCAGCTCGGAGAAACACCTCCCAAGGGAAAATAGCAGGGATCCTAAAAAAGGGACTGTGCCCTTGAGTGGAGATAGCCACAGGGACTCAGCCCTCAGGTACCCAAAATGCTCTTTCTGTCACCTGATCTAAGAAAAAATGTAAATTATCCGGGTGTTGTAGATGGAGACTGCCCATGTGCTAAGCCCCAGGAAGAACAGAGCAACCATCAGAAACGCTTGCAGCTTAAGCTTGTAGGGAGTCTTCCAACGAAAAAATGGGGGGAAAAAAAGGAAAAAGGAAAAAGGAAAAAGGAAAAAGTGAATTGATAAGAATCAAAATGTTCTGAGGAATGACACCGACCTCAGAGTGTCCTCAGAGTTTCATGCCCGGACAAACCAAGGCCTACGTTTCCAGACCTGGGTACAAAGTAAGGAGGCATAGAAATGAGAAATCTGAAGAACCTTCTTCCTCCTCTTTTGAAGGACCAGGTGGGAAAGCCAAGAGCTTTGGGCTGCTCTAACCAGCAGCAGGTGAGAGCAGCCACCTTGCACTGGCAGAAGCATCCCCAAGGAAAAGGCTCTGCTGAGAGGACACGCAAGCTTGGGAAAGAGTTGGGGGGGGGGGGGGGAGAAAAGGGGGAGCTCCTTTGAAATTCACACCAATTCACATGACATTTTGGGTTGTTTGGCTGCCATATATCCATCCCAAAAATTGGCCAGGGGTGGGGTGGCAGGAATTGGCAGGAAAACGGTGCCCAGTCCCTGCCTGCAACCCCTTTGGAGGCATCACAGTTCTCCGGCCCCCTCCAGTGGCTACAGAACAGGCAAGAGGAGTCAACAAGAGCCTCAGAGGCCAGCAGGATCCCAGCAGGTAAATAATTAGGCCAGGTAAATATAAATAATTAGGCAACCAGACACACTCCCGTGCTGGAACATCTTTCTTCAGCTGAACAGGGACCCCCAGCCCCACCACAGACACTCACCTGCTGGGCACAACCACACCACCAGAAGACCACCTTGAAGTGGGACCCTCTCACCTCTCTTCTGTCCTGGGCAAGTTCTTTACGCCGTTTTCTTCACCAGAACAGGAAAGGGAAAACAGGTGGTGTACCTGAAAAGCCAGTTTTGGTGTAAAAAGTGGTTTACTTGTTTTTTTGGTTGGGTTGTGTTGGTTTTTTTTCTATCCCCCAAATCACTTCAACCCAACAGATGCTGTTCTTCTGCCTTTTGCAAAACGCCCAAAGAGCAGTAAATTCTATTTGGGTACCAGCATTTCATGCTTTGGAAATCCCCTATAGCAACAAAGACAAGAAAAAAAAAAAAAAAAAGCCCACATGCAAAAGGACTGCTTTGGATCTGCTTTGCTTATTACAGATCTGTCTCGGTTCTTTAAGCATTTTCCAAATCTTGTTATCCCATCTCCACCCGTGCTCACAGCGAGGCCACACAACGCACACTTTACATATTACGCACAAATATAATAGGGCATCCTTCAACATAGGGGATGTATACTCCAAAAATGTTTAATTTCCCACCCACGACCTCACGACACTCCTTTATTCCTCCATGTTGTCTGAGCACGCCCCACGGACAGCAAGGAAAAGAATACCTTTAACAAAAGAGAGGGTTTTGCTACGTCGGGGGAAAAAGGAGAAGTCTGAGCTAAGGCAAAAATAAATGCTGTTTATATAGTGTGAAGATAAATAACATGCACACATTACTCAGGCTTCATATTGGAAGACTCTCGTTTCTTGGCTTTAAAAGAGATGGCCAGAAGATGCAGGTTTTGGCCCTAAGGGACAGGAGACCAAGGTCTACCTAATCATGAATCTATTTTGAGATTATCATCTCTCCACAATGAAAACTCCAGGTCATCTAAGTCTCCATATTAAACCACTTCACTTAGGCAAAGCTGGGTTTGCAGAACCTCAGCAACCAACGTCCCCAGGTTCTTACTCTATCAGTAGTCGGTGCACTTGCAGCTTAATATTATGAGTTGTCCCCCTAAGTTGGACTTGGTTCAAGCCCTCAAACCAAAAGACAGACCATACAGGTTTAACACTGAGACCTCTGCAGGAGGCACAGCCCCTAAGTTAAGATGGGAGTTGGATGGGTAGCCCAGGGAAAACATCTCCTGCACTTCAAAGCTTTGATTCTGCAAACGTCCAAGTGATTGATGAACTTCAAGCTTGTCTGCTATTGGGTTGGGGCAACCATCCTTTGACCTGTGGATCAGGGGGTGGAGATATCCATGGTAAGAGAAATCCTTTGGACTCCACATCAGTTTAAGATTCATGTAGTCCTTCAAGCCCAAGGTCAGAAGAACCACCCATACACACAGAGGCCAAAGTTTGCACCCACAGCATGGCTTGAGCTTAACAGTGGGACCTACAAAGGAACCATACCAGGAGCAGGTATTGATTCTGTGTGTGGGAAGAGTGTGCTCTGCACAATTCCACTCCCATGGCAGTTAGAGGCCTCCTTCAAGTACTGGGAGGCTGCTAAAAGGCTTCCCTGAAGCCTTCTCTTCTCCAGGCTGAACAACCCCAACACTCTCAGCCTGTCTTCACGGGAGAGCTGCTCCATCCCTGTGATCATCTTCATTGCCCTCCTCTGGACTTGCTCCAAAAGGTCCTTCCTGTGCTGAGGACTCCAGAGCTGGACACAGTCCTCCAAGAAGAGTCTCACCAGAGCAGAGTAGAGAAGCAGGATCACCTCCCTCAACCTGCTGGACACGCTTCTCTTGGTTCAAAAAACCAAATACTGAAGCTTCTATAATTAAAATTGTTAAGAGGTCATCTGCAGAGGCATAGCTTTAGCCATGTCCTCAAGTTACATCAGGCACTGAGTTAACAACTAAATTCTCCAAATTTCTTCGGGCCACCCTCCATCCCTCATACCAGGACATTTCACCATAGTTCTTTCCAGGGGGAGCCAGCTCTCCCCAGAGGAGCACAGGCCTTCCACATTCACCCTACCACCTTCACCCAAAAGGCACTATTGGGTGACCAGTTTGAAAAACTGTATGAACAAGTAAAAATCAAGGGGGGGAAAAGCAGACCCAAAGAAGCTGTTGCCACAGCATTTTCTCGAGACAACCTCCCTCATTTTCTGCATCTGTACACTGGAGTTAGAGAGTATGTTTGGTCCTGCAAAACATTATGGTTCCACCACCAAGGTGACAAGAGGCTTTATAACCTGTTTGCATCTTTCAGGCGTGTTAACACTCCTATAAAGCAAGCAACTCTCAGGCAACGTGCTCATGGGCTGCCCTGGCCTCCAGCACGGAGAAAACCTAAACCATCTGCAAGCCTGAAAACAAACCAGGGCACAACTGCTGCCTTCTCACCTTCAAAGCAATGCCTACAGCTTCATGGCCCTGCCATTGTATCTCACCTGATGAGGGTTTTGAAGGTACCGAGTGTAACCCCCACGCTTTAGGCTTGTTCAGCAGTGCAAACTTTGCCACCTTATGCTAAGATCAGTCAGCAATGTAAGGGGCCAGCTGGACCTTCCAAGCCTGGCCATGGAATTGAAATAACAGGGAACAATCTTGGGACCCTGTTTTTCCCGCCCCACCTCCTTCTCTGAAAGCATCTTGGAAAGGCACATGTTCTTCAGGCAGGTAATAAAACATACAAGAAATCCACCACTGCTCACCAAACTTCACCCGAAACGTATCCCGTTGTGGGAGGACCAGCAACTGAACTGTGATTTTTGCATTTATTTATGCCTCTGGAAAAAGAACGTTTTGTAACTGGTGTAAAGACCTATGGGGCGAGCCCACGGGGCAGCCTTGAGGATCTGCTTCTATAGTAGCACGACAACCAGGGCTGTCAGCCAAAGCCATCTGAAACTGAAACACAAGCTGGCTTCAACCACCCCACTTCCCCAACCACAGGAGGTCAAGGAGAAGAGCAACCAAAGCTAGATGCCATACCCAGGAAGGACTGTCTTACTGTCCTTGCTTTTTCACGCTCAGCTCGCAACAAGAAGTTCCTAGGCACTGATATCATAAATAAATCCCCAACAAATTCAGGATCACACGGGGAAAAATACCCTTACCAACTGCAAATGGGCATGGGAAGAACACCTGGCAAAGAAAAATTGTCCAAAAAAAAAATCAACTTATAACACAGGGACTTAGAAAGAACTCGGATCAGTAAAGGAAAAGCAAGTACTAATTATCACCTGGGGTTTTAGACAAGCTCCTGAGGAACCATCCTCTCTGTCCTTCTAAAGTTGCTATTTTGACAATGTTTCCTGTACAATGATCATGTCACTACCCTTAAGGAGCTGTCTGACCCTGAGATGCCCATGAAAGGCATCTGCAAAGTTGTGACACGAAGGTAAAGCAACATAGAGCCACGGGGAACGAAAGAAACCTGGGCTCCTGGTTGCAAAAACTGCATTTAGAAGCACATATCCTCCTACATCTTCACGAAAAGGCCTAAAATGTCTTTTCTTCTCCCTTTCCCACAATGCTGGTAAGAAGCTGTATGCAAACAAAAAGAACTATGAAATGGATCCGGGAGGGTTTTCTCTCGTTATACTGCCATCGTGGGATATGGAGTGAAAGACAGATGGGAAGTTCCCTTTCTATGTGCTGTGTATCTTTAGCTGCTTTACTGGACTTTCAAGAACACCATAATCACATTGCAAGTCTAGAGCTCATTTTGGGTGCCTTTTCTTCATAACCACCCGGGTACATTCACAGGCATTGTACCAACAACCACCCGGCATATCAACGCAACAGTTTAACTTAGCAACCCTCCACTGTTGCTTCTGGTCGCCCCCAAATATTCAAACCCACTTTTGTAGCAAACAGGAGGTTTAATTTAGCCATTACTTTTTGAAAAGTATACCCCAGAGCTCTTTCGGGCTCACACTTTGGCTTCATCCGAGCGTGACACTCCTTGTCCCACCACCCCTGCAGTGGGCGACCAAACCAGATGGATCTCATCCCCACAACGCTGCTGGGTGGCTCTCAGCTTCCAGAGGTGAAACCACCTTCTCCTCTTCTCTCCACGATGGCAGTGGTCACCACCAGAGCCAGTCCCAGGAGAAGGACCCAGCAGCCCTTGCCCAGTCCATCACAGTGCTGGGGCTGGGGGTGGAGAGCTGCTGCCAAAGAAGATCCAGTGGACAAAGAATTGGGACAGGGCATTCTCTGCCCCTCTCATGGGGCCTCAGCACCAAGGTGCGTGTAGCACAGAGCAATAAAAGAGGTAGAATCATAACAAACAGACATGAGCTAACAAGCTATGGGATATATTGTATTTGCTCACATAACAGCCACGCACACACTTAGCGGCCTCGTTGCCCAAGAGATCACCAGTTTGATACCCAGTAGCTTCAGAGCAGACAACACAAAACCACTGCACCCTAAATTTGGAGGGGAAAAATCAGGCAGGGCAGGGGACGATGTGCACTCCATGAGCAATACAGTATTTCACTGCAGGGGCAGGGTTAGGCTTGGCACCCAGCTTCGTCAGAGCACTCCTCCCTTTACCAAATCAAACCGTCCCGGAAAGCAGCCAGTTGCCCTTTTTAAGTGTGTTCATGAAGTAAAAATTGTTTAATGGGGTCTGGGATGGGAAGGATGTGGATGAGATCCAGACGAGATTTGCCGAGTATTCTTCGTACAGCTATGCGGCAGAGGGACAGGAGGCTCCGGGGGCGGCCTGCAACAAAGAAAACACAGAAAAAACTACTGAGGGACGGGGAGAAAATGAGGGATAATGGCTCCGGCTGACAGGAAAGGAGCCAACCCCTCCTTCTGCATGCCACGGCCACAGCCACGGCCACCTCCTCTGCAGCAAAGGGACCCCAGGAGCGTGAGGAGGCCATCTTGCTGGCCAAAGATTTGGAGCGACAACAGCTGCAGTTGGGAAGGGCAAGCTGGAGACTGCATGGGGTTGTGACCAGGGAGCCAGTCCCTGCTGGCTCAGGAACCCTGAGAAGGTTCAAGAGATCACTGCCAAATCCACACCAGGGGAGGAAGTGAGAGGGCTTTAGACTATTGGGATCATTTTTAAATTACGGGGACTTTATTATTGGTCTAAACCATCCCTCAGCATTCAGCAGCACCGATGGCCTGCTCAGGCCTTATCCCAACGTTCTTTTAAGGACTTCTTTTGAATTCGTGGAGAGCTCTTTCAGCGCTGGGACAAAAGGATGGTGGTATCCTTGTTGATTCAGGAACTGGACCTTCAAGGCACCACTCCATTATCCTACATGCTCCACCTGAGCAGTCCCATTTGTCTTCTAAACCTAGGCTTAATGGAAACCACCTGCTCCAGTTTACGTGCGCCCCTTCTCAGCAAAAACCCAGGCAGGTTCAAAAACCAGGCATATGCAAAGCTGAGTAACTCCGGGGTGGGGGCTGAGGGTTGTAGCCCACATCCTGAATCCCTTTGAAACCTCTCTGGAGTTTGAGAGGGAAACCTAACTTCCCACCCTGCTGCAAAGAAAGCCTCCTCCACCCGCTGAACCTCGTGGATTTACGAGGTGCTGCTCTTGCTGGAACAAGGGTGCGCATCGCACTCGTGTTGCTTTTGTGATAGAAAGAAAAGAAGTCGCAGATAAATTTAAGCATGTTCAAGTCTGAGGGTCTGTTTTACTGCTCTTTTAACTCATTTGCTTCCTAGAGGATGTTAAATTCCAAAAAACAGCTTCTTCCTGCTTTTTTCCACCCTCATCCGAGCTCCCTCCTGCCGCTTGTTACCACTGTTTGTGACTTGACTTCTCAAGAAGATCTCTTGTGTCCCCCCCTAGGACCCCCCCTAGATCACAGGATCTGTCAGGAATGGCAAGGGGACATCTGTACGGCTTTGGAGAACCAGGCCTCACTGGGTATGCCCTAACTCAACTGTGGTCTGCAGACACAAAGCCCAGCTCTGAGAGGCCCACGCCGCCTGACATTGCCTCAGGCTGCTGAGGACACTGCCAGGCAATGGGAAAGAGCTGGGAGAAAGATGAAAAAAGCAAAGTTACAGAGGTAAACGAAGGGCTCGAGAGGGGAAACCCCACACGGACCTACGAAATGGAGCGCAAGGAGAAGAGTCTAACTGGGGGCTTATGGGGAAGTCACTGGGTTGAGTCAGCAGTGTTGGCAGAGCTGGAGGCAGGCAGAAGCTCAGCAGCACCCAGGATCCGTGCCAGGGAGCTGTAGAGGTCAGCCCCACAGTCTTCTCCTGCCTGGCCAGCACCAGCTCTTTAGGAGCCACACCACGGGTGGCTAAGTCCTTAGTGCTTAGCTTAACAGCTTGATGCACCCCAGCTAGCTTTTTGTGTCTCTCTGTGTCAGAATTGCTTTGCACTTTTCAGTTAGGTATAACCTCTTTACACAATCTCTTTGCATTTGGTTGGAGGCATCTGGACAACCAGACCCAAAAGAGGATGGTAACACCTACCCTGCCACCTTAACAGCTCCTGACTACCAAAGAAACTCTCCAAAGAGTTCTTCTAGATAAAACCAGTGCCACTTCAGTAAATCAAAGCCACTTACCCCTTGCTTCTTTGAACACCTCCAGAGCCTCAGGGTTGACTTTGACCCTTCCCATGGATTCAACTCCCAGGGCTTCCATTTTCACCAGGTTCAGGTTGGCTCCAAAGTCAATCAAGAGGTGGACGAAGGCCGCTTCACAGCCATGCCGCAGGACAGCGTCCATCACACACACCGGGGAGCCCCGGGAGAAGCCTTGGATGTTGATGGGCCCACAGCAGTTAAAATCCGGGTTGGCTCCTGCCTGGAGCAGCAGCTGGAAGCACTGGAGGTTGTGGTAGGCAGCGCTGATGTACAAGGGGCAGACCACCAGCGTGGTGAGGGGCCGCAGCGAGAGGCTGGGGACCCGGGAAGCGAGGTGGTGATTGACGTCCACGTCGGCGCCATACCTGAGAGGGTGAGAGAAGAGCAAAGTTTTGGAAACAAGGGCAACAGCACCACAACCACACCCCAGGGTGACAAACTGGCAGGGAACGGGACTGAAGGACACCTGCAGCACCCTGTCTTTAGCACCTCTGGGGTCCACCACCCAAGAACCACCCATACCTACCTGAGAGGGGCCTGGTAGCGCTTCTGAGGAGGGACGGCCTATCCAGCATGGTCTGATCTTCAAGAAGCCAAGTTGTTTCTCTGCCCACAACAGCCCAGGCTTGGGAGAGAGCAGCTGAGGAACATCCTTCCTTGCCCTCCTGAAGGATGTGCCTTAGCACAAGGGACGTCTCAGCCCTGAGCCAGCACCATGTAATGTTGGATGCTAATGAGCCAGCTGGGGAACGGGGATGTTTCCAAATGACTCAGATGAAGAGATGCAGTGAAGTAACTTCCCCACCAGGACAAACCAGGCCAAAAAGCAATACAGGCAATCGATCTGCCTGCCACAGGCAGCAGGGAAATGGAAACAGAAATCTCTGCTCAACAGGGAAATGTCTACGACAAAATCCTACTTCCCAAAGGAGATGAGGTGGTTGAAATCCCATCAGAAATCCCATCAAGGAGTCAAAAAGAGGCTTTCTCCCCACCAATCAGCTCAGCTGAAGGGATGTACCCACTAACTCTAAGCATGCAGGAAACTGGAAAAAGACAAAATAATGGTGTCAGACCTTCCTCTCTCCCCATCCATCCTACATAGTTCCACTCTCAGGTTACAGATGATACCAGATACTGCACGAGAGATTACAGTTCACTGGCCAGCACTCCAGGAACTGAAGGGGAGACTCACACAAACCTCTCGAGCCTTTTTTCAACTGGGTCCTGCCTCACTCTACCCCCCAGAGAATCCCATAGCCCACATCTTCATCACATCCCAGCTGCTCCATAAGCCCTGCAGCCAGAAGAAAGAGGGCTTGGACTCGCTGTGGTGTGGAGAAGGCATGTGAGCAGGCTAGAGTGGACAGTGGACATCAGCATCATCATCAAACACAACTTAGTGCCCACTTTCTGGGAAGTAAGGATGGCACTAAGCTGTGAATGAGCAAAAAACAAGGCTTATTGGCTTTGGTTCTTTTCATGATTTTATTTTTTTTTTGGAGGAAATGAAGAGTGTGGCCAAATAAACAAGAGCAAAAAGGCTGTGTCGTTCTCTGGAAAAGCATGGAATTTGAAAAATGATAATGCTGTGGGAAGAAAAGATGGCAGAAATAAGCATTTCTTTCCCCCAGGCTGGGTAACACCCAAGCACTGGGGACACCAACTCCATCTATTTCACATGCAACTTGGACAGGAACAAGGAGGACAACAACACAGATCAAGCAAAGCCTTGTCCCTTCTCCACACAGAGTCCACCTCCCAAAATTGCAGACTGAGCACTCCAAGAACTAGTTTTTTCTATCTTTATAGATTATATCTTATTCTGTTCCTTTCTGCAGTTGATAAACCAAACAAGGAAACCACCCGTGGACAAATTCTGCCCCATCTTTTGGGGACTTTTGCAGCA
Organism: Scolopax bukidnonensis; assembly: GCA_028571045.1. Lineage (NCBI taxonomy): Eukaryota > Metazoa > Chordata > Aves > Charadriiformes > Scolopacidae > Scolopax > Scolopax bukidnonensis. The sequence goes on from JAOWAV010000073.1 coordinate 37,800,135, forward strand.
CTTTGCTCCATCTCCATGACTTTACCTTCACAACTTCATGTGTTAGAGCACAGAGGGGAAAAAAAAAAAAAGAAAAGCTGTGTGTTCTCCACACATGTTCCCTGTAGGTAAACAAAACCCTTAAAATCAGACTAAATGAGCACTTGGGTACTCATTTGTGCTGCTTTTGTAGGGCTGTTGTATGGTCCTGACCAGACAACAGGTACACCTTTCATTTCAGTTCTTCATTATCATCATCATTATCATCATCATTAGGAAAATAATATACACCCTGGCAATAAAACCATAAATATTTCCTCCAGCCATCTGATAAACTGGAGTGCCATTCCATAGCTATGTCTGTATTTACTATCCATGGATACAACTGCTCCTATTGCTTGCTTAGCTGGTCCAGCAAGCGTGGTAGGATTCAGGATTCCTCATCGTGCTACCATATGACTAAAAAAAAACCAAACAATAAACCAGGTGAAGTTTTAGACATCTGCAGCAAGCCAAAACTGGGCTGGGCTTTCTTTGCAGGACACTGAGGCTCTCTCGAGCTGAATTCACTGAAATATTTCCTTATATCTCAGTAAAGGCGTCTTCCTCATTGCATTCTCCCTGCCAAATCTTTTAAATCCACATTTTTAAAATCTCCGAGTGAGATTTGTAACCTAGGACTGCATTTTTAAAGCAAGCAACTCTGACCAGATCTGTGAAATCCGTACTCTGAGATATTTGAAATTTTGGGCAATCTGACAATTTGGTATTAACTTAGCAGCCTTGGGAGAGACATTGTCTAATAAAAAGATATTGGACAAACTCCAGTTAATTTTTAATCCTGAAAGGTTTCCAAAATCTCCCTTTTAATATTGCTGGCAAGGCATCCCAAGGAGGAGACACATAAATCAATGCATCGGGTCTCCAAATGGTGCTGCTGAAACACCATTTGCTACAATTCACCCTGCTTTAGTGAATAGATCAGGGAAGATTCTTGGGAATGCTGCACGTGAGCTGAACCCTGTACCAACAAGCACTCGGGCAACGGGGACGTCCTTGTCTGACCTTGCTGAGAAAGGAGCAAGGAGGAGGGACCACCTCCCCTTCTTTCTACTTGCCTTGCCACAGTCCACTGCTAGACCTTCAGCCCACCCACTGTTGGTGCTGCAGAGGAAGTTTCCTGAGGGACAGGAGGTCACCAGCCACCACTAAGGTTACTGCTCATCACCTCTTAGTAATGGCCATCACTCCCTGCCCCAGAGATGCCACCCCCTCGATGGAGCTGTGTGTGCATCAGGTATCTGGCAAGGGGAGACTGAGCCACCTGGCATGGAGGGTGCCCTAGTGATGGGTAAACACCAGGCACTGTCTGTCCTCCCACTGACAGAAGATGGTCCGAGCAGCAGAGCTAGAGATGCGTTTCCAAACAATTTTTGGCTCCCTGGCAGATCCACCTCACTCATAAATTCATCCAGCGGTGTGGACCTGGCAGTCGAGATGGAGACGGTGGAGAAAACAACTTTGCAAGATTTGGCTCTGACTAAATAATGGATGGCAAGCTCAGAAAAGGAGACTCCTCTCTTGGGCTTTGTCTTAGGACACAGGAGTCACACAGGAGGGCACAGACCTGTTGCCAGGGCCAAGTGATGGAGAAGACAAGGATGTCTCTTTAGCCATCTCTCCACCCTCTCACTTGCCTCCTGGCCAGCTTCACCGAGCTTGTGGAGGCACTGGGCACGGGAGGAGGGAAGGGATGCTCTGAGCCCCATGGGGGAGAAGATCCCAAGGGAATAAGAGAGGGAGGTAGAGGAACTCTTCTGCCCACCAGGATCATCTCCAGCTTGTACCCAAACTCTCACCTGATCAGTTCCTGGAGGATGTCTGCTCGGCCCACGCGTGCCGCGTGGTACACAGGGGTGCTGCGGTGGTGCCGGCTGCCGTTGGGGTCAGCTCCAGCTTCCAGGAGGATCTTGGCACACTCCAGGTGCCCGTTGACCACAGCTACGTAGAGGGCGGTCTGCCCCTTCACGTCCACCAGGTCGATCTCAGCCCCTTGGCGGAGGAGGAAGTCAACGCAGGGCCCGTGGCCGGCGGTGGCAGCGATGCGCAGGGGCGTGCAGGGCAGCCAGCCACAGCACCACACCGACTTCTCGTTGATCCGGCTGCCATTGGGGGTGAAAAGCATTGGGTCAGAGAAGGCTTCCTACCACCTTGCACCACCCCACCGACCCCAGCCCTGGAGAAGGACGCTGGGAATATCTCCCTAATTGCTCCCTTGAAGCTTTTCCTCCTCAGTTCTGGGCTCCCCGGTTCCAGAAGGACAGGGACCTGCTGGAGAGGGTCCAGCAGAGGGCTACAAAGAGGATGAGGGGTCTTTGAGCATCTCTCTTATGAGGAGAAGCTAAGGGACTTGGGTCTTTTTAGTCTGGAGAAGGCTGAGGGGGGGATCTGATCAAAGCTTATCAATACTTAAAGGGAGAGCATCAAGAGGATGGGGCTGGTCTTTTTTCAGTGGTGCCCAGGGACAGGGCAAGAGGAAATGGGTACAAACTCAAATAGAAGAAGCTCCACCTCAACATGAGGAGGAACTTCTTTCCTGTGAGGGTGGCAGAGCCCTGGCAGAGGCTGCCCAGGGAGGTGGTGGAGTCTCCTTCTCTGGAAACGTTCAAACCCACCTGGACACCTTCCTGTGGGACCTGCTCTGGGTGGACCTGCTTTGGCAGGGGGTTGGACTAGATGATCTCCAGAGGTCCCTTCCGACCCCATGGGATTCTGGGATTTGTGGCACTTTACAGCAGCCTGGAAAAGCTCCTGCCAATAACCTGACTAGGCACTACAAATAGGTAGCCAGAGATTACCTATGTACCAGGGCTTTATCTCAGCTCTGCTGTGTCAAGAGCTGCACGTAAGCACAATAAGGGACAAACCCTGCCTCAAAACTCAGTCAAAATTGCCAATTAAAAAAAAATAAAATATATTCCCTAATCCCTTTTTTTAAAGGGAGACGTCCAAAATCTACAGTGACCAAGCTGGGGACCACCACAGCTTAATTTCAAGCTGCTCCAAAGGGGGCAGAAGGTTGTCAAAGCAGCAAGGAACAAGGAGGAGGGCACGGGAGAGGTGGGTATACATCCATATCACACCACTGACCACGACCACACTCAGCCAGGCACCACGGGATGACATAAACACAAATCCAGGGAAACTCAGCCCTGCCAGCAAGGAGTAAGACTGGGAGGTGGGGCCACCCTGCACTGAAAAGCATAACTAGGTCATTAGCATCCTTGTTGGAGGGTTGGACTGGCCTAATTTCCAAACTATCAAAAGAGCTGTGGCTGACGGCTGCTTAGATCCCCTCTGAAATAACCCATAATATTCATCACGCTCATCCAGATCTCAGGTTAGCCCTACCAATCTCATCAACATACAGACCTTGCTCCCAAATTCTCTTCAAATCACCATGGGTACCATCTTAGCAGGGATACACAGAGAGGAAGGGATTCCTTTAAGGCCAGCGTAGGCTGGAGAAACCGCTCTTCAACCAGCCCAGCAGTGGATTTGCTCTTCTACCTCACTCCACACAGGGCAAAGCAGGTTTTATACAGCACGTTTACAGAGTATGCTATTTTTTTCAGCCATATTTTAGGACAAGGAGTAGTATAAACCACCACATCAAGCCTTCAGCTGTCAAGTCTTATGATAAAAGTGCTCCCTTTAACCTGGGAGGTTTGGGGAATCTCCACCCCATACTTACCCCCAAATTCAAAGAAGTCACTTCTCTGCTCAATCCATCACCTGTGTGATGGTGCTGTGGGTCCAGCACCAAACCCATCAAACTTTGCTTTTTCCTGCAGGGAAGGATGCCTGGACCTGCTGCCACAGGGTTCCCATGCGGCATGAGACAAAAAATAAGGCAAAAAATCTCAGACCAAGGGACTGAAGAGCCCCAGCTGCCCAGGGGGCCGAAAGAGGGGCTGGGTCACTCTCACTTTTGCTGAAAGGACACCTTTTTTTTTTTTTTTTTTGAGGCTGAAAGACATTCTGCACTCTATGCAGTTTTCTCCACAGTGCAGGAAAATTAATCAAACTATCCCCACGGTCACAGACTTAGCACAGGGCAGATTTTGTAACACAGGGTGTTTTAGATTTATATATGACGGCAATCCTTCTTTTTTTTTTTTTTTTTGTATGTTTTTCCCATTACACACAGGCTCCTGTTTTCATGGCATTACGCTTCCACCCCGATCTGAAAAGAACTTGTGGATGGCCACCGCACGCTCGCAAAGTGGCCGACTGGAGGGACCAGGGAGGGATGATTTTGGGGGGGCGAGTGGAGCATCCTGGATAGGATGGGGCTTTGAGCAACCTGGTCTAGCGGGAGGTGTCCCTGCCCAGGGCAGGGGGGGTTGAAACTCGATGATCTTTAAAGTCTCTTCCAACCCAAACCGTTCTATGATCCCCCCAACTTGACACCCTGTTCCTAAAAATACAGCAGGGGGAGGGGGGGGTTGCTCCAAAAGCAGCAGGCCATGGGGATGGCGTGGGGTCAGCAGCTTCTGGGGAACCACCAGCCGAAAAAGCAGGACCTCGCACCCTTGGCCTGGGGAGGGTCTCCAGAGCCAGAGGGGGCGAGGGGGGGGACAGGCAGGACAGGGTGTGAGAAGCCCCCCCTCACCTTTGGAAGCTCTCCTCTTGCAGCAAACTCTGGAGGGTGGGGAGGTCCCCCACGTAGGCCGCGTCGTGCAGCCGGGTGTCCTCGCAGTGCTCGATGGGGTGGTCGCAGAACTGCTCCCGCAGCCATTCCTTCAGGTTACGACCTGCGCTGGAGAGAGATTTGGGGCGGGGGGGGAGGATTGCAGCGGGGGGAGGCTGTGTGTGCTGAGACCAGACCCCCCACTGCAGCAGCGATTGCGGGGGCGTGGGGGGGATTGGGGTCCTTCCCCAGCCGCAGTCCCGGTCCCCGTTCCCCGGGGCGGCTGGGCGAGGAGCCCGCAGCCCCCCCGGCCGGGCCCCGCTGCGGCGGCCCCGGGGAGCGGGAGGCGCAGTGCGGGGAGGAGCGGAGAGCGGCGGCGCCGACACCGGCTCCGGCGGCCCCGCCACCGCGGTGGGTCGGTACCCGGCGGGCTCCGGCAGCTCCGGTACCTCCGGGAGGCTTCGCACCCGGGCAGTTCGGTACCGCCGGTACCTCCGGGCGGCTCCGGTAACCCCATGGCGGCTCCGCACCCCGGCGGCCCCGGAGCAGGGCAGAGGCGAAGGATGCAGCGGCCACGGCCAGGCAAGAGGGAGGGGGTGGCCGGGCCGGGGCTCAGCTCCCCTCCCACCCCCCTCGGCACCCCTCGCCCGCGCCCCCACCGAGGGCAATGGGGCACCCCGAAGGGATTCTCCCTCCGGTGGG
>JAOWAV010000073.1:37820693-37837893 GCA_028571045.1 Scolopax bukidnonensis
CGCCCTTTTCCTCCTTTCACTCCCGCTGCATCCCCTCACCCCACCCTTTTTGTTTTTTTTCTTATTAGGGGCCCTTTAAGACACAGCTGTAACACTCCGCAGACCGTATATCCTAACACTTCATAATCACACTTGCATTTTTGTAACACGACAGAAATCAGCTCGTTCCTTGCGACACGGGGGATCCTACAAGCAGCTTCCCATTAATAACGGAGCCGGGAGCGAGGCGTTGAGCTGGAGCACCTCAGTGGTCCTCTGGGAGGACCTCAGTGGGAGAAAGCTCAACCCCAAGGTTGCTGAGGAGCACCAAGAAAAGGAGGAGGAGGAGGAGGAGGAAGAGGAGGAGGAGCATTTTATCCCCTGGCAGGTCCTTGCTGAGCTACGCCAGGTCTGCAGGAAGGTGGACGCTTCCCGGTGCGTGGTTTTTTTGGTGGGGCTCTGAGGGTAAGCACTGGGAGGAGATGGGCTTCCCCAAGGCACGTTGGGGAGGTCCTGCATTTCCACGAGGACATATGAAGAAGGGGTAAGACAAAAGGGCAAAACCAGATTCTTTTTATCTCATGAATGCTCAGGAAAACAATCTGGACATGCGAAGACTATTCAGTATCAGTATAAGAAAAAATGGAGTCAAGCATCCTTCACAGCGTACCCACGCACGTGCGGGCATGTTTGCCCACACAAAATGGACTTTCACTTACATTATTGAGCAAACAAACGTATTTTCTTACTTATTTTAACTTAATCCACGCAGAAGACACGTTCCTGAGGCCCAACACTCCAGCAGGTACCACAGTTCACCACAAAGAGGACAAGGACAGCCACGCATTGTGCTCATGGGAAACTACCCAGGTAGCTGAAAAGCACTGCTACAACCAAGATCAGCACGGGATGGGGTCCCTCTCCTGTCACGTGCTTATCACAGGATGATACGGGGTTGGAAGGGACCTCTGGAGATCATCTCCTCCAACCCCCTACCAGAGCAGGTCCACCCAGAACAGGTTGCACAGGAGCGTGTCCAGGTGGGATTTGAGTATCTCCAGAGAAGGAGACTCCACCACCTCCCTGGGCAGCCTCTGCCAGGGCTTTGCCACCCTCAAAGTAAGGAAGTTCCTCCTCATGTTTAGGTGGAACTTCTAACATTCAAGTTAGTGCCCATTTCCTCTTGTTCTGTCCCTGAGCACTGATTAGATCCCCCCTCAGCTTTCTCTTCTCCAGACTAAAAAGACCCAAGTCCCTCAGCCTCTCCTCATCAGAGAGATGCTCCAGGCCCCTCATCATCTTTGTAGCCCTCTGCTGGACCCTCTCCAGCAGTTCCCTGTCCTTCTGGAACTGGGGAGCCCAGAACTGGACCCAGTGCTCCAGATGGTGTCTCCCCCAGGCAGAGCAGAGGAGAAGGATGACCTCTCTCAACCTGCTGGTCACACTCTTCCTGATGCTCCCCAGGATGCCACTGGCCTTCTTGGCCACAAGGGCACATTGCTGGCCCAGGGGCATCCTACTGTCCACCAGGACTCCTTGATCTTTCTCCTCAGAGCTGCTCTTCAGCAGGTCAGCCCCCAACCTGTCCTGGATATACAGCACCTTGACATCAAAGCCTTGATGTAATAAAGCCCCTTTAGCTGCAGTGACACCAATAACAGCTGTAAACCCTTCCCTCCTGACCCCTCACAGCTGCAGACCTCCAACTCTCTGTGGCTTTCTTCTCCTGGGGACTCTATTCCCACCCTTCAGCCATAGGTCCATTGGTTTTCACAGGGCAGGGCAGTGTGGTTCTGGCTCTTGTGTAGTTCCAGCCCTTCCTCCCAGGAACCACACAACGTTTCTCCTCCTGGTTGCACACTTAAGGCCCTGATCCAACACTTGGAGATGTTTGCAGAGCGCTTGCCGTTGCCTTGAGAAGGTTTTGGATCAGGTGCTACAAGTAAAATCTCTCCCAGACAGATACCAGTCACCAGGGTGAAGTTTTTGAGACCAAGTTTAAACAGTGAAGCCCCAGGGCTGGACTTGGCTCCCTTGCTGACCTTTTAGAAAGCTTCTCCTCATTTTGCTTGGCTTCTGCACCAGTTACAGAGCTGCCTGTGGGTTTGGTAGTGGTTCGGGTTACTTACCGACGGCCTCTTCTTCTGCCTCTGCCTTTCAAGAAGAGTTCACTCCAGGATTTATAACAGGTTTTTGGTAGCACCCGCTGTACTTAAATCTGTAAAACCATTTCAGTTTAACCACCTGTTTTCACACGCTCGTAATTTCACAAAGCATCCACCTTTTGGGATATAATTTTCCATGCTTCAGCTCTTGCCCAAAGCACTTTTGGGTGTTTTTTTGTTGTTTTCTTTAAATAAAATTCCAAAAATAAAATTTATTTTAAAAAGTTTGATCCCAATCCATTCCCCATTTCTCTGCTGGACCTGGGGCATTCCAGACAAACTCTAACCACGCTTCTTGTTGTGGAGCTCAAAGGGAAAAGCTGATGCTCGGGAGCTGCTGCAAACACTCTAAGGAAGAGGATGGGAGCTGGAAAACCTGATCCACCCCAAAGACTTGGAAAGGAGGTGCCTCTCCTTCCCGTGCTGTCAGGCAGTGGGGGGTTTGTAGCTGATGGAGCTCCACTAGCTTGCAGTGATGGCGTTACAAAGGTGGCTCCTCCATCACAGGAGCCTGTGGGCAAGCTGTGACCCCATGGGCAAGCTGTGACCCAGGGGGGAGCTTTTCCACCAAAACAGACTTTCCTTCATGCTTGCAAGCACGTCAGTAATTACCATTGAGTTCAAAGCCCCCTGAAGTCCATAGGAGCCTTTCCAGTGACCCCAGTATCTGAGCAGCTGTGGTTCAAAAGGGGTCTGTGGAAGAAGCCGGCACAGCTTGTAAAATACATGCCAGGTTTTTATTTTATTTTTCACTCCCCGCTCTCCGGGACGTCTTAGGAAATGAAATGCAAAGAAATAACCACCCGGGCAATACTTGAGCTGTAAGATCAAGCAGTCAAAAGTAATTCAGGAAATTGTTTGAAAACCCCTTAACCTTGCTCCAGAGATGTTGTCTCAGCTTCCCCGGGCCACTTCTGTTTCCCCCCAGTGTTAAAGGTAACCCATCACTGGTCTTGTTTGAATCTGCCCTTATCCCTGTTGCTGCAGCACGCTGGTCCCAAGCCACCCCCAGACATGGCAGAAAGAACAGTCCAACCACCTCCAACAACGTTTTGCTCTTCCTGCCCCGGAGAATTGCCCCACTCATCACCCCCAGCAGGTTAATTTCTGGTGGCACAAGTCTTTCTCTCACTCTGGGCTCTGGATTGGAAACACGGATGTCCAACTTGCAGAAAAGAATATGGGAGAAAGAGATCCCTGGTACCACCATTGGATCTGTGAGGCTGGAACATTCATAGAATCATAGAATCACTCAGGTTGGAAAAGACCCTTGGGATCATCGAGTCCAACCCTCAACCCCACTCTACAAAGTTCTCCCCTACACCATGTCCCCCAACACCACATCTAAACGACTCCAACACATCCAAGGATGGGGACTCCACCACCTCCCTGGGCAGCCTCTTCCAGCCTCTGACCACTCTTTCTGCGAAGAATTGTTTCCTAATGTTCAGTTTAAACCTACCCTGTTGCAGCTCGAAGCCATTCCCTCTTGCTAATTGCTTGTGAGAAGAGACCAGCACCAACCTCTTTACAATGTCATCTCAATTAGGTATAGAGTGATGAGGTCACCCCTCAGCCTCCTCTTCCTCAAACTAAACAGTCCCAGCTCCCTCAATCATTCTTCATACAACTCCAGGCCCTTCACCAGCTTCATTGCTTCCTTCATGAATCATGAGCTAAAGCTGGGGCACAGCAAAGAGCTACCTGCAAAGCTCCTGTGTCCCTGGCCATCCTGTCAGACCATCCTTCCTCCAAACCTAAGGCTTGCTCCTCTCATGTGCTTACAAGGTCCCTGCCCCACCATGAAAGCTGCTCTCAGCAATCAGGAGGCAGCTTAGCCACTCTCCTAGAAGATGGGTTGACACAGTCCTTTGTCTCAACAGCAGCTGTATCACCATCCCCCTTGAAAGCAACTCTACAGTTTTGGATGTCTTCTATGCCAAACAAGGCAGCGTCCACTGAATGGTCTCTTCTGCACTTTTCTAAGGGTGGCTTAGGCCCACTGCAGGGTTTCCCTCCTCCTGAGTCCAGTAAAAAGCTGCTTTTCCAAAGACTGAGACTTTGACTGCCTGCTTTTGGATGTCTGCAGAGATGTTGATCTTGGCCTAGCATCATACCTAACACCTTGTTTCCCGTTACAGCAAAAAAAAAAAAAAAAAAAAAGCCTTCAAGACCTCTAAGTCAGCTACCCCCAAAGGAGTCAGAGCCAATCACATCTAAATGTACATGTCAAACCCTGCTTTTGATCTTAGAAACAAGCCTGGGATGCTCCATTTCTGTCTGCCAAGCCTTTGGAGAAGACACAGAGGACTCTAGAGGACATTAGACACCTGACACAACCCTCCGCAAGACCTTCTTAGCAAATTCCAGCCTTAACTGGGCATGGAAATCTGCACTTAATAACCCAACCCTTTCCAAACATGGTGTTGCCTTTAATGGTGTAATGAAGCCTGACACTCCCCCAGCTCACCGGCAGGTGACCAGGACTGTGCTCCGTGTGGCCACCAAGCCATTCTGGCTACCTAGAGGGACTTTCTTCTCTCTCCAAGCATGCTTTTCACCCACTGGGGAGACATCCTCTCTCCTGCATCATACGGTGACTTCTCCACAAAGCCCAGTCCACCGTCAGAGCCAGCCCATGGGGCAGCAGACAGGGATGCTGAGACCAGCAGTGGAAAGTTCACGCTGTGACCCCTCTGTGGCACGGGGGCTGGAAGCAGCTGGGTGCCATGGGGTGGTCTCTGCTCTCTGCAGTCACACGCCAGAAGCCCACAAGCCCCGTGCAAACACAGCGCATGATACTTGAGAAAGTGACATTTTCATGAAATAACACATTTTTTAACGCGCGTTCCTACGCAGCTTCTGGTCGCTCCTACCAGCGGATATAAAAAGCAGCACAATAGAACAGTATTTTGCTGGAGGAGACCCTGGTCTCTCACCTCCATCGTGACTCTGAGGGACAAGTATCCCATTAATGTGGGCTCCCAGTTTCCAGCCCTCTGCTTAACAGAGTTGAACAGGAAAACCAGCCCTTTCTTGTCACTTCTGCGGGCAGGAATGGAGAGCCGAGAGCCAGGGAGCACTAAAACTGGAGGAGAACACCTTTCCTTCCTCCCAAGCTACCTGATCAGCACGGGGGCTACCTACAAACCATTGGGTGGCCTGTGAATTCATCCCAGCTCCAGGGCTGGTCTCCAGCATGAGGTGCTCCTCAGCCAAGCTGCCCCTGCAGCCACTGGGACCCCACCAGGGATGCTGAGCCCATGGAGGGGGCATTTCTTGCTCTTCCTCTGTCTTGTCCCACTCCACCCGTGCGTGGCAACAGCCACAGCTTCATCACAACAGAAACATATCAGCCCTGGAAGATCTCCTCTGGTTCTTCTCCACTCAGCAGCTTCCCTGGGTTGCTCAGGATCACTTTAAGTCAAGGTCTCTTAGTGCATCCTCCAAACCAGGTATCCCTTTGCTCTCCTCTCAGGAGAGCAAACAAAAAGCTCTGTTTGCTGAACAAGAAGTTTGATCCAAGCTTTTGTGACAGAGTGGGGGGTATTTTTATTCAGCTCCTGCCCTGCCAGGAGCAAGAAGAAGTGTGAGTAAAACTCTTAGTGTAACCAGAACAAATAAACCTTCCTGCTACATCAAGCCACACACCCCATCTTTGTCCCATGTAAATAAGATCCATCCCTCCTCATGGTCCTCCTCCCTTCCCAACTCCAGGTGTAACTCCCAGAGAAGAGACTGGCCCGCAAGAGGTGGGCACAACGGAGTGACACCTGCAGAGGATGCTGAACAGATCAGGAGGACAGGAGGTCAGGAAGACAAGCCCTCCTGCAAGAGCTGCAGAGAAAAATCCAAGCACAGTTGGGTTTGACAGCTAAATACAACACGGCAAGAGTCATCTTGAAAGACAAACCCCACATCAGACACAAAGTAATTCTAGATCTTTAGTGATATTGAAAAAGGATCCATTTTTCTCCTCTCCTGTCCCATCTCTCTCCAACTCCCTGAAAGGAGGGTGTAGGCAGGGGGGGTCGGACTAGATGATTCTATGATTTTACTCACTATAGAGCTGAGAACGCAGTTCTCATTTCTCTCCTGTCTATCCTTAGAGTGAGAAACGTAGCACAAAGATCTGTGATGGTCAGTGGGTATTGTAGAGAGGAAAACCTTGGGCTCCTCCTCTTCCCACGGCCATCTCCCCACTTAAAAATAAATAATAAAAAAAAAGCACCATGCAAATGGTTGCTTTCCTGCCTTTGGGAGAACATGATGAGACAAAGCCCAGCATCTCTGTATTCTGGCTACTCACTGACAATCTCTCAGGGTCACTTCTAGTTCTTACCTGTGGGTTCCTACTCTCCGTGCACTGATACTCACCCGGGACCTACCTCAGGTTGATTCCAGCTTCCAGCTTTGCAACGTGCACTGGAAGTACTGCCGAGACTATTTGAGTTGGACGGAAAGACTTCCTCTCTCCTTGAGGTTAAAGCCAGACCAGCTTGGAACCTCCTGTTCAGAGCAACTGCTTCTTCTCCAAACAGCTTCTTCTTCCCAGATGGCTCTGCCATACACCATGTATCCCCAGCTCCTCCCAAGCAGAGGACTCCAGCACTCGGAGTCCTTGGAGAGAACCAAGCGCTTGGTCTCCAGCATCAGCAGAGATGGGTCCAAAAAGCAGAGAAACCTGAAAGCACAGAAGAAATTAAAGCACCTCTCACCACCAACCTACTCACACGCGATATTAAGCCAGAAAACAGTCCCTGTGGCTGGGCTACCAGCCCAGGAATTGAGAGATAGGGCGCAGCTCCTCCATGTTTGCCTGTACCACTTCCCATCCATTTCCTCCTAGGCTGGGGCAGCCTTCTGAAACAAAAAGAGCTCTGTTAAAATATGCCTTTTCCATTAAAGCAACAGCAGTCTTTTCATTTTACATCCTGGTCATCTGGAACAGGTTCTTCTGGCCTTTTGGGGAGGGAGGAATTTACATCCATAATTAGCCTTTCAAACAAAAGCAATTACACATGATGGAAACCAAGGGGGCTGTTCCCTTCCACCACGCTGCAGCTCAAGACCTCCTTAAACTCGGTCCAGCAAGAGACAGAGAGAAGACAGGTCCTGGTATACCCTGGGCATGCAGTCTATATCTGCTGCTCTTCTCAGAAAAATGAAAATTCTTCTGCTTGTCTTGGCTTTGGGGTTGCATCAGCTATTTTAGGCATTTAAGTAGTTTCTCCTGTGTAGATTTCCTTCTCTGCATTATTTATGCTCTTAACCTCTGACAGACCTTGTAGTAAAGATGGGCATATGGACCTCCTCTGGTAGACTTGTTTCAGTTGTTGTCCTCACAACGTCCTCTTGGGAGGAAGGAGAGAAGCAGGGAGCATCCCCAGCCACACATCCTGCAGGAGGGTCAGTGCTCAGGTCCCCAGGCTTCTCCTGCTCCAGCAGTGGAGCCCCAAGCCCTCTTCTGCACACCTCCGTGTCCCTCAGAAGAGCAACGTGCCCCAGCTGCCACCCCATGGGATTGTTTTGTAGAAGGGAGTTATCTAACAGGGAAACCACGTCCTCTGCCATCTGAGGAAGCCTGTCACCTGCAGGGTGTGGAACTGGCAGCAGTTAACACTAGCCCTGTCCTGTTCCTCTGTCCCAGCCCACCTGGAAGTACTTCTCTTTAAGGTCCTTTTCTTTAAAAGAAACGTCTCTTTCTCCAAAAGCTCAAAAAAAGACATTCCTTTTCCTTGGAGAAGGAGACTCATTTGCAGAACATGTCCATTTTCTCCCCCAGCTTCAAGGAGAAGGCTGCCACCATCCATGTTCAAGCGCTGCCTTCCCTGTAGGGCCAAAAATGGCATTTCCACATCACCTTTGCCTCCACCCTCTGATCCACCGCAGGGCAGAACTCCACCAGCTGGTGGAGTCCCTGCCCTCCAGGGCTGGAGGCATTTTCAAACATGGCATCTGCTCTTCATTGCATGTCCCGTGGTCCATTTCCCAGAGCTGCACTTGAGGTGGATGAAGTACCAGGCCAAGGAATGGCTGGGATGCCCTCTTCCCATGTGTCCTGGCCGCCTCTGGTGCAACATCTAGGTAGAATGCCTTGAGCAGACAGATTTGACACCAAGTGTAGATACTTCAGTAGGATTAGAGGCTTTCTAGCATCGAGTCATTTAGTCTGGCCTCACATGCCTCCCAGCTGACCCATTTAGATCCTGCCATATTACTTCCCAAACTTACACGTAAATGGAGGAGGCAAGCTCCATACCAGTACCACCTCTGGTGACCACCTTACCCTTTGGTGCACAAAGAAGGCATGACTGTGATGACGGGAGAAGGATCCCCTGTGCCACCTCAGAGCAGGGTTCCCATTCCCACCTCTCGCTTCTGAGTAAAATAAATAGCACAACCAAAGATAATCATCCCAGTGCAAGAAGCCTTCCTGGTTCTGCTGAAGTCCTGAGATGCTCAGGGATTCCCCAGAGGTCATTTTGGAGCAAAACCACCAGGGCTGAGAGGGTGTGGAAAGCTCCCTTGCAATCAGGCTGCACCACTAAGCCTGACAGATCCTGAAGGAAGAAGTCAAATCACATCTGGGTTCTTCCCCTGAGCGCTGGATGTCTGTTTTGGAAAGTCTAGGATAGAGAAGGGCTGGAGCAGGGACCACCACAGGGTTTCTCCTGTGCACCAGAACTTACCACCCAACCAGCTTGATCGTGGTGGGGCAGAAACTCCAGAAACCCAATGCCCATCTGCCAATAGGTGGCCAGATGATGCCTCCCATTCATTTCTGTCTGATGCTCTTAATCACCGTCACTTGCCCAAGAAACACCAAAAAACCAAACAAACAAAAAAAAAAAAAGGTGAAACTGCTGAGGATGGAAAGAAACCCACCTTGCAGGTGGTGTGAATGAAGACACACTTTGCCATGTACACACAACCAAGTGGCTCAAAATAGCACCTGAGCACACAAGTGACCTGCAAAAACAGTCAAAAAAAAATAAAGAAAAAATTTTTAAAAAATCAGTTTTCAACCCACTCCCGGGCACACGACAAAGTCAAGTCTGTGGGATCCACAGTGGGATAAAACAAGGTTAACCCGTGGTGCAACCTCTGCTTCACAAGTCGTAAATCTGGGGTGGAATTTCTCTCCCTTTTTCTTCTTGGTAAACGTTTCCCTTCTGTGGCTGCGATCGGAGGCCGGGCTGCCCATCGTCTCGGGGTGGGATTTGGGTAGGAAGGGGAGGGAGCTAATCCTGTTTTCATCACGTTAAATTAAACTATAAACCATACCTTTTTAATTCCTCCTAATTAAATTTCTCACTGGAAAATGGAAACGTTATTTCTTAATGTTTTGTTTTTTTTTCACAAAACATGGAAGGAAGCGCTTCGGAAGAGGAGAGCCCTCGGCATTGCAGGCAGCTCTCCCGTGGGACATGCCTGGGGCTCTGGGGGACCTGAGGACCACCCCACGTCTGTCTGGCAGCCCCCAGGTCCATCACACGCACTAGACTGACCCACCTCCACTCACCATCTCCATTCAGACTCCGGGAAGAGGATAAATTCAGCTGAGATAGGGCCCAACTGTCTAAAAACATGCAAGGTCCCAAAGCTCAACTCTTCTGGTGGAGGAGGACATGTTCCCAAAAGCCCTCAAAACATCCAAACAGGGCTGCATCTGCTGGGCTTTCTGCAGCCACCATTCCTGCCCTCTTCTGCAACCACAGCCTTGCTGGATTAGCAAGCAGGAGAGTTTCCATCTGCTCTTTGGATCCCCAGTGGCACAGCAACCCCGATGGCTGTGACAGACCAAGAAGGAGCTACAGCAACATCAGGCACCAACTCAACGGGGTGGAGGAACCCAGATCTGACTCGAGGACACGTGTGCCAGGGCTGCTCAGGGAGGTGTTAGGACCTGGGTGGCACACACATGATCAGGACTTTCAGGCTTTAAGGTAAAACTAAGGATGCTGGTGTTCTTCTTGCCCAAGTTGGTGAGTATAATGAGATGTGAACGGTGGTAGAACCGTCCCCCCTGGGCCAACAGGCAGCCCGGAGCCACACTTTGGGAAGAGACAAACCACATGGCAGTAACCTCCAAGGTTGAAACACAAACACTCCAGTGCTGGCTCTGGCAAGAGCTGCTCGTTTGCAAAACTGTCAATTCCACATCTACATGGCTCCAAGCACAAGCCCGTCCCATCAGGACCAAAACAAGAGCGAGCTGGTTGAATTGGTTAACCATGATGTCTCCATCTGGAGGGTACCAGAAGGGAGTGAGAATTTGGGGGAGAAGGAGCATGCAGAGCCTGCTACCTCGGAGCATCTGAGGTGATGGGTGTCTTTGTGATGGGTGAGGAACCCTGCAGATAAGTCTCCATGAGCCGGAGGGGACCTTGTAGCTAAGGTGTGGGGTCTGAGGCTGAAGGAACTCAAACTCATAGGTAGGTGAGGCCAATCTCACAGACACTGGCAAAGTTTACAGCCTTCCCTGAGCGTTCCTGCCCAAGATTTGCAGAGATCGCAGGGAATGCAGAGAAAAGCTCTGCATTTTCTAGGGAGCCCTGTTTTTGAGGGAACTCACCCCACCATCCCCTTCCAGCCTCTTCTGCTCCTGGACCCAAGTCCTCCTGATGTGGTGAAGTCCCATTGCCCCACCGGTGGCCCGCATGTGGGACTCCTGCCAGGGGCTTTACCTTTTCAGCTGAAAATTCTTTAAAGGCCTCTCCACTTCTCCACACGTTGGCCACGAGCTAGCCATGTGCCCTTGTGGCCAAGAAGGCCAGCAGTCTCCTGGGATGCATTATAGAGACCGTGGCCAGCAAGTCAAGGGAGGTCATCCTCACCCCCAACTCTACCCTGTTGAGGAGAGCTGTGTCCAGTTCTGGGCCCCCCAGTTCAAGAAGGACAGGGAACTACTGGAAAGGGTCCAGCAAAGGTTATGAAGATGATGAAGGGAATGGAGCACCTCTCTGATGAAGAAAGGCTGCAAGAAGGGGATCTGTTTAGCCTGGAGAAGACCAAGAGGGGACCTCATCAATGCTTATAATATCTAAAGGGTGGGTGTCAAGAGGATGGGGTCAGGCTCTTCTCGGTGGTCCCTGGTGACAGGGCAAGGGGCAATGGACACAAGCTGGAGCACAAAGTTCTGTCTAAAACATGGGGAAAACTAATTTTTTGTGAGGGTGGCAGAGCCCTGGAAGAGGCTGCCCACAGAGGGTGTATATCTCCTTCTCTGGAGACATTCCAAACCCACCTGGAGGCGTTCCTGTCCAACTGCTCTGGGTAACCCCACTCTGTCAGGGGGGGTTGGACTAGACGATCTCCAAAGGTCCCTTCCAACCCCTACCATTCTGTGAAAATTAAACCAAGCCTCAGCTCCAAGGTAGTACCTTTGTACACCCAAAACACCCTGCTCCTGGTCTCCTCCCTGGAGGGAGGTCTTGTCTCTGGATGCAGAAGGTGGGAGATGCCACCAAGGAGGTGGCAAAGGCTGGAGGACTGGTAATAAATCTCTCAGTGGTTTTCAAAGGTGGCTTCTAGCAGCGGCAACGGTACCACCAAGAGGCTCAGGGGGTCACACAAGGGCTCTGAGAAATTCAACCAAACCTGTATTTTTGGATGCAGTTGGTTAAAGGCAGAAGGGAGGGAGCATTCAAGCTGCTCTGAAGTTACATATTGACCAGGCAGGCTTTTCACCATCAGTTCTGGAGACTCTGGTGGACGTCCTGAACCCCTTTTCCTTCACGTGGTGAGAGCCAGGATGCAATGGACAGGGCTCCAACCCTGGGGGAGAAGCAGCAACGCGTGGTAGGAGAGGGTGGCAATGCAGGTCCTGCCTCCCTAGACCCTACCCAGAATATTGCTTCCCCATTTAAGTTCAGATATTTAAATTTAAAAAAAAAAAAATAAAATTAAGTGACAATTCAAAAGCTTAGAGCTGTTAAATCAGAATATTTCTCCTATTCCTTCACAAGTCCTTTACTTCTTCTCCACTTCCACCAAAACCCCGTGCAGCAAAGCATCCTGCCCCTTAAAATACCTGTATTTAACACGCTTAAATACTCAATTTGGTGATCATCTGCTTTTTTGAGGTCCAGAAACCAGAAAAAGAAAGCAAAAAATAAAAGCCCTGCAGATTTGCCAATCAAAGAAGGGAAAAACAAAATAATATTAGCACTTCCCACACAATCCAACCAACCCAGGAGGAGAAGATGTGCTTGCCCATTTTAAAAATCTTGGGAGAAGAGCCTTGCAGGGTCCTAAATTCCTCTGGGCTCATACAGTTGTGTTCACACTAATAAGCTTTGCAGATTTAGGAATGAGCAAAGCTGGACTCCAGCGTGCAGCACACTCACGAGGTCACTAGGAAAAAAAAAAACCAAAAAAAAAAGAGTACAGACATCTGCACTTAACTAGAGAAAAAAAAAAAATCAGCGGAATTATTCACGTACAAAAAAGTTACAGGAACATGCATTTGGGAGGAAACAGGTACTTAAACTAATCCTTTCCAAATGAACATATGCAATAAAAATGGAATTAACACCTGTGCAGATAAAATACTTCTGCTGCCTTACATGGTGATGCTCGTAGTGCATTTTCACTTGCTCCTAATAAGATCCCTGATAGCTCTGAAAACATGACATCATATCCGTAGTGCTGCAAGGAATTGCCAGTGAGAACAAGGCTTTACTTCTTGATCTTGTGGCATTTTTTTTTGTAGATAAATTTCCCCTGTTCATAAGGAACACGTAGATAATTTTCCCATGTTAATGAATTCCGACCTACAGGAGTTCGGCAGGTTTTGGGGAGTTTTTGTTTTTTTGGTTTTTTTTGGTTTTTTTTCAGTGGGCAAAAAAATAAGTATTTAATACCTATTTTTCACAACAATGTGTTCCAAAGTGACCTGAGTGGGGATGAGGAGGAGGAGAAGCAGAGAGAACTGGCTCAGAGAGAAAGGGGGCTGCGAAGAACCCGGTAAGTGAGTAACAGGAATTCACATAGAAACAAACCAATTATTTTAATAGCTCTGCAACTTGAGCATTCAAATGAATATCATCTTGTCCTGGGTAATACCAGCATCTATAGATCAATGCAATAATGGGATTTTATACAATTTTTAGGCTTCTGGCCCCTAAACATTTTCTATCTAAACAAGGCATAATTTAGTTTTGCTCCTCTATTTTGAATGTCAGTCAGTCCCAAGGCTTTTTGTTTTGGTTTTGGGTTTTTTTTTCCTTCCAATTCCTCTTCTTCACCTTCTTGAAGACAGGTTTATACTAAGAACCATCCTCCGGATTTTTTCTTCATTCTTTAAAATATTAGCTTTTACAGCACAGATCTTGTCTTGCTGGTCTTTAATCAACTGTTCCAGTTCAGCCAGATCAGCTTTTAATGGTTCTACAGCGCTGTCTGTGATGCTGAAAGAGACACAAAGAGTGTAATTATTGGAAACATTACGCTGCTTCTGCCCCCAAGAAAGTACATTCAATACCTGAAAGTCTACAAAGAATTTAAATTGTGCCCACCTTTCCTGAAAGACAGTTTAGAATCAGAAGCACAAAGGCATCTCCAACAACACGGAGAGGGAATAACAGTGTTCAAGAGAGATCACCCACAACTCAAGAGTAGAAAGTCACTTCTTGACTCATCTAGCCATTTTCTGATAAAATCTCTTTGCTTTGCAGTTATTTCACCCCACTCTGGGTCACGAGCTTCTTTCATGTTACCCAGCCAAAAAGGTGCAACCACATGGCCCAGGGATGAAGCAGCACCTAGTTGTGGAAGTGTTCTAAGTCAGGTTGGACAGGGTTTCGGGCAACCTGATCTACTGATAGATGTCCCCATCCACAGCAGTGGTGTTGGACTAGGCGATCTTCAAAGTTCTCTTCCAACCCAAACCTTTCATAGAATCATATGGGGTTGGAAGGGACCTCTGGAGATCATCTAGTCCAACCCCCTGCCAAAGCAGGTCCACCCGGAGGAGGTCCCACAGAAACATGTCCAGGTGGGGTTTGAATGTCTCCAGAGAAGGAGACTCCACCACCTCCCTGGGCAGCCTCTGACAGGGCTCTGACACCCTCAGAGTGAAGAAGTTCCTCCTCATGTTTAGATGGAACTTCTTACGTTCAAGTTTGTGCCCATTTCCTCTTGTCCTGTCCCTGGGCACCACTGAAAAAAAACCAACCCCATCCTCCTGACACCCTCCCTTGAAGTATTGATCAGCATTGATCAGATCCCCCCTCAGCCTTCTCTTCCCCACACTACAAAGACCCAAGTCCCTCAGCCTCTCCTCGTAAGGGAGATGCTCCAAGCCCCCTCATCGTCTTTGTAGCCTCTGCTGGACCCTCTCCAGCAGCTCCCTGTCCTTCTAGAACTGGGGAGCCCAGAACTGGACACAATGCTCCAGATGGGGCCTCCTGATCCCTTCCAACCCTATGGGATTCTGTGATTCTGTCTTGTCC
This sequence comes from Scolopax bukidnonensis, assembly GCA_028571045.1. Lineage (NCBI taxonomy): Eukaryota > Metazoa > Chordata > Aves > Charadriiformes > Scolopacidae > Scolopax > Scolopax bukidnonensis. Next base: position 37,835,296 of record JAOWAV010000073.1, read on the forward strand.
CAGGTACACTTTGCCTGGGAACTCAGGGGGATGTAAGAAGCCAGTCAAAAACGTAGGATCACCGTGCCAGGAAACCAGCTGAAGTACCAACTCCTTGTTTTGGCAAGACCAAAGAGGATCCACTGAGGGAGCACATGCCTGGAGAAAGGCCTGAGACTGGCTCCCCCTCGCTAGTTGTGGTGCCAAGGTGAGCAAGGCAACGCCTCAGTTTCCCCAACTGTAAAATAAAATCCTGCACTATTTCCTTTCCCTTTGCAAGGGTGATGCATTCAAAGGCCAACCCCAGTGTTAAAGCCTGTCGAAATTTTAGGACAGAAGGTGCTACGTAAGTGCAAGGAATTAACATCATTACACTTTATATGTGAATCAAAGCCCTAATTCCCACTCCAGCCAGTGAACTAAGCCAGCAGCTGTAAATTTCCAACATTTAACACACTGCTACCTACCAAGATAGGACTTAGCTAAGACTATAACATATACTTCCTTCTGCATGAACGAAGCATGTGGATTTGGGGAGCAGCAAATCTATCTAGGCTGACTGTGAATCATTTTTTTTTTTCACTGGTGCCCCAGGACAAGAAGAAATGGGCACAAACTTGAATAGAAGAAGTTCCACTTAAAAATGAGGAGGAAGTTCTTTCAGGGTGGCAGAGGCTGCCCAGGGAGGTGGTGGAGTCTCCTTCTCTGGAGACATTCAAACCCCACCTGGACACGTTCCTGTGGGACCTGCTCTGGGTGGACCTGCTTTGGCAGGGGGTTGGACTAGATGATCTCCAGAGGTCTCTTTCAACCCTATGGGACTCTGTGATTCCAAGAAGATCTGTATCTAGCTCATGTTTAAGATCAGAGGATACACAACTGGAAGGAACATTCCGTTTTCAAGGAGCATGAAGACACACCAGCGAGACAAGTAAGGTTAAAGAAACTGTTTCTAGGCTTGACCTCTTTGTTTCTATCATGTTTCTATTATCAAGTCACCTTCACTCTCGTGGCTTTCCAGTGTTGGTTTTTATCTTTGCACAGACAACAACCCCCATAGAACACACTGAATTCAATGGCAAAAGGGAGAAGGTTGTGACTGAGGACTTTACTGCTAGTCTGGATTCAAAATCTAGTTTGTTTACTAAGGTCTTCCCCCATTGTTCCTTATATATTTGTGAGAAGAAAATAAAACACCAAGCCCTCTCACCTCCTGTAACCCTTTGCACCTCTGCTCTCATGTACCCTGCGTGAAATTGAGATGAAAAGACCTTAAGCCTTTACCACTTCAAAAAAAAAAAAAAAATCCCCCAAACTACAAAAACGACCGATGACAAATTTGTTTGGAAAAGGAAGCGAAACTCTCCCTTCTCCTAAAAGCACAAATCTGGCTTGAGAGATAAATCAGACTTTCCCTGACCACCCTCACCTTTGCTCTTTCTGCAGAGCTTCTGCGTGCTGTCTGTTCTCGTGCCTCCACATCTGCAACTCGTTCTTCATGGCATCCATGTCTTCCTGAATGTAATCCATGATCCTGCCCAGCGTAAGGGCACTCCGGCACAGAGTCTGGATAGAGACCTGAAACTTCTCAATTTCTTTGGCTACCAAGTCTCTCTCTTTCTTCCGAGCTACCTCCGATACAAAGGGCTTCTCCTAAGGGAAAGGATGAAGAAGCAAGCATCAAAACAGAGGAAAAAAGGTTTGTCGCACACGAGGTATTGAAGGAAGGATGTTTTAGAGGCTGCTAAATCTGAGGAAATGTTTATGACTTTCTGTAAAGAAAGAGAAGAAACAAAGCAATGCTCTAGCAATAGGTGAGGAGGAAGCACAACCGTACCCAGGTCACCTACAGAGGAGTGACAGCTACAAAACCGTGCAGCAGCATCAGCGATAGGAAATTACTTTGTACAGAAGTAAAGGTAGCATTTGACCCCATAAATGAACTCGCTCATGTTCTCCTTCTCAACATGCTCTTTCCCAAAGCAGTGGGTGTAGGGGGTGGAAAACCTCCTCTGCATTCAGTCCTGGTTTATTTCAACCTACTTCTAGAGATATATAGATTAACGTGGCATCATTAAACAGAAGCTCTCACCAGATACGTGACACTTTTGTTATCAAGCTGCTGCTGCTGCTGGCTGCCAATGCATTTGCTGTGTAAATCCCACTTCCACCCATCCTCATCCTCCTCCTCCTCCAAGGCTGGACTGTCAGGACCATCGCTCCAGAGCCCTGCACCAGGGGTGGACCATCCACCACTTGGTGGACTGGTGTTTACTCAATATTGCTGGAAGTCACTGTGACAACTGTGACAGCAAGCACAGTAAGGTCACGGAAAACAAGGTCGTGTTAAACTCTGAGGAAGATGATTATGAAATCTGAAAAGCAATAATTTGGAGAAGCAGCAGCATCCCCACTCATCATGTTATTGGCCACCACACCGTAAACGTTCACTGGACCTGGTTCCCACAGCAGGTCCAATGCTACTGCTACTTAGGATCTACAGCAGATGCTGAAGAAGCATAGAATGGTTAAAGTTGGAAGAGACCTTAAAGACCATCCAGTTCCAACCCCCTGCCCTGGGCAGGGACACCTCCCACCACACCAGGTTGCTCCAAGCCC
>JAOWAV010000073.1:37837950-37876206 GCA_028571045.1 Scolopax bukidnonensis
CACTCCCTGACACAGAGTCCCTCCCCAGCTCTCCTGGAGCCCCTTCAGATATTGGGAGGCTGCTCTAAGGTCTCCCCAGAGCCTTCTCTTCTCCAGGCTGAAGAATCCCAGCTCTCCCAGCCTGTCCTCATAGAACAGGAGCTCCATCCCAAGAGTTCTAGTTCTCTAAATCGCTCCTTTCAAGATGCTTCTCTCCCTCCCCTGCCTTTATCTGGATTTCCAGCTCCTAATGCTGGTCTCCTAATTATTACTGGTGCCGTGTGGCTGGATTAGACCATGGTGATTCCGTGCCTTCTACTTCTGGTAACGGCGGTTGTGAAACCACACAGGCTGCAGATGTGGCCTCAATAAACTCCACAGCTCAGAACTCATTTGGTCTCATTCACACTCCCCCCTCCACCTGCAGGCAGGTCAGGCTCCCCAAGCCCCCTCGCTTCCTGCAAAAGTCACAAAGAACAAAAGGACTCCACAAAAAGAGCAGCGGCGCCATTATTACCGACACCCTGGAATAATCTTATTCCAGGCAAGCCTTCCCTGAAAACAGCAATCACCATTAAAGAAGAGTCTGCTGGGGTTTTTTTTTCTCCCCCCATCAAGAAAAACAACCTAACTCTTCGTCCTTTCCAAGAGCCCTCCAGGTCGAATTCCCAACCTGAGGTTTCTTTTAAGACACGCGAAGCTTATTTCAAGTCATGGTGGTCGTTTAAAGGGACGCCAGAAAACTAGAAATATCCTTCTCTCCCATCCCCACCGGGGGATCAACCCGTTCCTGAGCACGGCTCCTAGCAGCTACAGAAACACCGGGGTGGCACGGGCCACCAAACCTGCCCGTGCTGTCCCCTCCTGCCCTCCTACCCAGTTGGCCCGTCTTCTTCCCCTGCGAGCCCTGGGCTGTTTGTTCAGCTGCACTGGGAGGCAGCAGGGACCACTGCCAAAGGCATTTCAGCAGCCCTTGGCTTACTGGTGAACTCACATATATATATATATATTTATTTTTTTTTATTTTTTTTTCTTAGAAAATACTTATAAAGATGTGAAGGCAGAGATTTACTCACGCCCGCTGTTTGGGCTCTAACTACACGCACGGCGCATGAAAGTTTGGAGTTTACCACCATTTTATAATGCTAAAGCTGTTTAATTAGGAACTGGGCTTAAGTGACAAATGCTGCTGAACTTGTAAGCTTCACTTCTGGCTAAAGTGTTAAAAATAACACTCGTCTTAATTCCTTCTCACTCAACCCCTACCTCTCTCACAGAAGCAGGTGTTTCATTACACCACACGACATAAAACACGTTATTTAGATACTTTCTGGAGCCATCCACGTGTTTGATATCTTTTACAACGCAAAAGCACTGCTTCCTGACCCTTTTCATCCCCCGTGAGCTGGTGAGCACCCTCGTTCTGAGCTTGGCTCCAATGGTTGAGCAGTTCTTCTCCACTGGGTCTCCTCCTTGGCCAACCTCCGAGCACCAAGGCCACTGGCAGTCCCATGGACATCATCAACCTTCTCTCCCCTGCTGATCTTGCAGCTCCTCAGAGAAAAGAGCTTTTGCCTGGGTGCCCCTTCAAGGCACAGATGACAGGTTGACAAGAGTTTCTCTCCTGGAAATATTTTTTTGCTTTACCACCTTGCTGGAGCTAGAAAAAACCCAACAGATCTGCACGTTCACAGTGTTTCAAACCCCTTTGCTCTCTTTCTGTTTTCCCAGTCATAGAATCATAGAATGGTTTGGGTTGGAAGGGAGCTTAAAGATCATCCAGTTCCAACCCCCTGCCCTGGACAGGGACACCTCCCACCACACCACGTTGCTCCAAGCCCCATCCAGCCTGGCCTTGAACCCCTCCAGGGATGGGGCAGCCACAGCTTCTCTGAGCAGTGGGTCTCACCACCCTCACAGGAAAGAATTTCTTTCTAAATCCCCCCCTCTTTCAATTTAAAACCATTACCCCTTGTCCTATCATTATTTTCTCCCAGATAAAGAGTCCCTCTCCATCTCTCCTGTAGGCTCCCTTCAGATACTAGAAGGCCACTAGAAGGTCTCCCTGGAGCCTGCTCTTCTCCAGGCTGAACAACCCCAGCTTTCTCAGCCTGTCTTCATGGGTCTCTGATCATTTTGGTGGCCCTCCTCTGGACCCATTCCAACAGGTCCATGTCCTTCCTGTGTTGAGGACTCAGTACTCCAAGTAGGGTCTCATCAGAGAGAGCAGAGGCGTAGAACCTGCTGGCCACATGCATCCCAGGATGGGTCTCTTTCTGCACTGCTGGATCATGTTAAGCTTCTCATCCATGAGCACCCCCAAGTCCTTCTCCTCAGGGCTGCCCTCCAGCCATTCTCTGCCCAACCAGTCCTTGTTCCATGTTTGGTGTTCCACCAAAGCCATACGGAAACCTTAATCCATGTGTAATTAGCAAGTTACCAATAAAGACAACCACCTTCAACTCAGCAGGAGAGCAGAATGGTATCCGATCCAACAGCTTCCCAGGATGAAATCATTGCCTTGCTCTTCCTCTTCTCCTAAATGCATCCAACACTTTACCACTCTCCTCCCTGCCATCCATTATAAGAAGCCACAGACAAGAGATAAGGAATTTGTTTCAAATACAACTGTTTCCCAAGTGGGAAGAATTAGTCAGTCCATTATCTGAGGATATAGTGTGTGAAAACCTGAAGAAACGCTTCATTTTTCTTTTCTAAATGCTAAGTTCAATATTTTATGTTCTTGTAATGCTGATGTGACCTCCTTGATAGTCCAAGTAGCCACATTTCTCAACACTAGCAAGTAGTGAAAATCCCACAACAAAGCAAAGCAGAATTGTATACTTTAAAATAGAGATCCAGCTAACAATTTGAAATATTCCATGCTAAAACACACAGCTGCTTGAAAAGCTCAAGTGGAATTAAAAAAACATGAGTATTTTCTACGAATCAGGAAGTTGCCCTTAAAGCATATTAGTAAACATTCAAAAATAATCTTAGTGTCCCTGTAGCTCCAGCATACTCTTTGTGTGGTTCAATTCTTCAAAACTGACATCAAAAGGACAAAATATTATCTTATCCAAAGTTATTTCAAGTCTTGAAACATACTGCCACTCAAAATCTATGAAATGCTATTCAGACTTAAAGGGCTGCATCAACAGACTTGTTGGAAAATCCTGTGTCTTTGAAACCCATACTCTATGATACCAAAGACCAAACATGCAAGAGGTTTTGACTTGTGTGTCAAAAGGAGAAGCGCTTGAATTTCAAGTTCTCAAGAAAAATTTCCCAATTCCTGAAGGTGCAGTAGCTCAAGTGGTGTATTGGAGTCCCTCCTCACTCTAGCTAAAAAATAACCAACAATTCTTTCTTTGGTTTTATTAATGCTCGTCCTACCAAGGTGGCACGGTACGTTTCCTGCCAACTAGAGAAAGCTGAGACGGAGAATTATCACCATGAAGCACTCAAGCTTTGCCATCTCCTGCTGATTATAAGTAATTAAGAGGAGGGGAGGAGGGAAGCCACGCTGCATGTTCTCAGTTTCATAGTTATGGGTTAAAATCTACGTGGGACACTCTTTTAAATCACTAACAATTATGGCAGATGGCTTATTACAACAGGCAACGTGGGTGGTAAGAGTCCTGAATGCCACGTTTCCTCGTCTCGCGCAAACATGTAACAGGATATATTCAGTTTTAAGAAAAACGCCAGCATCAGAATTGCTCCAGTCTATTTAATTAGGACATACACCTCAATGAACTCTCACAAAAGCCAAGAATCAATAAATTATCCCCATATAAAAGACCGTATCACTTCTGTAGGCCCAACACACACTCCTTTTCCTTCGCGTTTTTCATAAGGCACCAAGATAAATGTTTATTTTGGATTCCTGGGAAAAAGTCTGCCTTTCCCATTACCTCAATGTGAACAGAACACAACGTGGAACTGGATGCAGGGACCTGAGAAATTAAAAAGCAGGAATTCTTTTTTTTTTTTTTTCAAATCAATAAAGGGGAAATTATCAACAGGGCTCCAGAAACCACCAGAATTTACTTGTAATTAATTTACCCTCGCTAAAGCAATTGGTATAAATACTGCAGTGTGCACAGCTTCCTAAAAAATGGATCATTCACAAGACATCCATTTCCAAGAGCTGGGCTGTTGAGGGCATTTGAAGTGCCTGACATCTACTAAGCTAAAGATGGGATATCCCCCCATCAAACACACAGTTTGAAAAGTTTATTTCTAGAAACAGTAATTGCTTACTTTTACATACCTTCTTGTTAGCATTTTTTAATTAGCAGTTTTTAATAGGAATCAAATTAGAACAAACATCCATCAAGCCCTTTATAGTTTCTACAACCCCTTTTAACTATTATATTATGTCCCATTATGAAAACAGACCCAAGTAATCATAGTTTTATTGAGCTATACCATTTCCCCCCCTACCTCTTTCTATAGGACAGGGCAGAAACTTCATTTCGGACAAGTAATTTTGATACATTCAATGCAAAAACATCAAGGTGGGCTTTTTATTGTGAAAAATATTTTGTGATCATAAAGAGTGTTTTCTTTTCCTGGTTTTTACAGAGTCTGCATTTTAAGTAGATTGTAACTATCCACTAGGGATCACCGTAAGAAACTCTTTCACCGAAACACAGGGAAAACAGTCAATGGTAAATCATTACAAATGAACAGGATGCTTTTTCTGCTTATGCCAGGTACCAGGTTCAGTAACGGGCCAAGGAATCAGAGACACAATGTTCTTTACCATGAGATTTACCAGAGTTAGTCTGACCTGCTTCTGAGTTGGAAGACAGCAAAAAAAAAAAAAGGATAGCTTTAAAAAGGAGCTTTTTCCTTCTTTATTTTATGGGCGGGGGGGGGAGAATGGTTTGTTGTTCCTCCCTCCCCTGCCCTGTTCACATTTGATACTTCTGAAGAGAGCTGGATTTTTCAGACTTACATAAAGACTCCACCTCGGCCCCCAGAGCCAGTCTGCCTTACTTCACATGCAGTGGTGTTGGGGAGCAGTCAGTTCATAAACCCTCACACGTTTGGTGCAGTGTTCAGCCTGCTAAATCACAGGATCCTGTGACTCTGACCACACACATGCTAAGAGACAGCTCTAATGGGAATGAACTAGAGCAGATAGTATTAATTTAGCCATAATGGCTTACTGGGTGCCACTCCTGCCCAGCTTTCCTCTCACACTTCTGAAACTCCGGGTCCGTGACCTCCTTTCTCTTGAAACAGCAGCCTCCTTCCTGTTCCAAAAGAATTTGCAATAAACATGTTCCTTGTGTCGACCGACTGCTTTCACACCAATCTCTGCCCCAGAAGGATTACCCAGCCAAATCCATCAGTAACCTCTTGAAATACATGAAAGTCACCTGTACTGCATCCCTGACACGACTGATGCGCTCTATCCTCTCCTAGGGATGGAAATCACAGCTGCCTCACTGCACTTTCATACCTCCTTTTTTCTGTTTTACACATCCATTTGCTGTCTCATGTTGTATTTATGCTGTATCCACAGGAGAGAATGTTTTGTGTGAAAAGACAAAGGAGCCATGATATCAGGAATATCACAAGAGCAACAACAACAAAAAAATGGTTCTGGTGTTCACAGTTTGTAACACAATTACTTGGGGACCACACAGTTTTTTTCTCCTGAAAGAGTGTGACAAGGACACTCATTCCATTTAAGCTCTTACCATGCTTGTCCATAGCCAGACTGCTGGGTACAGTTACTGGTTTTGGGGAATTGCAGGCTTGCACCAAAAATCTCTCACTGCAGCTTTATTCAGGACACAGTGTTAGGGTCACATCGTCCTGAACCAAAAAAAAAAGATGAAAGCCCTTCTGCAGGTAACTCCTATTAAATTTTACTGTCACTATTTCTTATGACATATTAAGCTGAGAAGCTGTGGTCTCCAATGATCAGCCTCTTCAAAACACTGGAATTGTGGGACATGTGGTTAACGTGCCACGTTACTAATTGCATTGACTGGAGGGGACACCCAACGCCATGCGACTGATGTGTTCATGTAAAAATCAATGACCTGAAGAACTTTAAATAAACAGAATCAGCAATGATTGTATTTGTTCTAAGCTTAGAAGTACATACTTAATTTATCACATTTGTAATTAAAGTTAATATTATCCAGGTGCTAAGCTATTTAATATCACTTGTTCCTAACACAAACCTCAAAGCTGTTTCTCTTCTGAAGCTTGTGAACTGTATTTGGTAGTGCAAAGATGGGAATTCTGTGATCCCACTTGCTTAAACTATTTAATAACCTGCCTACATTTTCCATACATCAAATAAATGAAGTGGAATACAAAATGTAACATCTGTTTCTTTCTCTGTTCAACATCAGAGGATTAGATTCTAAACAAATACATTTAGGAAGTCTTTTTAGGAATTTGTTAGGCTGAACACAGCTAATCAAGGCAGCAAAAATCTTGTGTATTTGCAAAATGACCTCTTTGTTTGACCTGAAAATTGTGTATATTATTTTAAGTTTCTGCACATGCAAAACCTAGATGATGAAAGTCCCAGTGTTCTTTTCTCCCCTCATCTTTTTTTCTTTATTAAAACTTCTTAAAAAGCAAATGCATGCTTGAGAAACGCTGCACATAAAAGCATTCCTCTGAAAGCTTTTAACACAAATAAATGCTCCTCAGCAATTAGCAGCTAGAAGTAAACTTATGAAACATCCCCAAGAGTTCACCAGTGTTACATTTGAATTAAGTATTAATTCGCCACCTTCACCTAATTTCTAGTTGATTAATCCACAATAAAATCAGGTAGATCCACTGAACATTTTTTTGCTGAATATTGGACTTTAGTAACGTATTAGCCAAAAGTTCCAGAACTCGGACAACAAACATGGGTTGTTTTTTTTTCTCCCTTCATTTTCCCAACTGGCAGAAAAACAAGGCTTTAAAGGCTTAGGAATATAACTGGGAAAATATTCAATTTATTTTGTGCGTATTGAACAGTTGAACAAAGTAGATGAACGTTCTTACTGACAGACACAAGGATAACCTTCATTTCATCTGACGTAACTTCCCAAAGCAAGTATTCTTTCAAATTTTCACTGGACCTGTGTTTACCTTACTCCAAAATACAGAAGTAAAAATTACATTTTACTCTCCAACACATAATACGTTTTGGAATTCAGTTGCATACTGATGTAGAAGATATTTCTTCTGGAGAGTTTGATGGAAAACAAATTAAATAAGAGAGCTGACAGTCTGGGGAGAAATGGTCAAATCCCAGACTGACACTGCTTCCCAGCAGACTGCAGAGCTAGACCTGGCACAAAACCTACAGCCATTTGAGCACAGGACACTGGCCAGAGTTCAGTGACCCATTCTCTCAGTCCCACGAACATAAGAAGATGTGGTTCCACTAGCCTGCCTAGACCACTTGGCAGGAACAAGCCACTTCTTTTTAATTACTTTTGCTGCCTCTCTCCAAAGAGATTCCACAGACCACTAAGTATTCCTCCCAAAATTGCTGGTCTGCAGTCTCACAAGAATAAATCTTGCCGCTGCCTTCCACGTGATGCTCATCTCCCTCAGAGATGGGACATGCTCAGGATGCTGGGGCCGCGCCGGCGTGCCAGACCCCCACCTGCTACCCTCTGCATGGTTGGTCCCCGAAACATTCCCAGGGGCAACATCACACTGGAAATGCATTTTTTCCACTTTTACTGTCTCCTGCGTCACAGTGTCTCTGTCCTCTAAAATAAATTCCCAGGATTCAGTAATGTCTCCAGCTAATGTTTTCTGAACTACATCAGTTAAATCCCGGTCACCGACTCCTGAGCGTTTTTAATCATTTTTTTCCTCTATCAGGAATATTATGCTTCTCCTCTCTGGATGGCAACGACTTCTTCAACATGATTTGAAAAGCAGTAGCAGCAAAGAAACCTAGTGCAGTAGCAGCCATGTGAGGATGTGAGGCCAGATGATATTCCAGCCTTGTATGCAGGTTTTCACGTGATGGACTAGGAAGTCAGCACGTTTTTTTTCCAGAATTAATTGTCTATTATCGGCGCTGCTAACACAGATCAGTGCTTCAACAGATGCAACAAAAGACAAACGAGGACTGAATGGATGTTGGAGAGACCCCAAAAAGGCAACGGGACTAAATGGTTACTGTAGAAAGACACAATGGCCCACGTGCATTTAAAAAAAAAAAAATACCTAAGGGTTAAGAGGGAATCGTTTTAGCTACTCTTATTCAGGAAAAAAAACCCAGAAAATTTAGCACAAACACCAAAGGAAGCTTTCCATGCTTGAAACCCATGCTGTTTTGTAAACCCTCCCCCATTGTTCCTTTCTCTGTCCAGTGATTAAGTTGCCAGGACACAAGACTGAGCAGTATACAGCTTATGGCACAATTTTGTGCTCGTGGAAGACATTATTAAATGAACTAGTAACGCTGTCCCAAAGCTTAACCTCAAGACTGATGTTTCAACAGCACCACCTAGTTATAAAAACAGGAGCAGGAACAGCTGTCTCTCTTGTGCTCCCAAGTGCCAGCTCAACGTGCACTCCAGTAACGCGCTTTGCAGCTACTGCATAAACAGTAATATCAGTTTTGAACCCTTCTTTTCTACAAACAGTTATATAAAGACAGAACTTATTCAAACAGGCACGTTTTGACAGACATATTCATTAGAAATAGCCAACAGATGCTACAAGCTGCACTTTTATTATAAATGGTATATAACACGCTAAGTTGGATAAAGCTGTAACTATTCATAACAGATCACGGACAGGAAAACTAAAGATGTTTTCCTATTTTAAGAATTAATTTCCTTCTATAACCTCAGCCTTTGCAATACATGAAAGGATTTTTCTTCCAGCCAAACAGGCCCGGATCTCAGATAGTCCCAAACTTCAGAAAGGAAAACACTTCCCCAAGAACTGCCATCCCCAACTTTCTCAACTTGCTGGGGACGGAATGAAAAGACTGGTCTGTGTGGCAGCATAACCCATTACCACTGGAAACAAAAGCATGTAGGAGTATCTCTGTTTAAGAGAACTCTTGATTTTACCCTTCCAAAATTCCAATCCTAGAAGTTAATACTGTGCCACTTTTGCAGCAGGTTTTAGAAGCAATTATAAAGTCGTACAAGTTCCAAATAAGAACAACTTTTAAAAAGAGTCTACTTTCTACCAAAGTCCCTCAGGGACTTTTTTTTTTTTCCCCTGCTGTACACTTTGCTTATAACCTATCATAGTATCAATTACTCATTGCCAAATTACTACAGTTGATAAAGCCAAAAGAGGCAGTCGAGTGGTGAAGGCTTCAAAAGTTATTAGTGATTTCAGACAACCATTTGAAAGAGCTTCATGCTCTGTGGAAAAGCTGGACTCTTGGGGTCTGAGTTGCAGCATCTTAAAACACTAAGCCAAAATATAGATCATCCCTGAAAAAGAATATAGGTAGTAAAAACCTGCAATGCTGAACTAGCATTTTAAAAAGCGCGATGTAATCAAAACTGAGGGTTTCATGAAAATCACTCGTCTTTCCCAAACATCACGTACCTGCCTGTATTTTTATACCAGCACTCTGCACTGCACACCTCAGTGCCTCCTCATCAGCACAGCAAACTAGTTCAATGCTTTAGAAACTTCCCAAATGGCCAAGGGATCAGAAAAATCCATCTAAATGCTCTGCCTTTTGCTGCCTCTCGGAACGCAAGCTTCGCAAGGCTGAAAAAACAAGAGCTCTCCAGCAGGCAGGGGAAGACACTGACATCAGGAGGGTTCAAAGGACAACAAAAAACCCAGCAACAACAAAAAAACCACTTTCCCTTCCTCAACTAGTAAAAATTATGTAAAAAAACTCAAGCCAAAGCATGGCTTCAGACCTGGGGTAAGCTCGGACAAGATTCGGCGATATGAAAATACATTATATGGTTAATGGCAGCAGAGAACCCGGTTTTTTTAGACAATAATAATGTTTGCTGGGCAATAGGATACTGTTCTTTAGATGCCCAAAAGGCAGCTGAGAATTAAACAATAACAGTTCAAAAGCAGAGTGTGCCCTGCTCCATCTAGAGAAGGTTGAAATCAGCAGACTTTGTTCTGGAAAACAGAACAGGTTAAAGAAGGCTCCCTGAAAAATTGTACTGAAATACTGAAAAAAATACCCCAAAACAATATCACAAAGATTAAAGGTGAGAAAGAGAGAGCACTACACAGAGAAGGTAACAGACTAACGGGGAGAAAAAGCACAATCAAGGAGAAAAGCTTGATCATAAATGGAAAAAACACATTTAAGGCAGAGGAAAAGGTCACGATGTATTAAATATTCACAGTTCTTTGAAGGCCGTTACCATCTTACCCTCTCTGTTGTCTTTGATGATTTCTGTGATGACTCATAATCTTTCTTTGTTTCTAGGATTCTTTTTACAAGCCCACCTGTTGGAAAAATCAGTATATTTCTCAGCATTGGTTGGGGTTGGCACTAAAATCTTGTTTGAAAGATTTTTTTTTAACGTAAATTTTTTTAACGTAAACAATTTTTAAAGCAACATGAACAGCATTCTATTATGTATCTTAGTTATTAAGATACAAGGTATTTGTTATTTGATTTATTTTATCCAGTGTCCTCTAAATCAAACTGTATCATCAGTAGTATTTACTGAATGACTCTTGGTACAGAATCAGATCTTTGAGCTGTATTAACACAAAGGCTTTTCCTTACACCCCTCTTTTGAAAGAATTCCAGAACTGCATGTGACAGGTGTAGATAGAAATAAAAATATATTTGTTTGCAAGGAATTTTTGGATGCAGATAAATATATCTGCCTGAATCACATGCAGTGTAACCATAGTGGAAGCCCTTGAATCAGAGATCTGAGGTCAGATGGTGTTAAGAACCAGTCTTTTCTACAACTTGCCTTGAAAAGCCAATAACATCTTATATCTCAGAGCTGACAAGCTGTACCTGACACTCTAGGAAACATTAATTTATGACATTTATGCAGAATTTTAAATCCTGCTGACATTAAAAATGTAGAGAAAAATCTGTACTTAATCTGTACAGCAAATCCAGCTGCTCAACTAATCAAGAACGCATTTGATAAATAATCTTGGTTTTTCCTGCAAAGCTTTTACCCTTAGAAGTTATTCTGATGCTTTATTCAGCATTTTACATGTTCAGCACTTGGTTTAAACTCATGGGTTTAATATATATATATATATTTTTATATATATATATATATATATGGAAATACATGTAAAAACAAACATACCATGCTTTTCATCCTCAACCAGCTCCACTTCTGGCTCCTACATATAAGGGAAGAGACCTTTAGTTGCAGTAAGTTGGTATTGCTATAATATACAACTATTCAAAAACATCCAACTAGAAGCTACTTTAACAAGAAAGTTATAAACAAATTGTGTAGAATTTGTAAAATTAACAGACCTTTTCCATCTCTGGCATATCTGGCAGTGGCGGTGCTGCCTCCACCACAAACTGGTCATCATCATCAGACACCTGCTGGTCTATGATCACATTTGAGACTGCTTTACCACCACCATTCCTGAAAGAGACCCAACAAAATGAAAACTTATTAAGGTCTGTTCAAACCTCCTGAGATCCACCTGGAAGAAACAGCAGTTCCCTCCCTTCCTCTTTCCCTCCCATAAAATAAAGCAGCACCAACTAAGAGCGCATCAAATTGCTGTTTCCATTCACGGCCCAATCCTCAAAACAGATATCCTTCTCTTGTAAAAAGAAGTTTGTTTTCCTTCTAAACACTGTGCTTTAGTGACTGGCACTTACCAGAGATCATGTGTAAGCCGTAGTTTCAAATGGCTGTTTGAGATGGCTTTGAGCATGGGATATTTACTGCATGTTTCAGAGAGAGATTCTAGTGGTAATTTGGATTACTGTTATAGGGCTATCTACTTCAGAGTTCCCAAAGGCAAAAAAACTAAATCCTATTTTTTAACCTCCAGATGCTACTACCAACCGTAACTTTTAGATAATGCGCTGGATTTGTAGAAACAGTAAAATAAATAAAGCAGGCTTGAATTTTCCAGTTTCCAATGAGCAGTGAGGTGATCCAGGTGAAAGCTGTTGATCAGCAGGTCACATTCCTTACCTTTCTGGAAGCAAGGCCTCTGTGCTTTCTTGACGTTTCACTCGGGGTGGTGCTGGTCTGGCACTGCTGGGTCGGGGAACACGTCTGCAACACAAAGAGGTTTTTTTTCATTTATACTCGAAAAGGAAGCCTCAAGTGTCCTCCAAAGGAACAGATGTGTAAACACACTTGAGCTGAGTAAATTACCCAATGCATAAAACCAGTGAAAACAGCCCCAGTATACAATCTAATATGGCAATAGTTGCTATCCTAGTAGGAGTCCAGAAAAAAAAAATCTAGAAAACGTGTCCTAAAACCAAAAAAGTTATGACTCTGTGTAGAAGTACCTTGTGATTTGTCTCACTAAAAAAATAACCTGTGTGCAGCACAGTGATTTGCCACTAACAACAAATTTAACATTAACAGTACACACTGTAATGTAAACAGAAAGGAATTCTTCTCACAAGTGATTCAATGACATAATCCTTTGCTGGGCAAAGAAACAGTAAATCGGGATTTTATAAGGCAACTTCATCTTACCTGTTACACCATATTTAATGAAAGTCACGAATGTAACCCAATGTTCTTCTCATCAGACTCCCCCCACATTCCTCATATTTTAATAACATTATGCTTTATGGATTAAGAAAATAAGTCTAAAACACTTCACAATGTTAAAGCTTTTTTTTTTTTTCTACAGAAGGAAATGAAAGTGAACAAAGGGAACCATACGTGGGATAACATTTATTATTTGGTACTACTAACAGAAACACACTGCTCCAAGTTTCCTTGCTGTTTTCAAACGGACTGTATTACCTCCAAGCACATCAGAGTTTGATTCCAAAAGAGTGAGGGATAGGAACAAACCTTTGGATGGGCTGAGGTGGAAGATCATTGGGTACTTCACCATTTTCAGGTTTTTCAGGAGCCACATTCTCTGCTTCTCCTTCTATTAAATGAAACAAACATACAGTGCTGGCTTAGCTGGCAAGGCAAATCTAACTTCTCCTGCCACAGTATTTTAGATCTTATCAGCCCCATGAAATACATCACACGACAAACATTTTAAAATAGGAATAAAATTCTTACATCAAAGTTAAGTATCTTGTGAACTGCCGGGTTTTAAACATCTCAAAAGAAAATCCAAATTCTAAATTCAAAAGAAAAGAACGTTTAATTATTTTTTTTTTTTAATATTGTGAAATTCCCTCGTCTGTGAAAATGACAATCTCACTCAATTCTTCCACAGTTGGATGGTAACATTTGCAACGTTTCAAGTTGCTCATTAGATAAAATCTTAAGAGAAAAAAACATATTAAGGAAGTCCTACATTCTCTACGCTGGGGTTTCTTTTAAAGCTTTCTTTTTTTTTACCTTAAATTCTTATTTTTCTCTACTGGTATTCTATGTTGACCAAGTGTGGGGTTTTTTTTAAAGACTTAACCCAAAGCACAAAGTATTTTCACAGATGGCTCTTTGGTATTCCTGTAAATAGAAATGACTTGAATAAGGTCTACTTAAAGCATTTTAACATAATTAAACTATGCTTTGTTACAGTTTAAAAATTCTTTAATACATAGCATAAAAGCAAAAAAAAAAGTGCTGTATTTCTTAAAAAGGTAAAAAGAACTGTTCTTTCTATTAAAGCTTTTATATCTATCACTGATGTGTTCAGTGCAGGTCTTTTGTCACTATAATATTCCTGAGTTGCTAGCAAATTCACCTGGAAATAATAAATAAGTTGATTTTTCAGAGAAGTCACATAAAATCTTTAATAATAATCTGACCAAGGTACCAAGCAGACAAGAACTACAGCCAGCTTCTTACTTGGGAACTACTACTGGGTCTGGTACAACAGGGAGAAACAAATTCGGGAGCATTTTCAACAAACTCACATTTCCACGCTAAAGACATCAATGTTCTGGTCACTAAAAAGAACACACCCATCCAAAATGAAACATTTTTTTACAAGTCAAAAAGACAATGATGGATTAAAATGTTTGTCGTGATAGAAAAGGTTATGTTGCCATACAGTGAGACCTGGACAGGCTGGAGAGTTGGGCAGAAAGGAACCTGATGAAATTTAACAAGGACAAGTGCACGAGCTGCACCTGGAGAGAAATAACCCCCTGCACCTGGACAGGTTGGGGGTGACCTGCTGGAGAGCAGCTCTGAGGAGAAACACCTGGGAGTCCTGGTGGACAACAGGATGACCACGAGCCAGCAATGTGCGCTTGTGGCCAAGGTGGCCAATGGCATCCTGGGGGGCATCAGGTAGAGTGTGACCAGCAGGTTGAGAAAGGTCATCCTGTCCCTCTACTCTACTGTGTGGAGGCCCCATCTGGAGCACTGGGTCCAGTTCTGGGCTCCCCAGATCAAGGAGGAGGAGCATCTCTCCTTCTTACGAGGAGAGGCTGATGGACTTGCATCTTCATAGTCTGGAGGAGAGAAAGCTGAGGGAGGATCTGATCAAAGCTTATCAATACTTAAAGGGAGGGTGTCAAGAGGATGGGGCCGGTCTTTCTCAGTGGTGCCCAGGGACAGGACAAGAGGAAATGGGCACAAACTTGAATAGAAGAAGTTCCACCTAAACACAAGGAGGAACTTGTTTCCTGTGAGGGTGGCAGAGCCCTGGCAGAGGCTGCCCAGGGAGGTGGTGGAGTCTCCTTCTCTGGAAACATTCCAAACCCCACCTGGACACGTTCCTGGGCAACCTGCTCTGGGTGGACCTGCTCTGGCAGGGGGTTGGACTAGATGATCTCCAGAGGTCCCTTCCAAACACATAGCATTCTGTGGTTCCATGAATATTTAAGTAGACGCTCCTGCAAGTTAAGTAAGATGTGCAAAAGGTACAACAGATTTGATAGGCAAAGCCATGCCAGTCTACTTTGAACTGGGCAGGGAATGCTCACCCCTCAAAGTAAGTTTACACAGTCCACAAATATAAGAATAAAAGGTTGAGAGGAAATGCAGAAGCTATATGCAGAATGGGATATTTTTTTACGAGTAGTCCCAAGGACCCCTCAAACTCTGGAAAACCTTGTGGAAGAACTATCTTCAGCTCCTCTCTAACTAACATATTCCAAAGATAAGTTTGAGGTTGCAGAATGACCATAATTGTGATTTTCAAGCAGTTTCAACACCTGATTTCCATATAATTCCACTAGAGTTAGCTAGAGTATAAATCTTCAAGTACCATTGACCAACCAAATGGTATCGTGGACCAGCTACATAAGCAAACAGGACAGTGCCTAAGCATCCTGCAAGGACTGTGATTTCTAGGATGCTTTGAAGGGCACTGGCAAAGGAAGGAATTTTCTAGGCCCTCCCACTGCTGTCAACTGGCACTGCCATCAAATAACATCAAATAACACTCCCATTAGCACATGCATTCAGATACTGCCTAAAGAACTGGATCCAGTGTAACTCAGTCTAAGACACTCCTCTCACAGCCCCTCTGCCAAGACTGCAGATAAAATAAGAAAAAAATTCTTATTTTACATACACCACCAGTACCCTGTGGATGGGTGGTGGGTGGCTGCAACAGCTCAACCAAACAACTGACAGTATCTTACAGTTACTCTGAGATAAACTTTAGAAAGGAGCCTGGCATTATTCCTCCCAGAGAAGCGTACCTCAGGGCAATTACCAAAACTGTGAGGAGATACACTTCACCTGTGAAACCCCCAATAAAGCTCATTTTAGAATTTAAACAAGGTTCAGAAAAATCTTACGTAGCCATCAGCTTCTGAAAAAAGTCTCATGCTGGCCTACACCTCATAGAGTGAACGTGAAATCCAGCTGTTCCTCCCCTCTTGCCACAGTGGAAGAAAGTGGAACCTAAGGAACTTCAGGGGTGTATGAGCAAACAGCTGAAGGAGGCCAAAACACCCTTTTGCCAAAAAGCTGTAAACATATAGTTCTTATTTAGGAGGCTGCCACGAACTAGCCGGTGAGGATTCCTAAAGGAGGACACAAAGGGAGAATAACTGATATGCTGACAGATTCTCATTTGTAAAGAAAAGAAACCAAAACACAATGAAGAAGTTAAGAGCCTCAATGGTCAGAAATACAATATAAGCAGAATGCAGAAATAATACTCCGAAAGATCCAGGAAAGTTAGTTTATTTCACTCAGTTAATATTGTGGGGGTTTTTAAGCAAATAAGTGATTCTTAAAGACACAAGAACACAGAACAAAGGGACGTGTGATCACTGACTTACAACTGCTGCCAAACAGCATCCCACTTAGCTATCTCAATGACTGTTGTTATTGACTGTCATAACTGATTTCACAGTTCAACTGTGAAAGCTACAATATGTTTTAATGATAAATCATCTCTAGATGAACTTACAGAAAATTAAGGCTCACTAATGCACTACCGTGTTACACTATCTTATTGAATAAATTTGAAAATAAAGAACAGTCAGTATAATATTTGGCCTTGTGTCGTCTGAGAATCCAATCTAAATCAATAATGAACTAAGTATACTCCTTTTTCATATATTCAAACTAGAAATAGAAGAACAGAAAGTTATATACCATAACAGATACATTCCAATAGACAAGACAGCTCCAAAAGATTTAAAGGAATTAGCGTGGAAGCTCTCCCAGTTGTGTAAGGTCACTCAAATGTCTTGGCCAACCATCTACATTTCATTAGACTGACACAGCTATGAGGCCCTGAAGGCCACAGGTGGGCTGGGAAAGAGCCTTTGACCTCCCACATACGTGGTATCAACTCTCCTAACTAGGTCAGGCATCTGGATTTGAAGAAAACAAAACCAAAGCTTTTTGATTAAATCTCAGTTCTTCCTCCTACATTTTGCTTCTGTGGCTCCACATACACCGTAGCCGGACACAAATACCTCATAAACAACACATATCTTGGGAGCTATACACAAACTCCAAAAAAAAAAAAAAAGAGATAAGAATGCAGAGGTGGAATTTTCCTCTAAAATCTTGTAAAATGCAAACACGAAGTAAAATTCCCAAATACTTGTACAAAAAGGCAACATACAACAATTCATTTCTTACATAGAACAAGTCACCAAGGGATTTGGGCACAGCAGCCTTGCCTTCTCCTTGGGACATTACAAGCACTGGCCTCATTGAAAACTTGCATAAGAGCAAGGAAAGAGAGAATATAAAGTAACTGTTTTATCAGGGAATGTACATTTTTCAAACCAGGACATTAATCACATGATGTGATTAAAACACAAGGCAGCAGCTGGATTAAGTGTAAATCACCCTCTTTAAATCATTTAGCTGTGTGGATTCAAGTTTGACCCCAAAGCACTCAAGGTAGACTTTCCAAGACAGTCAATTTTTATTTTTTTTTATTCTGCCTACCTTTCTGTTTTACAGCAAGTCCTGGTTCAGTTTTCTCTTGCAGTTTAGCAACATTGTCCTCTGAAATCCTATCTCCCATGCTCTTCGTTTCCACCGTTCCTGTAACAAAACAGTTTATAAACAAATGATTATAAAGATACAATACAAATTTAAAATTATAAAGATTCAATAAAAAATTTAAAATAAAAACCCATGCTAAGTACCTGTTACACTTACCAATTCCTTAAGGGCTATCCTAGTTTAATAAAATCCCTTGAGTCTAAATAAATAACATTCAAAGTTCACAAAGACTTTTTACATGGACATGGATTGAAGTTCTTATGTTACTGCAAACTAATGTCAACTTCTTCAGTTCAAAAATTATTTACAGATATTATTTATTATCCTGATAACTGGTGAAACAATAAGATACTTGCCTAATAAAACCTGAGTAATTGATAAAGTACACAATATTGTTTGTATACTACTTGGAATGCAGAATGCACTTCACTTTGTTTCTAAAGGTTTAGCTTTAAACATGTTTCATACTAAAGCCATTAAGAAATTTCAAGAAAGAAAAGATGATTTCTGGTAGCTGAATTCCACCACGTGCTAGTAATGCCATAGAAGAACCTAGTCCACAAATGCTCTTCACTTTTGATCCTACCTATTATTCTTCTAAAAAAACAAAAGACCATTTCAGCTTTATTGCAGCTGAAATTATCGTAAATTAATTCCCCCAGTTACAATAGGACCATGTTGACAAAAGCAAAGCAACACACAGTGCAAAAAAAGTGGAAATATTGAGGTATATATCCAATTTCTAAATTATCAGCCCCGGAAGAAGAGACATTCAAGATGGAAGGATGCAAAGGAGAAAAGATTCAGCACCATTTGTAAATCATTCCTGAAAATATAGCTGTGCATTGAACACACATGGTCAAGAAAAGTTAAACTATCCACACGGTTTGTCAAAATATGCACAAAATAGGTAGAATATTTAGCTTTAATCATATCATTAAAAATATATACAAACATACACCACACACCCCCTTCACTTGGAGTAATATCCTCAGTTCTCACACTCCTCAGAAGGCAGCAGAAGCAGAACAAATTCAGAAATAGACAAGATTAGAGATACAGAAAAAAACCCCTAGATTTAAAAGAGAGGTACCCAAAGTTCTGCCCAGGAACCAGACACAGCACTTTCAAGTCTCCTTACCTGCAAAGAGGTAACTGTAATGCAAAGGGAAAGAACAGATTTATTCACAGGGCCTAATGCTTGGGCTGAAACATCCACTGCTTCCAAAATGGGCCATGAAACTTAAAGCTGAAGCTTTCATGATGTAGAGATCACCAGCGGAGGAATGTATGCCCCAGGAAGCATCACAAAGATAATGGCAGCAGAAATACTGAGTTCTACTAGTTTAGGAGGAGATCAACAGGCATCAGAGAAAGGTCAACCACCACTTTCATTTACCCGCGCTGATTAAGGCCAGGACAAGTTGTCACGTAATAAAATTGAAATAAGCATTTAAAGAGTCACCACCAATCTATACAGCAGTGCTACACGTTACCCATAAGGCCTAGGGCTTAGCAGAAAAGCCAAACCAGCAGCAGAAAGAGAAGCACTTTACTCCATTTTCATTTAGAAATTCATTCAGTGTCTGAAAGGAAACCTATTCAGCTCTCAATTAAAAGCAACTGCAAGTTTAAAAATAAAATAACATTCAACGTATCAATCAACTTTTAAATTAGCAAAAAATGATCTCTATTGCACGATACAAGTTTTGCTGCAAGGCATGTTACAGCTAGAAAAGCAATCATGGCCTGAATAGAAATAAATGTAACATTAGCTACATTAAAAAAAACCTTTAACAGCCCAGAAGATTTTCTCCAAAACCGTTAGGAATTTGTTCATAATAGAGATGAGCAAACGTTGGTCTAAACTGTTTTTAAATACTAGGATAGCAAATACACCTGGTTTTGCTTAAATGCTCCTCTGGGCACCACTTCAGTTTTATTTATTACAAGTTTAGTCACAACCCTAGTTCTTGTGTGTTCTCCTGTTGTGCATTTATTTATCTCCAGTTAATATTAAAAATACAAACATGTCTAGTTACTGGTGATGATGATCAGGGAGACCAGTGTGCAACAGGCATCAGCACAGCTCCAGAAGGTTTTTAGTACCTTCTGGATAAAATACTGGAGCACTTCTGAGCCTTCCTCTGCGGTGTTAGAAGATGAAGAGGAATAATGCCCCAAAGCATTGATCACTTAGGTCAACTGAAATTTGAGTGTGCTGCCCTGTTGCATCATAAAAAAAGAGGATCATTTTTAAAATACTTGCCTTAAAGACAAAATACAGCATTCCAAAACAAAATCCAGAAAAAATGGATCTTGATTTTAAAGAAGGGACAATCCTATAAAATGGGGCGTGTCCGGTCAATTGTACCTTAGTGCCAGTTCAGGCTATAAAGCAAATATTCAAATCTTGGGAAATAAAAAATGTTATAGGATCATCTAAGGATCACTAAGTAGAAAAATAAGACTACATTTAATTGAATCCAGATGGTATTTTTCAGCTGCAAAATTATTAAAACTTCACAGCATATAAGTACATCAGATGTGATGCAAAATTTTTCAAGCCCCAACTTCAATTAAGCTCCTAAATCAACAGACGTTCACATCCAAGTGCCAGATCTTTTCCAAGGTATTTAACATCATCTTAATTATTTCCCCAAGTCCTTTTGAAAACATGGCTATTGATTGTTCTGAAAACACTACCCAAGCTCTGATGCAAACTTCAGTATTTTGCCTACAACACATGGAAACCTACTAAAACAGAAACCCCATGAAAACACGGATGCTTGGGAAGACGCAGAGCAACACACAAGCTCTTTACATAAATTAATAATAATGACATTGACAGATTGTTTGAAGATCTCCACGCTTCATTAGTGTAAACAGTCTTTAGACAGGATTAACTATTTTAACAGGTATCAATTAACAGGTGTTACTGTATCCTCTGAACTGAGATTTTAAACTAATTTGTGTACTTCATGGCTTCATTAGAAACACGTGTTTCTCTAGACTCTTCCTTTTAACTTTAAACTTAAACAAGTTTAGATTCCTTTCTTCATGATGTGAAAGTATTAAATACTCAGGATATCCTGAGAAGAATCTAGTTCCCAATTAGTAGAGAAATACAGTATTTAATACATTTGCATACAAAAGCTGGTGACATAGTCAATGGCAACGAAGCACCTTAAATCATAAAATACAATTATTTACTTATTTGCAAGGCCCAGCACAAACTGTGTATTAATCAGTTAAAAGTATCTCAAGACTAAATCTTCACTTAAATCTTGGACAAAGAGAAATTACTAATGCAGGTCTGAGGCAGATCACAGAACCAGAGAATGACAGGGGTTGGAAGGGATCTGTGAAGATCAGATGGTCCAACCCCCTACCAGAGCACGTTTATGAGGAGAGATGTTTATTTATGATTGTACCACCTGTTAAATAGTTCCAGGCAACAAACACTCAGAAGAGGTTATTGTCCAAAGGCTGCTAAAATGGCCTGTATTCAATACAATTGCAGTGTGTATCAATCCACTAATGCAAGCACAGATACCATAGATCACAGAATCATAGAATGATATGGGGTTGGAAGGGACCTCTGGAGATCATCTGGTCCAACACATCTGCCAAACCAGCTCCACCCAGAGCAGGTCCCATAGCAATGTATCCAGGCGGGGTTTGATTGTCTCCAGAGGAGACTCCACCACCTCCCTGGGCAGCCTCTGCCAGGGCTCTGACACCCTCAAAGGAAACAAGTTCCTCCTCGCGTTTAGGTGGAACTTCTTCGAGTCAAGTTTGTGCCCATTTCCTCTTGTCCTGTCCCTGGGCACCACTGAGAAAAGACTGGCCCCATCCTCTTGACACCCTCCCTTTAAGTATTGATAAGCATTGATCAGATCCTCCCTCAACCTTCTCTTCTCCAGACTAAAAAGACCCAAGTCCCTCAGCCTCTCCTCGTAAGGGAGATGCTCCAACCCCTTCATCATCTTTGTAGCCTCTG
This sequence comes from Scolopax bukidnonensis, assembly GCA_028571045.1. Taxonomy (NCBI): domain Eukaryota; kingdom Metazoa; phylum Chordata; class Aves; order Charadriiformes; family Scolopacidae; genus Scolopax; species Scolopax bukidnonensis. Next base: position 37,859,467 of record JAOWAV010000073.1, read on the forward strand.
CTGGACCTTCTCCAGCAGTTCCCTGTCCTTCTGGAACTGGGGAGCCCAGAACTGGTCCCAGTGCTCCAGATGGGGCTGGAGCTGTGTCCTCCTCTGCTATCAAGGAATCCATCAAGGGTCCTGGCTCTGCACATCCACCCGGGGCAGTGGCCACACCACTACCAGGGGCAACTCCTGGCTGGCACAAAGAGATGGGACTTTTACAGCTTCTCATTTCCTGCTGGTAATTCCTCGGTAACAAATAAATATCTGTCCTTCCTTCCCCAGCACTCTCAGCAGAAATGCAGCAGGGCTTGGGTTCCTTATACCTGGTTGAGCTACTGTGGAAGATGACATGGGATAGGACTCAGTACTGATGACACCCAGATCACCTTCCCTGATCCAACTCAAATCCCAAGGCCCCAGCCTGACACCAGTTCAAGTGCAATACAGTTGACCACAGCTGTAATGACAGATATTGGAGAAAGTCAAAGATTAACAAGAACGTGCCGTTGTTTCAATACTTGAGGAATCTTCTCCAATCATCAAATGGGCTGCAAGCGAGAGGTTTTGCTTAACAACTGTTAACATCTGTTAAACACTTGTCTTCAGCTGTTCTCCAGCTCACACCTGGAGTACTTTAAATGTCTCAGGCTATAGAAATCACTCAGGAAGTTCTGGTGATCTTCAATTCACTCAATTATCTTTTTGACTGAAGAAACCCCAGAAAGTCTAACAGAGCTGTGGATGGTTTAGTGTACTGCTTATCGAACAAATATCCAGGGAAATTCCTTTTTTTGCATTCACTCACCAGTACTTGGTAAATCTCAGGGAAAATGTCTTTTTTGTTTTGTTGGTTGAGTTTTTTTGACATACATGATCTTTTCTTTTATAATGCCAAACTTTCTAAAGACCAAACACTATGACTTCAGATCCCTGAGAAACAACTGAAAAAAATTCAGAAAATAAGTGAAGTTTGCATTCCCTAGGCAAATTTAGGAAAAGCACTCTTCCCAAATATTAACTGATAAAATCACAAATTCAGAGTTAATGGCTATATGATTTATCCCTACAGGAAAGCACATCTTGCCTCACAAATGTCTTCAATCTTACTAAAACAACCTTAAACAACATATCTTAAGTCCTACTAAAACTAAAATATGTGCTGAATATTGCTGCAACAATAAATAGAAAATAATAAATAAAATAAAGTCACATGTAAGAGTTTGTTGACTTTATGTAAAGGCACCATGCAATAATTTTATCAACTCAGAAATACTGACTACAAATAATAACAAAGAGAAAAAAAAAGAGAAGCTAAAGTTTTCAAGGCATATTTGCCTAAACTTGCTAGATTACTAAGCAAATAAACAGTTCTTGTGAAACTAATAAAAAAAGAAGTAGTTGCTAGATGACCTAAAAAACTGAGCAAACTGAAATGCGTATCATTTTCTATGTATCAAATCCATGCAGAAAAATTGGCTATTTGATTCATAAATGCAGACTGGGAGTATAAAATAAGCACTGACAATAAGAAACACAGACATTTAAGTATTTATGCCATTCCTATTCAATAATCTCTCAGTATATTTAATAGAAATAACATCCTCCCTCTAGTTACCTTCTCCTTGGGGTCTGGCACGTTGTCTTGATCCTTTTGTTGAAGGCTGCCTTGATATTCCTGCAGGAGTTTCACTCTTTAAAAACAAAAAAAAACAGGTCACAGATTTATATAATTTTATATTTTCTCTTAAACGAACCGATATGATTAGATTTCATTACTGTCAAGACGACTTCCAAATGTGAAGTAAGAGTATCCAAGGCAGAGCAATCCCGTGGAACCTGTACCTATGATGCTGCTACTGAAAGGAATGAGATGGTTCCAATCACCTCCATATTTCCTCTTCCTCCCATCCACAATTCCTCTTTAACCTCCTGGTAAGTCATTTCCACATAGAAGGAATGACTGGAAAAACTCTGAAACTGGACTTTACTCAAACAGCAACTTCCATGACCATACTGATAACCTCAAAGAGAATTACAAATTCTTCCATTTCTATGCAAACGGTAACATTATATGTTCCGATAACCTACAAGAGAAAATTGTCAAATCAGACAATGTAAATCATTCATTTTCCATAATATCTTGCATATAGGACAATGGAGCATACGGGGCATAATGGAAAAATAACATTACAAAATGTTTAAGCATATAGGATACTGGTATTTTTAATTAAACGACTTTAGGTGAGCATGCAAGAGAAGCATCTCAACTCTACTAGCTTACAATCAGTGGCCCTGGAGACACAGCTACATGAAGGAATGTCCATCAATCAATGGAAATCCATCAGTGACCATCCATTTTCATCAGTGATGAAAAGATGGAAAGTACCCTCAGCAGGTTTGCTGATGATACAAAACTGGGAAGGGTGGTTGACACATCAGAAGGCTGTACCACCATACAGTGAGACCTGGACAGGCTGGAGAGTTGGGCAGAAAGGAACCTGAAGAACTTCAACACGGACAAGTGCAGGTGCTGCACCTGGAGAGAAATAAGCCCTGGCACCAGGACAGGTTGGCGGCTGACCTGCTGGAGAGCAGCTCTGAGGAGAAAGACCTAGGAGTCCTGGTGGACAACAGGATGACCATAAATCAACAATGTGTCCCTGTGGTCAAGAAGGCCAATGGCATCCTGGGGGGCATCAGGAAGAGTGTGACCAGCAGGTCGAGAGAGGTCATCCTCCCCCACTACTCTACTGTGGGGAGGCCCCATCTGGAACACTGGGTCCAGTTCTGGGCTCCCCAGTTCCAGAAGGACAGGGAACTCCTGGATAGGGTCCAGCACAGAGCTACAAAGATGATGAGGGCCCTGGAGCACCTGCCTTACAAGGAGAGGTTGAGGGACATGGGTCTTTTTAGTCTGGAGAAGAGAAGGCTGAGGAAGGATCTGATCAATGTTTATAAATACTTAAAGGGAGGGTGTCAAGAAGATGGGGCTGGTCTTTTCTCAGTGGTGCCCAGGGACAGGACAAGAGGAAATGGGCACAAACTTGAATAGAAGAAGTTCCACCTAAACACCAGGAGGAACTTGTTTCCTGTGAGGGTGGCAGAGCCCTGGCAGAGGCTGCCCAGGGAGGTGGTGGAGTCTCCTTCTCTGGAGACAATCAAACCCCACCTGGACACATTCCTGTGGGACCTGCTCCTCTGGGTGGAGCTGCTTTAACAGGGGGGTTGGACCAGATGATCTCCAGCGGTCCCTTCCAACCTAATGTGATTCTATGATACAAATCACATGTCAAAAACATTGTGAGAAGTTTCCTTTGAAGTTAAATGTTGCTTGTTTTATATTCCACAATGCACCACAAGCTCAACAGGAGTTCTTGACAAACAAAGGGAAAATGTTTCTTAATAACAGACAATCACAGTACCCAACTGAAATAAACTCAGAAGTTGAAGTGTTTGGAGGTGCTTCATAGGGAAGTGAGTAGTCTATGCAAAAATGAGCTTCCAGAGGTAGTTTAGGTCCTTTATAAAGTACATCTCCTTCACCTCCATGACTGTAATGAATGCTCAGAATTTCAGGTATTCAATATGCCAAAAGAAGGCCCTACATTCTACACTTCACAGAAATCTAGCCAAAGGGACAGTACACTTTCCTCCTTTCACATAAGGCACTTTTCACCTGCACTCCCTTCACTGGATTATTACAGTTATTATTTGACCCACAACCAGAGAGATCTTTAGAAAAATGCTGGCCTATGAGAAAGAAAAATAGACAGAAGTCCAAAATGCACAGCTAACATTGAAGTGGTTAATCTTAATCTTTTAAAGTCACAACATTATGCAAGGAGCAACAGTAAAATCTTGCCTACCATCAGAGTCTGGCTCCATGGGCCACATCTGGTACGTGCAAACTTCAGCAGCTCTTTGGGTGATGTAATTATTAGCACAGGTGGGGAAAAAGTTGAGAATAGGTGCTGAGGCTTCTGGAGGAGTGGATTCAGTCATTTATTTATGTCAGGTAGTGACTACAAACATCAACTAACATTTTCTTGAGCCACATGTGCACACTGGCAACAGGTGCAAAGTAAAAGCTAAAATGTAATCACTATGGTAGCACACAAACACATAAATCCTACACAATTTATGATTTGAGTCTTTCCAAAGGGAGATAAAATAGGTCATTCTTATAAATTCAGAGGTTACAAGGCTTTGAAAAGTAGTCACTGGAGCCATTAAAAAAAATAAATCTTACACTTCATCTCACACTATCCTGGAGAAAACATATTAAAGTGGATTCCTAGATGGATGCATGTACACCTTCCAGTTTTGAGAAATTATGCTTCTATTTGGAGAGGATAAAGCAGCCTGCTGTAAACTGCCCAATCTGCTGCTCCTTTCAATAGGTTGGATTTCCCTTTAAGACATAAGAAAACAATCTAGAAGAGGAATATGCTATGAAAAGATGCCAAACCGTTAATTCCTCCCCCTTTCCATGCACCAACCAACCTCTCTATTCATGAAAGGATGCCATGAAGAGTTTCTATCAGTGACTTTTACACTGCTCCCATCAGGGGTTCTGTCCAAGCTTACATACATCTCCTCTGGCCACCTCAACAGCCAAAGGCAGAACAAACACTTCCACCTACACAAGGGAGAGGGACAACTCATTATATAAATTGCCCACTGGGGCTCTCCCCCTCCAACTCATCAGATCCACCGAGAGTTCACTAATAATAAACAAGAATTAAGTCTGTGAATAAGACTTTAATTCAATTCATCCTCCACAATACTTTTCTTCTAATTAGATCCACAGTCCCTGGAGGTATATTTGCATGTATACTGTAAATAATGAATGTGTGTATAAGTTTATATAAATAAAACAACTTGTATGTGTATATATGTAATTTTTATATAAATGCAACTACATAAATTACTATTTTTTTTTTAATTTTGTGCAACAGACCATTCCTCAACAAATAAACACAGCTCATTTCTAATGCTTTTACTGAAAGCTATGAATCCCTCAAAGACTTACATTGCTCTTCCCCTCAAACTGTCTACATTTCCAGTATTTATTCCTAAAATGATGATCATTACTAACAGAATTTATTAGCATGCAACAGCACCAAGGAAAGATCTCTACTTGCTAAGGTCAATTTAACTGCTGTGGTGATAAAACTTATTAGGAAAATATTAATCAAGTACCTTTTCCCAAAATGAAGGTTTGCAAGATGTTGTTCTATTCATATTAGCTTCTGCTAATTAAAGCCTTTCAAACACAAAAAGAACTATTAGGAAAATTCCATTTTTTAAAATGGAAGTTTTAATGATGGATTTCTATTATATAAGCCAGTTATGAATAACTGACATCAAAAAGAGAGGCTCATTCACAGCACCAGAACAAAAACATTAGAGTCATGTCCAGCAGATTTCCATAGAACAATTCTCTCTACTGCTTCTAGAGCAGTTATGGCTTTTTTTTTTTTTTTTAATATTCAGTAGTTGTTTCATTATATAGTCGAGATGAGTTCCAACATCAAAATTCAAAATCAAAGTTCATTAGACATGACTTAGAGGCTGATTCAAGTGACCAGTTCCAGAGCAATACAGTTTGTAGGGCAAAAATAAAAGTCATTATAGCCAGGCCAAAAATGACAGGATATTAGAAAAAGTTTTAGCCAAGAGTTTCATCAGCCATCTGTAAAATGGAAGAGACTTTTCCAATGTGTTTGGCCTTAGGGGTAAATGACATACCAGTTCTGCAGCCCCTTTCACATAAACAGCATCATACAGCTCAGCAGCTCTATGACCCGAATAACCTCTGGCCAAAAGAGAAAGCTACCTTTATTTTTTAGAAGGTCAATCAGTCACGCTATGAAGCATCCATTTTAAACAAGACTTTTACCTGAGATGGACTGAGAGTTAATACAACTCAACATGCAGCAGCTAGCCTTGAAACAGCAAGTAGTCTTCTTCCCATTAGCCAAATGTCTCTTCTTAATTCCTACTTACACTTGCTTTCCTTTAGGAACAAAAAGGATTATGGATACCCATGGGACAACAATCACATAGTGGATAACATACAGGGTTGCTTTAGAACCAGAAAAAATAAAGCTTAAAAAAAAAAGAAACCTCAACCTGTCAGAATTTAAGTAGCGTTTTAAAACTGGCTTCCAATAACTGGCAGTAAGAAAAATTAAGACTTGTATGAGTACAGGTAGAAACTCGTTTCGACTCCTAATCTCACAGGAGCAAAGCTAGGAACTGAACTTTGAGTCACAGCTTTGCTAAACATCCAGAGTATGAAACAAAAAAAACCAAACACCAAAATCAGAAACCTAAATTAGTTTGTTCTCTAAAGTAAATGCAGCTTAGAAGCCAACCAGCCCGACTATTCCACAGACATGTCAAATGAAAAAGTTCCTGTTGACTAACGCTTTTTCCTCATCCTTACACTGCCAAGCAGTGTGTCTGAAGAAAGGTCCTCATTCAACTAAGGAAGAAGCAAGATGAAAAATAGCTCATTATGCTGTGAAGCCACTTAAAACGAGGCTTGGAAAGAAAGAGAAGCTGTGGCTTCTCTTGTGGAGCACGAGGATAAAGAGAGCAGGACTAGGAGCTAGGGCAAGCGAGCACGACAAGAATAAACCAGAAGTAAGAAGAGGATAATCCTCAGGGCAGAAAGGTGACACGGTAGGTAGTGGCATATCAGCCACTGCTTGAGAGGGACTGCTTCAAATTGTTTCTACATTTGCAAAAAAGTAAAGACAGATGCTGAAGATGTATTTATTAATCATGCAGCAGAAACTACAAACTATGATTCACTAATCTTCCCGTGCATAAAGATATAAATTGTTTTCCTCCTTCTTAATACACTTCTTTCACTGCCATGTGACTTAAGTGGAGTTATAGTAGTTGAAATCAGGGTAAATCCCTAGAAATAAAGGCATTACTCTGCTGTGAAACTACTGTGAGGGCGAGAAGATCGACCCCAGTCCATTAGATGCACTTTCCAATTATTTCATGCTGGAATTTCCTCCAAATCACTTTGCGTAGCTATCCAGCTCTACACATTCATTGGGAACATTTTCATTTCATTTCTTTCTTCCACACTCTTAAGGAGATGCCCATTTGTCATGCACTGGTCTAAAGTGTGTGTTTTCATCACCTAAAAACTAAGTACCGTCTACCGTTACGCAGGCAAGTAGATGAAAAGCATGTCATCTAGATTTAAGGTAATAAGCCCACATGCCTTGGAATCCCTCCCAAAAGCACTTAAGACGGGAAATGAAACTTTACTGCCCTGGTGTATTATTGTGGTGCCCAAGAGCACTAGGATAGTTTGGGATGAGGCTCAGAATTTCCATTAGAGACCCAATTTGCAGGAAGTTTAACTTGGCCATGAACATTTGCTCCAGGCTAAAAACTATTTTATAAGCTCTCCCTCCAAGTGCCAATAATTTAAGAAGTGTTGGATTTCAGTCAAAGAATAGCTATAAATTTGTCATCTCATGTAGAAGACACGATGATGTCAGTGGCCCGTAGACTCTCAACAGAGACTCTTGTTAAACTTGGGATCCTGCCTATTTTTTCCTAGTCTGAGCTGCTTTAGGTTAATTTATTGAAGTCTCACTCTTTAAACATTTAGCCATATGGCTCCATAATTCCCCAGATTGCCTCAGGTCATCAGGAAGCAGCAGATGCAGACACAATGGTATCACAAGCAATAGCTACTGTTCAGAGGTGATCAGTGAGTTGCTGTTTTGCCCTACCATCATCCAGCTGCAAAACACAGGCCCAGACACAACATCGGCCTAATTTTCTTTCCAAAACAGTTAACTTCTATTAAAGTACCCCCAAAAACCAGAAAGTAACAGATTTCCAGGAAAGATACAGAGGAATAAACAGAAAACTTTGAAACAAGTATTTTTCCTGATGTACCCAACATATTAATATGCATAAATAAATCTGGAAAATTAAATAAACTGGGTATACCTTCTTTTGTCCAAGCTCAGAGAAATCTAAAAAAAAAAAAATAAATACAAGAAAATCCCCCAAATCTAACAGCCAGACGAGCATCTGTTTTACAGCCCTAAAATGTATCATCTACCTACCTTTCAATCTGACATTCTTTTCACCCAGATTTCAAACTCATTTTAAAATGCATCATTTTCAATACTCACGTTCGTCTGCGCTACTAACCTCATTGTCTGGCTGGCACTTGCTGTCTTTAGTTGGCCTTTGTGTTTTTCTAAGTGTGGATTCCTCAGAACCTGTGGACTAAAAAGAAAAGAATTGCTTTAAATTCAGTGTGCTGAGAAGCCCTCGTTACCTTGCCTTCCCCTGGCAAAGCAAAATCTACAGTTAAACACTGTTCTCTCTGATTAATACCAGGAAGGCAACAATCCTCGAAGCCATCAGGCAGGTACTGGCAGAAGGGCCTTCTCACAGCTAACAAAATTAAACTTCTCCTCAACACAAGCACCTTTGACGTTCATTAATCCCAAATTTCTACCACAAAGCAGCGTGCAACAGAAGAGAAAACAAGAATAGGAAATACTTAGAGGAGGAAGAGAGAAGATTAAAAGAACAGCAAAATGAAAGACAATAAAGAGATGGCTCTGGGGGCAGTCTGAGAGTGTGAGGAAACAGTGAATGTTTTTTCATTCTCAAAGATCCAAATAGAGCACCACTGCAAGACAGAAATGATTTGATTTAGATAGCTTTCCCCAAAGTTATTTTAAAAAAAAGGAAAAAAAAAAAAACATGCAGAGTTCAGAAAAGAAACTGCTTATTAGAAGCACAGTCTGGTAAGTCTTATGTCAGAGTCAACATGTATCATGACGGAGACATGAAGTTGCACAAAGACCTTCAATCACACTCTTACCAGAGCAAATCCACACCAACACTGTCACTTCATGAGAGTAACTGCTGTTAAAGACAGTACTTAATTGTTAAACGAGCAGAGAATACAAAAATGATTAATATATATACAAACGTTATAACAAATGTCCAGGCCCTACCACAGCACCCCTGAAGTTATTACTCTCCAAAGTAACGTTTCAATTACCTTTTTTTCTGCTTTATCCTTTCCATGATCTCTTAAATGCTCCCCTTCTTTGTCTCTGTCCCTTTGCCTATCCCTTTCCCGATCCTTTCCTCTGTCTTTCTCTCTCTCCCTGTCCCTAGCCTTGTCTTTGTCTCTTCCTTTCAGTCTGTCCTTCTCTCTTCCTCCTTCATTATTTTTCTCTCTTTCCAGTCCTTTATGTCGCTCAAGATCATGTTCTCGTTCTATGTCTCCTTTTCCCTTGTTTTTTTCTGTTTCTTTTCCTTGCTTGGTTGTTCTGCTTTTGTCTCTTTCCCTTTCTTGCTTTTCTCCTTCCTTAAAGGTGTCTCTTTCAGGGTCTTTGTGCCTGTCTTCATTATTCTTCTGTTTATCGCTTTCCTTTTCTCTCTCTTCACTCTCATTCAAATCTCCTTTGGGTTTTCTGTCTCTGCTTGAGTTTCTGTCTTTAATTTCAGTCTCTCCTCTACCCTAAAAAGAAAGTAAAAATTAAAATTCAATTCTGATACATGGCAATTCTATCACACAGTTGCCTTCTACAGAAAAAAAAAGCGAGATTAAAAAAAAAACAAACAAAAAAACCCCAAAAAAACAAACCATAAAAAGCAGTAGTCCTTGTACCCCACAAAAGCTGTCAATGCCTACCTCTTTATGGCTTTTTTGTTCTTCTATTTTGGATTCTCTGCTTTCTTTATCTCGAGATTTAGAGGATGAAGGCTTCCCTTTAGCATCAGCTCTTTCCCCAGCTAAGATCCTTTTTACAGCAACATCACTGGACAGCTGCAAGGAACAGAAAACCAAAATGAATAAATTATTTTATTAAATATCTCCTTCCTTCCTAACTCTGTAATCAGCATGACCTGGTTTTGGGGGGGCAGAATTGGTTAGTGGTTGGTTTTTTTTAATAAAGCTTATATTTCTGCTCTTTTGGAAACATTCTTTCAGAGAAGCAGCAATGTGCTTTTATGTCAAACACCTCCTTGTAATTCTTGCAAAAATTTGATTATATGTGGCAAAGCTACATAAATATACGGTGCTTTTTATGTAATTCACATTGCAACAACTCAAATATTTTTCAAAATGGCAATGCAAATGACAGTCAAATCCTTGTACCATGACTCAAAACCACACGATGTTGTAGTTGCATCCACTCTTAGGCCACTCCACTTTCACCTAAAACTTGCTCAATCAGCAACAGTCTCTAAAGAAAACTACATTAAGTATGAAAAGCATAACTACAGCTTATTGAAACTCAAAAGGCTTTAGTTATTTTGTTAAGATGACAAGCAATTATTAATTAAAATCACTTACACAGCAAGTTAATGAAATGTTTTCATGTCCAGATGGCAAAGAAAAAAAAACATCCTATTGCCAGGGAATTCTTCCTGAACCAGGAACAGCTTTGAGATCACTAACACTGATATTGCCCTGGGGGTGGGCTCCTGATTTTTCTCCTAGTTTGTAAATGCAAAACTATGAATTTTTGTGGGTTTTCACATTTGGGCACAAACTTCTGCACGTTAGTAACACTTCCCTCAATGACTGAGTCCAAACAGTGTGCTCAGCTCACCACTACAAGTATCAAGCTAGAGACTGAAGGAAATCTTTTCCACAATGCACAGACACAACAAAAGCCAAGGGACTAATTATCTTAGGTCAAACGAGGAGACTATATCTTCTGGATATTAAATCTCATCACAACATTTTACAAAGCTGTTCCATCAAGCATATTTTCTAACTCATCCAGTATCCTGCATGTTTATCCCCCTTTCTGATCTCAAGCAATTCATAAGCAAGAAGATCAGAGCACCTGGCTAATTAAAACAAAACAACAGGAGTTTAAATGAGTAGATCAGACAAAGATAATCCAAACTGAACTTGCAGAAAGCCCATAAACACTGTAATATATCAGTTAAATATACACAATTTCTTCACACTCGTTAATTCAAGGGGGGTTTGGTAATACTTTTGTATTTCAAAAATCTCTGTAACATTTATAAGCAAAGGATTTCCCATTACTTTAGGAATGCAACCGTTATTTTAAGAACTGCCCCTGCAGTTATTTATAACACGTTATCAAATTTCTCCTTTGCCTCACACCTATATTAAAAAAGTTTAAAGAATAAATAAATACAGAATTAGAAATTTGACTGATGTTTTAGAGGAGAAAAGTCAAAAGTGGCAGCATCTGGTCGTTTAATTAATGCGCCTGCATCCAAAAATGTTAAATGTTCTGAAGATTCATTCTTCTCCAAGCCTCGTAAATGTTATTAAATGACTAATAAGTAAGGTAAAATAAAAAAAAGCATACATTAAAAGCACTGAAATATCCAGAATGTATTTGCATGGGGACCTGAAACTGAAACTCTACTATGGATCCCACAGTATCTCTCTGTTGTTTTTAAAAGTGGTGACTCAACATTTATCTTGTGTAATAAAAACAGCAGATGAGTGCCAATAAAATCTGTTGCAAATAAGCTCTGACAATATAACTCCGTGGGTATAAAATATATATATATATATGTGACATCATACCTTATTTAGGCAACACTTCCCAATTGCTTGAAGAAATTCATTGGTTTTTTCAGGTTCATGTCCAGCCACAACACGTGCTGGTTTTACGGACAGAGGCTCTCCTGTGACCATTACAACAGCATCGATGGCCTTCTGAAGGAAGCTGATTTTGGCATCTTTATCCTGGTAAAAAAGCAATTAAGAAATAATACTGAGACCCTATTCTCCAGCGTTACATGTTAAAGAAGAGGAAGTTTTGCTTTTAGAAATGATTGCAAGTATTACCAAAAGAATCACCAGAGTCTCGTAACAGGTCTCTTACAGGAGATATTCCTCAGGAGGACACTTCTTGCCCTGAATATTTCTCAACACAGTGTCACAAAGTTATGGGACTTACATGAGTCTCAACTGAGAGACTTGGACACATACTTTATGAACCAGACTTAACAGTGAGTAAAGAAAACATACAAAAGATGGTGGGAAAGGGATACAGGCACGTATTTTTTATCTCAACAATTACCAGATGTGTTTCAGTTTTATAATTATACCTCATAAACAACTTTCTCCAAGTGCCCTTCAGTAGCGATGATGGCTTTTGGTGATGATGCTAAATCATAAGGGAAAAAAAAAAAAAGACAAAATAAACCAACCCCCACCACCACGTAACATTTTATTGGATGGTTCTTGGCCCAGAGAATGAAATCATAGTGTGAAGCTGCAGAGTACTCACAGGGTGAAAAAAAAAAGACCAAACCAGTTGTACTAATAAAACATAATAATATTTATCAGGCCAGCACAGAAGTCTACTCACTCATCCTTTACAGTCACGAGTGGAGATAAGAAAGTACTTAACTAGCCTTTTAAAAAGTAAGCCCACGTGAGAAGAATTCTCTCGACATGTTTTAAAAGGCATCAGCTCAAAAGAAGATAAACTACAACATTCAGACTGATAACTGAAAAGCAGTTTTGGTTAATTTGGAAAAAAAGCAGCTGTAATCCAGTAAAACATCTGATTTTACACTGCACCTGCTGTCTGGGTATCTCAGGTGCTCAGGTCCAGAATGACCTGGATCTAGTTTGACAGACATACTGACACAGAGGAAAGCAAGAGAAGCCTAGTATTTTCCTCAGCACTCTTTACAGGCCATCTAGTAGCACCACCTATTCCTGTGGCACTGGAGCTTAATAGATCCACATGTTTTCTCAAGTCCCAGAGCCCCTCTCCATAAACAAGAACTGGGTTCTGCTGCAAGCACATAAATGATAGTGTTTAACACTGGAGAAGACAGTCTCCAGAGTCAGGATACTTCCCATCTTTGCCTCTTCCAAAAGGACTAAACCAAACAACTTCCACATAGCTAGGATTTTCAGATTGTCTCCATTAAAATCAGGAACACTTCACCCTCACCAGCACTTCCTGCATTCACAAATAAAAAAGGAAAGGAAGGAAACACTGCAACTTTTAAAATAGTTGTCCATCTTTATCTTTCCAAGGACACAAGCAATCTATTAATTTAGGGAAGGAGGCAATACGCTTTTCTAAACTAAACAAGTTTTCAAATAAAGATGAAAAATTTTCTCCTACATCCTCATAATGTAGCTGCTGAAAGTGATCAGTGCGTTCTGTCCACATAAGAAATCCTCATGAACCCAATGAGAAACCTACAGCTCCTACCTGCATCAGTAAATAAAGGTTCTATCAGAATAGAAACAAACATCTGAAATGGAGCTGAAAGCTTAAGGAGTATTTTTATTGGGTAGCTTTCAAGCAAAGGTATCTCTGCTATTCCAAGTATATAAAAATACAAAGACTTTTCTGCGTGTATAAAGCTGATGTTGAAGATTAAAAGATATCCAATCTTTCCACTTACAAGAGTACTTTTTACTAGACCTAACAGTACAAACCTTTCTGATAAACATGCAGACTGTCCAACGTGACCTGTCCTCATGCTTTTTATTTCCCTTACACCTCTCTCTGACTGGCCATCTCTGAAACAAACTAGAACTCGGGGAGGTTCATGTGCATGTTCTGCAAGACAGATTTGGCTTGTGGGATGCTTCCAGCCAGCCTCCTGCATCTTTCTACACAGAAGTTTTGGTCTCTGCATAAAGATTAATTACTGTCCTGATTTTCTACAGCTCCAACAGAAATCATGATAAGAAAGCATCAGAGGAAATCAGGTCTTTCTCCTGACAAGTGTTTTGGAAAGAACACCACAACCTAGAGACATTTTCCCTCATCCATACAGCATTTTGATCTCCTCTGTGGTTTTCAAGAGTTCAGGCCATCTCACAGACTGTGAAAGAAATTCTCAGAGAGGTACTCGAGATTGGTGTAACTTCCCAGCTACCACAGTACATAGATACCAACAAAGACCTACTCAGGAGTTGCTAGGAAATATGCAAAAAAAATGCACCAAAGATGAGGCAGCGTGTGCTAAGCTGCTCTTCTTCATCACAGAACCTACAGACAAGCTTCAACAAGGAAAGTACCAACAAAACCAATCAATCCACTGTGTAACTAATTCTGTTTCGAGTTACCCTGACAACAATAAGAACAGTCACAGAGATAAACATACATATCAGACAGGTCGTTAGCTGGAAGGAGTGCATAAAGCATCCATGCAGCTGGTTGTATGGATGACAAGCCAGGCTCACAGAGCTCAAGCTTTCACTTGCTATATTAAACAATCACCAACAGATGTAGCTGTCCACCTAGCAACGTACACACCCTGTGCTATTTGCCAGGAATAAGTAAAAGTCAGCAGCTGGAGAGCAAAGAGGCACTCAGCAGAAGTGCAGCAGAGACTAAAGTCATCTTCGGGCTTAGGAAAAGCCTTTTTCAGCAATAACATTTACCTCCTCCTTCAGTAATTAGCCATTTGTACACTGTAATAAAGCTTTTTGTGGAATGACAAATGCCTCAGTAAGTCCTGAGATATTAAGCAAGAATATTTAGCATATGTATATATATATATGTATAGTATGTATATATATCTATACACATATATATGTATACATTTGCATATATAAAGCCATAAATATAAAACCATACATTCCATTACTCTTTAAAAAGCAGCGTGTGCATTTCCAGTGTCTGTAATTTATTACCAATGCCTAACTACCACTTCAAGGCAACCCTGCTACACAATTATACTTTTCATCTGTAACACAAAAAGTCTTTTGGAAACCGAGATCTGGTCATACATTAATGCTCACTGTTTTGAGATCTGTACAGAAATAATTCTCTACAGACAACACCTTATTTGTGTCACATCCGCAAATGCAATCTATAGGTGATCACCTCATGCACTGCATAATGTAACCAGCAGGAAAGAGCTTTCACCATTTCTTCACAAAACTAAAGACAGGTAGCTGACACTAAATGCTGAAAAGACCAAAGTGACAAATTTCAAAGAATATTAATATTAAAGCTAAATGAATAAGGAAGTTTCATACCCACCTTAATGTTATCTGATTTCAATTCGAAATCCGTGTAAAGTCCTTTCATAAAACCTGTCACTCTAATTACCTTCAAAACAGAAGAAAAGGAATAAGTTAAGAACACTTGAAGGCTTCTGTTCAATAAAGCTTGCGTGGCAACAAGAAATACATTGGCCTTATTTGCTTTCAGAGGTGACACCCCGACTAGAACTATTTCTAGAGCAGGTTTGAAGGTCTGCTGTCCCTCTGAACATGCTCTGGAACAACGAGACTTAATCTTTACTTACAGCTCAGGCCTCCCTCTATTTAATTCCATCTTTAACCTTGAATCCAGGAGCTTCACAGCATGAACACCCGCATATGCGTTTTAAATGCAGCTCTGCATTATTCCTATATTGACTTCTTTACATGGGACTATATATAACAGCAGCAGCTCAGGGAATATAAAAATTAAGGCTTTGTTCGTGGACTGTTTTTTTCAAATGAAGGGCAGAAATGGAACCTCCTAACAGGTTTCACAAACAAATAAAACACGTAGAAGACTGAAGAAAAGAGTGGGGTGGCAGAGCCCTGGCAGAGGCTGCCCAGGGAGGTGGGGGAGTCTCCTTCTCTGGAGATATTCAAACCCCCCCTGGACATGTTCCTGGGGGATCTGCTCTGGCAGGGGGTTGGACTAGATGATCTCTAGAGGTCCCTTCCAGCCCTATGGGACTCTGTGACCTGGTCTTAACCACCGCCAGCCACCCTAAAAACCCTGAGACTTACTCCTTACCCTGAACCCTCTGAGATTTACTTGCTACTCGCAGAGTAACACCCGCAGTAGCGACCTGCGTAAAACCCCCCAGCCCTGGCCGTGCCCCGAAAAGGTGACGGGGTCCCCCTCTCCCGGGCGAGGGAGCCCTCAGGGCCACGGGTGTCGCCCCCGGTGGAGCCCCCCGCCTCTACCCCACCCCGCGGCAGCCACAGCCCCGACCGCCAGGGGGCGGCCTAGCCCGCAGGGAGGCCTTTGTTGCCTAGCAACAGCGGAGCGGGGCTCCCCCCAAGGCTGGTTCCCGGCCCACCTCAGTGATCACGTCGTGCAGGTAGCGGAAAGGCGGCTTACTCAGCAGCCGGTCCGTCAGCGGCGGCTTGCGGATCACCCGGCCCAGGGACTCTTGCGTCCTCCGCACCACCGCCTCGTTCATAGCGGCGGCGGGACTACGCCGCCGCCGCTACAGGAGACTCCGAGCATTCCCGACATGCCCCGCGGCGCAGGGCGCCTTGCTGCGCAAGCGCAGAGGCGGGGTGGGCGGTTGCTAGGCACAGCGCGGCCCTAGCAACCGGCCCAGAGGCCTGCTTAGGCCCTGCCCTACTTCCAGAAGAGTCCCAGCCCTAAAACCTCTCGTCCCACACAACTAGCTACATAATCAGCCGATAAACAGAAACTTCAACTGTATCTTTAGTGGTTTTGGGGTTTTTTTATTATTTTTCTTAAAGAAGTATAAAGTAAGAGCATGAATGGGAATGATGGTGATGCCTAAGGCAGATTTTATTAAGTTTATAAATAGTTAAACTGTAGGGAGTCTTCTTTTAGAGAAGAAATGTAACTATTTTAGTAACCATCCCAAATCATAGAATGTTTTGGGTTAGAAGGAACCTTAGAGATTGTCTAGTTCCAACGCCCCTGCCCTGGGCAGGGACACCTCCCACCACACCACGTTGCTCCAAGCCCCATCCAGCCTGGCCTTGAACCCCTC
>JAOWAV010000073.1:37880358-37900253 GCA_028571045.1 Scolopax bukidnonensis
ACCGTTCCCCCTTGTCCTGTCCCTGCACTCCCTGACACAGAGTCCCTCCCCAGCTCTCCTGGAGCTCCCTTCAGATACTGGGAGGCTGCTCTAAGGTCTCCCCGGAGCCTTCTCTTCTCCAGGCTGAATGGTTTAAAGGACTTAGTAAAATAAGAAAGGATGGCTGTAGCCCTGAGAACATGGTGACCAGAGACAGGGATGCAATAAATATGGACAGTCTGACAAACAGGTGGTAGCAGGGAGTTCAGTCATAATGAGCAATTAAGCAATTAGAATGTTTTGCCAATGTGAAAAGTGAGCCAAAGGACAGGTGAAGAAGATGAAGAATGTGAAAAGTGAGCCAAAGGACAGGTGAAGAAGATGAAGAATGTGAAAAGTGAGCCAAAGGACAGGTGAAGATGATGAAGATTGGGGAAGAAACGACCCTCACTCAAAATGAGGACCACCAGAAGGCACAACTATGCATGCTCAAAAGCATATTATAATATGTAAATTAACTCTAATAAATGCAATGAATAGGCTAATGCTTTCTTAGAATTACATTGAATACGCATACCCATTGTGTATAAATTTAATTTGACAACAGCATTCAGGGTGCACAATAGGAGGAGCCATCCCCTGTGCACCCAGCGCCGCAATAAGGAATGCCTGCTTTCTGAAACTTTAAATCAAGCCTTAGAAAGTTTTATCTGCCAGTTTGCAGTGTCAATGGTCCCTAAAAAAACCATGCCACAGCTATTAAAGAACAGCACAGGACCCCCAGCACTATCCTTGTCTCCTGCAGGCCTGTTCCCACCAGCCAGCGTACTACACACCCTCCCTGCAACCATTTTTGTCCTTGGCCCGTTGTAGCCCTCACTGACAAGCAAAAACCTGGCTGTGCCCCAGCCTCCACGTTGCTGCCAACCTCTCTGACCAGTGCCTTAAGACTGTAAAACAGATAGCTTTAAGTTCAGTCTGGAGTCCTAGTCTTTTTGAAGAGATCTTAGACTAGAATTCTTCACAGACAAGGACAAGTTGGGCAAGCTGAGACCAATCCTCCTGAGGATATCAGCAGGAAATTCAGCTGACCACACAGCATCAACAAGAGACAAAGCAGCGTACCACATGGGCCGAGAGAAGATTCCCAGATCTCTGACACGGGCCAAAAGCTGTCCTAACACCCGAAGAGTAGTAGGGAAACTTGCTGTTCTGAGCACTTCACCATCACTACAAGCAGGACCAGACATCAACACAAACTGCCTTTTCCTCCAGGGTTTTGCCTTCTCCCATGATGAGGAACTGTGACCTTTCCATCCACTCGTTTGACTTTGTACAGCAGAACTTCTTTGCAGAAATAGGCTGGAAAGCAGCAAGAAAGCACCACAGTACATATTGCTGGCCAAATATTCAAGGCTTCACTGCCCAGGAGCAGGAATGCAAAGCTCCCCATCTCTTTTTTACATACCACAAACAGCAGAATGCTATCTCTAGTCTCTTATGAACTCAGCAGCTTCAATGCACACATCTATATGTGCAGCTTCCAATCCCTCTCAGCTGAGCTACCAAGTGCTAAAATATAGATGCAGCTCACCTACTGTCTGTCTCAAAGACACGTCTAGTTCAGGGCTGAGGAGATTGGTGTCAAGACATCAGTAACACTGATGGAAGGACGTACAGGCTGCCTTATTGCATGCTGACTGTGATAAATATTAGCAGGGGTTTGTGCTTCAGTTGGCTTCTCAGTTTTAGGACTTTCAAAAACGCTAACAGGAAACCAAACGGTTTGTAATTGTGCAGAGTTCTAAATCAAGTGGGAATTTCTCCAACAACTCCAACAAAGGTTGGGTCGTGGAAACTTCTTGCACAGAGAGATGGGAATGCTGCCTTCCTAAGGAAAAGATTTGGAAATTAAAGCTTAATGAAGGTTGAGCCCATCCAACAACGTGTATTGGGGAGAACATGCATAAGACAAACCAGACAGGCAAGATAGAAATGACTTTTTTATTTTTGTGAAGAACACTTGAAAAATAAAGATGAAAGCTTTTCCAGGCTTTAGAATATAACCATCATAAACTGTGGAATCACAAAGACTCCGTTTTAAAAAAGGTGTTCCCTCTCCCCACCCCCATTTTCAATGAACCCTCTTCATTGTGGAATGACCCACAATAGTTTTAAGAAAGAAAAAATAACGAGCACTTTGAGCCAACCTTGGAAATCCAACATTGGGTCAGTGCAGGCGCTGCTACATTACACTTTAACAAAAGGCACATACTCAAATTCCCACATTAGTACTTGGAATCCAGATTTAAATTGCTCAAAACTTCATGTTTTCAAGAAGAGACAGGAACTACTAAAGGTAAGGAGGAAAGCTGAGCTCAGTATGGCTGCCCAGTGAGGAACTGGAAGAATTAAGGGGAAGAATTAAAGGGACAGCAAAGCAAGTGCAATGCAAAGGAAGGATCTACACCCAAATCTTTCTTGCTTACCTCAGCAATCTCCGCCTGCGGAACCTTCTCTAAACCCTGGCTCTCCAGAGCACTTGCTGATAAAACAAGATGGGGAAAGCAGTGGGCTGCTCTCCCCTCAGTCAGAAAAAAAATCCAGCCATAAAACCAGGATCTGAAGATAACGACTCGTTACAACCCAAAGGGCGGGGAAATTTAAAAAGCCCCCTCTTGAATGAATCGACCTCAAAAAGCACCAGCTCAACCTAAAAGACATAAATAAATACTAATCATACGCTTCAAGCTGCTTTTGACTTTCTTCCCCCCACACCCCGATAGCTGAGTGTCAGTTTTTGTCTTGAAGCTGCCTGAAATACCACAATGTTGTTAAAAAGGGTTGAGAGATCTTCTCACATCAGCCAAAATTTCAGGAGTCAGTTGTAATGGCATTTTCTATTCCAAAATCTTCTACACCTATCTAAAACAGGCTAAACATTTACGACAGTAACCAGAAGTGACTGAGCATACGGTAGTTTTGTCCTCTCATTACGACAGTTTTAATTAAGGATCCTTCAGACTACGTTCCAAAGCTATTTCTGAATAATTGCTTTGCTCCTTTTGGAATAGGTTGCTGGACATTTGGGTAGATCAACAAGGCTCCTCAGTGTGTTGGAGAGCAGACTTGATACCAGCAATATGCTCACTCAAGCTCCCTTTTTGCAAAAAAAAAACCAAAAACCAACCCATTAGATGCCACCAGCACATCACTGCTGCACAGAAATGCTTCTGTGTGGCCACCGTTCCATTTTCACTTCGTTCAAAACGTGTCTGAATGAATAAAAGTACTGAAAAAAAACCCAAAAAATTGGTTTATACAAGCCTTTTTCCTGAGTGCAATAAAACCCAGCTCAGACCAAACATCAGCTCTGCCAGTTTTTTTCCATCCCTTTTGTTTGTTAAGGAAGCTTACGGACAACAACAAAAAGCCCTAGAAGCTTTGAAATAGAGAGTTACCACACTGTTGTTCTGTATCACAAAAGTCTTCAGGTTTTAGGAGGTTGACAAACTCTAAACTTGCCCTTCTTTGAGACAATTTAACAGACTCTCTCCAAAGATTTCCACATGTCTGTCTTTCCTGACATCTGACTCGAGCCACTATAGTCTTAGGTTTTAATAGACACCAAATCAAATTTTAATATCGCTAATAACTTCAGTGACCAGAGATGGAAAAATAGTTCTAAAAAGAGATGTTCATGACTGTATTAAAAACCCCAGGAAACTCTGTAGTGATGGTGCAAGACATCAGCATCCAACCAACACCAAAAAAAAACCAAACCACCCCAACATTTAGGGCGATTACAAAATAGTCACCAAACCATTATACAATATATTAATCCATTTTTCTCATGGATAAAGTGCATTTAACTAGCCTGAGAGTAAGTACCACATTGATAAAGGGATGCTAAAGCACTTCCCCAGGAGAGATTAGAAGAAAATCAGAGTGATCCTGAATCCTATATCCGGTTTGTCTCGGTGATACTTGAAGACACTTTGGGCCAGACCCTCTTCCTGGTCCAGTTGGGGTTCTCCATTCCAACTGGGTGCATCGGTAGCACAGTCTGGTCTGGAGCAAATCATCTCCTTTTGCTATCTGAAAACTCCCACGTTGATAGAAAGAGCCACTTCTGGTTTACGGTGCTTAGTACTCAGCTTCTCCTCAGAGAAAACATGGTTCTGTAAGCGTTCGGCTTGCCGACTATTAAAAACAAACCAAAAAAAATTAATGAAAATGCCTAATATTAGCGTTGTTGAGCCTTTAGCACCGACAGCAGCACGAGCCTGGACTGGAAGCCAGTTTCCACACAGCTGTGAGAGCGACATTGCAAGCTCCCACTTACAGCCCTACTGCAGCAAAGGGGCTCATTTTTCACCTCCAGACAAATTCTGCAGCTTTTTGCATGAGGAAAAAAACTCAAGTTTGGTGCAGGAAGGCGGCGCTTAAAAACAGGAATTTGGATTACTGGAGCACGTCCTTCAGGACTACTGGAATTGTGTGCTCTGACAACACCCAGCCAAAAAATTAATTACCCAGGTACCCAGCTAGTCTGAAAAGCAGCGAAGAACACTTTGCCTATTTCGAAAGAAATAATAAATAATATAAATACTCATACCTTTTCTTTTTTTCTAATGCAAGCTGCCTTTGTTTCTCTTTTCCAACATCATCCCTCGCTGTGCTGAAGTCCTTACTGTCATCAAGGAGAAGATTCTGTTGTGAAAAAGGATTGAGTGTTACCAGCCTGTAATTTTCACCCACCAAAACCATCTCCCACATTACTCAGTTCAAACAATTAACTTCAAGAGCGTTTCATTAAACCAGTTTTATAGCAATTAACTTCAGCTTAACTAGGTGGTAACAATTCAAAAATGGTTTTAGACTGCTCTTAACAGTGAATTTACATTATTCACAGGTTTCTCTCCATAGTCTAATGCATCAGGATAGGACTTTTTCACCTACAGCTTTAAAACCCAGCAAGTAAGTTCTTTTGGAGGGCTCCTAAACAAGCCTTATTGCTAATTCAAACCTCAATAAGCTGCCCTGCAACTCTTATTTAAATAATGAAACAGATCTGTAATAATTCTTTGGAAAATGGAACGGGTTCAACTTTACAGTATGACTTTTAAAGCGCTTGTGGATTTTACTCAGAGATGGAAAAAAAAAAACACCTCAAGAAAAGGAGGGCAAGGAAAAAGATCCAGTTTCTTCTGGATGTATGTAGCGGGATGTAGGAAAACCAGGAAGAAACTCAGATGGTGCAAAGCATACAGTGCCTGACACTAATCCTCGTGCAACGATTCCAACCAAGTTAACTCACCTTCACACCAATGACATCTCCATCTTTCAGGTGGTAAGGCGCTGACTGTAAACTCTCCTGCTTTTTCTTCCGTTTCCTCTTTGAGATTTGCTGTGTCTGAATAAAATAAAAATTTAATAAAAAAAAAAAAAGGAGAGGATTTGTACCTCGCAGATTTCAGAAATCTGCTTAAATACATTTGCTCAAGAGCTGTGGCACAAACCAAAACACACTTGTCCCCAAACAACGCTTGGATTCTGTCAGACCACATCTTACCCAGCTAGAGATTGGCAGCCACTCAAATTTTTCAGGGAAGTATTTGGCTATTTCGATTTTATCTACGGGGAGACAATAGTGCGAAGCCACTCGTTGCCTCAGCGCCCAGGTGGTGCACTCTTTGGAGATATCCCACACCAAATCTGTGGAGTCGTAGTAGTCCCTCTCCCCGGGTATGCCCATCTGGACTCGAAGCAGCAGGTCATGGGGGCTGTCATCAGGAAGAGAAAATAGACCATTTTTCTGAGTCACGCTTTCAGAACCCACAATTCCCACAGTTTTCACTCCCCTCCCTTATTTTTGTTCATGGAAAACAACAAAAAAAAAAAAACCCCAAAGTCTTCTCACATAAGGCTATCTGAAATCCTGAACAAAAGTCTTTAAGCCTTGGAATGGGCTGCCCAGGGAAGTGCTTGAGTCACCATCTCTGGAGGTATTTAAAAGCTGGGTAGACACAGTGCTTAGAGACAGGGTTTAGTGATGGGTTTCATCAGAGTTAGGCTGATGGGTGGACTAGAAGATCTGAAAGATCCCTTCCAACCTTGGGAATTCTATGATTTTAAGTTTAAAGCTGCACAATTAAGTCTCACCTTAAAAGGTACCGCTGTGATAAATAAGTATTTTGAGATCTTACCCCAAGTGCTCTTCTTTTTGCAAAGCTTCTATGCAGATTTCTGCTCGGGAGCCCAGCTTATAGTCACTGAAAATAAAACAAAGATTATACAGGTTTCCAGTCACATATCCTAAGCACATCTTACATCTGGAAAACCAAAGCAAGAGGTAATTGGGACAAAAAGGAAAAACTCAGAAAAGTACAAAAATGGCATGGAAAACCACCTAAAATAAAGCTTAACCCAATAAGCATGGTATGATTGCCTTATCCCCACACCTCTCCCTTCCACAGCACTCCAGTTAAGATAAACAAACATGTTTGGTAAATAAATTGAAGTAACCAGAAATGAGTTTTCTGTTGACATTTCTGATTGATTTCTCCCCCAACCCATCCCACAGTCCAACACAAAGCTACTTGAGGGTCCCAGAGAAACCTACTTGAGCTGTTGCTTGTTGTTCCGCAGCAGCTTGCCTGGGCGCTTACTTTCCACTGTCCACGCTCTGAGGAATGAGGGCAGTGGGACAACCTGCTCCTGGCAGTAGGGTAGGGTCATAGCCTGAGGAGAAAAAAAAAAAAAAAAGCATTTTTTCAATAATTTTAGCTGCCAGTCTTCTCCACGGAGGGGAAAAAAAAAAGAAGAAAAGAACAAACCACACTATTTTTTTTTTATTAATTCTCAATGCAATCAAAAATAGGGCAAGGTATTGAGATTTATTCCACGCCAGCTGTTGCTTGTGACTTACAGGTGATGGCTATGATCATACTCACTTTTCAGCCTCAAAGCCTCACTTCCTCCCAATATTTCTCAACTTCCATTTCAAAAGTACTGGATTTCTTTGTTTAACTAAAAATTTATACCACTGGGAGGGAATGAGGCTGACAGAATCATGACCCCAACCTCTAGCCAAGTGCTAAGCAAGCTCCTTATCCAGGACACAATACTCTTCCCAGGCTTAGACAGTTCTCCTTGGTCACAAGATGCAAATGGTGAGTTTTTCATCACAGAGGTTTGCCAGAGACTGAAAGTGAAGCTGTACCCAAAATAATAAGTGTTGCTATAGATCAGAATCAGGTGAGATATCCTACCCCAGGCAGTTTAAGTAGAAAAGCCAAATAAGGAGCCTTATGCTAGGGCTGGTTTATGTCTTTTTGTGGGTTTTGGTGGGTTTTTTGGTTGGGCTTTTGATTTTTTTGCTTCTGCGGTGTTTTTGTTGTTGGTTTGTTTTTTAGTGTATTAAAATAATACTTTTTTGGTTTAAAAAAAAAAAAGCATATAAAGGCACCTTAATTTCTGGCCAAGGCAACTAAGCTACATCTTCTTCAATGACAAACATGACCTTCTGTGCACAAAATGCAGTTCTTTATCCATTAGATTCAACATACAAAAAAATAAAAAAAAAAAGCCGATGCAGAAAAAAATGTGGAAATGGAAAGTGGCTTTTCAGGAAGAGCTTGTATGTGTGTGCTTCTCATGAGTAATTTTTACGTTGTGAAATAAAGATAGGGCTGCAAGCCAAAGTTCCAGATGGAGGGCAACAAGGCTTTTGCAGGTCAGGACACATATGACAGGTAGAATGGCAACTGCAGGAGACATATTAAGGAAGTCTCTGAGCTACATGCTCCAACTGCCTCTTGGTACTTACCACTGAACATGGCATATAAGCAAATGCCATATCAGAACATACTAGAGACAAGGGAAAAGGAAATAAAAAAATAGGTATTAATAGAGCTCAATTGATCACAGTGTTGCTGTACATTTCCAATACAGGAGAACATCTAACCTGCATTTTCAGATCTTCCAAAGAAGCTTCTCCTGCTATTTCTATACTGCCAGCATAACAGAGATCCATGTCTGTGTGGATGGATTCTGGTGAATCTTTAGATGGGGGAGAGGAAGAAAGAAACAACAGAAGAGTCAACATGACTTTGTTTATCATCCCAGGAGGTAACAGTCACTTCAAGGTGAGATTTCACTTAGAGAAGGGATCTGACCTCAATTTTTTTTTGAAGGGCAGTTCAAGAAACATAATATATAGGTGATAAAATGCATTCTGTTAGTTGCCAGACAGGAAGAGTTCCACCTGAACCCATACTGCAAATTTTAGTCATTTGCATTTGTAAATAGTATTAATTATTGGTTCGGGCTCCGAAATGTAGAACGTGTTGCAAGGAAACTTAAGTCTGCTTTTACCTATGCTACTGAAATCATCAGGGAGAAAGTAAAACTCAGAAGATATTTAAGGAAAGGAAAGGAGAAAGTGTAAATAAATCTTTTAAAAGGAAAGGGATCCTGCCCTGCAATACAGGAAGAATATAATTTTTCCTGTAGAAAGGAAAATCAGGTTTTTTCCCCATTTTCCAATTTGCAGTTGTCCCCACTTTGTTTTCTTGTTCTTTCTTAACCCTCACTTGATTTTCCTACCCTGGCTGGTTTCTGATTTCAATTTGAGCTTTAGAAAAATAAATAGAGGTTGAAATATTGAATATATTGTCTTTCACTCTCTGCCAAGATTTACTCATTCCTCCTTTTTACAGCTTCTTAAAAAGCAAGAAGCAAAAAGCCTGAAGGGGATGAAATGGGATCACCTGTACACTGAGTGGATGCTTTACAGCTGCTTTCAGCTCTGGAGAAGCCATTTCATTTTCTGACAAGTAAACTGCCCTGATTCAAAATTTAGTGGAGGTCTTACCCTCAAACAAATATCCCTAAGGAACATCAGAATAGTACTATCCAGCATTCATGGCCTCAGGAAACAGATGCAATTTATTTTTATTTTTTTTTTTACAAGTGGCTTCTTTCACCATAAACATGCTGAAACTAGGTTTCAGGAGGATTTTACAGCTTTGGGCTAATATTTGGATTTTGACTCAAAGCCCTCAGTGTGATCACGGACAATCAGGCCACAGAGGTCCTTTCAAAAGCTGCATCAAGCTTACCTCCTGCAGGTGACATCTGCAGAGCATCCATCTTGCTGGTCATCCCATTCACTTGGTCTTGTGCATTCTCTCCGTGTTTCATACGGCTCCAAGATTTGAACCACCAGATTGGTATTTTCAGGAAACCCTGAAACACGTGAACAGAAAGTACTGGGTAGCTCTTGCGTTTCAACACAGACAACGAAAAATGTTCCCTTCATCTCAGGAAGATGGAAGAGACTTCTTCAAATCTGAGCTTTTATAATGACGTTTTATAATGACATTCATATAAAAATCACACCTCATCAACTCTCACTTCCTATTTTTACAGGGGAAAAGAAAAAAAAACAGCCACACTCAGGCTAGTGTCCTCATCCTGGCTCTGCTGTCCTGGCATCCAACATCATGGATGCAACCCAGTGGCTCCCAACACTCCTAGAACACTCTTGCCACCATCTCATTGAGCGAACCCAGGCAACTGATGAGGGCACACAAGGGGAGGTGGAAGTCAGCCGCTCTGCCCAAGGGGAATGACACAGGGGAGCAAAAGGCACCCTTAATCCCCCCGATCCTCCTCCTTTTCCCACATTAGGGCATCTTCTAGGTCACAGGCCTCCCAGCTCCCAAAACAGCCATATTTAGCAACATACATCACCATCATGATGTTATAAGCCACCTCATTGCCTTCTGTTCTGGGCCCTATGAAGACACTGGTAACACAGGGTCTTCACAATTGAGCTTCAAGGCCTCCAATACCACTTATGCAGCTGATGGTGTGAAGCTCATGGAGGCAGATCTACATGAAGACCAAGAAGAACCAGTGGAAGCAGATCCACCTCCAGCATGGTGTCCTGGTACCAGTGCACCGTGCCAGGCCTCCCCTCCATGACACCACACCAACTCCTCTGCTCTGAGCCCCAAGAAAAATGGGTCAAGATAACATGGCTTCTGTGGGCAAGGGGGCAGGAGTCATCCCTCAGAGGACCACTGAGGACCCTGGGGCCTGGAGGTGGGGTCCCATCACTCCAACAATGACTGAAGATGAAGCCAGACCCTCTGTGGCAATGAAGGAAGAAGCAAAGAATTTAGAGAGACAGCTGCTCCTCTGGAGAGGCAGAAGACCACACATCTGCCAGGTAGCAGGCCCTTGGCATAAAGGTCCCTTCTAGCTGTTTCATGAGCAATTCTTTCCAAGACTGAGTGCTGCCTAATTTAAAAAAAAATAACAATAAAACAAGAAAAAAAACAAAGATGCTTCCTTCCTTTCTGATTTGGAACTCTGGCAACTGCATCTGGACTCCTCTGCCTCCTCCTGGTCTTTCCAGTCCAGGCTGAGGGAACTGCCTCTGGTTACAAGGGTGGTAAGACACTGGCCCAGGTTGCCCAGGGAAGTCGTGGATGCCCCATCCCTGCAAATGTTCAAAGTCAGGTTGGATGTGGCTTTGAGCAACCTGGTCTAGTGAAAGATCAAAACTAGATGATCTTTAAAAGGTCCCTTCTGATCCAAACTGTCCTATGATACTGCTTGAAGTTTCTTAGGAAAGAATCCTTCTGTTTGTATAACCATCCCTAACAAGAAGGTCTCTCAGCAAGGCCCTCCATTTTCAAACACCATCCTCAGTAAAAATCTTAACTGAATGCAGACACTTCAGTTTCTCTAGGTTTATGATTTTCTAAGCAAGTAGTAGTACTTGCTCAGAAGGTCAAGGTCATGCCTTCACAAGAACCTTGCACACCAGAAATATTGATTTCCTCCAGATCTGTCAACCTTAACAGACTTTTAGGCAAAGAAGCTGCAGCCTTCTACTACAGAAGTTGAAAGACAAAGAAATTTAGACAGACTAAGTATGTTGCAAATGTTGACTGACATCAAAAACAGCTGTAAAACTACTACAAGATTTATTCATTATTCCTGACCAGAAAAAAAACCCCCAAAACTACTAGCACGTTCAAGTCTTCAGACACTGTCAACCAACTGCACACAATCTCTCCTGTTTTACCTTTGGTGGAAGCTTTCCTTCAGTTATAATCAAAGTATCTCCTCTGCAAACATTCAACTCCTTCAGAGTGGCATTCTGCAGGAAGAGAAAACACAGCATTCTTGTAAGTCTACACGTTCTTCTTGCTTTGTTTCCTAAAGTATACATTGGTGGGTTTTTTAGCCAAGCATGCCAAAGGGCCACGGTGTTTCCCTTTTTCCAAAAAGCACAGAGATATCCATTTCACATCCTCTGCTTGGAGACCATTGTGCAGCAACACGTGGGTATTACACCTACAGCAGCCTGCTCTGCTCTTCCAGAGCATCCCTTGCACCTCCACATCTCACCAACCAAACACTTTGGGCATCTTTGTAGACGTATCTTTAAACCATTGTAAACCTAGACTTTAGGGAAAAAAAAAAGCCTATGGCTTAATCCTAGTCCCTGAAAATAAGAGGCAGGTGCATAAGATTTGCATTTTAACCACATGTCCCAACACCATCTCTCTAAGGCCCTGTGGAAGTAGAACAGGGTGCCTACTAATGTCCCATGCACAAAATCCCCACGCATTTGCTTTACTGCAAAATTTACTTTGCTCTCCTCTTTTCAGGGAGAGGCTCTACAGAAAAAAAAAAGGAGTAAATAAACTACCACATGCGTCAAGTCAAAAATAGGATCTTCTTACTTCTTGACTTAACGCTTCCCCTGCTTCATAGCACCAGTCAATCCTTCTCAAGTGCCAGTTGTCACCTACCAAAACATAAAAACATACATATAGAAAAGCAATTAGCTAACAATGCTGCTTAAAAAACAAAACTAAGCCCCCAAATTACAAAACTTTTAGTAAGTTAAGGGGTTCTGTTGCTTGGCTTTTGATTGGTTAGGTTTTTTTAAACACATATCTGACACGGTGAATGAAGTACCACCTTCATGTTCTCCCCTAGGCCCTAAAAATGCTTCCCTGTTTGGAAATGGTCTTCTCTTATTTGTAATATATATCTCTTCCTCACCTCCCTAATTGATTTCCCTGGTTTGAAAGGAAAGCGAGGGAATTGAGTTGACAACACTTAGCCAAAAAGAAAACCAAAACCCAACACTGCAGGGGAAAGAAAATTAGAATGTTGAGAACGAAAAAAAGTCTAGAAACACTGAGTGTGGATTGATGATGTAAATCCTATGACATCATACCATTTGCATCAACAACAGGCTCCTTAAAATAAAAACTATCAGGAAAAACTGAGCTCCCCCTCTCCAAGTGTCTACCAGGAGACCTCACACTGAAGGGGGGGGGAAAAAACCACCAAAACCCCAAAAAACTGTGCTGTAGTCAGAAACTACAATACTTTAGATTTAGCACCTACATAGAAAGCGCACCAGGTACAGAAGGAACAAATACAACTGAACTCTTTCATTTGACCTAATTAACCAATGAAAATTGCTTAATTTTTTTTTATTATTCTTTGCAAGGTAAAAAAGCCCAAGCCCAGAAGGCATCTCATCAATAAATTCTGCAGGGCAGGGTAGGGGGGTGGTAAATCCCTTGCAGTGTTTTTAAACAACAAAAGCATGAAAATCCACTGAATTCTTACATTTCTTTGAACAAGAAGAGTCAGATCACGAATCGCTGCACAAGGCCAAATGCAATCTTTTTGCAAAAATAGTAATATAAAACAAAGCCATAAAAATAAGATCGTTGTTTCTTGGCAGTAAACCTGTTGTTTGACCAGGAAATTTGTGTGTGCTGCTCTCTGTGATCACATTTTTGAATAATTTGTTCTTGCAAAGCAACCAAAAAAAGTATTTTTCACAGTTCATCTCATGGAGTGGCTCCCACTCCCATAGCAAACCTCATCAAAACAACCAAACACCTGCTCCCAAGCAAATACCCAGGAACTGTGAATTTCACCCTATTTTGATTACACAGAAAGTTTGAAACTGATTTCCAAGAGCAACTGCACAGCCAGCTTTTAAAAAAGACTAGAAATTTATAATTCTTTCCTCTACTCACATTAAAATAACACTGTAACAAACTTACGACTTATAAATTCTGGGGTAGCAAAAGTGTCTTAGAAATCTGGGAATTCCTTTAAAAAAATAATCATTAAATAACAATGTAATAGAACTGACCTGATAATCCAGATTTTTCCAGCATTAAATTTAGACACTGAAAAAAAAAAAGAAACAGACGTGTCTCAGGGCACAGGTTGGGAAATAAAAGTTTTTCAGCAAATCTACACGGGAATTTTCTACCATAAGAACTGAGTGACTGATTCCTGGTCAATTCCTAAAAAAAAAAATATAATTGCATAAATATGGTGTATTTGAGCTATATATTAAACCCTTCAAGGAGGAAATAATTTTCAGGCAAGAAATTTACATCGTTGAGGTAAGACAGCCTTTATGCTGTTAAAAAAAAAAAAAAATCTGTGCTGTGACTTTGTTGCTTCGCTTGAACAAATTCTGTGCCGGGGTTTGAAAGTGGCATTTTTTGAAATAAATAATAAATTTAAAAAATGCAACTTTGAGAATTAAACCCAACACTCTGCAGCCACTACTCCCAGCTGTTGGCACTCCACCAGAAGTGGGGATTGGCCTCCAGGGATAGTGATTCTATCCCTTCCCTGGGCAGCCTGTTCCAATGTTTGGCAACCCTTCTCAGTGTAGAAATTGTTCCTCATCTCCAATCTGATCCTCCCCTGGTGCAACTTGAGGCCATTTCCTCTTGTCCCATGGGCTGTTCCTTGGGAGAAGGGACCAATCCCCCGGCTACACTCTCCCTTCAGGGAGTTGGAGAGAGCCAGAAGGTCTCCCCTCAGCCTCCTCTTCTCCAGGCTGAACACTCCCAGCTCCCTCAGCCTCTCCTCACAAGACTTGTTCTCCAGATTCCTGGACCTTTCTCTGGACCTTTTGTGGTGAGTACACAGTACTCAAGGTATGAAGCTTCTGGGCTATGTTCACCCTTGAGGAAGGAGCAAGGATATCTCTTTTCTACTTGGTGACAGATCAAGGCATTCTTCCCACTGGTCTTTTGGATTTGAAACACTCCCTTTGCCTCCGTGTCTCTTGGTGGCCTGAAGTGGCACACAGGTAGAAGGCAAAGTTCTCCAGAAGCTGCAGACCTGTCCCAGGCATGGCAAAAGATTTCAAAAGCAGCCAGACTTACCTCTTTGACAGAGGCAGTCTCTTCCACAACGATCTCCATCTCAGGACTTGCATTTTGGTCACTCCCAACGATAAAATATAAGAAGAGCTAAAAAGGCAAATATAAGCAATCAGAATACGTATTTAAATATGGAAATACTGTGAAATAACAGCTCCTAATGCATGCATACACCAGTATAGCAACTGGAACTCCTAGGGGTTAAAGGGAAAAATTGAAGCAGGACAGAGGAGCATATGGCTTTATTAACCAGCTGTCCATGTACTTACCTGCTGCAAATGAGAGATAAAACCTGCTAGAACTCTGATCTTTAGAAATATACAACTTTTTCCTTTTTCCTTAAATATTTGAAACTTGTAGATATCAAGGGCCAGCTCTCCCTTTTCTTACTTTATGCTCTTTACAAAAGCATATCCAGATCGAAGCACAGAAGTTGGACAACCACAAACAGATGAATGATAAATGATTTACCATTAGTCAAATGAGCTACATCAACTGCTTTCACAACTGAGATAAATGCTGTGAGCCTTCATGCTGATATGTGTAATTCTCAGTGTTACTGAGCACTTTATCTGTGCTGTTTGCAACCATTCCAAGATTTAAAAAAAAAAAATGACTACCTGAAATATTGGGAAATAAAAGCAAAGCAGAAAAAGCAGCACGAGGCTCTCTTCTGTCACAGCACTACTATACCTGAGTGGAAGTTGGAGCTTTCCCACGACACAGCCCCAGCAAGCTTCCCATTTTCAGTTCTGCTTCCTTGACAGTGTAGTCTTCAGGCACTTCAGGGAGGACACAAACAAGGAGAACATCATAAGCTGCTGCTTCCTGAAAATACCCGTTCTATTATGCTGCTCTTTAGAATAAGATAAGAAGTTCAGTGACATTGAGAGAACTTTCACTTCCACAGTGTTGACATCAGATCTGTAAGCCTCCCGTGACTAAAGCAAGGCCATATTTGTATAAAGGTTCCTCCCACTACTTCTGGTATATGGAGTGACAGAAGAATTTAGGTTGGAGGAGATCTTTGGAGGTTGCCTGCTCCAGATCTCTTCTCAAAGCAGAGCCAGCTCTGAAGTCAAATCAGTTCACTCTGGGCTTTTTCCAGTCAAGCTCTGAATACCTCCAGGGCTGGACATCCCCCAGCCTCCCCAGGGCTCCATCTCTATTGGTCAACCTCTCCCAGTGTGAATTCCTTTTCCCACTGCCACCACCGGATCCAGCTGGAATCTCCCTTGCTGAAACTTGCATTTGCTGCCTCTAATTCTTTCCATGTGCTCCTCTGTGAAGAATCTTGCTCTGCCTGCTCTACAGATCGAGTTAAAGATGGCCATTACTCCTCCTCCCCTTAAGCTCTTCCTCTTCAGCTTGGAAAAACCCAGCTTTCCTCCTATCTCATATGTTCCAGCTCCCAAACCATTCTGGGTGCTCTCCTCTGGACTGGTTCTA
The DNA here is from genome assembly GCA_028571045.1 of Scolopax bukidnonensis. Classification (NCBI taxonomy): domain Eukaryota; kingdom Metazoa; phylum Chordata; class Aves; order Charadriiformes; family Scolopacidae; genus Scolopax; species Scolopax bukidnonensis. Next base: position 37,896,030 of record JAOWAV010000073.1, read on the forward strand.
CTTAGTAAGGGCTTCTTTTTCACATTGGGGAGCCCCCAAAATGGACACAATGCTCCAGATGTTGTCTGACAAGCACTGAATGGAGGGGAATTAATCCCTCCTTGGCTTCCCGGTCATGTTTTAGTAATGTGATATATTAGCAAAATATCAAAGGCACAGAAAATGTTTCCCAGCAAGCACAAAGCTGATCCACTCACTTCCACTGCCCCAACAATGGCAAAACTGGGGGTCCTTTTCTGCTGAATGCTTGCCATCAGGAGCACAGTTAGGTAGTGACAAGTGGCACCACGTGTTCATGCAAATAAAAGAGCAGGCTACGGCATGGACACGTTCCTCCACTCTTATGGAAGCAGAAGTCCACACGTTATTCAGTGTGCTTCATAAACGACAGACACGAGCTGCCTTCTCACAAGAAACAGAAGCCCAACGTTGCTTCCTCCATAACCACCCAACTCAAGTTTTCTGCTCAAGCTGTCCTGAAATTCAACCTTGTGCGTGGATGGCCTCACACATTTAGGCCATTTTGTTGCAGGAAATCTAAGTTAGAAAGCTCTGTAATGTAGAGTGGGAAAGTAACAGAAGATGGACAAGGAGGAGTGTAAACATGGTCAAGTTGACCCGCCTGGATGCTGTCCTGAGTAACATGCTCTAGCTGTGGGCAGTCCTGCTTCAGCAGGGGAGTTGGACTAGATGATCTCTATGGTCCCTTCCAACTCTAGAAAAATTCAGTGAAATTCAGTGAAAGTGACTTGCAACTGGGACACTGGAAAACATGTAGATCACACCAACTGCTGTTTAGTTTTGTGTGCTCAACAAGTAGAACATCTGCACTTGGATAACGCAGGCCTGGGGTGGACTCAGGGGCACCTTATGGAAGGTTCCCAGAGATTCCTGCCCTGCTGTTGAAGAGATCAAAGCCCAGTGGAAAACTCTGCCTGTTGGAACCCTTGGAACAGAGGTGAGAACAGCAAGTGTGAGCTCTCTCCCTCCCTTGCTAACAAGGGCTCTCTCTGACTGCGTGGTTCCTGCATCCCCTGCTTGCCTGCCTCTGCCCAAGTGCTGCTTCAGAAATTCCCTGATCCTGATCAAATTTGTTCTTTGCCTTTCATCCGTGGTCAAAACAGACCACCTTGTAGAGACTTTTCAATTTGTAAAATAAATCCCACAATTTCTGCTAAATCCCAGAGTCTTGAAAGATATAGTCAATGAACAATGGCAGGTAAGCTAAGCAGTTTTACTCATTAGGAAAGCAAGTAATGAAAACAAAGCTGAGCACTTAAGTTTAACCTCTAGCTTTTTGCTAATAAATAATAAATCTGGGGGGGGGGGGGAAAAAACAACAAACAAAACACATAACTGCTTCAGTTAAGCCTGGAATTTAGTGGGGTTACATGTGTGTACTTCTCCAGGAAAGGGCAAAGCAAAGCTTAAAGTCCCCTGATAAAACTTCTTACAGAATTAGGATTAAATAAATAAGTTTACCTGGAGAAAGAAGTTTCCCGTTTCCGTTAACGGGTCTAAGGCAGCTGTCATTTGCTGGAACAAGAAGGGCAGGAAAGAGAGAGAGATGTATTAAGTAATTCAAATAGGAGATCTGGCTCAGAAGTTTAGACAGATGACATATTTAAGATTGCTGACAACAAGAGGTTTATCTTAGAGGCCTCTCTCTGGAGGTATTACATCAAAAATACAATTTGAGAGACTTCATGAATAGTCTTAGTTTTTATCCTTTCAGTGCACAGTTACTTTCTCTTTGAAGCCAGCTGCTAGCCACAACCAGTAAAATACTATGAAACTCATCAAGTGCTTCAAAAGGTAAAGGCACCACCAAAAGCTTTAAAGAAAGAAAACTAAAGTTTCTTAAAACAAGAAGGTTAAAAAAAAAGTCTTCTTCAATTCTTAGTGTAATAGATAATTCCTTCTCAGCTTCTGAAAAATAAGAGCTTCATAAAACATATTTTAAACAAGATCTACATTGATTTATTTTTTTAAGCTAAAAAAAGTAACCCTTTTATTCAAGACTAGTTAAAAATCAGTCCTTTGCACCCTTTCTTCCCCAAAAAACTCTAATAGCAATGGATTTGCTGTTTGAATAGATTGATACAAAAAGTAGGAAGCCAGCCACTAAATTTTAACATTATCAGACCTAAAACTAAAGCAGCTGAAGACTTACCTAGTTCCTCCTCTAGCTGAAGCTCCCGTATTGCTTTCATTTTGATATCTGACATCACCTAAAAGAAAGCCATATTAACACATATCAAATATATATAATAAATAAAACTACTGGTATCATAACACGTATAAAAATAGTCCTAAAAAACAGTATTGCAAAGAAAATAAAGTGGCATTTAATTTTAAGAAAAACTACTATTTCCCAAATAGTAATTTTGTGAGCAAAACTAAGTAGCGTTTCATATTGTCTGTAACAAAACCTAATTTAAACGGCAGAAAAGATACCAGAGAAGCCCATCATTTGGGAAAAATCATTATTTTTTTTTCTATCCTGTGGTGAAAGGAAGAAATAATACTTACCTACCCTTTTAGCTTTTGTTTACTGACACAGCCTCACCAAATATTTACAGGACGGTCCAAAAAGGAAACTGTTTCACACTAAAATACACTAAAGTAGACTGCACTGGTTTAAGTTACAAACATTAAAAGTCTTATTCTACAGCAAAATATTCCAGCAACAGTATCTCCAAGTTGCACACTTTTTTGATCACAGAAAAACTGCAGCCCTGAGGCTAAATCCACTCCTCATTAATTGGCCCAAGTGCAGTAGCCAAGCTTTTGGGGGAAAACAGGCTATGTTATGTGAGAGTTCTTACCGTTTCAATAGTGGCAGTAATTTTAACTTGTTTCTCTTCATCACCTGTTCTGCAGAAGTTTTTAACCTGGAGCCAGCTGATGTCATACGTAAAAGCAGTCAAATTGCCGCTTGCTGCATTGACGAAGCTGGAAAAATGAGACGTGCAAAGATGACCAAAGACAGGAAAAATACACCTTATCAGGGCTAGATTGCTAAATACCAAAGCTTGCAAATAAACCACAGAATGACAGAATGATATAGGGTTAGATGGGTTAGACAGATGTGAAAATACCTCTCTGGGAAACAAATGGGGTGCCAAGATCAGGGGACCAAGAGAGGATGGTGCCAACAGATGGTTCCAGGTGCACCATCCCTGGAACAATCTGGGAAGAACTTGTTTGCTCATTCTCTCTATAATGCAAAGGGAAGCTCAGTACCTTTCTTAGTTCATGAGTTCCACAAAAAGGTTACTTATTATTTTCCCCTATTCTCTTCACTGTCTCATAGAATCCCATGGGGTTGGAAGGGACCTCTGGAGATCATCTCCTCCAACCCCCTGCCAAAGCAGATCCACCCAGAGGAGCAGGTCCCACAGGAACGTGTCCAGGTGGGTTTGGAATGTCTCCAGAGAAGGAGACTCCACCACCTCCCTGGGCAGCTCTGCCAGGGCTCTGCCACCCTCACAGGAAACAAGTTCCTCCTCATGTTGAGGTGGAACTTCTTCTAGCCAAGTTTGTGCCCATTTCCTCTTGTCCTGTCCCTGGGCACCACTGAAAAAAGAATGGACCCCATCCTCTTGACACCCTCCCATTAAGTATTTATAAGCACTGAAAGCAAACTAATAATGCCCAAGTCATTAATAGTGGTGGCATGTTGCAGAGTAAGAGTCAGAGGCTTCTGGCAGCATCCAAGCACCTCTGGACTACATTTTGGTAACTGGCTTTCAAAAGGACTTGAGCTCCTGAAGGCATTTGAGAATTTAAGTCACTTTCTGAGGCTGGATTTAAGATGTCTGGGAAAAACAAAAATATATGCTAAAGGCATACCTATTCATAACTAAAATTTGAGATTTTCTGTGTCTCTCTGCTACCACATACAAACAAGAACCACTACTTGGTGAAGAACTGTCACTACTTGATTTAATCTCAATTTTAAAATACTATTTCAACTACAATCAGTACGTGACAAGCTTATACACGTGTCTGAAAACAGGAGCCTAACCTCAGGGCTATACACTGGGAAATGAAACGAGAGCAGAAATTTGCCCCAGCAACTTTAGTGGGAGGTTCAGCAGAGCTGGATAATCTTCTGATCACAGAATGGTTAGAGGTGGAAGGGACCTTAAAGATCATCCAGTTCCAACCCCCTGCCCTGGGCAGGGACACCTCCCACCACACCACGTTGCTTCAAGCCCC
>JAOWAV010000073.1:37900353-37921095 GCA_028571045.1 Scolopax bukidnonensis
CAACACCCCCAAGTCCTTCTCCTCAGGGCTGCTCTCCAGCCATTCTCTGCCCAACCTGTATTTGTGCCTGGGATTGCACGTCCCAGGTGCAGGACTCTGCACTTGGCCTGAACTTCATACTGCTGTGTCCTCTTATCCCACAGAGATCCACACAGCTCACCTCACTTCGAAATTCGGGTTATGCTAAAGATGTGCCAGCAGACTGGGCACAAGTTATTTTCACAAGGTTCTTCCCTTTACAGGTGTAAGTCAAAGGATGTGACTGCATCTACTAGTTGGTAAGTACCTGATCCCCAAAATTTAAGATTACATTATCTTGAATGAAAAAGCTCAAAGTGACAATTAGTTAAAAGACTTTCAACTCAAAAGATTCTGCCAAAATGGATTTTTTTTGCTTAATTACACTTGTTATCAAATCGGTTACCTCTGGTCATGGCTGTCTAAGATTAGTACTGAGCATCCATCCGTGAGACCAACGCTTTTGAGCGTTTCCTTCATATCTTCTTCAAGAAGAACTTCCCAGTTCTTGGCTTCTTTATCTGGTCCCGAGCCATTCTTTAAGATGATTCCTCCTGATGGTGCCAAGGCTCTGTGCAGATCACCCAGTTTTGTGCTGCATGAGAAGACGTGCCGCGATTCTGTGAAATGCTGACCCTTCCCTCCTTCGTTATACTCCGCTAAACGAAGAACGTTGACAACCACAGGCTCATGCTCGGGGCCCGTCATCACCTTTGTGCCACCAACCTGAAGTAAGGAATGCAAGATTTATGCAGAGGTGATCAAATAAAATAGAGAAAAGACTGGACAGCAATAGATGGCAACAATGATATGATTGAGATGCAAAGATGGATGCTCTTTCCTCATTAGAAATTAACCAAATGCCTACTGAACAAACAACTAGAAGAAGTCAAAGGAGTTAGGAAGAGAAGGAATAATGTTAAGGTCTGTTCCAAGTCTGGACATACATCAAATGTATCAATAACAGCAGCTTGGTGGACACTTGGTCTCCATCAGATTAAGAATAGAGGAATTTAACCTATCAAGATATTAAAGAACCACACTAAAGCGTGACTGAGGCAGGTCAAAGAATCAGATTTTAAAATCTGACCTTTCTGGTATTCAATCTAGGCCAAAAATACAGAATCACAGAATATAGTCCCTTGACAAAAGCAATTTGATCAGGCAGGAAGTACCAAAAGTACAAGCACAACAGGAACAATTGTGTTACTAGATGTTTTCTTTTTTTTGGGGGGGGGGGGTGTGATAAGTGAGGAAGAAAATGTATGTTTTTATAACAAAGAATATTTTAAAAGTAAAATTTTATTCCAGTACAGAGATGGAATAAAACGCTACATTGCGTAACCACTAATTTGAAAGTTATGCAGAAGCCTTGATATTAAAAGAAAGATGCAACCCTAGAAAAACAGTACATCAGGGAGATCATACACAGAACTGGGCATTTGTAAGTCTAATTTTAAATGTGGAACGATTCACTACAGGGCATTAAGTTTTTGTTCACACATTGCTATTGATCAATTCCCCTTCCAAAAGGCACCAGATGTTTTCAGAACACACCCCAATGTAACTGACAGTGGATATCTGCAGGTGCCTATCAATCTGACCACATGACACTGCACAATATAATTCTATTTATAATTTTATCAGGCAGCACATTGTGCATCACACGAGGTTATGCTGACATAAAACATAGGATCCTAGATGAGGCTGAAGCAGTGCCCCCAATGCCAAAATTGGTATGTCAGTAGCAGAACAAATCTGTATTTCCAAAACCTTGTCTGGAGACTGCATCTTATTTCTTCAGACTTGTCAAAAAGAGAGGGTTTTGGTGCTTTTACCTCTTTGCCATTCCACACGAAGATGTCTGCTCCATCAGCCAGCCCGATGCCATCCAGTGTCCGTTCGTCTCCTGAAAAGGAGCAAACCATCAAATATCTGTTTCACAGAGGGCAGCAAAGGAGGGTCAGCTTGCTGATGAAAAATTGAAATAATAAATTTTAAAAATGAAAAATAAAACATGCTGGCTCAAGTGTGGCATTACAGAAGCTGCTGTGTGACCAGCATTTACATTTACAGAGGGTAATTAGCCTTCACTCACACAGAAAGAGTGACACAAGTGGGTACACGCCCCTAATGAGCACTCTCGTTAAGCAGAGGGCTGCAGCTTAATCAAATACTATAATATCACATGATAGTACATTACACTATATAAATACTGTAATATAACATAACTATGATAACCATAATCCTTGCAAACTGAGGTCCAAGTCAGCACTTGGCAAAGTTGTTTGGTCAGGATTATCTCCATAAGATTTAACAGTGAATCAGTAATTTAAAATAAAAAGCTTGGATTTAATAAACAAATTACATCCTGTACATTCCAAGCTCATTCTTTGCAATACTAATGCCCCTGCTGAAGTTTATTTTACCTTCCTGCTACAGTCAGATTCACGTTTCTTTTTTTTAAAAGTCACTGTCATTTAAAGAACATGTGCTAGTATCTGGAGAAATACAGCAGCTGTGAGTGCCACAAAAACTATAAAACTCAAAAAATGGCTGAATAATAGGCTTTTAAAGACTAACACCTAGAATTGCTGCAGACAGAACTCACCATTTTAAAATACTTATATACTCTTAATAAATTAACACCCTCCTTATGTAAACATTTTCCTTTACAAAATTCCTACTTCAGCTTAGATTTAACCTACATTTTTCTTATGTCACCCTGGCTCCTCTCTTCTATCCCATCCTCTAGCTAGTAGGTAAATGCTAGGAAAGCAAACATTCATAAGCAAGTCAAGGTCAAAATACAGACTTTTGTCAGCAAATGCGTTTAACTCGCAAAACATCTGCAGTTTTACTGCACTTCACAGCAAAGGTTATGTACAAAGGTCTCAAAAACTTTCATTTCATTAATAAAGTGTCCTAAATAACGGCTGTGGGCTCACACGTAAGTTTGAGGTTGAAGAGTGTTCAGTAATACACACCTCCAAGATGTTTTACATATAAAAGCCTCAAACTAACATGGAAGCCTTGTATGCATTAGTCTTACCATCAAGTATCTGGTAAAGATGCAGTCCTGCTGGTAAAGGCCTGGCAATACTCAGAATCATGTCTCCTTCCCAAGATTCCAACCTCTAATTGGGAAGAATTAAAAAAAAATAATGAATAATTTAAAAAATACTAATATTTGCTGAAAGCTGCCACAGCCTGGCTACTGAGCTCTCTTTGCCACTTAACACATCACTTAATTCAACAAGCCTAATAACATAAGCCCAATCCTAATAAGGATTTGATTTTTCCAACTAGTCACCAGACAGACAAAAAGAAAGTTTCAACTGGCAACTAACTGAAGGCTGCAAGGCACAGGAAAAGCAAACAGTGCTTCCTGAAATTGAGTTTTCATTTAGATCCCTATAAAAAATACCATTTTACCAACTGTCATATTCCTGTAGCACAGTAGAGAATAAATGCAAAGATACCACATTCAATAGTTAAGCTAAATATTTCTTTTAACTACTTTTCTTTTTTCTTAATCTACTGATTATTTCCCTTGAAGCCCAGCTAGCTCCTTAAAAATGCAAACACAAATCTGTCAAACCAGAATATTAAGAATAAGCCTGAGAGTTTTGCAAAGCATCAATCCGTGCCCGTGAGCACGCTGCCCAAATACAAGTTATTTGCTTATGAAGCCTTTAAAGTCTTCATAGTTAAAGTTTCATCAATATTTCAAGGAGAGACCTCACACCAGTGTTTCCTTCCGTGTAAATCCAGCTAGTTTTTAGCCTCCTAAAAGAGCATTTCCTGCTGAAAATTTCTCATCAAGATAAAAATTGTGGCATAAATACATAACTAAATGTTGACGCTCACGTAAAAATAACACGTTTTGAGTTCATTGAATAGAACAAATACCTGGAATACTGATTGTCGAAGGTCTCCTAGTGTTTTTCTTCTATCAATAGTCAAATCCACAACACTCTCTCTCCGAGCACGTGAAGGATGCAGAGCCCCATTGTGAAATTTATAACAGGAGCTCAAATGGAGATGTAAATCAACACCGTTGTTTGCCGAGTCACACTCCGCTCTTGGAAAGAATAACACAATAAAACAGCAGTGAACTGAAAACCTGACAAACTAGTTTCATCTCAGAGATGCTTTTGTCAGCTGTGCTGGAACCAAGAGCCCCAGGGCTAAATTCACTGTCACATTCCTCCCTCCATCAAGGGGTGCAAATTGGTGCTCAAAGGTGACAGTGATATCCATGTTCTACAACAGAGAGCACAGACATCCTCCACATAAGCACTGGAATAATAGGTTCTGTGTGTTTCTACACCTGGCTTCTACCTTTCTAAACAGAATGGCAAACTTCTTCTGTAGGAACATGGAGATTATAGGGTTGGGTTTGTTGGTTTTTTTGTGGTTTTTGTTTTTTGGGGGGTTTTGGGTTTTTTTTTTCCAGACTGTGTTCCAGTTCAATACTGGACGCAGAGAGAGGAAAAACTGCATGGAAAGGGAGTCAGGACAAAAACAGCCATGCCTTCCAACTTTATACCTGCATCCAGCTGTGTTAGCTAAACAGAGCAGCAAACACACCATTAAAAAAAAAATAAATAAAAAGGAGTGACATTTGCCCACAAGACTTGTGTCTCTTGTGCAGGCCTGTATTTTGACAGCTTAACTGCCATTTTATCATCACTTCTGTCTCTTCCTCAACAGAAGGAAAAGTTTCAACCAACCTGAATACCACTAGCTTTTCCCCCTCCACATTTCTGGCAAAGGATACCATTTAATCTGTTGTTTCACATTAAAGCAAGTCATTCCTCCTCCCAATGGAGAGCTCCCTCTATAAACATAAAGCGTTCCACTCCCCTTCCAGAATTGCACTGATTTTCACAAAAAAAAAGGTGCAATTTTAAACTGCAAGTTAAGTTTCCACTGAAATTCTCTAGAACACCTGGTTACACCACTAAGAGGGAGGCAGGGAATGAGCAGAAGGCAGAATTTGGACGTTCAAGTTGTATTCCTCAATTAACCTCTCCAACATTGCACCATTTTAGTATCTGACTCTACTCAGTGAGTTTCTTCCATTTTAAATCGCTTTGGAAATCTGCAGATTAAGAATGCTGTTTAAGAGATTGGTAGGTTTACATTCATATACCTCTTCATTTGCAGCTCAGTATTAGCAGCATTCATTTCATTCAGAAGGTGTTCAGGAATTTGGTACCTTGGATTTCCTCGCGCTGCAACAAATAATATAGGCTAGTTTGGCCTCGGCTGCTTAATACGTGTTTTGGCAAACAAGAAAAGTGATCAAGATGAGACATTACAGTATGTTAAATCATTGAAAAGGCAAAGCAATGGTGTTGCATTCTTTCATAATAGAGGAAATTAAACAGCAAGAGGATACAAAGACTAAAACAAGAGCTTTTACTTCTTCCCATCAGTCTTTCCCCAAGGGAAACTGATACACAAATTCTCTCAGCAAAAACTTCTATTTGTCCCAGTAGGAGATGTTCTGCTAGTACTTGTGAAGCTACTAGAAAGTATTAGAAAAGTACTTAGTGTCAGCCACAGCCAATTAACTGGTCACTACCTCCTCAGAGGTAACCTCTGGGTATCTTAGTTAACCCTTTTTTCAAACAAGCACTAGAAAGAAAACTGTAACTTCAATTCTCAGAAAGGATGGAAAGGCCCAAGAGCCTCTTCCTTCCAGAAAACAAACTGTCAATGAAGGAAGCCCCCAGAATATCAAGATGAGCTTTGTGTACCTTCAGGCGGTCTCTTTAACAGAGATTTTCGATAAAACAGCATGTAGGCACTCTCTTTACCCTGAAATTGTTTCTCAATATCCTTCTCCTTGATGGGCTGGACTTTTGAATCGTTCAGATCAAACCAATGGCAACCAGCAGAACTGTCCCTTGGCCTTGTAAGGTTTTTTTCTGAATTCCACTGGACATTGTTCTTCTGAGGAGGGCTTTGGAGATCTTGTCCTTGAGAATCTGACTTAAACAGGAGCTTGTGTTTTTCCTTCAAACCAACCTTATTTTCATCAGGACTGAACTGAAAGATCTGAGGATGGTTCTGCAAATACTAAAATGAAAGCAAGGACAAAATGAAGAAGATACCTGGGTTCAAATACAGCAGCCTGCATTAGCTACTTCACCAGATTCATCCTCAAATCGATACACAAACCTCATTTGTTCAAACTTAAATTTTATGGTTCCTCTTCATCTGTTCCTCAGTTTAGACAGAAAAATGTAATTTTCCTACCACCACTTATTTGTCTGACCTTTTATATTCTGTTGCTGGCTTGGTTCCTTATGTAACTTCAAACTATTGTGCAAGACACTGCAAAAGAATTGTTTTTAACATCACTAAGAATTAAACCAGACTAACTCCTGGACTTCAAGGACTGCTTCAGTCACCAGAGTGCTTTTAAAACACAAGTGCATACTCTCTGTCCCTGGAAAGGCAGCATAGGGAGTGATAGATGCTTTATAGGCAACCAAAAAGCTTCTGCTTTATCAGACACACGGAGTACCAGCCCAACCAGTTCAGCTCTCCAGCACTGGTACTTTAAAATCCTGAGTCTCTGCAGAAAAGCTCCCTTGTGGCCAAGAAGGCCAGTGGTCTCCTGTGGTGCACGAAAAAGAACATGGCCAGCAGGTTGGGAGAGATTATCCTCCCTCTCTATTCTGCCCCAGTGAGGCCCCATCTGGAGAACTATGTCCAGTTCTGGGCCCAGTTCAAGGACTGGGAACTACTGGAAAGAGTCCAGAGGTGGCTACAAAGATGATCAATGGACAGGAGCACCTCTTTGATGAGGAAAGGCTGAGAGACCTGGGACTGTTTAACTTGGAGAAGAGAAGACTGAGAGGGGACCTCACCAATGCTTAATCTAAACAGTGGGTGTCAAGAGGATGGGGTCAGGTTCTTCTCAGTGGTCCCTGGTGACAGAACAAGGGGCAATAGACACAAGCTGGAATACAGGAAGTTCCATCTGAACATGCAGAAAAACTTATTTACTCTGAGGGTGACAGAGCCCTGGAAGAGGCTGCCCAGAGAGGGTTGTGGAATCTCCTTCTCTGGATGTTCTCAAAACCCTCCTGGATGTGTTTCTACCCAACTGCTCTGGCAGGGGAGGTTGGACTAGATGATCTCCAGAGGTCCCTTCCAACCCTTATAATTCTGTGAGAAATGCTCCTTTCTGTCTTTGCCAGGCAGGGATATTGAGCTCAATCCTGGTCTGCTGAGCTGTACCCTACGCAAATTAATGCTGCCCGTTGTGGCATCTCAAGGACTTAAAACTTCCTCACGCTGTTTTGCCCAGCTTATCCACTTGGATCTCTACTTCCATTTTAGCAGCATGCAGATACTTCAAACAAGCTTGGTGTCCAAATGACACAAAACAAATCTATGGCTCTTGAGAGATGGTGGGGGGGGACACCAACTACCCTACACTTTCAGGCAGATGGTCCCTTGAGAGTCTTGTCTGTTTCCCAGTTTATTAATTTACCTTACAAACCTCTTACACATGCTCTATCTTGCTAGTCCAAGTGCCAGTATTTTTAGTCACCACCTCACTGACTATTCAATAGAAATATAACTGTAAACTTATCATAACAGTAAAATACATGCATAAAATACACGCAATTTCACCTTTCGTAATGCTCCGCATTGTTTTCGGTATTTCTTATTCCAAGACACTCCACTTTTCTCCAATAGTTTTTGCCCTAATTGATCCACAGGGATTTGTTTAGATTCTTCCTACAGAAAAATGAAAACAGAGGCTACAAAAGTCAATTCTGAAGTGCTTAAATCTTTCCTATTTGTTAATAAGACAAGGTGACATCACACTTTGCAACAGCTTAGGTAAGCAACTTAAGAAATACTCAAAAAGGGCCATTTTCTGTATGAAGAGACACTGTTAGTGTTAAGACAGGTTAAGTTACAAGTTTTATATGCTTCACAGTAAGTTCAGAAGAGTTCTGTACATTTAAACCTGCCCACTCTCACATGCACTAGGTTTCACCCTTTCTAGGTTCCTAGACACCAAAATCAAAGCAGTAAACCCCTTACATACCATACCTCTGATAAAATCCTTTTCAAGACAGCCAATGGATTTTCTATTTCTTTGGCATTTTCGGTATCTCTTAAAGTTTTATCTTCAATCAGTCTATCCTCTTCTTCCTGCAGAAGAAAAACAATAGGCTCACAACTACTGCTGTTTCACACAGAACTAGCTGTTTTCTATTATATTCTGTACTAACTGCACAATTTCAAAGTGTGAAGGAAGTTCTGATAAGCTGTCCCTGGCACCTGCTACAGGCTGTATATTGTCATGCAGAATATCAACTGTCAGGTGTTTTGGGGTTGGTTTTTTTTTTTTTAAGAGAAAAGGCATTTGCTTTATTTACAAACAGCCATCCAGAGTCATCCATTCAAATGACTGTGCTACTCTTGAGCAAAGACATTAATTCAAATATGGATTTTAATATCAATAAATATCAATATATATCATATCCATATATATTTATATAATCAAATAATAACAATATATAAATATATATATTTTTAATATAAAATATACAATTTATAGTGAGCACGGTAACGTAAGATAAGTTTAGCAGATCCAAAAGCTAAAATTTGCTGCAAAATCTTAACAGATACCAAATACTTTGGAAAGCTTGCCTTCTCCATGAGGTAAAAGACCAAAATAGTAATCAGTTTGGATGTACATTTTATCCACTAGGTTTTAATGATTTTCTGAAAAATTAGACAGAAGAAGTAAGGAAGAAAAACCTTCAGGACTTACTTGTAACTGCCAGTTTCCTAATTCATCCACATCTCTGATATAAACATGATAGTGTCCTCCATAGCAGCCACCTTTATGTATAATAACAGAGAAGAGCTCATACATGTACTCTGAATCATCCATTTCAGTCTTTAAAAAGAAAAACAATAATAACAACAATAATATATATCAGTAACACTTTCACACAAGGTCAGTTTTATACCATCAACAAAGCTTCAGATAGAAGCAACGAACTTACAAACCATGGACAAAAAGAATAGGTTTATTAAGCATCTTTTAAGGCACGACTGAAGAATACTGGAAATTTTAAATAATCCAATATTGATACAAATAGTAGAACAGCTCAACCTGTCTGTTGAAAAATTGTGTTTTTAATAACAGTGCCTCTATTATGTATATCAAGCACTAGTATAGCTGTTTATAATCAAAATACATATAGATGAATGCAAAGACAGTTTCCTAAAATAATGAAATAACTACAGGCCTGTAAAAAAACACATAGCTAAACTTACACGTGAAATTATCAGACAGTGACACTATAAACCCAAATTTAATTTCAGTTTCCAGGTGATAATCTTCAAGAAAATGGCAGACTAAGTTCTAGGTAATTATTATATTCTTTCCCCTTTTATAGCTACAAGGTATTTCCCGTTTAGTTAGAAAGTGGTCTTGTGGAAACAACTCAGAATTCCAAAAATTTGAAGTTAGGGACAGAAGAAAACTCCACAAAGTTTTCTCAAAATCTTTGACCTGACAAAATGCAAAATAAAAGACAACTTGTCCTGGAGATATTGGTTCTCTGCAGACTACATGGAAACTTTAACAAATATTAACAGTACAAACCTGCTCACAGAAAGGCCTCAGGTTTATCTGGATAGGGAACGTGTAGCAGCTCGTTTCCTTGTATCGTTCGCACTTCTCGAAGTCAAAGTTAAATCTCAGGAGAGAAATAGTGAGAAAGGGTGGCAGCTTGCGCAGTTTAGCAGACTGTAAAATGATTTTTAAAAGTTGTAAGCACGTGGTTATACAGAATAACGTTTTCACTTTGCTATGGTCAACTCTTTCCATCAAATCGGCGTTTTCATTTTTAAAATGTCTTCCTTAATTGTGAATTTCCTACCAACTAGACATTCTAAAAGCAACCCGGATCCTTCCCCTCCATAAAGTCCTAACCCTTCCCCAAATAGTGATCACCATCTATACTTTATCCTCCTACAGAAAATGAAGGAGGACAGTGCTGAAATTCAAGTCAGTAAATACATTTCCCAGGTGTTCTTTGCAAGAGGATTTTCTTGATTTATTTTTTTTTTAATACTAAAAAGCAATTGCTTCAAACCCCTGGGAGACCACACAGCAGCTCATCTCAGCAACTTGCACAGCACCCACCATCAATGGTCCCACACCAACCCTGGGAGCCTCGATTAAAAACCCAAACTTTTAAGTCCTGCTGAGCAGCAGGTGCTGCAGAAGAGCAACACGTATGTTCTCTGTTGAGCGATGCAGAACTAACTTTTCTTCTAATGTTGGGGAAAACTGCACTCTTAGAAGATTCTAATGTCTGAATTTGTGAAAATATTTACTTTATAGCCAGCTCTGGGATGTGGGATTCAAGGTCTCTCTCTTCAAGGTCTGTTATTGAGCCTTGCCAAAAGTGAGGAGAATGTGAGGAGAAATGAGGAGAAGTGAGGCCTGGGCACTTGACCCAGGCTGGACAGCAGGATTATTTTATACCATGAATGTCACATTCAATATAAATTAGAAAAGCCTGCTGCATAGTTCTCTCTCCATTGATGGTGCCCAACCCCTGAGCCCTTCCCTTCCTCTCAAAGCCACAGCACTCAGTGTCCCACGTTGTGCACAAAAGAGATCATTCCCACACGTACTGTTAGGCTGCCTCCAAATGCACCAGAAATGGTCTGAAAAGTGTCACCAGAATATATCACGGTGGCATTTTGCCTAAGACCTGCCAGCCTGCTTGAAGAAAAGGGCCTTGACTAAGATCTGTGGGCTACAGTAAATGAGCACAATGCTGTGCAGCTCAGCGTAGGTGTATCCTGGAAGACCCTACAACCAGCCACAGAATAACCAAGCAAGTGATACCTCTCCCTCATTTATCCAGGGGAGGCCCTTCAAGGCAGGAAAGTCAACATAATCCACTTTAGCAAAGAAAATATTAATTGAGATTAAACAACTTCGTGTGTGAGCACATCAGGAACCCTGGTGTGAAGCAAACCCAACTATTTGTATCACCTGGGAACACAAGTGTAGGTTCAACAGACACACTTCTGAGCCTTTCCAATGTCTCCATCCAACTCTCCACCTGCAGAGCCATAACACACCTTCCCAGGAACACACATAGGTTGTAAAAACCCCCCTGCTTTAGATATTTCATATGTGTCAATCGCAAAGACTACATTGCAGAACCCAGGGGCACAAAGGATTTTGCATGTTCTTCCAAGTTAAGGGTGAAAATCAGACTGTATAATTAAAATTTGATAAAGTTCTGGACCATGACATTGTTCAACTCTTTCTTGAGACGGTCCATTCACACCCTGGCATCTCCCAGTTATGTGACTTCTTACCCAGTATCAGAGTCCCCACAGGCTTCTTGCACAGACAAGCACATTTGAGAGGTCAATGACTCTTCCCTTGCACTCCCTTGAACCCAGCAAAGTTTAATGCAAATAAGCACTTACAGATCAAGCCACGTGAGGCACTGGACAATGCTTCTGAACTCCTGAGTCACTAATTAACTTCATCTCTCCTCAGCTTGCCTTTGCATCCACTCCCTTCCACATTAATGCCAACAGTTCTCTGCTGAACACTGAGGAACTCCAATGACTCAAAGGAAAAGGGTCACTGCATTTGGCTGTTCAAATAACTCAAAACTAACAGCTCTCACCCATAGCTGAGCACAGATCAAAACAGTAAATCATTCTCTAGACTATGACAAAACAACTCAACAAATAAACCCATTGGCTTCCTTCAAAAGCATCTTCAAGCTACTGCCTGAAGGAGAAGGCTTTCATAGAATTGTTCAGGTTGGAAGAGACCTTCAAGATCATCTAGTCCAACCATCAACCTAACCCTGACAAAAATCACTAAACCGTGTCTCTAAGCACTTTATCAACCCATCTTTTGAACACCTCCAGGGATGGTGCCTCAACCACTTCCCTGGGCAGCCCATTCCAATGCCCGATAACCCTCTCCATGAAGAGATGTTTCCCAATCTCCAATCTAAACCTGCCCTGGTTCAACTTGAGGCCATTGCCCCTTGTCCTGTCTCCTGTGACTTGGGAGACGAGACCAACCCTCGCTTCTCTACACCCCCTCTTCAGGTAGTTATAAAGCATGAGAAGGTCTCCTCTCAGCCTCCTCTTCCTCAGACCAAACAACCCCAGCTCCCTCAGCCTCTCCTCATAACACTTGTTCTCCAGACCCCTCACCAGCTCTGTTGCCCTTCTCTGGGCCCACTCCAGCGCCTCAATGTCTTTCTTGTGGTGAGGGGCCCAAAACTGGACACAGCCCTCGAGGTGAGGTCTTAACCAGTGCCCAGGACAGGGGGATGATCACCTTTCGGGTCCTACTCACCAGACTGTTCCTGACACAGGCCAGGATGCTGTTGGCCTTCTTGGCCACCTGGGCACACTGCTGGCTCCTGTTCAGCCCACAGTCCACGAACATCCCCAGGTTCTTTTCCACCAGGTAGCTCCAGCCACTCTGCCCCAGCCTGGAGCTGCAGGGGGTTGTTGTGACCCAGGGGCAGGACCCAGCACTTGGCCTTGTTGAACCTCATCCTGTTAGTCTCAACCCATCCATCCAGCCTGTCCCGATCCTTCTGCAGAGCCTCTCTACCCTCCAGCGGGTCAACACTCCCACCCAACTTTGTGTTGTCTGCAAACTTGCTGAGGGTGCACTCAATCCCCTCATCCAGAGGAGTGATAGAGATGTTAAGGAGAACCAGTACCAAGCCCTGGGGGACACCACTCATGACCGGCCGCCAAGTGGATTTGACTCCATTCCCCACCACTCTCTGGGCCTGGCCCTTCAGACGGGTTTTTACCCAGTGGAGAGAAGGCTACCCTCTGAAATGCCCAAAGCCAGGTGCCTGTAGAGGTGATTGAGGGAATACTCTCAGAACTACATGCCACCCCATTCACCGTTAGCTGGATTAAAGACTGCAAGAGTCTTTAT
Source organism: Scolopax bukidnonensis (assembly GCA_028571045.1). NCBI lineage: Eukaryota > Metazoa > Chordata > Aves > Charadriiformes > Scolopacidae > Scolopax > Scolopax bukidnonensis. The sequence goes on from JAOWAV010000073.1 coordinate 37,913,381, forward strand.
TTCGAGTCAAGAAATGAGTCACGTGAGCTTTTCTTCACATAGTTGTTGAGGTTTAAAAAACAGGTCAGATATTGGCATCCTCTTGCTATATACTATTTGATTAAAGATATAGATTTTTAACTTCTGGAGTTAGAGGGCAGACACAGCAATATAAACAAAGTTCCTAATGGTTAGCAAACTGAACACTGAGAATGACCAATGCATTACCTTTGAAGCTTCAACAAGCTTATCACAGGTTCCACATTGATATAAGTTCTCATTTTCAAAGTACTCTTCTTCTACATACATGTTCCACAGGGCCTCCTCCAAGCCAGCAACACCTTTTACTGCCACTGTCAGGTCTAAGAAGTCTTCCTATGCAGAAGGAAGACAAGAAGTAAGGTAGTAAGTAGTGTAAGTTCACAGTACAGTAGAAAAATTTTGCCTTCATTGCTGATGGAGAAAAAACCCCACACATCCACAGAAGAGAAAGTAATTTAAAAAAAAAACAAAACACCAAACAAACAGAAACAACCCCCAAAAAATAAACCTTTCAAAATTACAAAGAGCATAAAAGACTGTAAAGATATGTTTTACTGCTGTTACCTCACTGTTCAGCTCCCTTGCTAACTGCATCTACCAAAGGCAATGCTTGCCAACTCAGAAGATGCAACAACACTTGCTTTTTACCCGAGTCACAGCCTGATGTAGGTGGTTTGGAAAATGCCAGCCAAGACTTAACAACAGTCCTACGTAAAATTTTCACATTTTCAAGCCTGCAGCAGGCTAACCGATAAACACTACCTAGATTCAACAAGGCCACCAGTGACACTCAAGAAAAAAGTAATTATTTTTGGAGTTTTAAAAGAAAAAAAAATTAAAAAGAACAAATAAAAAGAAAGTATCTTCAACAGACTGAACAAAATCTATCCTGGAAAAGTCATCTGGCTTTACCTGTCTCTCACTGATATTCTTGCATTCTTTACAAACAATCTGGTTGACAACAATCCCATGGTACAATCGGTTAATGAGGTCATGACCTGAAGTGCCCACGAGAGAAGTTTCCAAAGCACTGAAAAGAATCCGATTTAATTCCTGCACATCATGCTGCCTCATTTCCTGCATGATTAAAAAAATACAAAATAGTGCCATCTGTTTTGCTTATTGCTGAAAAAAACAACATATATTAGCTGTGACAAAGAAAGCTGCCTCAATGACTACCCTTATATTTATTACCTTGAGTAGTAAATTACTACCATTTTTATAATTTGTTATTCTTAATTAAGGTATGCTCTCTGAGTAGCTACATAAACTATAACCCATGTAAGGTTATAATTTATCAAGTGATTTACCCAAATCACTTGGGTAGGTTTGGACTAAACGCTGAGTCATGCAGTTCAATTTAGGTAAGAATTTAAGTATTTGAAGGACAAGAATCCTAATTCCCGTTGGAAAAACATTCCTCTAAAAACAAAGGAAAAGCTACTGAAGTTGTATCTAACAACAATTTTATTCTGTTTCTCACTGTAAACAACTGGCATGGACTTTATGTGGAGAAACAATAGCATACAACAATAGCTGACCCAGCTCAACGCTATCTCTGCAGCTTGAAGTATTTCAAGATATTTCTTAAATGTCAAACTTGAAAAACATCTCCATTCAGGAAAAAGTTTACTGATAATAGTGTCACTGACAGTGTGATTTGTACCTCCTGACTGTTCCACCCAAAGCTCTCCGTGAGGTCTGTCGTAGATGCAGCCTGCTGGTCCAAGAGCAGAAGCTGAGCAAATAACCTTTGAAGCTGTAATGGAATGATCCGAACCTAGAAATAAAACCCAAAATGCACCCAACAAATCAGAAAGTCTTCAAACCAATCACTTAAAGAAAAATAATTTTGTACAAAACTTGTCATAAACCACCGCTCTCTACGGTTTTCATAATACAAGTTACTCAGTTCATACCAAAACATCAGTCAGGCTTGGTTCCCCAAAAATCTGCCTCACCTTCTTCATTTTCTGATAAACTGCGTGGATTAAATTAAGCCACCACCACAGTGAAAAAGGAAGAGTTTCCTCTGATATTTTTCATACTACTAAACCCTAAGAACAGCTACGAGATACCATGGCACTCAGATTTAACACACACTAATGAGAGGGGAAGGAAAATGGTCAATATCAACAAGCTTGATTTTTGATCTTTATCTTTGACTAACGAAGAAAAAAACAAAAAGCAACCAGCTGCACCACTTGAACCCAAAAACTAAAGAATGATATTCTGCAGTCAACTTAGGCAGGCACTTTTTAAACAAAGATTAAATTCCAGTCCCTTACCATCTCATACATGCCTGAGTTAACCCTTCAGATAGACTCAGTGGAGTTTTATCCAGGATGCACACACATTTACTTTTTTTCTTTTTTACTTTTTTCCTAGTGACAAATGAACCATAACACTGTAGCTTTAATTACAGAAAAGAAAAATCAAAGAAAGGACTGTACAGACTTTGAGATTATTTTTTTTTTCCTCCAAGGGGTGCAAGAACAAAGAAAAATTATGTCTGCTCTGAACTTCAGTAGAAAAAGGCTCAATATCTTACTTTTGAAGCCAAAGCTTATGGCACTTACAGCTGCCTGCAAAATCAAGTATCAGCCAATCAAACTGCCTTTCAGCACCACAGTTAGGCTTTCGTTCCTTCTCATAAGGAGTTTCATGCAAATTGAAACAGTATTCTCCTGAATCAACATTGAATCAAGAAAATTTTAAATACCTTTGCATCTGGTTTACCACTATCACCCAGACTCCCAAGTTCTTCGGGTCCCAGAGAGAACAGCGCCTCTGCAAATGTAAAGAAAAATGCCTTTTTTTGTTTTTAAAAACATAAGAATAGCATCATCATTCTTGACAGTTTAAAAAAATTCCTCTTTAAAGTTTTTTGTTTTTTTTTTTTTTTTTTTTTTGCAAATTAAGACATTAAGCAACATTTCTGAACATCATTCATTCTTACAAGGGGTTCAAGCTATAAAAATAAAGCATAACAAGTAGAAAGGTGTTTAGGTGGCAAAATATCTTTTTTTTTTTCTTTTTTTAAGAACTGTGGTGTTTGCATTAAAAAACAAACAATGCTTTATGGACAGCAGCGACCACTCTTAGGTACACAAACTTACCTGTAAGAAAATGTAATGTTTATAAGTTATATGTTGTGCAGAAGTGGCAATATTAATTCTATAGACAAGTAGCTCCAAGTATTTCATAATGACTTATTTGAAGTAAAAGAAACACCAGTTTATTTCAGTTAATGCAAATCACTGTAAAATATCAATTCCAACTTTACTTTGAAAAGATTCTGAACACGTTACCTCTAAATTCGGGTGTGAAAAGCAGAGTCTGCAGAAGAGAATTGAGGTAGCAGGTTCCACCCTGATTTTTGATACCACTTAGGTTGGTGAAATCCCTAGGAGCTGGAGGCTCAGAATCTCTGGGCTTTGATTTCTTCCCTTTTTCACAATGATTATTTGAAATAAAGGAAAAATCCTCTTCAAATAAGTCCCCAAACATTGTGAAGGCAAAACAGTCCTTAAAAACATAAAATAATCTATTTACTATTAAAAAATGCAATTGACTCCATCCACCTCAATCCTCCAAGATGAACCTTTCACCCCCTGAAGAATCTGTCTATAATGGTTTTTATCTTATTCTGTTCATTCTAAAAATGAATGTCCATTCCATACAAAAACGTGCACTAATATAGCAAAAAAAAGGATGAATTAAAAGCATTTCTGTTAGCACAGGTATGAAGAGAATTTTAACCCGAATCTAATACATCACATTTGAAATTTGCATAAGAAAAAACACACATAGCAAAAGAAATAGGTCCTTCTAAACACCTATAATCAACTAGTGCCCAAGTTGCCCTGTTTCCTGCAGGAAAGGTTCGTAAGGTCTCTCAATCTCATCAAAATCCCAACACTCTCTCTCAACAAATCCATATGGGCAAGTAACCTGCCTCTAGTATTGGCCAGTTCAGATGTGAGGAGGGTAATAAAAAGTCAAAGATACATTGATATTTTATGAACACATTTTCTATTCTTCCAGATGTTTGAGCCAGAAACTCAAGGCTCATTTTTAGGAGCCTTGAGACCTCTTAGCATGTACCAGGACTCCCAAAACCAGCTCCCTTTTGTTTTGTTACCCCATAATTTCATTTGGTAAGCTGTAGCCCTTGCATTAGCAATGAGTAATCAGTGAGTTGTACTGAAGCAGTGGATAATCATTCCTTCATTTACCTTCATTCCACATGCAACTTTGCAGATCTTTATCATATTCCACTTAGATACCTCTTCCAGACTAAAGCTTCCAAAAAGACAAATTCATTCCTGCAACTGAACTTGCCCCTCTATCCTTCAATTATCCCCCATCTTCAATAATTATTATTATTACCCCAAGGTCTCACTCACAAATGTTCACATCAATCCCAAATATTATATACACAATTTACACAAATCTATACATAAAGTTGTGATTGTCTTTGCCCCAAGCTGCAGCACTTTGCACTTATCTACAGTTAATATTACCTGCTACTGTACCATTCAGTCATCCATGAGCATAAAGACTTTAAAGCTTCACATCAGTGAAGCACTTGTGAAATAAACTGATACATTGCGGTAAAAAACAGAATAAACGAGTCATTTTCAGCATTTATTAGTTTTTTTTTTCCTGACAGTTTATGGTATGTTGTACGTAGACCCTAGCAAAGACAGAAAAAAAACCCTCCCTCACTCCCCTCTGTGGCAGGCCATTTTCTGTTTCCTGCCTTTTTGCTCATTATTACATCAAGCAACAATTTCCTTCTCCTGTGTCAGCTTAATTTCTTTAAGAGCTTCTAATGGCAAACCTTGTTGAATGACTTTTGAAAAATCCCAAGGTGGTTTGCAGCTCCTCATTCAACCAACTGGTAGTTCTTCAGGCATCTCCTGAAACTCTTTTTATAAATCAGCATTACGTTAAACTCATTTTAGTCCTTCCCATGGCTTTTAGACAAAAGCTTAAAGCAGCTGACCATGAACCAGCGTGGCAGCGTTCACTGTGCTTACTCTGCAGTGCTTCTTCAGCATTTCATCTAGAGATATCCCCTTATAAATCCCCACAAAATAAAATAATGTGGCTGGACATCCTTCTTAATGAACACAGAGAAAAAAAAAAATTATTTTGACCACTTCACATTAGATTTTTCTTCTCTGAATACAGCTTTTATGGCTTGATTGCCTACAAAAAAAACCCCAAAGCCTATAAAGGTCCTACCTCCCATGCTTCAAGACATATTTGTTTAGCACTCTTTCCATACAGACTCTCAGCCTTCATGTATTTTTCACTCAGGCCTACTGCACTTTAATATTTAACCATCCAAAGATTATGACTCTTCCTATTTTTCCAACACAAGAGCACAACACCTTGCTCCTAATAGGCCAACAAAAAAGGCATATATCCAGGAGAGAGCAATCATCTTACTGACAGTCTGCTGTACCCACCCACCACTCCAGAGAAACGCTTCAGCAGGACAGTGCCAAATCCTCCCTCGCTCCTTATTTCTGGATCCTCAAAATGCTGCTGCTAGCAGCTTTCTTCCCTTAAAAAAAAAAAAAATAATTTAAAAAATTTCACACAATAATATAGATTAGAACAAATCTCTGGATTATGTCTCTGACCCAATGCCCTCACAAAGCTGGGCCAGCTTAGGCTGTATCATTTATTAGGGCCTTGCTCAACTATCAAAGTTGGAATACTTCCATAAAAAGGAGATCCCAAGCCCCGTAGAAGTCTCTGCCTCCTATTCCTCCTCTCTGATGGGGCCCTCCCCTGTTGTAGCTTGGGTCTGGCACCTCTCATGGGTAGGATGTTGTACCTGAGGGGTACAACAGGGGAAGCTTGGGTCTGGCACCAATCATCCTACCCCAGGGGCACCCCCTACAAAACCAGGCAGCAAACCTACGCCCTGCCAACAGCAATACGGTCCCGTCCCCATCGTCTTCTCTTCTCCAGGCTGATCTCACCCGGCTCCTCCCGCCTGCCTCCACCTCCCATGCGCTCCAGCCCCGCAGCTCCCACGGAGCTGGGCCCAGTCTCCAGGCTCGGTCTCGCCGGTACAGAGGAGAGAGCCGGGGCCGGTACGCCAGATCTACCGCCCGCAGCCCCGGGGGTGGCAGGTCACGGCACCCCGCCGTCGCCCGCCTAGCACAACTCACCTCTCGGAACCAGCACCTAGAGCCCGTCCGGCGCCTACCGCCACGGCCCCGCGGCTGCCGCCATTTTTGTTGTGGCGCCGCGCAAAGCACGCTGGGACCTGAAGGCCGCCGCGCAAAGCACGCTGGGACCTGAAGGCCGCTACAGCTCCGGGAATTCAGGCAGCTGGCCAAGCCCTGGAAAGAAAACAGCGGCGGCTTCTCACTGCTCCCGCCGCTTTCCCGATCCACAGAGCACGGAGTCGGGAAAGGAGCCGCCGGGCAATGGGCGCCGTTACGAAGCGAAGACCGGCCGGCAAAGGAGGGCGCGCACAGCCTGCCGGGAATCGTAGTGCGGCGCCGTGCTGGCGGCGGGGGAACACTGCCTGCTGGGAGGGCGGGGTCACCACGCATGGCCTTCTGGGAGTTGTAGTTTCTTGTCGGCGGGAGTCCGCCTGCTGGTGACACCTTCCCGCCTCGTGGGCGAGGGGTTGCCATGGAGACGGCGGGGATGCGCTGCGGGGCGGGCCTGGCAGGGGAGGAGAGCAGCAAACCTCCGCCATCACCTAGAGCTCTCAGGCCACCCCTAGGGACAAGTCCCACTGAAGTCTTCTGAAAAAACGAGGCAGAGATAAAGCTCAATATGATAAAAGTTGGGGCTGCTTCTCCTCCTGCCCCTTCTGGTCCTGTTCCTTCCCCGAGGTTGTGAGGCCCAACCAGGTGCAGGGCTCGACTGCACTGCAAACCGGCAAATAAAATTTTTCTAAGACTCAATTTAAAGTTTCAGAAAGCAAATAAAATTTTTCTAAGACTCAATTTAAAGTTTCAGAAAGCAGGCGTTCTTTATTGCAGAGCCAGGTGCAGAGGGGAATGGCTTCTCCTATTGTGCACCCTGTTGTCAAATTAAATTTACACACAATAGGTATGCATATCCAATATAATTCCAAGAAAACAGCATGCTGCCCATGGAGTCCCCTTCTCTGGAGATCTTCAAGCCCCATCTGGATGCCATCCTGAGTGACATGCTCTGGGCAACCCTGTTTGTCAGGGGAGTTGGACTGGATGATCTCTAGAAGGTCCCAACTCCATCAATTTGATTCCACGATTACGTGGTATTCATTAGACTTCCAAGAGTTCATTTACATAATACAATAAGCTTTTGGGCATGCGTAGTTGTGCCTTCTGGTGGTCCTCATTTTGAGTGAGGGTCATTTCTTCCTCAATCTTCATTTCCTTCACCTGTCCTTTGGCTCACTTTTCACATTGGCAAAACAATTCTGACTGCTAAATTTCTCATTAAATCTAATTATCTTCCTGCTACCACCTAGGTGTTTGTCAGATAATGTTCATATTTATTGCATCCCTATCTTAGGTCATCATGTTCTCAGGGCCACATGCACCTTTTCTTATCTTACCAAGTCCTTCACGGAATCGCAGAATTATCAGGGTTGGAAGGGACCTTCTAGAGACCATCCAGTCCAACTCCCCAACCCCAAAGCAGGGCTGCCCAGAGCACAGCACTCA
>JAOWAV010000073.1:37921195-37935516 GCA_028571045.1 Scolopax bukidnonensis
GGGCTCTGACACCCTCACCCCAAACAAGTTCTTCCTCACATTGGAGTGGAACTTCCCATGGTCCAGCTTGTGCCCGTGAGAGGTAAAAGTGACTCTTATCAAGCCCTCCCGTGAACCCAGCAGAGTTTAACTTATGGAGAAACCCCTGCCACCTAACCCAAGCCAACTGGGGGGCAGGACACTGGCAAACTCTCAAATGCTCAGAGACACCTCTAAGGTACTGATTAACTTCACCCGACCTGCTCTTGCACCCACTCCCTTCACATTAAGGGGGACGAAAGGCTTGGATTTCAAACTTGTTGTGCTGCAGAAGAGAGAGGAGGACATTTCTCTGCCCACCCGTCTTCACCAAATGGGGCGGGTGCCAAAAAAAAAAAAAAACCAAAATACTCTAAAAAAAAATTAAAATAAACCTTTTCATTGGAAAATGCTGCTTACAAAATCAGTCATTTTTCCAAGATAAATTTTAAGCGCAGTTTCTATAAAGCTGGAAATAACAACATTTTAGTCATTGCTCACTTTTTTTTCCTTACAGTTTGTCATGACGGAAAAGATTTTGCAAGTTTTTGGTTTTTTCCACTTTTACTTCAGAGCTTCTTCCCCTACTCTGAAGCTCAAAGGTTTTGTTTTCTGACAAGTCATCAAGTGTCAGAAAGAAAACTGCGTTTTGCCATTTGCTTAGTAGTTTCCCTAAGCAAGGAAAAACTTAAGACATTGGTAAAGTGGGAAAAGGGAATTAAAAAGGCTTATAGAAAAACAAGCAGAAAATGAGGTAATTAGTTGCATTGACCATGGTACAGAAGGGAGTGAAAAGAAATTATGTGCCTGAGGGGCAGAGACTGCATGTCTCTAAATATCCTATGCTTTTCCATGGATAGACATGGACTGTTTTTCCATGTCACGGTGCTGTTTAGGCATCTAATCTTTTTTCAGCATTAATAACAGAATCAGAGAATCACATGGGGTTGGAAGGGACCTCTGGAGATCATCTAGTCCAACCCCCTGCCAAAGCAGGTCCACCCAGAGCAGGTCCCACAGGAACGTGTCCAGGCGGGTTTGAATGTCTCCAGAGAAGGAGACTCCACCACCTCCCTGGGCAGCCTCTGACAGGGCTCTGACACCCTCACAGGAAAGAAGTTCCTCCTCATGTTGAGGTGGAACTTCTTCTATTCAAATTTGTTCTCAATCCCTCTTGTCCTGTCTCTGGGCACCACTGAAAAAAGACCAGCCCCATCCTCTTGACACCCTCCCTTTAAGTATTTATAATCATTGATCAGATCCCCTCCCTCGGCTTTCTCTTCTCCAGACTAAAAAGCCCCAAGTCCCTCACCCTCTCCTTGCCAAAAGAAATAATGTCAAAATAAATGCTGTGAAACTGATGACTCTTGCAAACCTGTGCTTGCCCTGAAGCTGCTCATTAGCTAAATCAGGTCCAATACCTGGGCTCACACCTGAGTCTCTACTGAACAGTTCAAGCCAAGTAGTAGTATTTTCTAAACCACAGTTAGTACATGACTTACATGGCTGGCCTCAAATTCTTGTATGGGCAAGTGGTGAGGGGTTTTCAGCTGCCTGAGGGCCATCTCATAGGCTGTGAAACAACTGAGTTATTTCTCTGAAGCAAGAACCTGGGCTTCAGGTTCCCTGAACACTTCTCTGGAGGTGTTCAAGACCAGGTTGGATGGGGCTTTGAGCAACCTGGTCCAGTGGGAGGTGTCCTTGCCCAGGGCAGGGGGGGTTGGAAACAGATGATCTTTAAGGTCACTTCCAACCCAGGCCATTCTATGATTCTATGATCTCTGTGGTCTGAGGGGACAACTGAACCTCTTATTTTATGCTCCATTACATATTCATGGAGCTCCTTCTCCATTGAACACCGAGCGACTCCAATGACTCAGCACGGGAAAAGGTCACAGCACTTGGCTTTACAAGTAAAGAGAAAAAAAGATCAAACCAACAAAACCAAGCAAACTACAACCCAAAGCAGTGAATCATTAACTAAAAGGTTATGACAAAGCAGCACGGCTCAACAGATAAACCCACTGGGTTCCTTCAAAAGCATCTTCAGGCTACCGAAGGGGGAAAAGCTCTGACCACAGAAACATGGCTTTGCGGCTTTGCTGTGCTTGGATTTTCATCCTCCTCCTTCCTGGCCCCTCGGATGGCGGGAAACTCCTGGTGGTGCCCATGGTTGGAAGCCACTGGCTCAGCATGCAGCAAGTGGTTGAAAAGCTGAGCGAGAAGGGACATGAGGTGGTGGTGCTTATGCCAGAAGTAAGCTGGCAGATGGAGGCGCCACAGGTGTACACGGTGAAAACGTACCCAGTGACTCAAACATTAGAAGAGCTGGATGGTGCCTTTCACGAGTACCTCACCACTCACCTGCAGGACAGGCCTTTCCCGCTGAACGTTCTTGCCCAGTACAACATTTCCGTGCACGTTTTCAGTACGTTCTTTGTTCAGTGCAAGGACCTCTTCAGCAGCAAGGAGACCCTGCAGTACTTGAATCAAAGCGGCTTCGACGCTATCCTAACAGACCCCGTTTTTCTGTGTGGAGCAACACTTGCTAAATATTTTTCTCTTCCGTACGTGTTCTTCATGAGAGGATTTCCTTGCAACTTACACTACGAAGCACCGCAGAGCCCAAGCCCTCTGTCCTACACCCCAAGACTATTTACCTTCAACTCGGACCACATGACTTTTTTCCAGAGAGTGGAAAATGCACTGGTTTCAATCCTGGAGCTTGAGTACTGTAATGGTTTCTATGCAGATGCTATAAAATTGTCCTCCGAAGTTCTTCAGAGAGATGTGTCCCTGCTAGACCTCCTGGACTCTGCTTCCGTTTGGCTTCTGAGATACGACTTCGTGTTTGAGTATGTGAGACCAGTGATGCCCAATATGGTCTTTATTGGAGGTATAAACTGTGCCCAGAAGAAACCATTGCCTAAGGTATGTTCTTTTTCCTCCAATTTATTCATTTACCAATGAAATGTGATTACATCATTTCTGGAAGTTTAGCGCTATCGAATTTTTCTATTTCTGGTAAGGCTTTAATACAGCCAGGTTTTGGCAAGTTGTTTTCCACTGGCTGAAATAAAATTACCTTGATGGAGGCAGACGACTTATTTGAAGTCCTCGGTGAATGTACATTATTCACCAGCCAGACAGAGTTTTGATGTAATTTTTGTGGACTCTGACATATATTTCTTTCACCTGACCAGAAACCCAAGAGAGTCATCTTTTGTTTTTAGCTCTAGGCTCAGCAAAGTCAGTTAATTTGCTTTGGTTGTGGTTTCGTGACATGTGGTTTCCAAACTGCCTGTCTTTAAGTTACATCTATGTGTAAATCATGGTGAGACATAATTGTCATATTGATATGGGAAGAATTAATCTTAAAGATGCATTTGGTGAAAACCGCTTGTATGCAAAACTCATGTTAAGTATTTGTACCTGTTTCTTCAAATTTGCTTTTACCAGAGTTATTGTGCAGGGCTTTTAAAGCTAATCTAGAAACTTAAATCAATTTTGGTAATTAACCATAGAATCTCCAAAAGAATGAGTAGTGCTAGACATTTCATCCCAGGCAAAATGCAGGATGCAAACACCTTTCCTTTGAAATTATTCCCTCACTTCTAGACAGTGGTCACACAATATTGATGCACAATTGCAATACAGTATCTTGGAGCTGAAGGGTTTTTTTTTTTCTTCTTTCAGCTTTGTTTTACACTCTTTGACAGGTTTATGCTGAACTCAATAAAGAATAAGGCAAATAAAGAATAATATTATAAATTAGAACAGTAGAATAATATTATAAATAAGGCATTCTCTCACAATAGGCTCAAGAGAGTGGCATTTCATAGTTAGAGATTTAAGAGATAAATTCTTGCTGGTTTCATGCCATAAGTCTTTATTTTTACAATTTGAAGGTCAGAGCTACAAACAGGCTGTAGCTTGCTGCAGGGGTGGAACAATCCTGTCTTTGTTTTATACCTGACATCTACTGTCTTCACGCTGACAATTTGTCATGTGGTGGAAATCTTATTTTCCAAATCTTGAAAAAACCTCATGATTTCCTCCTAGATTCAGTCTAGCTTTTCTAGCTACATTTTCTCCAGACAGCAGAGGAATTTCTCCTATTGCACTTTGAACAGTGCCCAGCAGCAAGGCGATAATGCAGGAGGTAGAGCAGAAGCAAAAAATGTGAAGTGATTCATGTAGGAAAGAAAAATCATGTCCATAAACAGTGGTAAGCCTTGGGTTGATCATTACTGTTCAGAAATATAATCATATGATAAGAATAGATAATTCTCCAAAACCCTGTAGCCCATTGCTCAATAGATAAGAAAACAAAAAGTCAGGATGATTAGGAGAGGGAGAGAGGACAAGAGATTCAAAAGGAGGTTTCTTTTCTCAGATAAGGAGCTAAAGCCCAAGACTTTTTCCATTACACCACTTTCCAGTTTTCCACAGGCAGAAAAATCAGGCATTGTGGCCTCGTTCCAGAAGAGGGCTCCTTCCTGCCGTATCACCCATGGTCTCGTGGAGTACCTGCTCTAGACCTGAAGGCATCAGGGTGGTGAGGAGCTTATGCTTTTGCAGAACGGGGTATTTTATCCAAAGCAGAGACAGGAATCAAATTGCAAGTTCCCCTGAGCCACAAGCGTTGTCTGCGACCTGTGGTCTCAGAGAGAGTGGGAGAACACATGGCTACAGAACTGGCCCTGGGGAGAATCCAAACTGCACTTAACTCCGACTGCCATAACCAAACTGGCTGCCTCAGGCTTCGTTTCCTCCTGTCCCACTTTGCACAGGCATGTGTCTTAGCAGTAATTACATATTCGTTAAAAGACACATAAATCCAGTTGCCAAGTCCCGATGCGTCTGGGGATTTAATACGAGGCTGGAAGGAAATCAGAGCCAAGATCAGAGCCAGCTCACCCTATAACGACTCCAGAAGGACCTGCGGGTCCTTCACCAGCTTCATTGCCTCCTCTGCACTCGCTCCAGCACCTTGATGTCTCTCTTGTATTGAGGTGGCCAAAGCTGGACACAACACTCCAGGTGTGGCCTCCCCAGTGCTGAGTACAGGGGGACAATCGCCTCCCTCCTTCTGCTGGTCATACTACTTCTAATCCAAGCCAGGATGCCATTGGCTTTCTTGGCCACCTGGGCACACTGCTGGCTCATATTCAGCCTCTTGTCAACGAGAACCCCCAAGTCCTTTTCCTCCAGGCAGCTCCAGCCACACTGCCCCAAGCCCAATGTGTGGGGTTGTTGTGGCCCACACATTGGCCCCACAAGTACCAATGTGTGGGGTTGTTGTGGCCCAAGTGCAGGACCTGGCACTTGGCCTTGTTGAACTTCATCCCATTAAGGTTGGCCCATCAATCCAACCTATCCAAGTCTCTCTGTAGAGCCTCCCTATCCTCGTGCAGATCAACACTCCCACTTAACTTGGTGTCATCTGCGAACTTACTGATGATACACTCTGTGTCCTTCTCAAGATCCTCAATGAAGATGTTTTTAAAAGCCTTCAGTAACTTTGGAAGGGATCCCATCACACCTGGGAGTGCTGTTCATCTGCTGATGTGGGTGGTGAGGTTTAGCACAGCTCTAGGGAGCTCTTCATTTTCAGCACTGGAGCAGTACTCATCACTCCCTTCCTGAACCAAACACTGAGGTCCTTTTTTTTTTCTTTTTTTGGTATTTGGTATTATTTTGGTGTGCAATATTCAAGGCATGGATGTGGCAGTGGCAGCTCAGAGCAGCCTGATATCACATCAGCATCTATTATGCTTTCGTAAAGGATGTTGAGCATCTTTAAAGCTAATACTACCATTCATCTGCCTTATGCCTCAATGGCAAAATACACACCACCAGGCAAGTAAAAACAGGGCTAACTTCAAAAAAGGAAGTTTAACCGTTGTGCTTTGTGCATTTTACATCCTCGATGCATGGTATGTTTCAACCTGAAATGGCTGCTTTAACCAAACAGTTTATCTTACTGTCCTCTTCAGCTTGCTCTTATCCACATCCCTCTGCCTCCCATATGCTGAAGTAGAGATACTGAAGAAAGCTGTAAAACACGGTTCTTTCATCAAAAATCCCCCCCTATCAAGTGGAACTACTGCCTTAGCTTCTTTTTCAGGAGGAAGTTTGTCTTCTGGTTCAATTAAAACACTTTCTAATGTGAGTCTAAAGGTACTGTCTGAGGTCTGTGCACTGCAATCTAGAAAGGCTGTAAGACTATTAAGTTTACAAATGCCAAACCCATTGCCCTATAAAAGTTAGGAAATGTTCCAGTTACAGTTACCTGGGCAGCCTTAAATGTCACCTGTCTTTCTGTAAGGATACAGTCATTACTTGCAGGATTTTTATTTTTTTTTTAATATGATTTTCTTTATATGCTTAGAAAAGAGCTGCCCTAGAAATTATACGTGTTCTGTGATTTGCTTTTGCTACCACAAAGATTTAGAGTAAGATTTCCTTTCCAACATGCTGCTCCTACCACAAGGAGCTGCTGGCGTTTCCATTTTAGTGCCACTCAATTTGCTGCCCAGCTTAGAAGAAATCTAAGACATCACCACCAGTCCAACTGAGAGACAAACAGTTGAGGAGAATTTCAGCACCTTTTCCAGCTGAAGCAATCACAGGGTGTCGGGTAAGCACACCTGCACCCAAACCCCTTGACCTGCTTACGGCTCGGGGTTCAAGCAGTCTTGGCTCATCGCTGGAGCATCACTGAGATGCTCCTCTCCAGCTCAAAGAGACACCCTGAAGTAACCCACCCAAGGGATACTTCTGAGTGGAAAATGAATCGGCAGGCTTAGGTCACCCAAACTTCAGCTGTTGTTTAACATAAATTTTCTGTTCTTCGGTATATCATGGGGAAGCCTTTCCTCTGAGCTGGCCTGGGGCTCTCACTCTTGGAGAGCTCTGTTCCTCAAACTGCTCTGGTGCTGCTCTGCACATATACATACAGCAGGAGACCACCACGCTCTTCCAACCTGAAAGGCATCCAGGTGCCCTTTGCTGCTGCAAAATGAACAACAAACACATGGAAACCTACCGTGTTATTTTGAAAAACAAGCCAGCGTGTTAATTTTCTGAATAATAATTACCCAGCTTAGATCTGACCTCAGTTGATTCTCTGTTAACCTAGGAACTCTGTCCTTTCTTTGTCTGTTTGTCTGTTCTCTGTTTACCACTAATTTATCTTTTTTTAAAAAAAAAAAATCCTGCCTTTCCTGTTGCTCCCTCACCTTTTCCACTGTTTTTACTCTGATGGTTCTGGTACAAAAAGTAGGCAGATTGTTGAGTCCATAAGAAAGCATAGCCATACCATCAAGAGACTTGTTCTCTTATAGACACTGGAAGATGAACTTTGTATTGTCTGTTTTCAGCCAGCTAATTTTGCTGTTGAAGATCATACCTAAATGCAGAGCAAAAAACACCGAGTAGCAAGTTCCAAACGGATTTGGTCAGTTCCTGACGTGGCAGTTGCCATAAAAATCTTTCTCTCCAAATTTCCAGCGTTTCATCAGAATTCTTTGTAAATCTGTTCGCTCTCCTGCTTTCAGTCTGTGCCTTACAGAACTGTATCCTGCCTCTCACTCCCCCTGTTGTTGACACTCCCCAGAAATCAGTTCTCCATGTCTGTGGTTCTTCCACGAGAGTGTGGAACTTCGCAGAGCAGTGCTAGAACCTCGTAGGTGCCTACTGAGATGAACCCTATTTCCTAAGGTTGGAAGGGTTTGTTTCTCTGTAGTGAAGACACTGGGAATCCCCCTTATCAAAGGAAGAAACAGGAAAAACTTTGCGCTGTTGATAGTTTTGCTTCAGAGCTATTCTTCACAAGGACCTCTTCCTTAGCACCAACCAAAAGACTTTGGTCTGGCGTTGCTGTTGCTTGCAGACAGACAAACATTCCTCCAGCAAAGCCCTGAGGGGCTCTGTTCACTGTTTCCAGAGGACAGCAAACAAGGGGTCACACTGCCCTAGTCAAGCTTTCTTTGGAAACCCAACCTGGGCTATTACCACCTTGTTTTTTCATTATGGCCCAGTTCCTCCCTCTGGAAACGTGAACTCTAGGGACAGCTTGAGCCTTCCTATGAGTAGATTCAAACCCACGGGTCCAACTACTGAGTTCCTGGCTAATTTAATTATGAGAGGATCTCTCTTCTTATCAAAGTCAGGCTGCTGCTCAGGAGAGGAAAGGTGAGTCTGCAGCTCTGTCAGGGCTCAGCTGAAGAGGCCCAGGAGATACCCATACGTGGTCACTTCCGTTACTGCCTGGATCTGTGAAAAGAGGAGAGCTCAGAAACCTAGTTTGCTTGTTGGGGTTTTCTCTCTGTGTGTTATCAGTGGAATTAGTAAAAGATAGCATATCTCCTCCTAAATGTTGTCTTGCTCAATATAGCAAAAGAGTTTTCAGGACGGTGACCAAAGACCAAGACTCTTTCTTTGTGTCCCAAAAGGTCTTTGCCAGCCTCCTTTCCCTTCACTTGCCCTGAACACATCATTTAGTTTTTTTGGGGGTTTTTTTGTGTCGAGTACCGTGGGTAGAAAAGCCAAACAGGATTGTCCTTCTCTTCCTCAGATTTGGGACTACATGGCACATCCTGGTAGCTGTGGTATATTCATAAGACATGCAGGTTTGACTGCTTCCAGGAGGTGGGAATTTTAACATCAGCCTTCTACGTACCGGTTAGGTGTTCTCAGTTAGGCTACTCCATAAAAGAAATTATGTTGAAATTTACATTCATTCTGCTGGGTGTACTTTAAAGGTTGCCTTTTGAAAGAAAAAACAGGCTTATTTTCTCACTGGGCACTTACCAAAGCAATGGTATTAACCACAATTATTATTACAAGATGACAACCCTGGTCTCAGTGTCATGAAGGAAGGAAAATGCTGATGTAATTCCAAGCTTAAAAATTAACAAAAAATACAAAGGCAGGCACCTTTTTTCGAAAACTATTTGCTCTCCTTCCCCGTTGTACAAGCAATTGCAATATTACAGGATAACCACAACAATATTGGGAAATTAAATATTTATTTCTGCAATCAATACGTTCACTGCAGAAACGTTAAAGCTCGCATGGACCTTCACATAAAAGACTGGATGCCTCCAGAGCAGAACTCTCCAGTTTATTTCCACCGAAATGGCTCTTACATTTCAGTGTTTTTACCAACTTACTGGGATACTTCTTCTTCTTCTGACATCATCTTTAATCTTTGCTGAAGGTGGAAAGATCCTGGTGGTACCTCAGGATGGAAGTCACTGGCTCAGCATGCGCCCAGTGGTGGGGAAGCTCCAGCAAAATGGACATGAAGTTGTTGTGGTTGTGCCATCAACAAGTTTGTATATGAAGCCAAAGGAGCCTCAGAATTATACAGTGAAAGTATATCCAGTACCTTTTGCAGAGGAACATTTAGCTGTTGTGCTCAAGTCGTTTGTTAATGCTCATTTTATTGAACAATCGGTTTTGAATGCTATTATTACTATGTATCAAAGCATTTTGGAAATGTCCAGGTTCTTTTTCACCAACTGTAAGAGCCTTTTGCACAACGAAGACATGATGAAGTATTTGAGGGAGAGCAAATTCGATGTGGTTTTCACGGATCCAGTTCTGATGTGCGGAGCAATAATTGCTGAGTATCTTTCAGTTCCTTCTGTCTACTTCTTGCGGGGTCTTCCTTGCAGTACGGATTTTGAAGCTACTCAGTGTCCAAACCCTCCTTCCTATGTCCCCAGACTTTTCCTAAATAATTCAGATAGCATGACATTTGCTCAACGTGTGAAGAACGTGCTGGTCCACATGCTGGAGTTTGTTTACTGTAAGCCTATTTTCACTCAATTTGAAGAACTTGCGTATGAAATTATTCAAAAAGAAGTTACAGCTGCAGACCTTCTAAGTCGTGGATCTATTTGGCTATTGAGATACGATTTTGTGTTTGAGTTCCCGAGACCAGTGATGCCAAACATGGTTTTTATTGGAGGGATAAATTGTGATCAGAAGAAGAAACTGTCTCAGGTATAAAATTTTTAATTATTACTTTTTTTAATTGAAAAGTCAAGAACATAAATGTTTAAGCATCCTTACATCAGAACCTAACTGACAAACACTTTGGCATTTAAAAATAGAAAGATAATGAGAAATCCTGAATGATGCAGAAATGTTATTTCCTAGTATTCAGCATTCAGATTAAATCATATCCTGGTAAACCTAAAGTCTTATCAGATATAAAAATTTAAGTGACATGTAACTTTTATGCAAATGATAAGCTGTTTTGTTGAACTGAAGCTCACCTGAATTTTAATGAGTTGCAAACTTTCCTCCCCAACAGGAGCCCAAACCTGTTAGCTTCCATTTCAGCTAAGTTTCTTATGCCATGTCCATCTCCATAAAAGCTATCTCTATGACCAAAGTCAAGCTTGGAGGACTTGGCTTTATTGCTCTGAAAGAGCCTGAAGAACATCCACAAGCACATTCTGCTTTCTGACTGCCCCATGGTGGCCTCGCTTTCCATCTGTCTCATGGACTGTCCATCCATACTTCTGTATACCCATTCTCCTTTCATAGACTTTCAAAGTTATAGGACTTAAGATTTTAGCTATTCATTAGTTCTTTTTCAGTCACATCCATCTGCCAGATCGATTAATTTACATCTTTCCAATTATGTCAAGGTGACAATATCTAATCCCCAAAAGAAAGCCCTTTAAAATGTTTCTTCCCCTTCTTTCATAGGCTCTTTAATTAGGTTTTAAGCTTTTCTGGGTGAGGATGTCTTCTGTAAATTCCTGTTCAGTGTTTTGGGGACCAACCAGGTCTCTGAATCAAGTATAGCATATTCTATAGTAGATCGAAGCAGGAAATGGATATTCAAGTATTGCAAATTGTGAGTACCCCTGAAATAGAGTAGTATAGAAGAAAGACCTAATATCCTCCACTTTTGTCCAAATACATGTGTTTAGTGCTTGTGTTGGAAGTGGCAGAGCCAATCCTCTTATCAGGATAGTCTCTAGTGCCACTTGGCTCTCTCTAACTGGTTACATATATTGGAATAAAGGAGAAGGAGTAGCAGTTGCTCACAAGGGGTCTTCCAAAAGGACGTGGAGTCAGGAGCAGCAATGATTGCTGATCAGATGTTGAAAGACCCAAGCAGATGTCTACAAATGCCCCCCATCAGAAATTCATGACTCTCTTTCCTCATATGTCAGCCTAACTTGAACACATCTTCATCTAGTGTTGGAAGAAAGCCCTGGGATCATCGAGTCCAACCATCAACCCCACTCTACAAAGTTCTCCCCTGCACCATATCCCCCAAAACCACATCTAAACAACTCTTAAACACATTCAACGATGGGGACTCCACCACCTCCCTGAGCAGCTTCTCCCAGTCTCTGACCACTCTTTCTGTGAAGAATTGTTTCCTAATGTTCAGTCTAAACTTACCCTGTTGCAGCTTGAAACCATTCCCTCTTGTTCTATCGCTAATTACCTGGGAGAAGTGTCCTTTCAAGTAGTTGTAGAGAGCGATGAGGTCTCCCCTCAGCCTCCTCTTCCTCAAACTAAACAGTCCCAGCTCCTTCAATCTCTCTTCATAAGATTTATTCTTCTTCACCAGCTTCATTGCCTCCTCTGCACCCACTCCAGTTGTCGACCTCCATATGAGGGAGCAGTGCAGGAGCCCGACAGGGAGTGGAAAGGTCAGAAATTCTTTTCTAAGAACAAAAGAGAGATTATCACTAATGTTTCAAAAGCCAGCAATTTACAACTGAGAAGGATCTGGACCCAAGAGTTGATGAACTGTGCCAGTCATGAACTGAACTGACGATGGCCGTGACCTCCTGAGTGTTGGTTTAGGTTATCTGGGGTACAACGGTGAACTGCAGTTTTGCAATTTAGTTTTATACTCCGCTGGATAGGAGGTGAGGTGGAAGTTATAGGTAGAGACGGGGAAAGATTTTCTGCTTTTTAAAAAATGCACGTTTGCATCAATGAAGAAAAAAAGCCAATTTATTTTTGTCAGTTGTACCAGAGGGTTTTGGTTATTAAAAAAAGGCAAGAAACAAAGCCCAGGTATTTAAATATGTTTTCTCATATTTATCTTTACTATAAGCTGTATTTGACTGTACAACTTGCCTCAGCTTCATTAGAAAAGAAAATACTTATAAAAAGATATGAAATCACTACACTCTGTGACAGCCCTGTTGGCCTTCAGTGGCACAGAGAACTCCAACACTAGATGGAAAAGAGTCATTTTAAGTTTGCTTTCTACAGACCCAGCACTACCATGTGGGGTGTCTGTCTGTCCTGTCTGTGTATGCATTTCTTTCATGGATTCCCATGCACCTTAGGGTGTGTTGTCAGTTGTGTTGCTGATGGCAAGAAGCATCATGAGGCTGTGGTCCTACTCTGGGAAGAAGAAGAGAAGGCTGAGGCGTTGGGCTGGAGCCTCAGCTTGGGCAAGCGAAGTGTGTGATAGGAGACACACTTTTCTTCTCCTCACGCCAAGCTGCTTTTGAAGTACAAACCTCATCTCAACCTTTTATGACCGCTAGTCACCTACTGTGACTCCGTTGCGTGCAAAACTTCTGAACACCTGAAATGTGAGGCGAGTCAAAAGGGCAGAGGTGCCACCAGAAAGCCTTGCCAAGTGGTGTGTTTACACAGGTGGAGCACAGCTACAAAAAGCCTTGTGAACCACCCCTCGTGGCCTCTCTCGTGGGTGAGCTCCTGTCCCTCCGGCTCACAACATGCTGGTGGCACTGCTGCTCCTCTTCTTGTGCTGCCTGGGTCCTGCCGGGGCTGGGAAACTGCTGGTGGTCCCGATGGAGGGCAGCCACTGGCTCAGCATGAAGGAAGTGTTGGGGGAGCTGAGCAAGAGAGGACATGAAATAGCTGTTATTGCACCAGACAGCAAAATGCTGATAGATTCCTCGGGGATGTATGAATTGAAAACGTACCCTGTACCTTTCAAAAAGGAAGAGATGGAAGAACATATACGCTCGTTTAGTGCAAACTGTTTTAGCGAAGAGCCTTTTCTGACCAGATTTTTGAAAACTTGGGGTAATATGCAAAAGAGCTCTGCCATGTTTCAAGTTTCCTGCAGTTCCTTACTGTACAACAAAGGGATGATGAAGTACATCAACGAAAGTAAATTTGACGCCATCTTCACAGATCCTCTGACACCCTGTGGACAGATAATTGCTTTGTACTTTTCTATCCCTTCTGTTTTCTTCTTGCGGGGCATTCCGTGCTCTATAGACATTCATGCTGCTCAGAGTCCGGACCCACTGTCCTATGTCCCGCGAATGTTCTCGCTCCATACGGATCATATGACATTCCCTCAGAGAGTGAAGAACTTCCTGCTTGGCATTTCAGAGTCTTTCACCTGCAGTATGGTCTTTTCACCATTTGAAAGCCTGGCCTCAGATTTTCTCCAAAAGCCAATGACAATTACGCAGCTTTTAAGTCACGGATCCGTTTGGCTGAAGAGACTTGACTTTGTCTTTGATTATCCCATGCCTGTAATGCCCAATATGGTTTTCATTGGAGGCATAAACTGCAGCAAGAAGAAACCATTATCTCAGGTCAGTGACTGGGTGGGAAAGGCATAACAAGGGAAAAGTTCTGGCAGTTGTACACCTGCATGATCTGAGCACAGTTTAATAGTGTGTCTGATATAGACATTTCTTACCTAAAGACATCATTTAGATTAATGCTTTCCGTGTTGTTGCTCTAACAACAACTTCCATCACAAAAACTAGAGAGATGAGTTCTCAACTGCATGTTTAGGAGACATCCAGTTTGGATGGGGAAATGGTGGGTGGTTGCTTGGGCACCTGTGGTCTAAAAAGCGCTTGATAAAGGCGTGGATGTGATGTACATGAGCTTATTGCTGCATGTGATATACATTCTTGCTGGTGCTGTAATAGAACAGCCTCATGTGAAGCCAGAGATTAAGTGGAAAAAGAGATACAAGAGGAGACAGCTCTCCTCAGCAGGTGACTAGAATCATAGAATTGTCTAGATTGAAAGGGACCTTCAAAATCATCTAGTCCAACCATCAACCTAACTCTGACAAAAAACATCACTAAACCACATCTTTATGTCTACTCATCTTTTAAATACTTCCAGAGATGGTGACTCACCTGCTTCCCTGGGCAGGTGAATATTCCAAGGCTTAATAATCTTTTCTATCTAAAAATTTTTCCTGATATCCAATCTGATCCTCCTCTGGTGCAACTTGAGGCCATTTCCTCTTGTCCCATCGCCTGTTCCTTGGGAGAAGAGACCGACCCCCCCTGGCTACA
>JAOWAV010000073.1:37935616-37956956 GCA_028571045.1 Scolopax bukidnonensis
CCAGGATGCTGTTGGCCTTCTTGGCCACCTGGGCACACTGCTGGCTCCTGTTCAGCCCACAGTCCACCAACACCCCCTTTTCTGTTGGGCAGCTCCAGCCACTCTGCCCCAGCCTGGAGCTGCAGGGGGTTGGTGGGATCCAAGAGCAGGACGCAGCACTTGGCTTTGTTGAACCTCATCCCATTGGCCTTGGCCCATCCATCCAGCCTGTCCAGATCCCTCTGCAAAGTCTTTCTACCCTCCAGCAGGCCAACACTCCCACCCTGTGAACTCGCTGAGGGTGCACTCAACACCCTTGTCCAGATCATTTTTTAACCCACTGGAGAGTATTTCCATCCGAGCCATGGGCAGACAGTTTCTCCAGGAGAATGCTGTGGGAGACTGTATCAAAGGCCTTACTAAAGTCCAAGTATTCAACGTCCACAGCCTTTTCCTCATCCGTGCTCCACCAAGCAAGTCACTTTGTCATAGAAGGAGATCAGGTTTGTCAAGCAGGACCTGCCCCTCGTGAACCCGTGCTGGCTAGGCCTGATCACCTGGCTATCCTTCATGTGCTGCACAATGGCACTCAGGATGATCTGTTCCATCACCTTCCCAGGTACCGAGGTCAAACTGACAAGCATGGAGTTCCCTAGATCACCCTGCTTGCCCTTCTTCTGGATGGGCATCACATTTGCTAGACACCAGTTATCTGGGACCTCCCCAGTTTGCTGGTAAATGATGAAAAACGGCTCAGTGAGCACTACTGCCAGCTCCCTCAGTGCCCTCGGGTGGATCTCATCCAGTCCTATGGACTCTGGGTGTTGGAGCAGGTCCCTCACCACCTCCCTTTGGATTATGGGGGCTTCATTCTGCTCCAGGCCCCTGTCTGCTAGTTCAGGGGTCTGGGTACTCAGGGAACAAACAACTCTACTGCTAAAGACTGACGCAAAGAAGACATTAAGTATCTCAGCTTTCTCCTCATCCTTTGTCACACTGTCACCTCCCGCATCCAATAGAGGATGGAGATTCCCCAGAGTCCTCCTCTTGTTATTAATATATTTATAGAATTTATTTTTATTGTTCTTAACATCCAGGACCAGGTTAAATTCTAGATAGACTTTGGCCTTTCTTTATGTTTTTTCCCTACATAGCTTTACAACACCTTTCTAATCTTCTGATTGCCCTGCCCCTTTTTCCATAAATCCTCCTTTTTTCCCTGAGTTGTGACCATATCTCTTTGTCCAGCCAAGATTCTGGCTAATAGATCAGAATCTAACTACGGACGATTCTTATTTCACTGAATTTCACTGAATTTTTAGAATTGGAAGGGACCGTTGAGATCACCTAGTCCAACTCCCCTGCTGATGAATCTGTAGTTCGTGTTAACCAACAATTTCAGCAATAAATTACATTGTTTCCTAGAAAGGATAAAGTTTTATCCTTTGTGAACGTTATTTAAAAATAAACAGACTCCCCTCTCCTCTTCCCTTGAGATTATTTCATTTGCCAGCCTTCCCATAGTCTTAGGGAATGGATTTCTCCTGCCTATCACCACTTTTACTCTTCCCCCAAATTCATAGGCATTTGTGAACATGAAATGAGTGAAGCTTCACAACAAAATCGACTTGCATTTTAGAAGCCTGGCACATCTTCCCCAGGGGCAACCTCACCTAGACTTAGGCTCTGCTTTGCTCCTCCCAGTACTTTGCCTGATGCTGCCCATTGAAAGTGCTGTTTACTTCTGTTAAGCTGCAATCCTTCTTATCTCAACTTTTTTTTTTTTTTTTTCCCCAAAAGTCTCTTTCAAATGACCTGTTACCCTCCCACGTGGCTGCTTTTATCAAGGTGGTGCTTCTTCCTATCTGTTCTGTCCATCAGAGCTGCTTAATGGCTCCTGGGGGCCACACTGGGGCAGATCCTCTGGGAAAGCAGCACCCTGGCTGCAGGTGAGGCTCCAGGTTAAAAATCAGACTTTCCTCTGAAGACAAAGCTCACTCTTATTCTCATCTTGCTCAAGGACTAAAGACCATTAGTCCAGCAGCAGCATTCATTGCAGAAGTACTGATTTCTTGTTGTCTTCCACCTATGTCTCTGAATCAAAGGGTGAAAGACAACCCTGCAGCTTGACAAGTTTATCACAAGCACTTGTTAACTGCTCAGACTCTTCCAGTTTTTTCATCTGAAGCATTAACACCCCCCCTTAACCATTTAAAATCCATTCCTGGCCTGAAACAAGAGGGCTGGTACTAGCTTTTCCTCCCTATTGCTCCTAGAAAAAAATGTTTGAGAGAGGCACAGAAAGCTAGGTCAGGATGAGAACAAAGAAGCAAAGTTGTGCAGGACGGCCCAGATTTGGTGTTTTTCCCTTCACTGATGCAAGGCTTTGCTGCAGTGTGGTTTATTGTAATAAATTTGTACCTGGTGATGAACCTCACACCAGTGCTGAGCTGCCTGTAAATCACAGAGCCTCCTCCTTAGGCTATGTACAGATATTGTGCATAATTTTATCACATTAAACATAACCTCGGTGAGCATTTCAGAACAGCTGTAAAAAGCTTACCAAGAAGATATAAAGAAAAGAAGGGAAGCAAGAAATTATTTTAACACCTGCTTTTCAGTGCCAGGTACTTCCAAGTGCCAGCACTATGAAAAAAAAAACAAACCTTGGGATTTGTTGTTTTTGCAAAGTCTGATTTTCTTTTCAGTCTAACATCACTCAGCCCTGGGAGTCAATCAGAAAGGACATATCCCAAAGGAGCCTCAGATACCAAACCCAGTTCTGCCCAACCCAACCCATTTATCACTTTCCTTAAAGGATTCATCAATACCTTGAATGGTGACTGGTGACTGGTTTTGCTGGAAAAGCTGGATCGTTAAAGGGGAATGTGGGAATCTGGCAGGAGCCTACTTAAAGTCAGCTAGGTTTAGGTCAGGGCACATGAAGAGATTTGGATTTCTAGGAACATGGCTCGTGTAAGTAAAAGCAGCTGCTTAGTTCCGGCGGGGTTTTTGGTTTTCCTGTCTGTGTTTTGCTTGGCCGATGGTGGAAAGCTGCTGGTGGTGCCAATGGATGGGAGTCACTGGCTCAGCATGCGCTCCGTGCTGGTGGCCCTCGGCCAGAAAGAGCACAAGATCGTCGTCGTCACACCAGAAGTAAACCTGAATGTGAAGGGGTCTGGATATTACACCCTCAAAACATATCCAGTGCCTTTAACCAGGAAGGAACTGGGAGCGAGCATGCGCTCATTTGCGAACGATCTTTTTGAGAAAAGGCCTTTTCTTCAAAGAATTACTGGGCTTTATGAAAAAGTTCGGGTCATCGCCGGCATCTATGTCTCCTCCTGTACCAGTTTGCTGCACAATCGGGATCTGATGCAGTATCTTGAAGGGAGTAAATTTGATGCTGTTCTCACGGATCCTATTGTACCCTGTGGACAAATACTGGCTCTGCATCTCTCTATCCCATCCGTTTTCTTTTTACGGGGACTCCCCTGCGGTTTTGATTTGCAGGCCACCCAGTGTCCAGACCCCCCTTCCTACATCCCAAGAACATTTTCAGACAACTCGGACCGCATGACGTTTATCCAGCGTGTGGAAAACGTATTTCTGAAATCATCAGAATCCTTTCTTTGCAACGTTGCCTATTTGCCATTTGAACTTCTGGCCTCAGATGTTCTCCGCAGACCAGTAACAACGAAGGAGCTCTTAAGCCATGCAGCCATTTGGCTTAAAAGAATGGATTTTGTTTTTGAGTATCCCATGCCGGTGATGCCCAACATAGTTTTCATTGGAGGTATAAACTGTGGGAAGAAAAAGCCGTTATCTCAGGTCAGTGATTTACTTGGTAAAATATATGAAGGTTTGAAAAAAGAGGGCTGTTTGCAAATATTTTCTCTGTGTGTATATAATTGCATGCATGAGTTTGGGGGATTTATACAGTTATACTGCAAAGACAAAGCAAATGGGTGAAAGAGCTGAGTTGACTTCAATTCTCTCTCACTCTTGCAGATACTCTTCTATAGCATTAGCAGTATCTCAGCATTTTTTGCTTCCACAACTGTTTTCTTTGGACTGGTTGGAAGTAGTTTATCACTCTGCTCCCACTAATGAGGCACACACCCACCAGTGAGGGGGATCCCTGGCTTAGCAGGCAGGTCTGCTGCTTCTCTTTGCCAGATAGAATTTGCATTATTATGCAAAACTATTTGTTGTACTGTCACCACTGATTTTTAAAAGCAATCTTTTGGGTTAATAGAACCATCCTTTCATAATTTGGAGGTAAAGTGTTGATGCCTTTTGAAAACTTTCCTACAAAAGATGTACCTAGAGCTGCAGCAGTTTCATAAACTGCCTTAAAAAAAAGCCCACCAAAACCTGGTGCATATTATCAATCTTCATAGTAAATTACTGTATGGTCAAAATTACTTCTCTGCAAAAATGTTCATAATTAGGGCTGATTGACTGCAAATCTTGTCTGCTCGTTAGTGGTGGTTTTGCTTTCGTGGCCCTGGGGTGTGATCTTCCCAGGCTGATCCTGAAGAGCATTTCTGAGCTGCTGATCCAGTTTTAAATACATCTGGCAAGAAACCCTGCCCTTGTCCTTCCTCCTTCCAGCTCCTACTTCATTCTTCCAAGGCCTTTCAGAGGAGAGACCTTGGGTAGCCAGTCTTCTGTTTTTATTACAATGTCAAGGTATAAAAGGGATAAAGAAACCGGGACATTTCCCATATGAAGCACTAATAATTTTCCAACCTTTTACAAATAGAAAATTATTCAGAGTGTCAGGAGGAGAGGGATTTTTCCCTGCGCTGCCAATCCTTGTTGGAACAATAAATGATCTGTTACGGAGCAGACCACTTGTTGAAGGATCCCTCACCTCCCTCAATCCCAGTGCCTACCTGCCTGACTGCCTGCCAAACTGGCTGAACTTTAACACCTCTTCTGCCACCCTTGCTATATTTGTGATTATACATTTACCACGCAGCAAATGAGTCTAAAGATCATCCAGAGAAGAACCGCGGCGGCACAGAATTGCTCTAGAGCGTGGAGCTGGATAGATACTTACTCCCCAGGTCTCTGGAGAAATGGCCACGGTGCTCAGTGCTCCTCCCCAGGTCATGGTGAGGCTGGTTCTGCTCCTGTTGGTGCTCGGTTTGGCTGCTGGTGGGAAGTTGCTGGTGGTACCCGTGGACGGGAGTCATTGGCTCAGCATGAGGGAGGTGTTGGATGGACTCAGGCAGAAGGGGCACCAAATAGTCGTTGTTGCTCCTGAAATAAATGTACACATCAAGCCATCAGAGAACTTTATTATGAAATGGTATCCAGTCCCTTTCACAAAGGAAGAGATGGATGGAAATTTCCAGGCATTTATACAAGATGTACTTGAAGAAAGTTCTTTTCTAGAAAGATTCCTTAGAATATATCAAGCTTTGAAAAAAGCAATTTATTTGGGATTCTCCAGCTGTGCACACTTACTGCACAACAAAGAGCTTGTCAGATATCTCGAGGAGAGCAAGTTTGATGCTGTCCTAACAGACCCTGTTTTACCCTGCGGGCAGATATTGGCTGAACATCTTTCAATCCCTTCCGTGTTTTTTTTACGAGGAATACCGTGTGGTTTAGATTTTGAAGCCACTCAATGCCCCAGTCCTCCTTCTTATGTGCCCAGGATATTTACAGGGAATACAGACCACATGGACTTTTTCCAGCGAGTGAAGAATCTGCTGTTTGACTTCCCAAACTTTTTTCTCTGCGATTTTGCCTTTCAACCATACAGAAAACTGGCCTCTGAGTTCCTTCAGAGGGACGTGACTGTGCCGGATCTGTTACGCCAGGCTTCTGTTTGGCTCATGAGGTTGGATTTTGTGTTAGATTATCCAAGACCTTTAATGCCCAACGTCATTGTAATAGGAGGAGTTAACTGTGCTCACAAGAAGCTCTCTCAGGTGGGTCGTGCTATGTTTTCAATTATGCTCTGACAGACTGCTGTGTTCACAAGGGTGGAATTTTGTGTTGCAGATAGGATATCAAGGTTCTGTTTGGGGTTCACAAAAGAAACAATTTTTCTCTCTCTTTCTTCCTCACCTTCCATTTTCTGTGCAGGCAGCTATATCTCTTTCATTTATAAAGTATGCTCAGTTGAAGCGAAACTCTTCTGGTGAAGGTCCTTCTCTCCACCAGACAAAGTGTTTCTGGACAGTAAGCCAAAGGTGCTGCATTTGTCTTACAAGCAGCTCCCACGAGACAGCCTTCCAAACCTTTAAAGATCTGTCTGGGCTCAAAAAACCCTGTCATAATGAATGGAGACATGAATCAGGTCTGCTTTGACACATCCAGCACAGTGTGACGAGCAGTGAGGGGACGGATGCAGCCTTGTTGATAATTCTGACCTCTCAGATGTGGCTTGAGTGCCTCAGACATAGGAGACAGCAATGCACACAGTTCTTCCTGAAGAGCCTCCTCTGCTGCTTTGTGGGAGAGCCTGGAGAATCGGGCTATTCTTTTTGGGGCCCTGGCTTTGTCTCTGGTCATATTATTCAGGACTTGTGCCCACGGGGTAAGGTCTGCATGGCATCTCCCCCAAGTGGCCTGCACTTGCAAAAAGTTCAGCCAGAGGGAATCTCTTGGAAGTTCAGTCCCAGCCAGAGCCTCTTTCCTGGGACACGCTTTACTGCTCCTCTAAGAGAAACAGGTGGGCATTCCTTGGTGGGTCCACCAAACACCACCAGCCCGTGGCCTTGGCTGGAATTAAATGCTTATTATGCAGCCTGTTATCAAATTAATGATTATCCATTTACCACACAACAAATAGCTCAAAGGATCAAAAGTTGGGCTGTAGCACAGCTTGCTTTAAAAGGGCAGAGCTGGTGCTTCGGTGCTGCCAGTGGTTTCCTACCTGGGCAGTGCTCCTCAGGTCTCTGAAGAAATGGCCACGGTGCTCAGTGCTCCTCCCCAGGTCACGGTGAGGCTGGTTCTGCTCCTGTCGGTGCTCAGTTTGGCTGCTGGTGGGAAGCTGCTGGTGGTACCGGTGGACGGGAGTCATTGGCTCAGCATGAGGGAGGTGTTGGAGGGACTCAGGCAGAAGGGGCACCAAATAGTCGTCGTTGCACCCGAAGTCAGTATGCACATCAAGCCATCAGAGAACTTTATTATGAAACGGTATCCAGTCCCTTTCACAAAGGAAGAGATGGATGGAAATTTCCGGGCATTTTTACAAGACGTACTTGAAGAAGGTTCTTTTCTAGAAAGATTCCTTAGAACATATCAAGCTATGAAAAAAGTAACTTATTTGGGATTTTCCAGCTGTGCACACTTACTGCACAACAAAGAGCTTGTCAGATATCTCGAGGAGAGCAAGTTTGATGCTGTCCTAACAGACCCTGTTTTACCCTGCGGGCAGATATTGGCTGAACATCTTTCAATCCCTTCCGTGTTTTTTTTACGAGGAATACCGTGTGGTTTAGATTTTGAAGCCACTCAATGCCCCAGTCCTCCTTCTTATGTGCCCAGGATATTTACAGGGAATACAGACCACATGGACTTTTTCCAGCGAGTGAAGAATCTGCTGTTTGACTTCCCAAACTTTTTTCTCTGCGATTTTGCCTTTCAACCATACAGAAAACTGGCCTCTGAGTTCCTTCAGAGGGACGTGACTGTGCCGGATCTGTTACGCCAGGCTTCTGTTTGGCTCATGAGGTTGGATTTTGTGTTAGATTATCCAAGACCTTTAATGCCCAACGTCATTGTAATAGGAGGAGTTAACTGTGCTCACAAGAAGCTCTCTCAGGTGGGTCGTGCTCCGTTTTTAATTCATGCTCTGACAGACTGCTGTGTTCACAAAAGTGGAATTTTGTGTTGCAGGTAGGAAGTCTGGGGTGAGTTAGGCAAATATTCACAAAAGAAGTAATTTTCGTCTCACTTTCTTCCTGACTTTCCATTTTCTGTGTAGGGTCTGGTGTTTACAGAGAAATGCATCTCATGCTTCTGTCCTGGGGCACCCTTGCTGCCTGACCACTTCTATCTTGAGTCAATGAGTTTGTCTGCTCCTCCACATGGGTATTTCCAAAACTAGAATCATCAGGAATGTTGCAGGTTCTGGACTCTCAGGCTAAGAAGCACAATCCCTGTGCCTCAGAAGATTGTACCTCAGTGATGGCTATGTGAGATCTGAGAAAAAAAATCAGTCTCGATGAGCCTGAAGGACCTGGGGTGGCTTGGCAGGTCCTGCTCAACAGGACAAAGTTGTCCTCATTGCTCAACAGTGACAGAGTGGCCAAAGCTTTTGTAAAAGAAACCGATGAGGCTTATCTGATGCATCCACCACCTTTGCCACTCACGTGCATAGATTGCTGAACTCTAGTGGTTTTTAATCAACCTTTTCTCAACACAGCAAATGCCTCCAAAGATCAAAAGGACAGATACTGGCTGAGTGTCTTTCAATCCCTTCTGTTTGGTTTTTGGTTTTTTTTGCAGCAAATACTGTGTGGTTTAGAATTTGAAGCCACTCAGTGCCCCAGTCCCCCCCACCTATGTCCCCAGGATATTCACAGACCTTACAGACTGCATGAATTTTTCCATCTAGAAGGTCTCAGAGGAAAAGTCGTTCTAGAAAGTATCAACTGGCATCATAAAAATAAGTGAGGTTAAATTATTCTTATGAAATGAATGTTAGATCTATTTCACATTTTTTGAATGCGTATTCAAATCTATCTTGTGGTTTGCAGAGTAACATCATCACTTCTGGTTTTAGTAATAACTCTTCCTGATAAATACGTTTTTCGGATACTGACTTTGCAAAACAGTGAAATAGGGCTTATTTTTCAGAAACAGCAGAATCTCAGAAAGTAAAAATGAAGCATTTTTAAGGGGATACAAACTTGGCACTCAGTTTGGGAAAGCAGAGACGGAATAAACCAAATAATTAAACCTCCGTAAAGAACTTTGGCAGAGGATCCACGACAGAGGTCTATAAAATCCTGAAAAGAGTAGGGAAGGTGAAAGGAGAACTGATAGGGAGTTTCTCCCGATACTTGACCTATGGCTAACACTGAAATGAGGCAGAAGGAAGCTTAAAACAAACAAAAGGCAGTACTTTTCCACACCATCCATAAAACTAAAAAAAAAAATTAATTAAATTAATTTTTTGGTAGACAAAACCTATGAATTTAGAAAGGATTTGGGTGGTTAGTAAGAGTGTCATGGTGTAGGCGATTTCCCCAGCAGCTCCCCCAGCTCCATACTGAGCATGATTCCCATGGTATGGAGCATCCCTTTGGATAGTTTGGGTCAGCTTCCTGTCCCAGGTGTGTCCTGTCCCAGCTCCTTGTGAAAATTAACCCTGGCCCCACCGCAACCAGGACAAAGAGGTACATTCTGACTGCCAGGATCTGTAGACTTACTTACGAAAGAGGTACTCACGGATTCCCCAAACTGGGGGGGGATATTCACTGGACCATTTCCAGCCAGTCCAACCTTGGCACTCAACTCTGTTGAGCTTTACTTTTTCTGGTAGATATGTCTTTTCACCCTTGCCTTTGGACTAGGCTGAACTTGTGGACTTCATTCAGTCTCTGGACTCATAAACACCTGAAAGAGTGTTCTTTGCTCAAAGTCATTAGACATTGCACTGCTCCTTGCTGTCTAGAGAATGGCTTAAGAAAGTCACTTTTTTTTTTAACGTGCCACACTTCTATTAAAATAAACTTTCTAGGACACACATAGTATTAGCCTCAGAACGTGCTTATCACACCCAGGTACCTTTCGCAAAAGTAGATGTTTCAGGAACCAGATTTCCCATCACTCCTTCCCGCTCCAAGACAGCTCTTCCAGGCTGCTGCACAGCGTGAAGAAACCATTCAGAGCTCTCTCCAATCAGGTGTGGTTGGTTGGGGAATCTAAACTGGTGTCTCTTCTCCAGCCAGCAATTGCTGCCGTGCAGCTCCTGTTCGTGCCTTGGCATGTTCTCCCTGTCTACGGATATTGCTATTTTTACAGGTGCCTATTTCCTTCCCACGTCTACTCATTGGGTTTCTTTTGCAGCAGATTCAACCCAGGTTCTCAAGAATAATTAAAACTCTTAAATCCCATTGAGATCAACCTGATTTGTATATCTAAACAGGTCCTTAGAGTGGGACTCTCTTCCACATCAGATCACATCAGATCACATCAGCCATGCTGTTATACAGGCAAACTTTCAAAACCTCAGAAATAAAAAGCTTTGTCCAAATGTCCTGTCTTTGAAGCTGCTTTTGTGGCCCTGATTATACTATTTACTGCTGCCCAGAAAAAACATGGCATGGTCATTGTTCCTCCCCATCAAGTAGCTGTAGTCCTGTTGAATGCTATAGAGAACTTACAGTAAGGATGTTTTGGAGTTTGTTTTTTTTTGCCTTAAAAATCTAATCATAGCACATGCAGAAACTCTGTTCTCCCCTTCTTCTGCTAAGCACAGGACACAAGTGTGGACTTCACCCTGGCTCATACCACAGCCAAGCCTTAGTAATTTCCATTGAAAGGTAGCTATTACTAAAACCTTTAAAAAATGGTTGGCCCACAGCCTCTCACCTATGAATTCTTATGGCCCCTCTTGAGCAAGGACTGCCCATTCTGCTGCATCATTGCTTTCAAAAAGATGTTTGGCCTTGAGCTACTCACCTACAAACTCTTGCGGCCCCTCTTGAGCAAGAACCACATACTCTGCTGCACCACTGTTTACATAAAAAGGTGTTTGGTTAATATCTTACTCAGACTTTGGTGACACCGCTACTTGGCGTGCCAGCTCCTGCCTAGAACATTGTGCGTGAACTCCAGGGACCTTTCTGGGCAAAAGTGTAAGGAGAAAGTTGGGGCTTTTCACGTAGGTAGTGCAACATGCTTCTCGTGTTAGAAGCTCTCTGGAGAAGCTCAGTGGCCATGAAAGTTGGGCCGTGACTTGAATCTGGCACAGCACAGAAAAATAAATAAAAACCTACTACCTCTGCTAATCGAAGACCCTGATAATTGTTCTGTGACTTAAACGCATGGAAATGCTTCTTGCTTTAGGTCCCTTGATAGCACTCTTATCACCATTTAAAACCTGATCTTTGACCTCCAACAACCTGTCTTAGCAAACACTTTCTAGAGGTAAAGATTAATGACCATCAAGTTATAAATGCGGCCCAACTATATTTTGCTTTCATATGCTCTGTGGAAGACGTAAGAAGAAACAGTTGATTTCTTTTCCTGCTGACAGCCCCGTGACAGTTATGTGGAGGCATCGGGCATACCCTGGGCTTGTTCTTTTTCTGTCTTTCTGGAGTTTAGCAGAAGGTGGGAAACTTTTGGTCGTGCCTCAGGATGGAAGTCACTGGCTGAGCATGCGAGTGGTTCTAGAGAAACTCCGGGAGAGGGGGCATGAAATCGTTGCAGTGATCCCTGAAGCCAGCTTGCTCATGAAAAGCTCACAATCTTTCACCATCAAAACATACTCAGTGCCTTACACGCAGGAGTTTGTGGATAGATTCTACCATTCCATCGGCGAAAGAAGTTTTGATAACCCTTCCTTCCTAGAAAAAGTTACGTTTTTTCTCAGAAATGTATCAGACCTGACCAACATGTTCTCTTCTGCTTGTCGGCATCTCTTGTATGATGAAGAACTCATGAATTACCTTCGTGACAGCAAATTTGATGCCATTATGGTGGATCCCGTCTTACCCTGTGGACCAATCGTTGCTGATCATCTCTCTCTCCCTTCGGTGTACTTCATGCGTGGTCTTCCATGTACCTTAGACTACAAAGCCACACGGTGTCCCAGTCCTTCCTCTTATGTGCCGAGGACTTTCATGGCCACTTCGGATCACATGACCTTTACGGAGCGTGTGAAGAACCTCCTGGTTGGGTTTGCAGAGCCTTTGTCTTGCCACCTGTTTTATGCAAAATTCGAGGACTTAGCTTCTGAGTTTCTTCGCAGAGAAGTAACAATACTGGAACTCTTTAGCAAAGCGTCCGTTTGGTTGATGAGATATGACTTTGTTTTTGAGTATCCGCGCCCGGTCATGCCAAACATGGTCTATATAGGAGGTGTCAACTGTGAGCAGAAACAGCCGTTAGCAAAGGTATGTCATTGTGTACGTTGAGGGTATTCTAGCATTCATTACTGATTATTTAAGATTTAAGCTTTTCTAAGTGCTTCCTATTGTAGTAGTTGTGCTTGAGCCAATCCATGATTGAGTACCAGGATGGCGTGGTTTGGAACTGGGAATGTCAGGCTCTGGGAGATGATCACAAGCCCTTGGTTGCAGTGCAAGCAGCTGAAGTGTCCCTGAACCTGTCCCTCTCTTGGGTGAGGTTGTCCAAGCTGCGTCGCTGCCTAGGTATGGCTCAGCTTGCTGTCAGCATATCCCCTTAGCATCAGACAATCATGCCACGTACGCTATATCTAGATAAATGACAAAATAATTCTAGGTCATATGATTTTAACATCCCTGACGGCTGTGGAATACTGATTAATTGCAGGAGACTTGATTGGATGAAAGATGGAAAGGTGGAACTAACTCTATGTACGTACACAGGCACTTAGAGACTGATAATGGGGGTAAATATAGAACCAGGTCGGAAGACAGACCCTGTCAACCCCCTCGTTCAGGCTCAGGGTAATCCAACATGTGTTCAGAGCTCGGCCTCCAATCAGCTGAGCAGACTCCAGGCAAGGAGTTCATCATTAACGGGATGTTAATAAGGTAGTGAGTGCTTGGCCAGGCCACACGTTCCATTCATAACTCTGCTCAGCCAATTGATTGATGCTTCTCCCACAAGCACTGGGATCCGCCGGTGTGAATTCAAACATTGGACTTCCCCTTGCAGCCTCCCCTTACTCAAAGCCTTCACTGGCACAGGTGATAAACCCAACCTTTACCCACAGTTAAAAATTACCCTTATTTCTGCACACAAACATACAGTCCCTTAAAAGTTAAACACTTACCTTAGTTAAGATTAAAGTGCAAAGTACCCCCCCCCCGCCATGACTCATTCCTCATCCCCTGCAGCAGATTTGCGGCTGTTTTGAAACTTTGCTGAGGGCATGAGGAGAATGACTTGGTCAAATCCAGGATTGAATTCTCCTACCTCCTGGGCTGTGTTTTTCCTGCTCCTGTGGACCTTTTCTGAAGGTGGAAAGGTTTTGGTTGTACCTATCGATGGCAGCCACTGGCTCAGCATGCGCCCGGTCGTGGAGCGGCTCGGACAGAGGGGACATGAGATCGTGGTGGTCCCACCAGAGATAAATCTGCGGATAGGCTCGTCGGTGCATTACACCATGAAACCATACTCTGTGCCTTACACCAAGGAGTACGTGGAGGAAGAATTTAAAAAGCTGGGGTACAGAAGCTTCACACCTCAATCCCTCTTGGAAAAATTCTCCAAAATGGCCAATATTTCCACCATGTTCTTCGAATCCTGCAAGCGTCTTCTGTCTAACAAAGAGCTGATCCAGTACCTCGAAGAAAAAAAATTCGATGCTGTCTTTATGGATCCTTTCTTTCCGTGTGGACAGATAGTGGCCGAACACCTCTCCCTGCCTTCCGTGTACCTTGTGCGGGGACTGCCGTGCGGCCTAGACTTCCACGCTACCCTCTGCCCGAGTCCTCCTTCTTATGTTCCCAGGTTCTTCACCCGCTACACGGACCGCATGGCCTTCCACCAGCGCATGGGCAACCTCCTAGCTGGCCTGAGCAGTTCCCTGCTTTGCAGCCTTCTTTTTTCTCCCTACGATCAATTGATCAAAGAATTCCTCCAGCGAGAGGCAACGGTGCTTGAATTGTTCAGCCACGCGTCCCTTTGGCTCATGAAATATGACTTTGTCTTTGAGTACCCCAGGCCCCTCATGCCTAACATGGTCTTGATCGGAGGCCTAAGCTGCACTCGGGGAAAAGGATTATCAGAGGTTAGTTACTTTTTTTTTTTCCCCTAGCTTAGCTATGACTGCACTGGTTGCTGTCACCATAAGATGGAGCTCCTGGCAGCACAAATAATAACAGGAGAAAGAGCGAGGTGGAAGCGTTTAGGAAAGCACTTCGTGACCCTCCATCCATCCCTCCTGTGATGTTCTTTTGCGTGAGAACTTTGGATTCCCAGGCAAGTGTGCAGGAAGAGCTGGGCTTCTCCAGGCTTTCCTCCAGTATTTTCTGACTGCCTATTGCCAGCAACTTTGTTTTGTATAGCTGTTGACAATACCTGGTGCTAGCTGGGGTAAATGCAGAGGCCAAATCACCCTCGTCCTTTGGTCTTGAACAGAGGACAGTTTCTGCAGCAATTTCAGAGACCACGGCAGACCTGAACCCTCTCCAGAGAAGCAGCAAGAGATCTCCTTCTTTTGCACAAAATACATTGTCCTAGATCTCGACTGCCATGTCTTGCTTGAACTATACCAAACTCCCCCAGATACGGGGTAGCTGTCACTCTCCACCAAGAAATCCTCCCAACCATTTGTGCTTTCTCTTATTTTTCAGTCAGTGTCTGCTGCAGGTACTTCATAAACGTTGTGTCAGATGCTGGTTAAAAAGGTTACTAAAATTAACCTGCCTCTTCCCAACACAGGGCTGCAAAAAGTTTCCTGGTAGTAGTGGTGCTTCTGAGAAAAAAAGTCAGACCTTGGCACACAGAAACATTTCAAGAACAGAGTCAAACTGGTGTGACTGGTCCCACAGAAGGCTAAATATGCCCTGAAATAGCTCTATCTGTGCCACTGCATCAGGAGCTGCAGAAATTCAGCCAGCCACTGGCTAAAGAATTTGGTACCAACACACATTTGTCCTTTGGGGAAGATCTTGCAGTTCTCAGATGTCTGTGAGTTTATACAGAACTGAGCCCTGAGTTCCCAACCAGATATCTGTGACACCCTAACGGAGGACATGTCTTCAGAGAAATCTGGTAAGGCAGAACCAAGCTCTGAAAATACAGTTTATGTTTCACCTTGTTTGCCCTGAGGAGAGCATCAGGCTGCAGCTATCAGCAAACCCTCAATAGCTCCTTCAGTTTTGGGTCCAGACTCGTGCAAAGGGCCATGGCACTCTGGTCAGCCACAAAAATACGTAATGGAGAATAAAATAAGAGGTTCAGTCTCAGTTAACCCCTCAGAACATACAGATCATAGAATCATAGAAAAATTTGGATTGGAAGAGACCTTAAAGATCATCTTGTTCCAACCCCTTTGCCATGGGCAAGGACATCTCCCTCTAGCCAGATTAGTCAATGTTTCAATTACCAGACTTATGGAAATATTTAGTTAATTTTATTCCACTCACTTAACTCTGATGCCTGCAGCAATTCCCTTCAGTTTTGTCTTTCCTTCCCCAGCTTTACCAAATATTTTTCAGTGGCATAGGATATTTGCTTCAGCCCTTGGCTGTTTTTATGCTTCATTGGAATCCTTTTCTGCTTAGATTCCAGTGATAGATCTCCTAGTCCTTCTTTTATTCAAATCAAACAAACAAAACAGATTATAAAAACCCCAACCTGGCAGTGGTTCCATATTTTCTTACTCAAAGCAGCCCAAGTAAATCCAGATATTAGAAGGCAGAGCTATCCGCCATCGGAAGACTTTTCAAAATATTAATTCTCTCTTGCAGCTGCATGGTCTCAAAAGAAGAGCATCAACTCTAAATCCAGAGTATTTGCCTTGCAATAAGTATGAAAATAAAGCACAACATACTCACCCAGGGACTGGTTGCCAGGAAAAGCATGACGATGACTTGATGTTCTTAATTGATGTAGGGCATCTTTTGTAGTGCACAGAAACTGATGGCTTTGAGCAGGCAGGCTTTGCCACGTGACAGTTTTAAATGAATTTTTTTCTCCTGCCCATACTGAATCTCAGTTCAGGCTTCAGTTCTGCAGGCAGTCACACACCTCTTTAACTTTGTTCATCCATCTGTGTCAATTTTTTTTTTTTTCCCTGGGACTCATTTTCCTGTCATTTTTCTGGTCGTAATTTTCTTGTGTTGACTGTTCACCTTTCCAGGCAGCTTTTTGGGGACGTGGCAG
The DNA here is from genome assembly GCA_028571045.1 of Scolopax bukidnonensis. Classification (NCBI taxonomy): domain Eukaryota; kingdom Metazoa; phylum Chordata; class Aves; order Charadriiformes; family Scolopacidae; genus Scolopax; species Scolopax bukidnonensis. The sequence continues at coordinate 37,951,616 of JAOWAV010000073.1, forward strand.
AAATTACAGCATCTGGGAGAGCTTTTGACTGAGGATGTGCTTTGTGTTGGCAGGAATTCGAAGCTATTGTGAATGCCTCCGGAGAACATGGCATTGTTGTCTTCTCGCTGGGCTCCATGGTCTCTGAGATTCCTATGAAGAAAGCCACAGAAATTGCAGATGCCTTGGGATCAGTCCCTCAAACGGTATGGTGTCCCTCTCCTCCTTCCAGGAGAGCAATTTAACACTGGTTTCAAATACAGTCTACAATTACCCATGGCTTTCAGTGGGCTTGGTCCTCCCTTCTTTCTCCTGCTTCCTGAAGTATCATAGAATCATCTGGGCCAGAAGGGACCTCCAAAGACCATCTAGTCCGACCCCCCCGCAGTCACAGGGACACCCCCAACTAGCCCAGGTTGCCCAGGGCCTCGCCAAGCCTCCCCTTGAATGTCTCCAGGGAAGGGGCCTCAACCACCTCCCTGGGCAGCCTCTTCCAGTGCTCCACCACCCTCATTGGAAAGAACTTCTTCCTAATCTCCAATCTAAATCTGCTTTTCTTCAGTTTAAACCCACTGCCCCTCGTCCTGTCACTGCAGGCGTTTGGAAACAGGCTCTCCCCAGCCTTCCTGTAGCCCCCTCAGGTACTGGAAGGCCACTCTTAGGTCTCCCCGGAGCCTCCTCTTCTCCAGGCTGAACAACCCCAGCTCCCTCAGCCTGTCCTCCAACCAACCCCCTGAGCATTTTTGTGGCCTTCCTCTGGACCCGCTCCATCAGGTCCATGTCCTTCTTCTATTGAGGGCTCAGTAGAGAGAAACGATGCCCCCCCAGCAGCTCTGCATGACAAAACAGGTTTCCTGCACCATGGATGTTTTCAGCTGTGCTTTTCAACCCCACCGAGGCCAGCTGCTGAGAACTGACATTGGTTTTACTTCTCTTGAAAGGTTTTGTGGCGCTACACGGGAGAGGTGCCCCCCAACCTGCCCAAGAACGTAAAGCTCGTCAAATGGCTGCCACAAAATGATCTTCTAGGTAGGTCTGGGATACTTTGAGGGACATCAGAGTGTTTGCTTGACTCTGATAGTGCTGTCTTAGCATCACTTGTGCTGGCTGCCCGTATCACTGTGGGTCTCAGGACTTCCTTACAACCTTTGCTGTTTGAACCAGAGCTCATCTTTTAGGAAGTTATCTCATGGAACTTCCAAGTTGCCCAATTCTGAAACAACACTGTTTGGAAAGGTGTTCCAACACTTGACTACCCTTAGTGCCAAAAATGGGAATCTTTATCTCTGACTAGCCAGTCTCAACACCCACCCAGGGATTTTTGTCATACCTTTGCCTATTGGACTGAAAATTAAAATATAAGATCCCCGAGTGAGCATTTCCAGGCAGATTGTCAGGCTTTTCAAGTGGTAAAATTGGACGTGGTATTGCCAGGTGTGCATTTGTTGGTTAGACAACAGGGCTGGGCTGTGGGAGATCTGCAAAACATGGGAAAAAAAAGTAAGCAATGTTAACATCTTCTTTAGCCACACTTGGCTCTGATTTCATCCTAAAATCCGAGAAGCTTTGGAGGATTATTCAGGGCTTTCCAGAGATTACCCAAACCAAGACAGAGCTCTACAACCCAGGGGTTTGTTCAATCCCCTGCAGCATCCTCTTCTCTGCAGCCCTGAGTTTGCCCCTAAGGCATGATGCACACAACAACCCAAAGTTCTTGATTTATACCTATCAGTATCATTTTTATGCAAGTTTGTTTTTTTTTTTTTCCCGGAGATGTGTTCCTGTGACTTAACAAATCAAATAGCTAAGAAAGTTTTTCTTTCCTCCACAGCTCACCCCAAGACTCGTGCCTTTATCACCCATGGAGGCTCCCATGGGGTTTACGAGGGCATATGCAACGCGGTGCCAATGGTACTAATGCCATTGTTTGGAGACCAGATGGACAACGCGAAGAGGGTAGAGTCCCGGGGAGCAGGACTGACACTGAATATACTTGAAATGACTTCTAAGGACATATCCACTGCCCTGAAAGCAGTTATTAATGATAAAAAGTGAGTAATAGAAACACAGCCTTTCTCCTCCTACTCTTGTGAGACACCAACACGCTGGCTTCCAGCTCAACAGAATGTTGTCCTCTCTTCTGTGCCTTCTTGAGACACAAAGCTACATCCCAGAGAAGCTGATGCTGGCCCTGGGTTAATCTTGTCCTGTCCCTCTAACAGCACTGTCCTTCTCACTGCCTGGGATTATAATCATTAGGTGACAAGAACTGGTTGATCTGAGAGGATGCAGGTAACGGGGAAGAGGGGGTATAAGTGCAATATGTCAGAAATCAAGGTGACAAAAGAAGTGTCACCTGCTTAAAGCCAAATTTACCCAGCAGGGACGTAGAGGGCGCTGGCACGATGTGGTAGAAAAGTCAAGCGGTGAAGGGAGATGTGGCAAACAGCTTTTGTTCCCCAAATCAGTGCTGAGATGAGCAAGTGGAAGGCCTGAAAAAGTCAAAAAAAAGGGCTTGTTTTCTTTCCCTGAGGGTTGCCCGGAGATGCTGTCTGCACAGCAGCGGGAGGAAGAAGACAAGTGGCAGAGCCTTGGTATAGTCCAGAGGTTGGCTGTACTGCAGCAGGAAGCTTTGCCTTCCAGCTGGCAGGAACATAGCTATTATCACTCATTTATTTTACAGACCTTTTCCCCCAAGTAGGGCTCCTAAGGAGCTGCAGGAGCACAACCAGCCACTGCCTGGCTCAGCAAGGCTGGACAATTCCAGCATTCAGCAGAAGGAATATGCAAGGGTATACTGAGGTGGCACGGGGAACCCTGCGAGATATCATCCTATTTATTGCACTCAGCAAGGTGCCCAAGGTGTTTCAAGGCATCACAACAAAGGGGAACTTGAAGTCATAGCCTCTTCTTCCCCCCTCTCTGTTGTCATTAGCACCTCCAAGTCCTTGGCATCCTCTTTCCCATCTTCTTCCTGAGAACTGGCACCTTATTGCCATTATTTCCTGACCATCATTTCTAGAGCAATACTTCTACTACTAAGGTGTCTTCTTCTATAGCTGGACAGCTTTTCTATACCCAGTCTCAGATTTCAGCCACATACCTTCATCCTTCACCACAGAGGTTTTCCTGACAGCTCGAATGAAGTTTTTCTGCTCCTTTTACTAATACCTTTTCTCCTTGCTTTGTCATAGAGAACAGTACTTTTCCAGGCCCATAATTTTGGGATGGTGGTGGTGGGAAACACCACCAGAGGAGCCCCTGGTGGGCCACCACACAACTGATACTGCATCTTTTTTTTTTTTTTTTTCTGTGGACTCAGTCCCATCAGCACAAATCATTGAAAACACCCAACGTCTTTCCTTGGCAGGTACAAAGAGAACATCAAGCGCCTCTCGGACCTTCACCTCGACAGACCCATCCACCCCCTGGACTTGGCCGTGCACTGGGTGGAGTTTGTAATGAGACACAAAGGGGCCCCACACCTGCGACCTGCTGCTCACGACCTGAACTGGATCCAGTACCACTCCCTGGACGTCATCGCCTTCCTCCTCGCCGTGGTGCTCCTCTCCCTCTTCATTTCTCTCAAGTGCTGCCTGTTCTGCTGCCGCAGGTGCTGCTGTAAGAAGGGAAGAACAAGGAAGCCAACCAAATCCAAGTCCCACTAGGAGATGAAACCAGGGGTGGGAGCTAAGGCCTTTGCTCTGGACTGGAAGGGTCCCAGATTTCACTAAAATAATTGCTGAGTTTTAGTCAAGAAATAATAGCATCCCTTTAAACTAGCGCCACGGGAGGGGTTGTTTCACTGATACAATTTTTGCCTTTAATTAAGAATCAGTTGTTAAAAATAATTTATGTACGAGTGCTTCAGTCACTTGGGAAGAGTGTGAGAGCTGACCTGCTTTTAAAAAAATGCACTTTTTGCATTTCCACACGTTCCTGAAGTGACAGCCTTGGCTGTCCTGGCTGGAGCCAGGTGACAGCAGAGCATCTGTGCAAGGTCACCCTGTGCCTCTGGACCTCACAGTGCCCATCATACCATCAACCATGGTGGTTTTGGTCATCTCTGGACACGGGGTTGGCCTCCAGCAGCTGCCTGATGAGAAACCCCACCTAAAATGTCCTTACAGCGAAGTTCTGCTGCAAACAGGCTCTGGATTGATCCAGTGACTTCCCCTGTATGGACAAGAGATAAACCCCTTGATTTCAGATCAGATGAACAGAATTAAAAAAAAAAAAAATAATGCCAGTTGCAACCGAGGTTTTTTTGTTGTTGTTGGTTGGTTGGGGTTTTTGTCAACTTCTTGTGTAGGTGGAGAAAAGGAGTGAAGGGAAAGACAGGAGGATGCAAAAAGTCTACCCCATGGCTTTTATTTCGGAGAGATCTCTAGCAAAGCTGAGGCAAGACAGCAGCAGAAGCCAGGGTATCCTCCTCCACTCCTCTTCCCTTCACCTGGTGTGGTGGGAGGTGTCCCACCACAGGGCAGGGGGGTTGGAACTGGATGATCTTTAAGGTCCCTTCCAACCCAAACCATTCTATGATTCTGTGTCGTGTCCCATTTCAACCACGCCCAGCAGAGGACACTACGATATCACCAACAGAAGGGAAGAAGGACAAGAACCATCCCCTTCCCCACCAAGCCAGCCCAAGGAGGTTGGTTTGAAGTTGACAGCAACTTGTATTATTCATTTGTGCCCCAGGAATATGGGCCTCACTGAAGGAAGACGATTTTCAGAGTGAATTAGGAGTCTAAGCACATGGGACAAGCAGCTCTGGGGCAGAGGGGGCAGCCCGAGGGGCTGCAGCAGCCCCACATCAGCCTTCCCACCCCTTCTCAAGGGCAGGGTTGTGCTGAGGGTACCACCCCTTGGGGCACAGAGCCCCAAGACCCCGCTTGCCCTACTGGGGGGAGAAGAAATCATAGCCCACCACACATTCCTAAGCGACTGGGCTGAGACTGGGGCACTCCCCAAAGAGGGGAAACTGAGGCAGGGCCAGCCATCCCTCCTCTCCCTGAGCTGCACGGGCTCCACAGGGCTCCGGGCACTGCAGCTTGAGCTTTGCCAGCAAACCACCTAAATCTCTGGTTTTAAACCCCCTGCCAAAAAAATCCCTTCATTGTGCTCTTGTGGCCAAGAAGTGTGGCATCAGGAAGAGTGTGACCAGCAGGTCAAGGGAGGTCATCCTGCCCCTCTGCTCTGCACTAGTGAGGCCCCATCTGGAGCACTGGGACCAGTTCTGGGCTCCCCAGTTCCAAAAGGACAGGGACCTGCTGGAGAGGGTCCAGCAGAGGCTACAAAGATGATGAGGGGCCTGGAGCATCTCCCTTACAAGGAGAGGCTGAGGGACTTGGGTCTTTTT
>JAOWAV010000073.1:37963812-37984045 GCA_028571045.1 Scolopax bukidnonensis
AGAGAAGCTGTGGCTGCCCCATCCCTGGAGGGGTTCAAGGCCAGGCTGGATGGGGCTTGGAGCAACGTGGTGTGGTGCAAGGTGTCCCTGCCCAGGGCAGGGGGGTTGGAACTGGATGGTCTTGAAGGTCCCTTCCAACCCAAACCATTATTCTGAAAGGCATGGGGGAAGGAGGATTGGGTTGAGATCAGACCTGGAGAACCACTGGCTCTAGGTGGAGAAACATGCTGCTCACATGGTGGAAACCCCATTAAATTAACCCCATGTATCCAAGCTGCTTTGAGATGAAGAGACAACAGTAGATGACCTCTACTCAGGAGCGCTGGAATAGTAACAGCTTTAATTGTAATTATTATTTTCCAAAAATTTTTTTCTTAAAAAAAAAAAAAAAAAAGGAATATTAAACAGTAAGTACAATAACCAGTTACTTCATGAAGGGTGGTCATGAAAGCCCAGACGGAACTTTGGGAGAAAGGCTTGACATTTAGTGGGCAGAAGGCATCCCAAGGACACACACCCAGCCCCAGCATGTGAGGAGGGACAGGATTTCAGCCCAAGGGCAGGGATAAATTAACACAGGGATAAATTAACACGGATTTCAGCCCAAGGGTAGGGATAAATTACCCCCCGGGCCCAGCCGTGCTCCCGCTGACCTCAGGGAGGGCACAGGCCATCGATGAGCTGAACATGGCTGTGGCTGAAATGTTAAGTTGGGTAAAATGGAGTACCTGAGGTAGTTAGAAAAACTAAGGGGGAGGCAGGGGAAAGTTGAAATTATTCAGGGATTCCTTATTGCAGTGGAGATTTATGCCTGTACATGGAAAAATGTGCTCTTAGGGAGCCTTAGGAGAGAAAAAAAGAGAAAGGGGACACGTAGTGGGCTCAGCTGCTGATGGACCCTCTCTGTACTATGTCAAGTTGCATAGGAAACTCCTTAAAGCCCCTGAGGAGAAATTAAGGTGCCATCTTACTTCTTGTGGGGTCCAGCGAGAGCTGGACATGATTTTGGGGAAGAGGAAAGGAGATCTTTCCCTCTCAAGGCCACGGTACCAGCACAATCTACCAGATACCTTTCCCATTCTTCCTTTTTCTTTAGGATTAACCTGAAAGAAAATCATACTGTGGTAGCAGTTTTCCTATAGAAAGAGACTGAGCACTTAAAATAATCTTCCTGTGCAAAAATATTTCCCTCCCGTGTGAAATATTTGAGAGCTGGGGGGCAGAAGGAAGAGGGGAGGTGATTCAAAAGACTCAGCTATAAAATAATCAAGGAAAAGTACGGGCTGCAAATATTTAGTTTGATGGCACCAGGTTTACAGGAAAGACTATTTACAAGTTAAGCTGGATTTTAGGAGCTCTGCAAAGCCCCACTCTAAGCCCTCTGAAATCAATGGCAACGAGCATTAAGTCACATAGGACATCTGGATCATCTCCAGTGAGCTCAGACTTCAAATCAGGGGAAACATTTTCTCCTTTTCCTTCTTTTTGTGGGTAAAGGGACATATGGACGGCGCCAATTTCCTCCCTTTTCCTGGCCTCTTCCCCAGAGCAGGAGCATCTGGAGAGGAGCAGCCCAAAGAGGTTTGCTGCATGGCAGGGTGGAGCCACTCTCACCATTCTCCTGGCCTGTCTCTCAAGGAGAACCTCCAGCTTCTTCCAGAGATGTCCTACAGCAGCTGGGCAGGGTGAAGCACAAGGGGCAGTGACTGGCTTCTCCTGGTTAAAAATGGTACCCGAACATCTGAAAATAGGCAAAGAGCATCTGCCTGTCTGCAAATGAGAAGATACAGGTTTGCAGAGACACGAAAATAAAACAAGAATCAACAGAACAGGTCACAAGGCCTGTAAATGGGGAAAACAAAAAAAAAATAAAAGCTCCTTTTTTGTTGGGCTGAGGACACACGGTGCTTTACAGTCACGCCTGGGAGTCTGCCAAAGCCCTAGTGGGGCAGTGGGAGGGGGGGGGACACATTTACTGTGCTTCCTCTTAAAATATGTATTTACACAACTCGTGTTTGTCTTAAAAACGATAATTTAAAAGTGGTTTCTACAACATAGAAAACAGCCACAGCTTCCCCCCAAAGTGGTTACAACCTTTACTCCTCAATACAAAAATTAGACTTTTATTTGTAAATGCCTAAAAAATGTCACCTCTTTTGGGATCCCTCCCCATTCCCTCACCCCCTTGAATTTTTTTAGTAAGAAATAATTAACTGGTATCAATGCCGTATGAAAAGCCAAGCCCCCTCTGGTTGCCTTCCCATCAGGGAGGGAAGTCTCCTGCTGATTTCCAGTCCCAGTGGAGAACTTGCAAACTTTGGCCTCTTAAAACCTGGGGAGAGCAACCTCCGCTTCTTTTTCAAGTCAAGTTCTTAAAAAAGAGAGGGGGGGAAAGCAGAGAAAAGAAACTGCAAACGAGATGTGGACAAAAATATCGCTGGGGGAGCTAGATGGCAAAATCCTCGTGGTCTTGTGGGCTGAAGGCAGCTGCCCGCAGCATGTCCAAGGAGTTGACAAGGATTAAGGTGCCTGTGAGATGCTTCCAGCGCTTGGTGATGGGGTTCTTCATCTTGTCCAGCCCGGTGTGCAGCTCCTGGATCACATCACGGTAGCTGTCACCCATCTGGCTGCTCCAGGTGAGAAGAAAATCGTAAGCTGGCTTCCACATGGCCTGTGGTGATGGGGCAGAGTGGAGAGGTGATGAGAACTGAGCCAGGCTGGGTGGCTGGAGAGCAAGCGATGCCATTCCCAACACACCCCCATCTCAGAACAAGCATGTTCCTAGGGGAAAACCACCCTCAAATTTCCCTAGCACAGCCAAATCCTTTTCTTCCCCTAAAAGAGCTCCAGAAAAACATGTTCTGGAGGTACCTGCAACCCTTGGAGACCCATGAAGACCAAGAACTGTCCACACTCACCTCACTGTCTACTACCCCCGTCTTGTCCCGGTGTGGGGCCTCGTAAGAATCCATCTGCTGCTTGGAGACCTTGGCAAGCTTCTCAGCAAGCTCCCTCCAACGTTGGGCCACTTCCACAGCTGTGGTCAACAGCACAAAGTCCTGGATGAGCCGGACAACCAGCCCCTGGCAATCCATTTTCAGCAGGGCCTGAAGGACATGGGTGGAAAACAAGAGAGTCAAGGCAGGCAGTACGTGGCAGGTGACCCAGGAGATCATGAAGGGAAGTCCCTCAAGAAGCCACCCCCAAAATCCTCCCACCCCCTTTCTAGCGACAGCTGTTGAAATTAGGCCACCAGGCTTGAGAGAAGAGTAATCCCATTAATTGAATGAAGCAGCCGACCCCTGTTCAATGAGGCTTGCAGACTGGGCTGGCTAATGCAGGGCCTTATTTTCCAGGCAACTCCTCGAGATCCTCAGGCACCACCATAAGCAGTTTAAGGGGCTGAGAAGAACAGATGCCTTTGATTAAGGTAACTAATCCAGGGTGGTATGTACAGCTTGCCTCCCTGAGCCCAGAGGAGCACCATCCTTCAGCACAGGTGGGAACGGCCAGCCAGAAGGTTTTGGGATTCTATCAGCCTCAGGAGGAGATGGGCTGGGGTGAGACCTAGGCTACAGGACCATTTCCAGGGCTTGGGATGTTCTTGCTTTTCTCACCACCACTCTGCCCTCCCGTGCCAGTTCAGAAACCACCACCTCCTGCATCGTTTGACCTAAAAGCTGAGATTTTCTGCAAAGGGGGAAGAGGAACTGCAGCAGTCACGTTTTTTTCTAGCTAGAGGTAACTTAGCCAGGAAAAAACTGACAGAGCAGCAGTTAACTGCTTAAATCTTCAGGTACCAAATCACATGAGCATCTGCTCAAAGTTGAAAACAAGTTGCCACAGGGGAAAAAAAACCCACAGCGCAGATCAGGAAAGAAAGGGTTTTAAGTGGCAATTATCAGAGGACAGGATCAGATCTACAGAATCAACATCCTGCACACCAGGGCTCCCCATTCTCTGCCAGAGCCCACGGACCACAACAGCCTCAGCAGCAAACCCAGTCCCTGGGCAAACCCCACCTCAAATGGCTACAGAAAGGTAGTTTATGTTACAAAATAGGCATCCACTTTTTAAAACACGTAAACCAGGTAAACAGACCCCCTGACTATGCCTTGGGTGATAGCTTGTAAAGTAGCCCCATTTTTCCTAAGACCAGATGTGGAGCTGTGACACCACAGACTCAGGATGGTGGGTCCAGGATGGGTTCAGCATTTCAACAGGGGGTCCCACTTCAATAAAGGCAAACCCCAGCACAGAGAGGAAGGGCACAGACCCCCAGAGTGATGCTGAACACCAGTAAGCCCCCAAGGAACCAACTGGCAAATATGTCCCCATCAGGAACATCATCCACACCTTCAAAACAGCATTACAGAAACCATGGATGTGGTCCACACGCGGCCAGAATCCCCCCAGTTTCTGCCATCATGGGTCCTGCAATCCTCTCCTGGCATAGGGGTCTGGGCAAACCCCAGCTGGTTCAGCTCTGGAGCAGAAGAAGGGTTAACTCCTCACATAGGCAGTTGGGGGAAGATGGGAACATCTGAAACCACTCCAGCAATTTGCAAAGCAAATGCATGTTGATTTTTCCCTTATCTGTTTCCAGCTTAAAGCCGGGCTCCAGCTTGAATCTAATTACAGCTGCAGACCAGCCTTTGTTTGCTCCTCGAGTGCTTACCTCGGGTTTCCTGCATTAGGAGAGAAGTAATAAACCCTCTTGTTAAGCAAGCAAGGAAAATACATTTCAAAGAGTTTTTTTTTTTTTTAAAAAAGGGCATTAAGAAGCATTTAGATCTCACACCTGTGCTGCCTCTCCTCCAGCAATGCTACTTCACCACCCAGCCCAGGGATTCATCACCCTCTCTTCCTCTGCAGGTGGATTCAGGATTCAGATGGTCATAAGGAAGAGCAGATTTAGCATCCTCAAACTTGTGCTTCCAGGCAACACAATTGCCTGCATCCAGACCCCAAAACGAAGGAGACTTAATGAACAACTCATCTCTCTTGCCAGAGGTCAAGCAGGTCTGAGGGAGTAGAAGAGCCCACCAGGAGCACATTGCTCCAGGGGTTAAGAAGAGAGCTGCAGGAGACAGATTCTCCCATTCTTTCTGCTGCTCAATGTAAATAAGAAAATGGCATCAATTATAGTGCTGGGATACCACCTAACTGAGAACTGTACAACCACTCGAAGCAACAGCTTTGGAAGAGCTCCCCACAGCAGAATCGCAGAATGATATGGGCTTGGAAGGGACCTCTGGAGAGCATCTAGTCCAACCTCCTGACAAAGCAGCTCCACCCAGAGCAGGTCCCACAGGAAGGTGTCCAGGTGGGGTTTGAATGTCTCCAGAGGAGGAGACTCCACCACCTCCCTGGGCAGCCTCTGCCAGGGCTCTGCCACCCTCACGGGAAACAAGTTCCTCCTCATGTTGAGGGAGAACTTGGTGGAGCACTGGAAGAGGTTGCCCAGGGAGGTGGTTGAGGCCCCTTCCCTGGAGACATTCAAGGGGAGGCTCGATGAGGCCCTGAGCAACCTGGTCTAGTTGGGGGGGTCCCTGTGACTGCGGGAGGGTCGGACAAGATGGCCTTTGAAGGTCCCTTCCGGCCCAGATGATTCTATGATTCTATTTGTTTGTGGCCATTTCCTGTTGTCCTATCCCTGGGCACAACTTAAAAAAGACTGGCCCCATCCTCTCAACACCCTCCCTTTAAGTGTTTTTAAGCACAGCATGTTAACTCTGAAACCTACTGATGTCCATTGAAACATCTACTTCCTGTGCTTTACTCCTGGTGATTTCAGCTGGGGAGGCTCAACATGCAAATTACAGGCTGGGGAAGATCACGGGTCACCGGGCAGAGGTGATGGGAGATGGGGTTGGGTTGCAGGAAGGAGACACAGCCACCGAGGTCAGAGGGGATATTGTGACACACTTTTTTTTGGCCTGGGCACAACTCATTCCTACAGAAATCCATAAAACACATGTGGGCATGGGGCTCTGCTGGAAGCCCTGACTGCCTGGTCGGGATTAGGAGCTCACCACAGGCTTAATCCTCCAGCAGCAGCTTTTGGGATTACACTACAATTTCTTTCCAGCCTCCTCTGGATAGCAGGGTAACACACACTGCCTCTCCATCCCCGGGTACACGGCTGTGCTCCAGGCATGACCTGGGCTATGCCTTGCCAGCACCCTCCAAGGGGTTTAATTAACCTCATAGCAGCTCCAAGCCTGCTCCACCAGAGGAGCACCCAGCAAAGGAGATGGGTTTGATATTCAAATCCCAGTTCAAAGCAGAAGAGCCTCTGCTTAAAAAGGGAGGGCTGAATTTGCATCCCAACTCTGAAATGCAGAATCCCATTTCCTATCCTCTAATGATGGAAATCAACACCTGGAAGAAAAGCAAGCGAAGCAAGAAGGAAGAGTCAACCCCGAAGATCACCCACCCATCAACACAATCTTCATGGTCCACTCCTGACTCTGAGACCCTCCACCCCTGCCAGCCCCAGAAAAGAAAAGTGGGTTGTCTTATACTGCCTGCAAAGCATTTCTGCAGCTTTCTACTGGTTGATGGGGATGCAGAGCAAGACTTACGAGTGTTGTGTGTGAGAAGACCTCACTGGAAGCTTGCAAGCAACTTGAGAAGACCTCACTGGAAGCTGGCAAGCAACTCCTGTGCTGCAAGCAACTTGAGAAGACCTCACTGGAAGCTGGCAAGCAACTCCTGCACTGCAAGCAACTTGTTCTATGCAAAGACAAGCCATGTCCTGCAGAAGACATCAACTTCAACATGGTACAAGCGTGGTCCTTTCAAAGAACAATGTCCAGGATCTATGATGGGGATCCAGGATCTATGATGGGGATTCGCTCCCATGAAGACAAAAGCAGGGCAGGAGTCAAGCTTCCCCCCTAGACCCAAATTCAGCACAGGGCTACCATTAGCCAGACGACTGCTTTGGCACAGATGAGCAAGAGGAGTCCAACGTGAGCAACTCTGGGCATGCCAGCACAAGGTCTGAGCAATGGATGCCGTGCTCTGCAGGACAATAAGGACTGCCTGAGAGCACCAGCAGCTCTTTGGGGTCTGAACACACTGGTGACAAGCATTATCTTTTGGTAGAAAAAAAGGCAGCATGCCCCAAACATCATCATCTTCTGCATGATCATAGAATGGTTTGGGTCAGAAAGATCATCGAGGTCCAACCTTCAGACACCACTTCTAGGGCTAGATTAGAAAGATAATAATTAAACACAAATTACTTATTAACTAGTCACCATGAGCGGGCTTTTCTACACATGGCTGCTGGTGCATGGCTCTGTCACTGTGATTTTGTGTACTCAACACTGCAGTCAGATAAACCTGCTTCCCCCTTCACAGCCCCTCGGAGACAGGACAATTTTGGATTAAGCTCTGACCTGACCATTCATCTTGACCAATTTTTCTTGCCAGCAGGCACCAGAAAGCTGGTTTGTTACAAACCACCATTCGTTACAAATAATCAGATTTAAATACAGTAAAATACATCACTGCTCCACTGTCATCCCAAAACTTTTTTTTTTTTTTTTTTTAAACTGGCTCAATCTAATTTCTCTATAAACTGAGGAGGATTGACAGCAGCAAGGGGTTTAGAAGAGGCATCATCTTCCATTAGGAAGGGAGCTCTTCCTTTAATCGACAGGCTCAGACTCATAAAGAATAGGAAACAGAGCCAACGCTCAGGATTAGTCTCAATTCCAACAAGAAAAATAAAGCCTGCTCTGGGACTCTCTACTTCAGGCAGCCCTTGGGGAGCAGGAAGCTTTCCTGCAGTTACAGCCCTCCTCTTGAATTATCTGCACCCCCAGTAACCAAGAGAGCCTTATCTTTCCTTTTGTCTCCCCACTGAGGTCTGGCGTGGATTTTCCACAACCCACAGTCTGTCTAGGACCCCTGGAGACAAAAGGGAACAGATAAAAGAAACACTGGGATGTTTGGAAAGCAGGAAAGCCAACAGCACCAAGCCCTTGGAAGCATTCACCAAGAGGAGCACAGATTGCACCCCCGTTGCTCCCTGAGGCTAATGATTAAAGGAACAAACCCTCCCTTGGGACAACCACAGGGCCAGAGGCCAACCTTGGCTACCCACGCTGGGTAATTTCCCTTCCTGATGGTCCAAAAAAGAAGAGAGACAACCGCATACAATGGGTAGAAGAACCCCTCAACAGAAGCAGCACTGGCCTGCATTCCACTGGAAGCCAGAGCTCAGACATTGCCCCACGGGCCACAAAGCTGTACCCAGACCCCGGACGCTCGCTGGACAATAATTCCATGAGTAACAAAAAAAGCTCTGTGCTCTTCATAACGCTTTTCACCTTCTACTCAATCCTCCTCCTCCTCCTCCTTATTAAAGGCAGTTTGGAAAATGGAATACTTCATTTGGCTCCAGTCCACTTTACCCAGTCTGCCTACTGGTAATTTCATTTTGCACGCTCCTGTCTGCGCCTATTAGAGAGAAGGGAAGTGAAGCTCTTGCTATTCCTTAATTCTTGGCATTTTTGAACCACACGATTCGGTTATCGTGCTTCTGTGGGAGAGACTGTTAAGAGGCAAGAGCTGCAAATCTCTTCCAGACGTTTTGCCCTCCGTTGTTTTGTTTGTTGGTTTGTTGTTCAGTTGTTTTTGTTGGTTTGTTTTGTTTTGTTTTTTTGGCTGGCTTTCAACAAAACGCTAGAAATTATCACGAAGAGGATTTCTGGTAAGAGACTTCCTAACGGCAGAATCCTAGAAATAGGATTTTTTTTTTTTTTTTTTAAATTACCATACAGAAATTTGAGATTGTTTCGTAAAGGCAAAGGCACAGCATCGCTCTCCACAGCGGCTGTAAACCCCGAGAGGAGGCTTTGCCTACCCCACTCTGTTATAGGAAAAGCTTTTGTGTTTATTGCCCTTTTTTGCAAGTTTTCCATTAGTGCTGATTTCAACGAAGCGTGTTTTGAGACTGGGGTTGAGGAGACCAGCAGCTCTTGGGTAACTCCTTAAAGCGTGCATCGCTGAAGGCTGAAATGTAAGTTTCATTTACTGGTCCCAGCAGCAGGGACCAGTCAAGCGCTATGAAAACACTGGACCAAAACCAACCCTCAAGGTTCTTGAGGACCTTCAGCTTAGCTACCTTCCAAATCAAACCTGGTGGCTGCCCTAACACAACCCCTACCTACAGTATTTCACCCAGTACGTTGCTCCTTTATGGGCACGATCCCATTGAACCAACACGTACAACTCTAGGGCTGAACTTCCACCTGGCTGTGATGAGCAGAAGACCTTAAAGATGGATTTCATTCTCTATAGAATTAGGAAAGTCTCCCCTCCTGTTCATTCTAGCCACTCGGCATGTCAAGGAATTAAGACTCCCTTGTCAGACCCAGACTCACCGTCATCAGCTCTTTCTGGAAAGATTTCCTCTCTTTGTTCTCCGTGTTGTTGCAATCTTCCTTCAACTTCTCCAAGATGGAGGCCACTCGTTCTGGTTCACTGTCCAACTCTGCTCGGCAGAAAAATGTGAGTGGCAAGTTCAAGTACCCCAGCGCATCAGCGAAGGCCCGCCAGCTGCTGAGATTCTCCATAAGCAGAGTCCTCACGGAGGCGTAGATGTAGGTCAGGAACTTGCAGGGCCTCAGGATCTGCTCGAGCAACAGGCTGGTGGTGAGATCTGGCCCAGAGAAATAGCTGGGCTTGACCTTCCCAACCACCAGCACGTTTTTGGTGTGCACAAGGCCTATTTTTCCCTGGTAGTAGCCAATATACCACTCCTTGGTCCACAGCTGCCCTTTCAACCTGATCTTCTCCTCACTGAGGAGGGCTATGACATCTCCTTTCTTGTACTCCAGCAGATAGTGGTTCTTGCTTTGCCGCACCACTGTCTTCAGCAGCTTGCCATACTTCAAGCTCAACACTGGCCGGTCCTGAAAAACCGGATATTTGGCGGTGGCAGCCAGGGGTGAAAGGATGATCTTTCCAACCTCGTTCTTCTTGAGGAACCGCCTCTGCCCTGTGGGTTTGATGGCACTTTTTGGAGCTGGCTGAGGCGTCTGGACGCAGAATTGGGTCAAAATGGCATCCTTGTCATCCTTGACCTGTATCCTCAGCGTGAAGTCCGAGAGCTCATTGGGATCATGGGACGCGATGGGGAAGATAAGGCGACTGACCTTGCCCAGCTTCATCTGGAAGCCCCGCACGATTTTGGCTTGCTCACTAGCTTTCACCTCGTAGTTGGTCATGTTGGAGAACATGCAGAGTTTGAGGTCCTGAGGCCGGGACAGAGGAAACTGATGCTTCCCCCAGAGCTGGAGGGCAACGGGAGCTGGGCTGTGGGACTGTCTTGTGACCTCACTAACCAGGAGAGTCTTGGGTGCACATTCATGCCCAAACATGGCCACAACGGTTTTAAAGGAAGGGTGAATGTGTTTTGGCCCATAGACGCCAACCGTGATCTTCTTGCTGATGTAATCCCAAACAGTGGAAGGGTAGAGGATGTTCTGTCCCTGGGCTACCACCGCGATGTACATACAAGGCTCCAGGTTCTCCAGCTGCACCTGGATTGTGTCTCCATACGAATAGCTCAGCTGCATTGGTGTGTAGGGCCCCTCTTTCATGTCACTCCGCAGGCACTGCAGTCCTACCAAACTCTTGCTCGTAACATCATTCTTGACCTCTGCCGACACCTTCATCTCCAGAATGATGAAGGTTTTCACCTCCATATTGCTGAGTTTGATCTGCAGGACCGGGCTGATGGTGCTGCACTTGTCACTGTTGAGTTCCAGTGGTGGATCCAGCATCGCTTTCAAGGAGATCTGCTGCGTTTCTCCAGGGGACACATGGCCCTCTGGCACATGGATGCTGATGTTGGTGTCTGGAAGCTGAACGGCTCCACCAGAGCTATCCAGCTTGCAGACGATGTTTGTCTCCACTGGTTGCGTCTGACCCCAACCAGGATTTTGACCAAGCAAATCCAAGTCATGGCAAGACCGAGCCAGCTTCCTGTGGTTCAGCCACGCCGTCCTAAAATCTTCCCGGCTCTGGAACTGCTCAGGGGTGGGAGATTTCAAACCGCTGAAGAAACCCGACGATGCCGGAGCGTCCGACTTGGCTTGAAGAACAGACAATTCAGACAAACTGTAGGAGCGTTTACTTCTGAAGAAGGGATTGTCTCTTTTCACAGGCTGTTCCAGATCCAGCCTGTTTATGGATGGAAACTCATCAAAAATGTTACCCAGGCTGCTGTTAGCGGCCGAACTGGAAACAACTGAAGTAGGAGCCCCCGTGTCAAAGAGCAGCAAGTCAACAGCAAAGTTAGAGTTGGATTCTTTGTCCAAGCTGGGCACTGTTTGCAAATTCCCATTCAGAAAGGGGTTTGTCTGGACCCCGTTCAAGAACGGGTTGTTATTGTAGGATTTCACAGAGTTTCTCTTCACGTCAGTCCATTCTCCGAGCAGGTCTAACTCCTTGACCCCCTCGTCGGGGCTCTCAAGTAGATTGTCTATCATTCCACTGTCCGTTAAGGAAGAGTTACGGCAGTTTAGGGGCTGGACGTAGGAGGAAGGGATGTAACCCATTTCTGTGGTGTTGTGAGCGTACCACCATTCGCCTCCCGACGTGTCTAAGACGTAAAGGTGGTCCCCCTTGGAGAACTTCAAAGTGGTGAAATTAGTTGGACAGTAGTCTTTGATTGCTATTACTTCCTTCGCATTTCCAAAGGACGTGGGATTGTCAACCAGCAAGGCACTAGGAGAAGGCACTGCAAAGCCAAGAAAAAAGCACTGTAAGCCACCCACAAGAGAGTCACAATTCACTTCAGCTGAGCAATCTGTGTTACTTTAAGTGAAGTAAGGTAATTTTACAACCCCTGAAGCCTGTAGGTATTTTTTCCCACATTACATTTTTAGACAAAACTTCTCCCTCCGCTACTCTTGATACATTCACACTCCTCTTCCCCAAAGGATTAATGATCTAAAGGGGTGGGCATCAACCACCCCTGGGAAGAGCGGCAGGAACCGAGACAGGAGAAGAAGCAACTTGTTATCTCCACCCCGTTGAAGGCAAGTTCCTTAGCAACAAGCCTCCCTCTCCATGTAGGGCCCCCTGCAGCTGCTCCTGCACCAGATGCCAGCATCCCACAGCCTCTAAACTCCCTGATGAACCATGGACAAGAAGATGTGTTGCAGGGAATTTTTGAGAGAGTGGGAATTGCTGCTTATCAGCTCTCCTTTTCACCTGGCACGTTGGGATCTAAGCTCCTACAGGGACCTAGGCTCCTACAGGGACGTGCTGGAATCACAGGCACGTGCAAGCCTTAAATGGTTGCATTTGAAACAACAAAATTAATTATGGGAGGTTTCAAAGAAGTTACACAGCCACTATCCTACTGATTTGGTCTGCAGTATCTCAAGGTCTTTGGCCACCAGCTTTTTAGGACTCATGCACATAGTTAGTTATCTGTGCTGCTGCTGGTGAATGCCTCTTGTGCAAAGAGATTAGGTGATAACCCAAGGTAATGTTCACAGGTTTAAAGCACTCTTGCTCTGCCATAACCCCTCTCCTGCACACACAAAACATCTTGCCTTTCAGTGCAGGAAACACATAAGGGTATGTCATTCTCCTCTTTTTTTTCATGTCACATCAGCCAAAAATGTCAGCATCTCACTTCTCTTACATAGCACCTGTAATTTCAAAGGTCCTCAACCAAAAATTGACATAATTTCTAAAGAAGGTTGTGTAATTTGAAGCCTCAGAAAGAAGCACAGCATTGCCCTCCTGCAGTGCTGTCATGGTCCTAGCAGCATCTCCAATCTCCCTTCCAGTAGTGCCAGCTGAAAGTCGTTTGGCCAGGGGATCCCAATTCCAAGTAAACCAGCTGGGTCAAGCCTACAGATGCTCATGCTGTCACCATATTTAGTGCTTTTGTTCTCACTTTTAGGACCTATTTCTGTAAAAAGCAGTGGAAACAAGCTGCAGGTGATGTTATATCAACGTTCGAATGGGTGTTATCTTGTTAGACAGACCTATGAAAACAAGGTGAGCTGGGTTTTCACCAATATGGAGCTGCAAGAGAACTGGGACAGCACCTGCTTCAAGAGGTTTGAGAGCTCTCTGGAGGGAAAAGGAGGATTTAAGGCCCCTAAAATCCTGGTGATGAAGGGACAGCAGATGAGACTGTGCACCCCTGTGGTCGTTAGCTGCAGGCTGAGAGTGTTTCTCAAAGACATGAAGCAGAAGGCAATGGAAGACACAGACAAGGAAAGAAAAGTCTTGAAATATATGCTAGGGATTAAATATTAGGAAGAGAAGAGTTTGCACACATTCTGAACAACTCATCATTAATCCACTTCCTCTGCCAGCACATAAAAGTCATGAAGACATTTATTCAGTGGAAAACTATATATATATATATATATATATATATTCTGTATTGAGAAACTATTTTGCCACCCTGGTAGGAAGCCACCGTTAACCCAGGAGCTGTATGTGGGTCGGGGCATCTTTGGTCTCCCCCATCCCTGCAGATCAGCTGGGTGAGTGGCTGTCCCCATGTCCCCCCTAGCCGTGCAGACAGCTGGTGCAGCAGCAGGGCTAACAGGGATGTGCTGAAACCAGCAAACCCCTTGGAGAATATGAGTAATTCCTATTTTCACATTAAAAACAATCTAATTTGCAGTGAGAGCGTTTGATGTTTTGGTCTCTTCTTGCTATGCCTGCAAAAGCAATTGCTTTTATGCAATTTATGTTTATTTTTAAAGGCCCTTGGTACCTCCTAACTTCCACCTGGAGTTATTCCTTGGGATCCATTTCTGCTGCGGGAACAGTAATTTCCCTCTCACCTGAATGCAGCTTTTCTGCTGGGTAAGGTAAATAAAGCTGAAGGGAAAAAAAAATGATAAAAGGAAGAAAAAGGATTATTCAAGCAACCTGCAAACTCCCAGCTCTGGGGAAGGGGAAAACAAACTCTTGCAACCACCTCGTTGCTGTCACCTCTTTTGGCTGCCTCTTGGTGTCAGGGACGTGCCTGTCCTTGTGCCTGCGGGGACACGCTGCCCGCTCTTCCCCATCAGCTGCCGTCTGCTAATTATTAACCAATTCCCCCTCCTGGACCCCAGGGGTGAGGGGATGGACCTTCCCCATCCCACCTTTGACATCGCAGAGGCTGGTCTCAGTGAAGGCCTCGCCGAGGTCGATGAGGGTCCCCTCTGACTTGCAGCGGGGCAGGCCGCCCGAGTTGGCTGCCCGGATCCTCTGCGCCGCCATCTCCGGCCCGCCGACCCCTCCGGTCCTGGGGGGCACTAGGCAGCCATGGCCTCTCCCCAAAACGAGCGCCTACAGGGGCTCTGAAGTCACTCTGGAACCGGCCTGGGGGAGAGAAACAAACCCCAGCACATTAGCAGAGGCTCTAGGTCCCATCATGCCACCCCACACGCTCACAATGCCCTCTCCCCAGGTGGCAATGAAGTAGACCATCCTCATCTTCTCCTTAGAGCATAGGAAAAGATAACCTGGGTGCTCCCCAAAATCACCTACAAATCACCAAAGGCTTTGGACAGCAAGGGCAGCCTCATTCTTTCATGATGCTACGTGCTGGCCACTCCCCTGTACAAAGCATCCCTCCTGCCTTTACGAGTTCTTTGGGGATCCATTGCTCCCAGGCTCATAAATCTGTCTTTCTCCCCATTTCTCCCCAAGGGCTTTCACTTGTTGCTGTGATATATATTTATAAAACCAGCAAGCTCTCGGATCCTGTGGGAGTGCAGGGTGGTGGTTAGAGTGTGGAAGGCCCCCGGGACCACTCAACCAGGTTATTCCTGCCTTCCACTGCAGCACCAGGATCTCCCAGGATGGTGACTCCCTGCTTCCTCTCTGCCTCCCTCCTCATCACACAACTGGACGGGGCAGGCATCGGGCAGAGAAACCTCCCTTCCTGCATCGGCTGCTCAAGCTGCTGCATGAAGTCAGTCCAGGGATGATAAGAGGGAGGAGACAAATTTCCAAAAGGAAAACAAATAAATAAATAAAGGGGATTTTCCTCCTTTTCCAGCCTTGTGCTTTAGCCTGAGCCACGCTTGGTTCCTCCAGGGTTTGCACCAGGGAAGAGGTGCCCGACATGTTTGGCATCACCCCAAATTAACACACACACACACACCCCCCGACCCCAGCATCGCTGCGGACATCCCAACATCCCTCTCCCTCTAAACCCTGCCACAAAAACTCCAGCCTGGCTGCAAAATAAGGTCCTGTGGGATTAAAAGTTTCAGATAGAAAAGTTGTATATTACATAATGACACGATACACAACACAAAAGTTATAGCCAAGCCCCTTGCTTAAGTTCAGCAACGCAAAGGGCTGTTTATCCACTCCTAGCACTTTTTTTTCCCATTCTCCCCCTCCCATAAAATATTCTCCCCACCTCCCTGGCTTGGAAGAAAATAATCCCAAACCCAAATTCCTTAGGTGGGAACCGATGGCAACGTGGAGACAAGCACTGATTGCTTTGGCTGCTGTTATTGCTGTTATTAAGCCAGCGAGGAGCAGCAGCAAGCCCTGAAGGATTCGGTGCCCTTTTCTGGAATGCAATAAGAGGAAATTTGCAGGGGAGAGCCTGAGCAGGAGATACTCCAGCCTGCTTGAAATGCTTCCCAAGCCATCCCCTGGGCTGGTATGCCAGGAATGCAGTTAGCTGGAAGGGATGCACCGGGGCTCCGGCCAGAAAAGGGAAGGGAGAGCTTGTGTGTGTGTGCAAACACTTTTCCCCTTTGAGAAGGGGGGAATGTTGTTCCTCATGGATGGGAGGCACCATTTGGGATGGCACGTTTTCCAGCAAGACCCTAAACACTTACTGCTTCCCCCCTAAAGAGACCCTACAGACAGTAGGTAGGATCTTGGAGGGGTTTGTTGGGTTTTTTTTTCTCCTTAGCTGGAAAGTTCAAGCCCTCCACAGCGACACAGGCACGAGGTGTGTGGCACTGTCATCCCAGAAATAGCTCAAGTGGCAAAGTTTTCATGAATTTTAGCGATGCTTACACACAATCCTGTTAATAAACAAAAAAAAAAAACCACCACACTTTGACAGCCTGAAGGTCAATCCTGCTCGGTGAGTATTGCACAAAGCAAGAAAGAAAACAGGGACACATAGGTGATTTTTCCCAAGAATCAAAGTGCAAGCCATGAATATATTTTTAAACACCTGTCTAGTATTCCAGTGCCAAATATATATTTTTTATATCAATTATTATAGCTGTGTACTGACAACTCTCACCAACATATCCACGAGCCTCACAGTGCCTGGATTTTGCGGGGAAATTTGCAGGGATGCTCCCCTCTCCTATATTTTTTTAATTATATGGGAAGCTTTACACTAAATGTCTGTAATAAACATGGAAAAACGCCCCCCCTGCATGCAGCCTGCAGTCTCAAAAGGCAGCAAGAATGTACAGCAAAATGAGTGATTGTGAAAAGGTATTTCCTCTCCCCACCGCAGCATCTTGGCTCCATCTCAGGCCCTTCTGGATGTAGCAATGCTCTCAGACACACACACCAGGATGGGGATTCGTGGCCCCCCACAACTGGACTTGGGGTGGGAGCTGTGTTTTGGAGCTTAGAGTTTCAGGAGACAGAGCCAAGATGTTTCTGAAGGCAGAAGCAGGACAGATAACCAGCAAGGATAAGGCTTCAAACGCAGGCTACGTGAAAATAAAAGGGAACAGTCAGGAGCAGGGTGAGGGGAAGCAAGGGTGGACGGGGGTAAGATTTGTTTAGAAATTACTAACAAAGGTCTGCTGCTAACTCCTCTGAAAGCAGTTTAAATATAGACCAAGATTAAATATAGGCTAGGAAAACCCCAGCCCCATCTGTTTACCCAAAGCCATAAACAGCATTTGAAATGAATGGGGGGGGAGGAAACTGTTGAGCAACTGGAGCTCTCCCCATGCTCCAGGATTGAGGAAGGTGACAGCATCTCATCATGCAACCAGCTCAAAGGCACCTGGCACCAGCTTTTCACGCTATTTTTAAAATATTTTTCCCTCCCACAAGAGAAAGGCAAAGCTGCAGGGTAAAATCCAACCACACAAGCCAGGAGGACCTGCTGCAAGCTTCCCCCCACCCCAAGTCATCCAGCTTCTAGGTTGGGGCTCTGTGGTGGTTACACCCCATGATACTACCCATCTCACTCTTCTTTCCAAAATCCTAAAGAGGCTTTGCTCTGGCAAAGCTTTAGGGAAGGAGCAATGAGCAGACAGTCCCAGCCCCACTCTTCTCCCCAGAGAGGCCATTACTTCTCAAGGTGTGGAAGCACTGTCATGAGCAAGCTGATGAGCAGCGAGCAGGATCTCTCAGGTCTTGAGTAATTGCCCTACCTATACTTGGATCTCCTCTGCAACCAGGCATGGAGCAGCAGCAGGTTTGGGGAAGGTCTAGGGTGTAGCACCTGTTAAAAAAATCCTACTGAGACCTATTAAAAAAAAAACAAAACACCCCAAAGGTCCTCTTCCTGCAGTGTTTGAATGCACAGCATCCAGCTGATTTCTAACAGTAGCATTTCCGAGCAGGCAGTGGCACAGAAAAGGTTAAAATAACTTCTCCAAATTCTCCAGGATGGCTTAGCTCAGACACCCAACAACAGGCTTTCCCCTCCCAGCCCAGCAAAGCCAGGGGACCCCTCCAGGATCCCACCAGTGCAGGCTCCACGGTGGTATGGCGGGGCCAGCAGCACACCCTTGTCCTCCCCAGTGCTCCCAGCTGCATCCATCACACCCAGCTGGAATGGTGGTGGAATTAGAGTGTGGACACAGAGCTAGGATGTAGCACGGGCACCCAGCAATGCTGAAAAGCATTAGGGGAGAAAAGCAATGCCAGGAAAAATACTCACTGACAGCCTAAACCTCACACCTGCGAGCAAGGAAATGAAATAAAAACATAGGAATACCTGAAAATGCCAATCCCAAGGATGGGAAGCAGGCTCTGCTGCTGGAGAAGGGGAGGTCTTCTCCACCAAGCACTGACTGCAGCCCAGCGTAGGTGGGAGAGGACTCTTCCAAAAGCCTCAGTGATAGAGGTTTTCCATCCCCAAAGATGGAAAATCCTCGACTGCCAAATATTTGAGCTGTTAAGACCCAAAAGGGCAGGCAGGGCTGGGAGGTACCAAGCACCATCAGGGCTGGAGATGGAGCCAAGTACCTCCACAGGCAGTTAGAAGAAGGGCAGTAGGTGGTACCTGCTGCCAGCAAAGGGAGGTGAGGAGGAACGATGCACATTCCTCCCCACCCCAGAGCTCAGCAGGGTCCATCTCAGCCCTGCACACACGTGGCCATGGGGAGCATCAGGAAGAGGAGCCACCGTGACACAAGACAGGTCAACCTTGCAATAACTACAGTAACCGTGTGCCTGTCCTCCCTGGCTAATGCAGGACAAGCCCACCAAGCCCTAAGGCAAGTGGCACAAGTTCAGTGGAAACCCTCCACCTGCCCTTGGCAACAAACTGGAAGGTGGGAAGAAAAAAAAAAAAAGATCTTATCACTCACTCATCCTCTTCCCAGGCCACAGGCAAGACTAATTTCAGACACTTGTCACTAATGGCTTTTAATTTGCCCTTTCCTTTTCCAAAGTCAAGCTCCCCTGGCTCTCCTACAAACACATTAGTGCTTTTGGAGGTTTCTTTTAAAAACAGTCACCTCTACTTAACTATGACTCAATTTAACACTTTGGAGCTAGAAATTAATTTCCCGGAGCGCACATCCATCCAACACAATGAATTTACTGAAAACATTGCTTTTATCAAAGCCACAAAACCTTAAGCAACTCGAGACCACAGAAGCAGCAGCAGAAGAGACTTGTCCTGGAAACCCAGGGGACATCCCATCCCTGAGGGAGCTGATGAGGCAGTTTGAGCCTTTCTGGGGAAGATGGGTGGAGAAGACCTGTCTGCTGTTGTGGGTTGTTGGGTTTTTTTTGGTTTTTCCCCTTCCAGAATCCTGGGCAAAGCATTTTGCACATTTGATGCCAGCAATGCCAGACACCCTAGTGATTCCCAGCCCCGCCGCCTTTATCTTCCCTCCTCCTATGTTACAACTTGTGTTTGCAAAGCCAATGTTTAATATTTAAAATAAATAAATTAAAAAAAATAAAAATAAAACCCAAACCACCCTTTAAGACAACACAAAACACGAGCTCTTTGTACCAGAAAAAGCACGTTGGCATAAACCCACGTACATCCCGGAACAAGCCTTGGAGCTGCCAACGTGCCAGATCAGAAGACACGTGTCATTTTAGTCCTTTTTCTAGCAAAAAAGAAGGGACCTGCATAAATACTGGGACCAACCTACTTCCCATTCCTTCCAACAGAGCCTTTGACTCCCTGGGGTTTGCTTTCTGACCCACGTGTGACAGTGAGGATGCTCACACCCAGTGTCCCTGGTTCAGGTATCCCAGGGGTATCCCAGCAGAGTTGGGAGGAGAGGACAACCCCACCGCTCCTCCAGCCCCTGCCACGGAGGGAAAATTCCTGCCCACGAGCTTCAGCTTGGCCCCTGCTCCTGCCAGCTGAGCCCACCGCCAAGCGAGGGCAAGCCAAACTTTGATGGGGCAGAGGTAGAAGGCAGGGGGGAAAAAAATCCCAGTAATCATGGCTGAGTGAGTGTTGAGGGTGTCTGCTGGCACCCTGTGTCCATTGCAACCTCCCTGCTGGGAATGTCCCATTCCATCAGCTCCTGAGTCAGGAGAAAGCACTGCAGAAGCCAGTGAGATGGGGTGGGGTATGGCCTGAGCACCACTCATGGTAAGGAAAGCTTGATGGTTGGACTAGATGATCTTTAAGGTCCCTTAATTAGAATTAGACAATTCTAATTCTAAGCTGCACGCCTTGGTGTCAAGCAGAATATAAGCAGGCACCACCCTTAAGCATCCACAGTGAATTCAAAGCCAAAAATTGCTGTAAATGGTGCCAGTGTGGCACAGGTTTAAAAACCCTGGAAGTGTAGGATGGTGCTGGCAGCACTGTAGACAGCAGGACACCTCATGAGGTGTACAGGGCCACAAAAAGGCTGTTCCTGGGCTGATGGCCCACGTCCTACTACCTGACAGCAATGCCTACCAGCAATAATGGAGTAATAATAATAATAAAGGAAATGGGCACAAACTTGAATGTTAGAAGTTCCACCTAAACATGAGGAGGAACTTCTTTCCTGTGAGGGTGGCAGAGCCCTGGCAGAGGCTGCCCAGGGAG
>JAOWAV010000073.1:38013906-38025889 GCA_028571045.1 Scolopax bukidnonensis
AAATAGAGTAACCTGGATTCAAAAGCTTTATTCCAGGGAGCATGGGATGGTTTAGCCCACCACATTCCTTAGTGGGCAATGCAGGCAGAGGCAGAAGGACAAGGAGACTGACTCTAGCTGCAATGGGCTGTATGATGCTGGGTGCATCTCCACCAGGGTTTTGGATGGCCTTAAAAAATCATAAGCTAATCCAAGGCAGCTGTACCCCAAATTCTATCATGCAAACTGAGCTGAACCAACACCAGCAGTGCTATTGCTTTTCTAAGAGTTGTTTCTTCCTGGGCTTTTAAGAAGAGGTCATGCTGATACGGGGCTCTGAGTGTTGCTCCTTGACTCCTTTCTTATGGGAAAGCTGTTTGGTCCAGGGAGGTTTTTCCCACCCTGAAGGATTTTGCAGGAGGTTCAGGGAAGCACAGATGTGCTTTTCATGCCGTGCTGCCCTCAGTTCAAAAGGTTTTCACCTCTCCAAGAGCACGTTCACAGCTCCTATCTAGTCCCAGCATCTCTGGTGCTGGTCAGGAGCTGGGACAAACAGGAAAGCACAAACTCACTTTGATCACAGCCTTCAACACCACAGGGCTCCATCTTACACTTGGAAGGTTCAAGCTGGAGGCTGGAAAAGCGGGGAGCAGCCGGGTTGCTGGGGCTCCTAAAACCTCAAGGTTATTCGTTGTGATTCCTGATCCAGTGAAAGGGCAGGGGATCTCGACTCGCCGGTCGAGGCTGATGGTTTCTCAGCAAAATGCAGAGCTCCTTCCAGCGCAGAGGGAGCCTGCCTGCTGACCTTCATCCTGCTGGAAGGAAGGAGCAAGGGTCCTCCCAAGTCAGGCTTCAATCCGACTGATAAAGGCTCACAATTTTTTTGGAGGGTAGCCAAAAGAAACGTGACTCACAGTTTTGGGTAAACTCAACACCACGCACAGTTTTAAGGTACCACCAACAGGCAGGCATTGCTCCAGCCCACGATAGAATCATAGAATCATCTGGGTTGGAAGGGACCTTCAAGATCATCTATTCCAACCATCAACCTAACTCTGACAAAAAGCCATCACTAAACCATGTCCCCCAACACCATGTCAACCCGTCTTTTGAACACCTCCAGGGATGGTGCCTCAACCACTTCCCTGGGAATCCCATTCCAACATGCAATAACCTTTTCAGTGTCAAAATTTTTCCTAATATCCAACCTGAACCTCTCCTGGTGCAACCTGAGGCCATTTCCTCTTGTTCCATAGGCTGTTCCTTGGGAGAAGGGACCGACCTCCCCTGGGTACATCCTTCTTTCAGGGAGTTGAAGGGAGCAAGAAGGTCTCCCCTCAAGCTCCTTTTCTCCAGGATGAACACCCCCAGCTCCCTCACCTGCTCCCTCTTAAGACTTGTGCTTATGTTGTCCCTGAGGAGGTTCAGCTGTGTTTCTCCATCTCTCCTGATGGGCTCCAGGTGCACAACATCAACCGAAGGTCAAAGACCTTTCTTGGAGCCACAGCCTGGTTGAGGCATCATGCCCCTTTGGACCCAACTCCACCAACCCTTCTGGTTTGAGTCCAATCTTCTCCTCACGGAGTGGGGAATGGGCAGGATGCTGCAGATATAAACGTTTATATGACAAACTGTTCAGTTTTGCTTGATGGCTTCATCTTCATGCCTTGTGAAAACCACAGCTGGGCAGGAAGGAGGTGTTGTGTCCATTCATTATTTACTTCAAGGAATTAAAAAACGTCAGCTGTCGGCTAAATCGTTTGGTTCCCCGCAGATGGCTCTCCTGCCGTAGAAGAAGCAGGTGGCTCTTTTTGCACATCTCAGCTTTTCAGAAAGCGAAATGCAATTTAAAAAAATAAAATAAAATAAAAATTTAAACGTTAATTTAAAAAAAAAAAACCGCAATTTTAAATTGGGATGAAAACACCATCTTAAAAGTACATCAGGACTTGTGTCCAAGCACCACAATACTGCAGAAAAGCATAAATCTGATTGGAAAACAGTTAAAAAATTACTCTTAATCTTACTCTCTTTCTCAATACCAGGTGCCGTTCCCAGTTTTGCTGTCCGTAATTCACCCATGCAGACTTCATTAAAGGTTCCAGTAAATCATTTGCAGAGTCGGAAGCTTGCCAGCTTGCTTACAGGTTAACGGCACCTTTCACTTCACTGTTATTTCGTTTATTTCCTTCAGGCTGCATAGAAATAGTCGAGTCTGACTTATTCAAAATCAACGGGAGAAACACGGAGGAAGGAAAGGAGAGCTTAGGCCTGGCCCATCTTGTGATTGGTACAGTGAGAGCTCATGGGCTTTTAGACTATGTTCATTAAAACATATATTTTTTATTTCTTATACAAAATATAGCTTATCTATATATAGACATATGATCTATTTCTGAAACTGTGTATGTATGTTTACACACGCACTTACTTTAAAGCATATTACCCCCTCTCTCTCTCCCCGACCAAATCCAACACCAGAGAAGAGGACTTCTGCTTCTTGGGGTTCTCCAGGATCCCAGCCATTTGAGTCCAACACCTCTGGGGTGGGCTGGACCACTAAGACAACAGATCCATGTCTCCTGGTGGGTTTGCCCAGCCCCAAAAAGGAGCTGTGACCCTCCTTTGGACAGGAGAGAATGAGATGTCCCATACAGACCTGGCAAAAGTCACGATGGGCTTTTAGGTGCCCGTACCAGGTATGGACCACTTACTTTCAGGCTTTTCACCTTCTCTCAGCCCTGAGAAAGCAGTTCAGCTCCATATTTTACATCCCTAAACACTGCATCTTCCTCAAATGGCATTTTTATCAGTTCCAGGGTTTTGCAAAGCCCTCTCCTGAGACAGTCATCAGCTCTGTCAAACTCACCACGTCCCATCAGCCATGAGCAGCCTTCTTCCTGCCACGGGGTCTGCGGCACCAGCCGTTGCTGAGCAGCAAAATCGGGTGATTCAGGGGCAATCACATACTTTAAAGCCTCGATGCGATCACCTTTCCTGATTAGTGTCATGCCTCATTGGACTTTCTAACTAATTTCCCATTAACATTCACATCACTATCCATAAAACCACTTGCTCTCTGGTAGGCAAGCCTGGTGTATCATTTACTGAGGGCATAAAACCCTACAGACTCTTACCCATTTATTTTATTTTTTGCAAGTGTGGCCCGGGGAAACTGAACTTGCTGTGGTTTTGGCCACTTTGAGAAACCAGCGACGTTTTGCTCTGCCAGCAAAGCTCTAGTCAGCCTTTTCATGGAAGAAGATGCTGACAGCCATGGTCACGGGGTGGAAGTCTCCATCAAGGTGGCTGAATCAAGCTGCTACGTGTCAGGGCTGAGGTCACCTTCTCTGTGTGTGTCATCTACAGCTGCTGTAAAGCTCCAGCAGGTCGCCCACACTTGGTCTTTCAAAAGAGATGGGGTCCAAGAAACTCAACCTATGAGTTTTTTCCCACCCAAAGAGCACCCCATCCAGTAGTCAGGGTCCAAACTTTCTACGCAGAGTGTGTGTGTGGGGGTATCCCCCTGAGCTTCACCCACATTTGTGCCTTAAAAATAGGTAACCTTGGGCGTTAGATTCTCTGTCCACCCCTGAGTCCCCTGGACGTGATCACAGGCTATTTAGGCTTAAATACCTCAAGTGAACCAGAGCCAGAAGAGGCACAAAAAACCCCCATTTGTGATCCCTTCATCTGTGCCTGGACAGGAAAGAAAGCATCCATCTGTTGTTTTGTCCTTGCCAAGAGACCTTTTCTGGCAGGCTTCTCCTGCAGAGAGAGGGCGAGGAGGAGGTTTGGCGAAGAAGAAAGGGGATGTTACCCTCCCCTGCTGGGCTTGTAGTCCTTTGCCTCTGAGAAGCCCTGAGCAATCACACGATCCTTAGACTATACTAGCTGGAAACAGGACACACAGGACAGCCCCTAGAGCCCTGAAGATGGTTAAGGGAGCCAACAAACAGTTGGTCATAACTATTGCTTCCTTTATAATGCTAATATCCAGCGGAGAAAAGAGTGCCAAGGAATTGCTGGCATTCCTTTCTGCAACAACACACCCGCAAAAGCCAAATCCCCGACCCCACACATTTGTCCTGAGCCCTGTAGTTGCTTTGGGGCAACGTTCCCTTTCTCTTCCAGAGTCACATCCCAGCAGCCCAGCTCCACTGCTTCACGCAATTTGGTGCCAGGTACCTGCTGGGTGCATGTAGGTCCTTCCCTTCCCACCACATATCCCACTGCCTCCTCTTGATCTCTCTTTCCCTCCACGTCAGGAGAGGTTTAGGTTGGATATTGGGAAAATTCTTTACACTGAAAGGGGCATTAAACATCGGAACAGGCTGCCCAGGGAAGTGGTTGGGTCACCACCCCAGGAGTTATTTAAAGAACAAGTAGACATAATGGCTTAGTGATGGGTTTTGTCAATGTTAGGTTGATGGTTGGACTAGATGATCTGAATGGTCCCTTCTGAACTAGGCAATTCCATGATTCTATGTCACTTGCAAAGTCTTGAGGTGATATTGGTCTGAAATTCTCACATGGGAAAAGGGTCTGAGGGAATTTTTCCTGCGCTGCAGATGTCTGAAGCAGGAGGAGGTCTGCGCCCTCTGGTCCTGCCTTGGGGGCCTCCTCCTTCCACCAGGAGCATTTCACTATGGCTGCTTTCTACCATCAGCTAGGAAGGCCTGCGTTCCTTCCTCATGAGCAATTAGCTCTAATTAACACACAATTGGAGAGCTTCTATTCCATTATACCCAACCAGTGGGATTGGAGCCACTAATCACTGCACTGATGTGTCAGCAACCCAGCAGAGTGCAACCCTGAGGTGAACCCATACTTGCAAGTCCTGCCAACTTCCTGCTCCCAGTCCACAATTCCCTTTAACCAGAGTCCAGAGACCCAAAGAGACTGAACATCTGGTGGCTACAGTGAAAGCTCCCTTTAAATAAGTCTACTTTTCTGAGGGGAGATATTCCTTGGTCAGCTGGACCTCGCTCTGCATTCAGATGAGCAAATTCCCTACACGAGGGACAACTACAAGATGAACACATGAGGACAATGCTGTGCCAGAGTGAGACGCTCTACCCATGGGCTGGCACTGTAGCTTTATGGAAAAGCAGGAAAAAAAACCACAAAACCAGGTCCTACCCGGTTTGTGTTCCTGTATAAGTCTGAAAATAATTGTTCAGAGGAGAACATAAAGCAGAATGGAAATACTTTTATGTTGTTCAGGCTCTTAATTTCAAGGAAGACGTCCATTGATGGAGCATCGCAGGGTGCACGGTGTTTATCAGCCCCTCAATTTTCTTTGGCACTGGGGCCATAAACAAGAACAGAGCAGCACCAAGTCTCTGAAGTCCAGAAGAAGTCTCTTGGGTTTTGAAGGACTCTGTAAATATTAGGACAGACGCTATCTTAAAAGGCTCAATGCCTTTGATTATGTTCCCGTGTCTAGTTTCCTCCATTTATTTTTGTCTCATCATCTCTAATGTTGAACTGTATTGCCTGTAGAGAAGGTTGTGAACTGAAACACCACTGCAAGTTTCTTCTGATGGAGCCTGAGCTCCAGCAGAGAAATTGGCAGTTAGATTGGGAGCGGTATTTCCAGCCACAGGCTCAAAAGACATTTTTTTTTCTAATAGCATTTTTCTTGTGGCTGTGATAGTCTAGGGTCATGGGTAAGGTAAGGTCTGTGAGGAGAGCTAATATATTTTTTAACCCGTCAAAACCTGAAGCCCCAAAAAACCAGTAAAAATTTTAGACATGCTGGAATTTCAGATATTTCACGATATCTGTCTCACCATGTGTTCCCAATATTTGATAATGATTTCCCAAGGAGACTTTAAGACTTTAAAAAAATAAGAGTGGAGATTATTTCCCATTCACGTGATTCTAGAATCCGGGGCTTTCAGCAGACATCAGACATCTGTGAGCTGACATCATCTGTGTGACTCTAATAATAGGGGTGAGCTGGATGGAGAAGGACCTGTGGGATGGGATGGTGTAGGACCTGTGGGTTGGATGGAGAAAGATGTGTAGGTTGGGAAGGTATAGGACCTGTTGGCTGGGTCCTGTAGGTTGGATGATACAGAGTCTGTAGGCCAGGACAGCCTTGTTGCTGCAGGTCTGGCTCTGGCCAGCTCAATAACACTCATTTTGGAAATACTGTGGCTGGTTTGGGCCATATGTCTCCAAGAGGAAAGTGGTCCCAGGTTATCTTATTGCTAATCATCTCCTGAGCCACCGCAGCTTATTGTCAGTGATACTACTGCTCCTTCCTACAGCAAGAGGTCTGTCATAGGGCCCTGCTGGTCTAATCACGTTCTCGAGACCATGGCAGAGTTCCCACTGACTTCAGTGAGAACAGGGACCCAGCCATTGTCTGACACCTTTGATATTTTCTGTGACTGAATGGAGATATTTTTGTGTACAGAAGGTCAAAGTGAGAGCAGGCACATGGGAGGAGGTTGGACAACTTCAAAGCTCAGCTCTGAAGTCTCTATGTGCAGGAGCGCACAGACCCATGTGGAAATAGCCAAAGCAGCACCAAAAAACCTCGCTTTGAAGGAGTATCCTGAACGCTATTTATGGTGGAAAGGTTCTTCTAGAAGATTTCATAACTCCCCAGAGGGTCTCGGCCACTTGGCATGCTCCTCTGATGTAAGTTCAGCCCAATCTCCTCTCTCTGAGTGGCTGCAGTGTGATTCTGCATTATCTAGATGGTTTAGGGGATAAAAATCAGATCATGGTGCATAATTGCATTTTACAGCTCCCTTAGCACACAGCACAAGCACCCTGTGGCAGGCGTGAAGCCACCCTGCTGGCCTTGCTGACCAAGGATGATGGCTATCCAGGCTGGACCCGCTCTGGCAGGGGAGTTGGATCAGATGATCTCCAGAGGTCCCTTCCAACCCCATGGGATTCTGTGAACTGAAGTCTACCTGGCTCCCCTTCTCCTGACTGCTGTTAGAAACCAGGAGCGGAGAGAATCAACCCAGGGCACGTGCAGGACCAGAGCCAAGGGAAAGGCCATGCCAGTGCCTTTCAGGGCTCTCCTGGTCCTTCCCAGAGTGCTCAGCTCTTGGGTAATGCCAGGAACAGTGTGCCTGCAGGGCTCTCTTGAACCCTGCGCCAGCAGTGAGTGCTGGGTGGGAAGCCCACTTGGCCAACGCGGCAGGAAATGGCTCTCAAATAGGGAGTGGAGGGCACAAGGGCATTTAAGACAATTGCATTTTCTCTCTCCTGGGTTTTTTGTTATCCACCCGAATTGAGCTCTGGGTGCTGGAACTGCTGCTGCTGGAATCAGGCACTTTGTCTGGCTGCACTGGGGGGACAAATAAAAAAATAATCAGCCTTCATGGGCACTCTGGCTGTCCTGTCTTCAAAGCAAGCAACTTTTGGTCTCCAAAGTCAAAGAACTTTGGGGCTCCAAAAAAAAGAGATTTGGTAGGCACAGCTTTTGTTAGGAGACAAGTAAAATGACTTGCCACAGAAGTGGCATAATTCATAAAATCATAGAATCATTTAGGTTGGAAAAGACCCCTGGGACCATTGAGTTCAACCATCAACCCCTCTCTACAAAGTTCTCCCCTACACCATATCCCCCAACACCACATCTAAACGACTCAAACACAGCCAGGAATGGTGACTCCCCACCAATAATTGGGGGGGATCGACACAAGGTGCCTATCTGAAGGTTGCCAAAGCCTTGAGGACTGAACTCCTGCTCCTCAGACACGAGGAATCTTTCCCATCAGCTCAGAGTTCAAGCCCACAAGGTGAATGCAGACCCTGCCTGGGGGCTGTGCAGTGCAAACGGTGTGGCAGGGGCTGACGAAGGGCAC
Source organism: Scolopax bukidnonensis (assembly GCA_028571045.1). Taxonomy (NCBI): domain Eukaryota; kingdom Metazoa; phylum Chordata; class Aves; order Charadriiformes; family Scolopacidae; genus Scolopax; species Scolopax bukidnonensis. The sequence goes on from JAOWAV010000073.1 coordinate 38,021,724, forward strand.
GGGTCATGCAGGACAGCACAGGACCCCCAGATGACCACAGGAACATCATCTGGACAGATGCAGGATTTGAGGCCCCGCTTCCCCAGTGCATATCTCAGCAGGCTTCCTGAGTGCTGTTTATTCCAAGAGGACAACTCACATTCTTCAGTGATTTGCTGAGCTGTGGCATGTATTAGTTTCCTGAAGGATTCACATGCTTAGCAAGGGAGGTTTAGAAGCAATTTCTTTTTAATTGCATTTTTTTCATATTGTTCTTTGCTAATAAATAAGTAGATTCCAGAGGTTTGACATCACGCAAGGGAAAAAGGTAGGAAATTATAAACACAAAGGAAAGCAGAGCCACAGGCAGAAGCATTCCTCCTTGCCTTATTTCTTGGCCAGTTTTCCAAATGCCAGGCTCTTTCAGGATTATCTGTATCATAATTCAAGCAAATATCTTTCCATTGTGCAGCTTTTGAGCAGCTAAAATATCTCCTTCACCTGAGGTCACGGCAAGTGAAGGTAAAAAATGTTATTTCATAACAAATTATGGGACCTCTTAGGAGACACCAATGTTCTGCTTCTGTCTTTGATAAGAAGGGATGGACAGTTGGCATTGACTCTTGTTTCCAGCAGCTCAGAGGTGCACTGATGTACGGACCTGGCTTTGGTGTAACCCAAGGAAAGGGTACTCTTGTGGAAATCAAGGCTGGATCTGTTTTGAAAGCTTAACAGCCAGAGGAACTGAGGTCAGGCATATTCAAATTTAAATGAGCAGGTATCCTACTGCTTTTATCTATGGAAAAATCCTTAGCCAAACTGGTGAGAAGAGAACTCTTCTACTGGGGCTGAAAAATTAAGCTCTAAATGAGGTTTTAAAATAAGGTAAACTCCCTTGCCTTGGGGCATGAGCTAGTGAAGAACTGGAAGAAACCCTCTTGGGATGGTTGTTCCATTCCTGCCTATGTCCAGGTTCTTTATACCATTTTTTTGAAGACATGGCACTGGGCTGACGATGCCAGCAGGCTCAGGGGATTTAAGAGATACTAATCTATGGATTCTTATATGTCTCTTTATAAAGGTTTTTGGTGCAAGCTCTCTGCAGCAATGGTTTATAGAGGACTGTGTTTAACGCAGGTTTTTGACTGCTGCACTTCTTGTCTGTTAACTAATGAGCTGCCACGAGCTCAGACTCAAAATAGGACCAGGCAGTGCTTTATTTCAGTCAAATAAAACACAAGAGGGGCATTTTGGTACCTCTAACTGCAAATCAACAGCAAGGTGTTGCTTGCGGAGAGAAGTAAATTAAGCATTTTGGCCCTTGAGTCAACAGTGCATTTAAGTATATGCCTGCATTGAAGCCCGTAATGGCAGCAGTGCTACTTCTGAACTGAAAAGCAGGTGAAGGCTTAATTACATTGCTGAATCAAGGGCTTCCAGCGTGGAGAACTCGAATGTTAAATGTCAGCATGAAGGCAGATTCCTATGGCCGGTTACAAATCGCTAGGATTTATAATCGCTTTATATCCTGGAAATGCTGACAGCTTTAAATATAGCACCGTGGCTGTGATAAATTGCTGGCATTTTTTTCTTGTTAGCCTTTTGTAACTAAATTTAAGGTATCCATTTCAGCATGATCCAATTATGGAAGCGTAATCGGAATGGCTCTCCATGCGAGAGGCCACATTTATTTTTGTCTGCCAAGCTTAAGTCTGCATTTCTGAACTCATGATTTATGTCAGACTTTAAATTAATAATAAGGCATCTATCCACAGGCAAATATTTGTATTGCAAGAGCCATTCAGCATGGACTCAGCAGCCAGCCAAGGCTTCCCGAGCAGCCAAGATTCAGTTACAATGACAGCAGAGGTCCTATTTCAAACATCACCTGGCCTTGCACAATTATCATCAACCCCTCCTTGCTAAGGAGAGCCTGGAACTAATAGCACAAGAGCTTAAACTATTGAACCCCAAAAGATTCATTAAAAAAAAAAAATACACACCAAAAAAAGGCTGTATTTTAGTTAGATTTCAGCCAAGGTAGGTGCAAAGCTGAAAGGGAGAAGCATAAATCCTCACTACGCTGGGGTACAAGCTTGGGGACACAGCAGATGCAGGATGAAGTCCACTTCTCCATTGGCTTTTTGAGCAGTCACCCTCCCCTGCACTAATCAGTGGAAAAGGCACAGATTTCCTTTGCTTTGAGACCTGCTGATGGCAGAAACAACATAAGGACCAAGCACTGTTGTCATGATCCAAGTTCAAGAAACCTTCTGCCATTAGTCTTGCCTCAAGCAGCTTATTCTGTCGTTAAGGATTTATTTTTTTCAAGTATCTTCAGCTTAGCTGAGGAAATGAACCTCCATTTTTCTTGCTCTCAAGTCTCAGCATAAGCCTGAATGTCCCAAGAGCCACTTGGATCCCAGGTCTTACTCTTGTGGAGCCACTCAAGATGGATAGGGCTCCATTTCATTGCTAACAGCCCCATCCCCTATCACTGGTGGACAGTCTTATCAATAATGAAGTTAATGATGCTTTGAATGACATCTGCACGTTCCTCTCTGTTGACTCGGGGCTGTGGAAGAGTTCATTGGCTCTATTCCTGCTTTTCCTCTTTGGAGGATTTTTCTCTGGGAACTGCCAGCTTCCTTTAAGTCATTTCCACACGGGGGGAGGTTCTTTGGAAAAAAAATGATGTAATCCAGAAAGGTACTACCTTGTTTTCAGAGCCTTACCTGTGCATCTCAGGGGGCTCCCCAGGCTGCAGCAGAGATTAATTAAGCGATGAGTAAGCTCCCCAGCCTGGCAGCCAGAGCAGAAAGCTGACCTCAGCAGAGAAGAACAAGTAGGCTGCAGGGAGGGTGAGGGATTGGTATCATATCAGGCAATATGAGGCCAGTTTGGGTTCATTAAGGAAATCAATCCTCCACTGTGAAAGAAGGGCTGGACAAAGGTAAAAAGGACAGCATCAGTCCCAGTTTCTGTTTGACTCTCCTGCATGGTCCTCTACAGGGCTCTGAAGAAAGAAGCCCTGGAACCACACAAGGGCACATCTCTGGCAGGGACCTGGGACTGGCAATTAAAGCTTTGCCACCAAGCTTTGGGAACTCATTAGAGGTACCTGCTCTCCTCTGAGCTCATTAGCTTCAGCACCCATTAGGATGAGAAAACAGGAGCGTCAGAAGCACCATGCACCCAGCCTGGGTTAGATGCTCCATGAGGAAGCAGTAGTCCCCATTCCTCCCCAGTGCCACCAGTGCAGCAAATCCCAGCCTGGCTGGTGTCTCTGCTCCATCCTCCATGTTCCCACAGGGCAGCACCAAGGAGCACACGCGTGGGACACCTGACTGCACAGATGTCCCATCAGCCAGGAAATATAGTCCTCCCCTCTGATGCTCAGCCCCTTACGCCTGTACCTATTGCTCAAAACCTGCTCTAATGCCTCCTGCACCTGAGAAAACTCAGGAGAACATCACATTTCCAGAGGTCCTGGGGCCAGTCCTTCTGGAGGTCACTATGTTTTCTTTTCACTCTCCTGTTTCACATTGTGCAGGGCAGGCTAATAGCCATTTCAGCCAGGCAGAGGTTTTTATCCAGAGTCTGAGAAAGAATTCCTCAACCAAGATGCAATTTGGTGGTGGGAGTGGACTCATTTCCTCAGAGCTCAGTTCTTAACTGCCAAGTGGTTCCCAAGCTGCTTGGCCAAAAATGAATTGGTGACATCAGCATTAGACTGTCACAGCCGTTAAAGCCACTGCTGCAAAGAGAAAACCCCCAGAATGATGCCTCCATTGTTTCAAGCTACTGCTGGAAGGACCTGCCCACGAGCAGGAGCACATGAGTCTTGCACATGAGTCTTCTTCTTCCATCTGCTCACCCGGCAAGCAGAACGGTTTTCTCCTCAGGTTTTCACACTCTCTTCATTCCCACCATGCTTAACTGAATGCCTTCCCCTAGCTCCTTTCTCACCCTGTCTGGTGACAGCCCAAAACCCAGTATGGTTGCTATCAAGGTCAAAACTGGCTGACAGACCTGAAAAGATGGGCAGGCATTTGCTACGAGACAGCCTGACACTGGTGGAGACAGATTGTAGAATCATGGAATTATAGAATGGTTAGAATTGGAAGGGACCTTCAAGATCATCCAGTTCCAACCCCCTTCCCTGGGCAGGGACACCTCCCACCACA
>JAOWAV010000073.1:38054264-38068627 GCA_028571045.1 Scolopax bukidnonensis
GGCGTGTGTGTGTGTGTGTGTTAGTTTTTATATAAAGATTTAAACCCGATTCAAAGCAGAGAGCCACTCGCTGCTAGAGGTAGCCCTGGGGGTTGCCCCCTTTTCTTCCTGCGTGCCCAGGGGCAGGGTCAGGCCCCGCTGTGTCCTTCCCCAGGTGGACATTTTTTGGTAAATGGATGGGATTGAGGGTCCTGGGGACCGAAAAAGCCATTTGCTCTCTGTGTTTTTGGGCTGGGATGCATCTCCAGAGGCGAAAAAACGGGGTCCCAGCTTCCCAGGCTGCCTGTAGAAGGATTGAGGGGGGGTGTGTGTGTGGTGGGGCCCAAATTTTGAGTTTCTGGTGACTTTACACCAGCCTGCCTATTTGAAAACCCCCTTTCCCAGGGCAGCCAAGGAGAAGCCAACAACAAAAGAAAAACGCCCTCAGGGCTTCGAGGAGTTAATTCTCCCCCCCCCCTTGCAGCCATGAGTGCGGCACCTTCCAATTAGCGCTTTTTTTTTTTAATTATTATTATTTTAATTTTTTTTCCCTTTTTGTTTTGTTAGGAAACCAATGTTGTAGCCAAGTCGTGTCTCTCTTCTGGCCGGGGTTTGAGCTATCCCCGTGCAAGCCGTGACTCGCGTGTGAGTGGGCTGGTCCCGTGGCTTCAGGTGGCTCCGTTCCCACTTCCTTGGGTTTCCCTTTGCTCTTTGTCTTCACCTCCAACACTTTGGTACTTGCCGTCGAGGGAGGGGTGGGGGAAAAACTTAAAAAACTTAAAAAAAGTATTTATTTTTGATGCCACAGAAGCCACATGCATTAACCCTGGGGGTTGGTTCTTTTTTGACCCATTTTAGAGGCAAAATACTAAGCTACGTTTTCCCCAGCAGCTCAAAAGCCATCAGGGTTTTGGGGTTTTTTTTTCAAAAAAAAGACATGTGCAGGCTATTAGTGGTGGGGTTTGCCTCCTTGCTGGCGAGATGTAGGTCTGGAAAGCCTGGTGGCATGCCTTTAGGGAGCTCGGTCCTTCCTGGGAGCTCCTCCTGGGCTGAGCATCCCCTTGGAGAAAGGGTTGTTTTTTTCGGCAGAGCCCTGAACTAGCAGGGAAACCCTTGGAGGTTCAGCCGAGCCAGGTGGGACGCCCTCCCCACCACCTCTACTTTCTGCAATAATTAAAAAGACTTTTCCAATTAGGAGCTCATGGCTTCCGTGGTGTTTCTGTTAACGTTTCACAACCGTACGTGGATTTTTTCTTCCCCCCCGTGTGGAGCAGCGTGCAGCCAGGGGTGGGCTTAGAAGATTCACCAGAGCAGCGTTTGAGGGGAAACTGCTTGGGTTGTGGCTCTGAAAACGAGCTGGACTTTATTGCAAAGTCGTGTGTCTTCTTTTTTTTCCTTTTAGCAGATGTCACGAGGTGCTGGTCTCATTTCCCCAGGCACCTCCTCTGTGTTCCCACCAGGGTTGGAAATCCTGCCGCCCGTGTCTTCCCCTTGCCATTCTCCATCAAGTCTCTTTTATTTTTCCTCCTGTCGGGGTTTTTTTTTTGGGGGGGGGGGGTTGGTTGTTTTTTCCTTTTTTTTTTTTTTTTTTAAAAGATGCAGACATAATGCTGTGAACCGAAATAAATTATTTATACAATGAAAGGGCCTGATAAAAAAAAAACAACAAACAACCAAAAAAGTGTTCTTCTGCTTATTTCTCAATATCAGCGCTGTGTTTTACAGTTCTTGTGTGTTACAAGAGGAGACCTGGGCCCTGGGGGACGGAGAAGTGACCTGTTGGGGGGTCCCCCTCGTACCACGGCACCTCCAGGATGCGGGGAGGGAGGGGGGGGCACATAAATTTTCATGGTTAACGAGATCCGAGAGCTTTTTGTGGGTCAATTAATTCCTCTGAACCTGATGGTGGAAGGGGACAGCAGCGGGGTGTTTTCTTCCTGAATTTTTTTATTCTTTTATCTCCATGCTCGGTGTGGCTTTTTGGGGGTTTTTTTGGGGGTGGTTTTTTTTGTTGTTGTTTGTTTTGGTTTTTTTTCCAGCACGTGGCCTCAGTGAGTGGCAGAGAGCCAGGTCTGCGGGGGTGACAGCACCGGGCTGGGAACAGGATGCTGCGGAGCTGGAGGCTGCCCCGTCCTCCTGGGTGGCTGCTGCTGACACAGGGGTCACAGGATGACATTTCAGAGCCGGAGCTGGGTGGCAAATGACTTTTTGTTTCTTTTTTCTTTTTTTTTTTTTTTTCCTCCCCCCCCCAACCTTTCTTTTTCAAAAATGATGACTCGGCAGCTGGAGAGGAACCGACGAGCCCGGCTGGTGAAAGCAGGGTTTGGGAGGAGCACTTGTCCTGCTCTGCTTCCCGGCTGGTCCTCCTGCTTTCCAGGGTGTGCAGTTTCCTGGGCGAGAGGACACGCTGGCCGTGGGGGCTCTGAAGGATTGCAGGACCTGGAGATGAACCCTGAAGAGCCCACCTGGGCCGACGCAGTTATTGAGCTCCTATGGAATCTTCTGGTGTCTCGCTTGGAGCAGAACCCAACGTGGTCTGGGGTGTTCAAGGATCAAGTTGCTGAGTGCTCAGCTGCCACCTGGAAAGCCTCTGGAGGGTCTGGTTCCTCACAGGCTCCTTCTGTGCACCGAGCATCACCGACAGGGTCCTGTCTCCTGCGATGCTGGTGGTGTGGTCCAGCTCCTGAAGATGCTCCCGAAGTGCTTCCCTTTGGGCCTCCAGCCCTCCCTGCTTTCCAGGCAGCCTGTGGGTCCATCATACGTTTCTCCCGACCTGCATTTCATGGATCTGAAAGCCCAAGAGAGGATGTTGTGGTGCCTGCACCCTCCTTGGCGTGAAGGGACTCATCCTCACTGATCCCAGCTGGCAGGAGCCGATTTATGGGGGACTTCTGCTGGCGTGGGGTCATGTACATGGGTGGTTTGTCCCTGTACAGCTTTATGGGTGCTCAAAGGAGGCTGAACATGTGTCCCTTGGGCACATGGGGTCATCTGCTGTGTCCCACGTGGAGCTGGGACTGTCCTCCTCCTGGCTTGTTTTTTGGGGGGGAATCATCCCTGTCCCTGCAATGAGAAACAGCTAGATGGGGTTTGGGCTGTAGAGGCTGTGATTTTATGTGTGTGTGTGTGTGTGTGTGTGACAGTGCACGTGGCTCTGTCTGTGTGTGTCGTGTCCCTGTGACCGGGGTGGGGGCTGATTTGGGATGTCTCAGTTTATCTCAGTGTGAAAGCTGCTCGTGGGAAGGGGAGTTGTGTTCTTCTCGCAAGCAAAGCTCCTTGTGCCTCCAGACATCCTCCTTCAAGCCACACAGCCTCTCCCCCAGGCTGGAAAGTGCTTTTGAAAGCAAGGTTTGGGGTTTTTTTGTGTGTGTGTTTAGGCCAGTTGTCATGAAAACATTGCACAAGGACCTCGCTGACCTTGTGGTGCCCTGAAGCTGGCTGTGATTTGTGCTGCTGTAGCATCATCTCCCCAAAGCAGGCAGTTCATGAGACGGTGGAGCCCACAGTCCCCAGCCCAATGTTCGGAGGACCCTTGTGGCATGTGGCACCCAGGGCCACCAGGCAGTGCCTGAGGATCATGGAATCATGGAATTGTCAGAGTTGGAAGGGACCTCTAGAGATCTTCTAGTCCAACCATCAACCTAATGCTGATTTAAAAAAACCACAAAGCAACAACCCATCACTAAACCATGTTACTGAGCACCATGTCAACCTGTCTTTTGAACACCTCCAGAGATGGTGCCTCAACCACTGCCCTGGGCAGCCCATTCCAAGGCTTAATAATCTTTTCCATGGAATCATGGAATTGTCAGGGTTGGAAAGGACCTTCTAGAGACCATCCAGTCCAACTCCCCTGCCAAAGCAGGGCTGCCCAGAGCACAGCACTCAGGACTCCATCCAGGTGGGGCTTGAAGTTCTCCAGAGAAGGGGACTCCCTGAGCAGCCTCTGCCAGGGCTCTGACACCTTCACCCCAAACAAGTTCTTGCTCAGATTGGAGTGGAACTTCCCATGGTCCAGCTTGTGCCTGTTGCCCCTTGGCCTGTCACTGGAAACCACTGAAAAAAGTCTGGCTCCAACATCCTTTAACCCACCTTTTAGGTGGATGCTGCCCACCTAAATGGGACCAGCTGGGAGAAAAAGCAGTGGGGGAGCAGTTGGGCTGTCAGGTCTCTGTAAACATGGTCTGGGAGCAGGTGAGAAGGACCCGCAACCTTTCAAATGGGCAGAAAAGGCAAGAAGAGAATGGAACGGGGCTGGTGTTCAGCTGGGAGTGGCAGGAGATGCGCCAGGGGAGGTTCAGGTCAGATATTAGGAAATATTTCTTTACTGAAAGGGTTGTCAAGCTTTGGAATCGGCTGCCCAAGGAGGTGGTTGAGGCACCAACCCGTGACGAGTTGACGTGGTGCTCGGGGATATGGATTAGTGTTGGGTTGGTGTTGTTTCGGGTGTGGTGTGGGGTTTGTGTGGTTTCTTTGTTTTGTTTTGGTGGTTTTTGTTTTGTTTTGTTTTTCATTGGTTGGACTAGATGACCTTAAAAGGTCCCTTCCAACCTAGGTGATTCTGCGATTCTGCAAGTTCTCCCTCTGCCTTGTCTCTTGGGATCTCAGCTACACAGGTCCTTCTGCCTCTCTTTCCCCAGTTCACCGCGTTAAGCTAAATCCCTCTGCTTTATTTCAAATGGGATTTGCCTCCCAAGGAAGTATCTTGAAAAGGATCATCTTGGTTGATGAAATTCATAGGGTGCTCAATCCTTGAAGCACGGAGAGAGAGCGCGAGGTGCTTCAAGTCAAAGCTTGGGTGGGGTGAGGAGGACCGTCTCTTCAAAATGGGATTAAAAACTATTACAAGAAGAAGGGAAAAAAACCCCAAAAAACCCACGCTGATTCAAACTTGGACTGTGTTTGCTTTGTCTTCAGTCAGTCAGCTCCATCCTGGAGTTTCTTCAACGTGGATGACCACAGATCACATGTACTTTTTGTCTGAGCTGCAAAAGGCCACTGCTGTGAGTCAGGTCTGCAGGACACTAGGTACTTTACACACAAAAAAGGAAAGGAAAAAAAAGGAAGAAGAAAAAAAAAAAGGCAGCACTTGCCTAGTAGAGCAAAATTGAGACATTTCGTCATGAGCAAATACTTATTGAGGATAGTTCATGACCACTAGGGAATGGGGAGAGCTCAGCCTGGGAATATTTGCTCTAATAAACCATTCTGTTTGTTTCAGCTTAGCTTGTGTTTGCTTCCTTCAGATATTCAAGCGAGATTTAAGGGAGGAGAGCTTACAAAAAAAGAAGCAACTCTCCAGCAACTACATTAAAATACTGGTGGAAGGTGAAAGATGAAGCCTATAAACCCCCCAGGTGTTCACGCCGGAGCTGTACCCAGCTGACAAGGGACCAAAAATGATCTCGGGTGCCTAATGACCCCTTCGTCCTCCCTCCCTGACAGCCTTAATGACATCTTCTGCCTCACAAAAATGCTGCAGCAGGAGGGGAGCGTGGGAGAAGGGCTGCTGAACCCATGGCCATGGGTCGCTGGGGGAGAGGGATGGCAGCCTGCTTGCAGGCACTGGGGAATGGGAGGCAAAGCCCACCTCGCCATTAGGTTATATTAGCATTATTTAAAACTATTTTTTATTACTTGGGCCCAGTGGTACCCAAATTTTGCAGCTGGACTGGGCTACTGTCGGCTTACAAAGTTTCTCGTGATCCCTGGTACTAGGGCTGGAGCAGTCGCAAAAGTTGGTGTCCGGGGAGACAAGTGCACCCAAAGATCCTGATCCTTCCCCCGTAATCGCTTTCGAGTTTGTATTTTGCTGCTGCAAAAGGAGCAGGAAACAAAGGTGGGTCTCAACACAGTTTCTCAGTCTCTGCCACTGCTTCCTGGCTAACCCTGGTCACATCACTTCAGGTGGCCCCAGGCTTCTCTGCCACCGGTTCCTGGCTAACCCTGGTCACATCACTTCAGGTGCCTCCAGGCTTCTCTGCCACCAGTTCCTGGCTAACCCTGGTCACACCACTTTAGGTGCCCCCAGTTCCTGGCTAACCATGGTCACATCACTTTAGGTGGCCCCAGGCTTCTCTGCCACCGGTTCCTGGCTAACCCTGGTCACATCACTTCAGGTGCCCCCAGGCTTCTCTTCCACAGGTATAAAAGAATGTTGACAGCGCTTTTCTTACTCCCAAGGGTAGTTCATAGTCAGTTTTAAACTCCCAGCCCCATACTTGTGGGCTCCCCTGCAGCCACGGGGACAGTGATGAAGTCCTGTAGGCAGAGGGGACGTCACGGAGGCTCCCATCACTGCCACAGCACCGTGCCAGGGGTGGACAGGCCATGTCTCCAGAGCTGGAGGCAGCCCAGGACACTGCAGATCCACCCACGCGGAGGTGAAAGACCAGCATGGCAAGGGGAAATGGGAACACAGGGCAATTGTTGTGCTGGTTAATGTTTAAATAGCTCTCAGAAAGCCCCCTCCCTTGCTGCTTTCATTCTCCAACAAGGGGGCCCTTTCAACTCTTTGGCAACTTCCCCATCCTTTGGCTTCTGCTGCTTCTTTAAAATGTCCACAGGCAGGAGAGGGGGGATGTCAATGCTGCGGTTTTGTGATGTTTTCTTGCCCACCACATCCTCCCACGATGGTCCGTGCTCTGTCCCAGTGTGGACATTGTCTGATAGACATAGAAATAGACATAGAAATAATAGACATAGAAATTATCTGATTACTTAGATGGGGGGATCTAGTAGAGCTGGTTGGTGTTGATATGAAAATGAGTTGTGGGGGGAAAATTTAAAAAAAACCCACCACCACCCACCCACAATTCTTGGAGTGTGCGCTTGGTTGTTCGCCATCCAGCTTAGCTAGGGACAGCCACATCTCCAGAAGCCCCTACAGGCTTGGGGCAGAGTGGCTGGAGCTGCTGGGCAAAAAAGGACCTGGGGGTGTTGGTGGACTGTGGGCTGAACAGGAGCCAGCAGTGTGCCCAGGTGGCCAAGAAGGCCAACAGCATCCTGGCCTGTGTCAGGAACGGCGTGGGGAGTAGGACTTGGGAGGTGATGGTACCCCTGGACTGGGCACTGGTGAGGCCCCACCTTGAGGGCTGTGTCCAGTTTTGGGCTCCTCACCACAAGAAAGACATTGAGGGGCTGGAGCGGGTCCAGAGAAGGGCAATGGAGCTGGTGAGGGGTCTGGAGAACAAGTGTTATGAGGAGAGGCTGAGGGAGATGGGGGTGTTCAGTCTGGAGAAAAGGAGGCTGAGGGGAGACCTTCTCACTCTCTCCAACTCCCTGAAAGGAGGGTGTAGCCAGGGGGGGTCGGTCTCTTCTCCCAAGGAACAGCCCATGGGACAAGAGGAAACAGCCTCAAGTTGCACCAGGGGAGGTTCAGGTTGGAGATTAGGAAAAATGTTTACAGGGAAAGGGTTATCAAGCCTTGGAATGGGCTGCCCAGGGAAGTGGTTGAGGCACCATCCCTGGAGGTGTTCAAAAGACGGGTTGACATGTGCTGGGGGACATGGTTTAGTGATGGTTTTTATCAGAGATAGGTTGATGGTTGGACTAGATGGTCGTGAAGGTCCCTTTCAACCTAGATGATTCTATGATTCTATGAAATAGCCTTTAGCCTTCTCCATGCATGGTTCTCTATCTTCTCTGTGTATCCACGGCATCTGGTGGTCAGAGAGGTGGGGGAGACCCTGCTGATGTCTCTCCAGAAACCTCAACCCAACCCTGGGATTTGCTGTGTTTCTTCTAGGACTTCCAGCAGCCCTGGAGCATCTCAAACAGGGAATGGGACGAGGATGGTTTAAACACATCCCTTGCCAGTTTTCCCCTGCAGCTTCGAGCACCAAACACAACCATTTTCCCACCCATCCCAGCCTCTCCTAAGGTGCTGCCCAAAGGTCTGGTGCAAAGAGTCCCATGATGAGTTGTCCCTCATCAGCTGCAAAACCTCACACAGGACAAATAACCCATCTGGGCCCCCGCTGCCTCCCTGTGAAACTTGATTAGAGCAAAACAGTTTTGGGAGGGGGGTGTGTGTTGTGTCTCTGTGTGTGTGTGTGTGTGTGTGTGTGTGTGTGTGTGTTTAAACTGTTTATTAAACCTCAGCATCATCATTTCTTTTCAGACTGGCTGCTCCAGGACCCTGGTAACTGCCAGAGTGTAATGGGTGAAAACCAGAGCGTGATTGCAGGCGAGGAAAGCCCTGGTGTGACAATGTGTTTGAAGAGAGCAGTGGAGCATGAGGAGGCCATAAACCCCTCAGGAGGTCACCGAGTTGGGAAAAGCCAGCACTGCTGGAGTTTTGTCACTCTGGCCTGAGGGTTTATAACCTCCAAGGATGCTCTGAGCCAAGCTCATTTTAAGCTAAAAATTGGCTTAGCCATGGGTGAAGGACAGCCTGGGAGAAGAGGGCTTGGGTTCCATGAGCAATGTACCTCATCTCCTACTTCCTCCACATACCAACCTTGCTGCCAGGGGTCTCTTGAGGCAGCAAATGTTCAGACAGATGCAGGCTGCAGCTCCTCACCACTCTTTATGGGTTGCTAACACCAAAGCTTGATGTTTATCATGAAGTTGCCCATGGGAGACTTGGGCACTCCTTTATTTTTAGCTCGTTAACAGAGAGTGACGCAGGAAGATGGGAGGGAGAAGGGGGGGGTGTGTGTCTGGAGCAGGTCTACCTAGAGCAGGTTGCACAGGAACTTGTCCTTGTGGGTTCAGAATATCTCCAGAGAAGGAGACTCCATCACCTCCCTGGGCAGCCCCTTCCAGGGCTCTGACACCCTCAGAGGAAACAAGTTCCTCCTCGTGTTGAGGTGGAACTTCTTCTAGTCAAGTTTGTGCCCATTTCCTCTTGTCCTGTCCCTGGGCTGAAAAAAGACCAGCCCCATCTTCCTGACACCCACCCTTTAAGTATTTGTAAGCATTGATCAGATGCCCCCTCAGGATCTGATCTTCACCAGATTAAAAAGAACAAGTCCCTCAGCCTTTCCTCATAGGAGAGATGCTCCAGGCCCTTAATCATCTTTGTAGCCCTCTGCTGGACCCTCTCCAGCAGTTCCCTGTCCTTCTGGAACTTGGGAGCCCAGAATGGGACCCAGTGCTCCAGATGGGGCCTCCCCAGGGCAGAGCAGAGGGGCAGGATGACCTCCTTCCACCTGCTGGTCACCCTCTTTTTGATGCCCCCCAGGATGCCATTGGCCACAAGGACATATTACTGGCTCATGGTCTTCCTGGTGTCCACAAGAACTCCGCAAGAATGTCCGCACCAAACTGGGTCCTGTCTCTGCTCTGAGATCAGAGAGGGCAGAAGGAGAAAATCCAAAAGGTAAGAAACCCAGAGTGTCCTCCAGGCTTGGGCTGAGGGTACATGAGAGAGCTGGAGGTGGCAGAGATGCTTTTGATGGGCTGGGCAAGGTAAGGTATCTTTTAGGGCCCCTTTTTCTGGGCAGATAGACTCAAATTCCCACTGAGACCTGAAGACCCACAGAGGCAGCACAGGGATGGCCATCCAGACTGTCATTGCCTGCTCCTGGGCAGACTCAGACCTGCAAGGTCATGGCTCGGTGATCAATAAACCAGGGTGAGAGAGGCCCCTTGCGAAATGTTGGCATCTGTGATGGAGCTGCTTGGAAACCACCCAGCGCTCCTCTCCCCTTGCCATCCAAAAACGAGAGTTTATCAAAAATGAGCCATTTCATGGAAATGCTGGTGGCAAAATGAAAAAGGAAGCACGCCGCAGTGAGCGACCTTGAGCACTGGGAGAATGCTGAGACAACTTTTCTGAAATGGGTCATGTTCACTTGGAGATGGGGTTTATTGGAAAAATTTAAAGACATGTTCTATTATTAAATGCATATAATAAAATCCACCTTGAAATCTGAGCAATGAATAAGGGGAGCATGTGCTCTGCACCACTGCTTCTCCCAGCAAAGTGATGCTTCCCAAGAGCATCCCACCCCACCACATGTAGGTCTTCTGACCTCCCTGGGAGGTCCTTCCATCTTTTCCGTGCTGTGGCTTTTTTTTCTAGCTGAGTATCCAAGAATCTCTGGTATCAGTAGTCCAAAAAATCTCAGGAAACTCCCAGGAGCAGAAATTGCAGAGAAGAAATCCTATCCCTTTTTGCCCCTGCTACCAACTTCCTCCCCTATTAGAGCTTCTTTTATCATGAAATATGCAGAAAATTGTTTGGTTTCTAATGATCTGAACTCCTTCAGTCAACACAAGACTCGGCTTGCAAAGAATGTGAATTATTTATGTGTCGATGATAACGAGAGGGAGAGCGTGAGGAAAAAGGAGTTTGACTTTCATTCCCCTCAGTGCTGCTCCCCAAGCTCTGCCCTGCACAGAATAGCTATTCCTGATTATTCCAGGTGGACTAATTTATGTAGGGACCTTCCTCTGATTCTGTGAGCAGAACCCTTCATTTTTGCTTTAATGCAATCCACTGTGGATGCAACTGCTAAATGGGGAGGGGAAGACTTTTCTCCCCAAATTCATCCTAAACCTGCATTCTTTTGCATGCTTGTGTGTCCTAGACTAACTTTTCTCTGGAAAAGCTCAGAAATCCAGCTTCCAGCTCCAACATCAGCTTTGCAAACACAGTGTCTCAACCTGAAGAAACCTCATTGTGCTGGTTTAAGCCAGAAGTCCTGACACACACACACACACACATATATATATATATAAAAAATACATATATATTTTTTTAGAAACCCTAGCAGGGGCAAACATACAGCTTGTGAAAAAACTGCCATGGCAGAAGAACAGCTTCGATAAACAGATTTAATAGATGAAACATCAGAAGATTTGGGACTGCAGAAAAGTGCCTGGGAGCCTTAACGCTGTGTGGTGTGACTTCCTACAGGAGCAAGAACTGAATCTCCCTCTCAAAGTCCTGCAATGCTTAAATGGAGCAAAAGCACAAAAATAATTGAAGACCTACAGCTCAGCTACTCTCTGCAGCAGGAGAAAATGTTGACAAGGAAAGGGAAGGTGTTTGGAATTAGGAACCAGACACTCGAGTGCATTTCTCCTCTTGATGTGAGCTCCCAGGATGTTGCTAAGGGCAGTTCATGAAAAGTCTACTCTTGCTGGCAAAACATAGCTGAAGGCAAGGGGGACCAGTGGTGGTTAGAGCTGAAAAGGTAAATCTGCTTAAATCTGCTTAAAATGATGCCCTTTTTGGCAAGCAGAATATTGGCAGCTTCAAGTCTGATTCAGAAAATAACGCAAGGAAATTTTTTAAAAGCTCGGACTCGTTTTTGGTTGGGCTTTTAAATTTTTTTTTTCCTTTCTCCATCTCAAAAGGGACCCATCTGTTTCTTTTCAAAGCAAAGAAAGGTGAAGCCTAAACTCGAATTCCTCACTCCACCTTTGGCACGTTGCTTTTTCTCCTGTTCTGTCTTGACTTTGCTGTTGGTTGGGCCACTCGGAAAAACAACCCAAGCCACATGCAGATCTTCTCTCCTCCCCATCCTCGACAACTGTCATTAGCAGAGATGGGGATAGGATGGGAGTGAGGTCAGTTTAAGGGTTGAAACCACCCCTTTAGCCAGATCCCATGTGAATGGTAAAAAGATCTAAGGGTTATGTCTTAACCGAGTGAAATAGGACAGAGCTTTGCAAAGATGGCACCTAGTTAAGTTGATCAAGTTGCAGCTATGAACTAAAACTAGTGGAAAGTCACCTTCTGATACAAAAAAAGACACTACTTTGTCAAAAAAGGATCAGTCTTGTGCATGCATAGGGTGGATGACTCTTCCCTCCTTCCCTGGGTGCTGCAGGTGCAGATGGGAGCAGAGTCCTGCCATGGCTCGTGGCACTGCCCCGTTCTGGGGGGCTGGTGATGGTGGGGAGGATTCCCTGGGGACACACAGCTGGGGCAGTGGGGAGGGTGAGCACAGCCAACACTGATGCATGGCTTACAGCCCACCCCAGCTTTTCCCCCTCAACTTCAGCCTTGGGCAAGCTGGCGTGGGGCAGCCAACAGCACAGGGCTGTGCAGGATGGGCATGGACAACATGCCCATGGAAAACGTGCCTTTAATTACTATTGATTACTTAATTGTGCTCTGCGTGGCTCTGCTTAAGACAACCATGTTAATTACTCATAAACAAGCTCTGGATATGTACGAGACATAACAGAGACAGCAAGTCATTTAAATCCTGTCCCCTGCAGGTTTGGCCCCTTGTTATCTTCCTTTTGACCTGCCACAGAAGACAGTTTCTGGTGATTTGCTCCAGGGTTTGTTTGTTAAGATTCCCAGATGATGTTTGAGTTGACCTGCTGGCTGAGGGTTTTTGCTTTGGGGTGCTCTCACCTCCTTGGGGACTATCAAGGCACGAAAGACCATTTACAGCAGCTCAATGGGGGACATCTCAAGCTCTGGCTCTTGAGAACAGGAGGGACTGGGGAGTCCCTTTGCTACCCTGGTGCTTCTCTTTCAGCTCAGCTGAGACATGACAATCAGAAGGAGAATTGGGAAATAAAAGCAGGAAATGAAAGCCCAAGATCCTTGCAGAGCTGCAGTGAAGTCCCCGAGCTGGGCTGGATCCAGCAAGATCTGTGAGACAAGAACAGTGTGGGACAGACTGAAAAATTCAGTTTTAAGCCTAGAGTGCTCAGGCTAGGCCTAACATCTCTGAGGGAAAGCAGCAAATCTTATTGTGGGAGAATTAGGAAGAAATCAACTTACAAAACAAACCACTGGCAGAATCTCAAATCAGCATGGGCTCCAGGCAACAAAATCAATCACAATCACTTTTTCCAGGCCATGCTGGTCATCAGGCATGATCTTAGTGCAAGGTGGAAGGAGCAGGAAAAGATAAAATCTTGAATACATATGGGTGAAACCAAGAAAATTCGTGGTTACAGAATCAAGAACCATGTCAGGCAAAACATAGGAAAGCCACATGGCAACCATTCCCACGATGAGAAAGGAAGATATAGAGAGAGCATCAGGACTTGGTCAAGCTTCTTGGTCCAGTCACCACAGGCTTTATTGCAGTAGCGGTTTCTGGGCTTTCCCAAAATGCTCATGCTACCATGCTTGCTGTAGGTATGTTTACATGCCATCAGCTGATGTCCCTGCCAGAAGACTGGAAAACACACCACTCCACATCACCGAGAAGCCCTTCCACCATCCATCATCATTCCCCTTCCCGCCAACAATAGGACAGCCAGGAGGAGCTGAGAGGTTTTTCATCTCCATCATGAGGGTTACTGCATCAGGGTGGGTGGCAGGAGGAAGAAGCTGGTCTTTTCTCAGTGGTGCCCAGGGACAGGACAAGAGGAAATGGTCACAAACTTGAATAGAAGAAGTTACCCTTAAACATAAGGAGGAACTTGTTTCCTGTGAGGGTGTCAGAGCCCTGGAAGAGGCTGCCCAGAGTCTCCTCCTCTGGAGACATTCCAAACCCACCTGGACACATTCCTGGTGGGGACCTGCTCTGGGTGGACCTGCTTTGGCAGGGGGTTGGACTAGATGATCTCCAGAGGTCCCTTCCAACCCCATATGATTCTATGATCAGCATGCAAAATAGAGACAGGTTTGAATCAATCTGATCATTCTGACGTCCTCAGAAAATTAGCTCTATTAACAGAAAACAAAAGCAGAAATGCCTCACAATCTGGGCAACCTGACAGCTTTAGAGCCAGCCCTTCTCCCAGCTCCTGCTCCTCTCTCTTGTCATAGAATCACAGAATGGTTTGAGGTGGAAAGGACCTTAATGATCATCTAATTACAGCTCAGGGTGCAGGCAGGGAGGGGTGGATGTGGCAGGGGGTGTGCAGGGGTGCGATTGTGCCCATCTGTGTGTATCACACCTGTTTGACAACTCTCAGTTGATGGTGTTCTCATAATATTGACTCTATCATCCCCAATTATAAACAATGCTAGCAAAAGATTCCTTCCTCTGAAAGAAAATTGGTTGGTGGGGGGTGTGTGTTTCCCTGAACCTACACTGGCTCCAAAAGCATGTCAGACAGTAATTAATCACTTCAGGGTGTTTGCTGATATGTAATTATGTGGAAGAAAAGGTTTGGCAATACACTTTGCTATCAATCATCACCAGGTATCAGTCACGTAGGCTGGGTTATCTCCTAGCCTGGCTGCCAGATAGGTCAAATGCTAATGTTACAGGTAAAATCTAAACCCTCAGATTCAATTTCCAGCATTTCAAATGTCTTGTGTCACATTCCTGTCCTGAACACCTCCAGCAAGATGACCAGCTGCACAGGAGATGGATTGATGGAGCAAAGATTTCCAGAACTGCGCTTGGCAAAATGCAACGTCTTTATGGGCAGATCATAGAATCATAGAATGGTTAGAGTTGGAAGGGACCTTAAAGATCATCCAGTTCCAACCCCCCTGCCCTGGGCAG
>JAOWAV010000073.1:38068727-38080380 GCA_028571045.1 Scolopax bukidnonensis
GGTCTCACCACCCTCACAGCAAAGGATTTCTTCCTAATATCTAATTTAAATCTCCCCTCTTCCAATGTAAAACCGTTTCCCCTTGTCCTGTCCCTGCACTCCCTAACACAGAGTCCCTCCCCAGCTCTCCTGGAGCCCCTTCAGATATTGGGAGGCTGCTCTAAGGTCTCCCTTCTCTTCTCCAGGCTGAACAACCCCAGTTCTCTCAGTCTGTCTCCATAGGGAAGATGTTCCATCCCTCTGATCACCTTCACGGCCCTCCTCTGGACCCATTCCAACAGGTCCATCCCCTTCATGTGCTGAGGAGGGTGGTTTCTCTCTGGTCTGTCCAGATATTTTCTGTCAGGAGTTCACCTTGACTTTGCAGAACGCATCCCAACTCCACACAGGCAGGCAGTGCTTTTGCAGGACTCTGCCACCTTACCTTCCCTTACAAGCAATACCAGATCATCTACGGGATGGTCATTTTATCAGGACCTCTGTTGCATTTAGTGGTTTAGTAAAAGGTCCGCGTCCTGGGGATAACTTTTCACATGGATGTCAGAAGGAAAGGGGAACTTGCCTCATGGGTGAGATGGAAGGTGAAAAGAAACCAGTACTTAGCATTGAAAATAAACAAACCTAAAAAGTAACTTATGAGTAACTTACGAGGATTTTGCAACAGCCTGACTCATGGCTCTATTTATTTATTTATTTAAATCTGAGGATTCAAGCTGCAACAGGGTAGGTTTAGACTGAACATTAGGAAAGAATTCTTCATGGAAAGAGTGGTTGGGCATTAGAAGAGGCTGCTCAGGGAGGTGGTTGAGTCACCATCCCTGGACGTGTTGAGGAGCCGTTTAGATGTGGGGTTGGGGGATATGGTGCAGGGGAGAACTTTGTAGAGTGGGGTTGATGGTTGGGCTCGATGATCCCAAGGGTCTTTTCCAACCGAAATGATTCTATGATTCTATGATTTAAAGGAGCCCCTTCTACCCGCACATTTTTGGGGCAGTCACAGCCCTGTTTTCCCGAAAAATGAACTTCCTGGCTTTCCTGCAGGCCGTGGCATGGCCTCTGGTCTGCACCCTGTGCCCAGCAGAGGGGCAGAGGCTCAGTGGTGTGCCAGCCTTTGGCCCCACAGTGAGCTGCTTCTCTCTTGTTGGACGCAGCAAGTCCCTTCTGGCCCCTGGCACAACGAGTCCTTGTGGATTTGGCTGTCCTGCCAGATGCCACAGGAGATCTTAACTCTCTCTAGGAGACTTTGACTTTTTTATCTCTGCCTGCTGGAAATGGTTTTTTCCCTTTTAACAGTATTTATGCAGAAGCTGCATGAGAAGCCTTTGTGATGTTGGAGGTGAGTAAGGCTTGGGAAGTCACCTAGAGAAAAACGAGGACGACAGCAGTGACCCAGCCTCAGAAGGCTGGGGTTTTCCACCCACAAGTCAAACAACAAGCCACTGGCACAGCTGGAGATAAAACCCATCTCTCCCAAAAGTTTGATCTTGTCCCTACCCTCAGGCACCCTGCTTTCGAATCAAAGGGAGGCAACCCCAAGACTGTCTGCAATAAGTAGCTATAATCACTGTCTTGAGGATGGGACAGAGACCCATGGAAGTCCAAAAGTGCCACGAGATAATACTGCAGAGTCAAACATGATGTCACATGCTCTCCTTCTCTTTTTCAAAGGGAAAAAAAAAAAGGAGTCTAAGCCTTTAAACAACACTGAGTGTGGGAGGTTGGCTGGAAACCCATGTTAGATGCATCTGGTGAGACCCACAAACAGGGACTGCTCGCTCATGGCACCAGAGACATCAGCCACAGGTTTGTCCCTAAAGCTTCACCTTGGATAAAAGTGTGCAATGACAAAGCTGAGATGCAACACTTGCAAAAGCCAACAAAAGCTGTGGGCCCCTGCGTCCCCATCAGCTCATCTCACTGGTTGCAAGCGTTGCAGGGAGGTGTTGGGGAGCAACGGGTTTAATTAAGGGTGGCTCTGCCACCACCTGCAGACCTTCATTAAACCTCCAACAACTATTTACCTCTCTCATCTGGGAGACTTAATTCCGAGTGAGTAACTCTCGATACGGTGTGATCCCCATCTTCAGCATCACTGTACCTGCGTGGATCCTGCACAGGGGCTGGAAAGGGAAAGAGAAGACCCATCAAGACCAATAAAACCATCAGTCAGTCCAATAAAAGATTGCTGTCTTGGTGTCAAGGGGACCTTAATGCCTTAACCCCACCACACACACCAACCAGAGGGGTCCAGCACCACCTCTCCCCAGCTCCAGGAAGGGAGGGAGAGAAGTTTTTGAGGTAAGAGGGACAGGAGGAGCAGCATGTTCCCAGGGGAGAAGCAGACCCAGGTGTTGCTTTCTCTACCCCGTGGACCACGAGCTCAAAGATGGAGCCTCCTTCTCCCTGGAGACCCACAGCCACCTGGTCTTTGTCCAGGGGAAGCACTTGGGATAGAGAAAGCATAGGGCTGGGTGCCAGCACGGATGGATATGGCTGAAGGACCCCATTGATCTCATCTGGAGTGGCCCAGGGAAGGAAAAAGCCCTCCCTGGTGGGCCATGGTTCCCCCCCCAGAGGAATGCAAGCTATGCAGGGACCAGAGTTCACCGCAACCAGGCGCGGTGAAGGGCAGCTGCTGTAAAAGGGAAAGATAAATCCATTAAATCAGGCTGTGGGAAAAGGAGGAGGGCACAAGTGCACGGAGCTGCCGGAGGATGGTACGAGGCAGCCCCTCCGCCCCCCATGGGGAGGGAGGGAGGGGGGATGTGGGGGCTAACCTGAGCCACAGAGCAGCCTGGAGATGGGGGGTCACAGGGGCAGAATCTGCAGGGATGGGAAAAGCTGTAAACCTGCCCAGGGAAAAGGGAGCAAAAAGCATCCACGGGGTGGGGGGAGCAAGGCTTCTGTTTTACCTCTGACACTCAGAAACAGTGGATTAGGTACAGATGGGAAAAAGCCCTCAGAATACTGTTTTATTGCGTTTTGGTTTATATTATTTATATTATAATATAATATTATTTCCATAAGGGGAGATGGCAGTCTGTATTCACTGGTGGAGCAGCAGGCACAACACTGTCCTTGGAGGAAGTTACAAATGGCTATGAAGTATTTTAAAACCTGTCAAAGATCCCTTCCAACCATGAAGATTCTGTGATTTTTTTTTTCTTTTTTCCTGCTTAGTCAGGAGACTTCCCTTAGGCTAGAACTTCTGTTGTGCAAGCATTCATTCCTGCAGCTCCTGCTCTGTATGTGAGACCACAAAACAGTGGCTTAGGGGAGGTGGATGGACATCTTGGTGACCTGCTCCACTTTCTTGAGCCCTTCAGGGGAAAACAGGTATCCAGACACATGTTTTGGGGAGACAGAAGGAGTCAGGTAGCTACACTTGCTTTCTCGGAGTGCAGAATAAACCCTTGGTGAAAAGAAATCTGTGCTGATCCACATCCATTCTGTGTAAGCAGGAGAGCTGCAATAAACCCACAGCAGATGCTCTGGAGCTCATCCCACCTGGTATGGTCAGAGCTGATGCACCCTGGAGGAGACAATACCAATATAATTCCAGCTTCCACAGCAAAATACTGAGAACCCAGCTTCAGTGCAAACTGAGAAACAAAACATTAGCCTGCTCATCTGTGGAGAAGCAGATGGGAAACGTGACCCTCGGTGCCTCCAAAAATAAAGGGTAAACACTGTATGTTCATGGCTTTTAACTTGATTTATTAATGTGCAAGGTTTGTGCAATGGGGACCTTACACGCTCCCAGCCAGTCCACCACCCTGGTCCTGAGAAACTTTTGAACCCTTTGGCCAGTCTCCCCCAGATTTGGCAGAGGAGCTGAAGACTCCCTGACATGAAGCGCCTACAAACCTTGCGAAAATAGGTGACTCGCTAGAGAAGAAAGAAGAAAGCTATAAATATCCCGAGTGAGGGAAGAATTCATCACTCACTTAGCTCTTCTTATACATCAGAGAAAGCTGTTATAAAAACCCCTGCCACAAAGAAAGGCCCAAGGATGAATCATTCCTAGGAGATACCAAAGAATCCAACCACGGTGGCGAAATCCAAATGGACCCAGATGTCTTTGGTGTCTCTGCTCCAGAGCACATGTTCATGCTCATTGCCTGGTCTGTGACCTTGCAGTGGGGTCCCTTTGGGAAAGACCTCCTGGGGGCAGAGGGCCATCCGTTTGAAAACAGGCAACATCTCCCTTTGAAGATGCTGCCTACAAAGGGCACCTCTAAAAGTCTGAAGGGTACCAACCTTCTGCCTGTCTGCTGTCCATAGACTCCATAAACTGGTTTTTAGGATGCATGAAATAGAAAAGAGAGGAATCAGCATCACAAGCCCATCTTCCTTCCTCCATGGGCTCCCACTGTGTCTGATCTTCATCCCATGGTTGGATTCCATCAAGCTAGGGACTAGGACCTGCAGGTAAGGATAACAATTGCAAGTCCCAGCTGGGCCAGCAGCCACAAGGACAACTGCAACCCTCTTTTCAAAGCCCAGTCCCACAGACAGCCCATTCCTGCCAGCTTTGGCAGGACAAAACACTCTGAAGGCTGGGGTCTGGTTTTGTGATAACTTAGTGGGCTAAAGGAAACGCTTACATCACTTTTCAGTGAATGCAGTGAATTTCAGTGAAATCAAATGAAATGCATTGGGGCAAAGACAGCATGTGATGGGGAGGAGAAAAGGAGCAGTTAAAAGTTAAAGTTTGAAGGCTATGGGGATGAAACCAGTTGTCCACTACCCAGGATCGTAGAGAAGGCTGAATACCAGTAGAGATAACGTAGATGCCTAAAATAACCTAAATAGCCTAGATAAGCCCTAGTCTGGGGTACAGTATATCCATCCATCACTGAACTGGAGCCATGGAGCCTGCTATGACCTGACTCAAGTCTTCATACACCGTAGCAGCGACTCTGCATTACAGACCCCAGGGTTGCTCAACGCATGGTCGAGGTCTTCTCATCTGCCACAGGGCAAAGGGTGATGGGGTTGTTGACTCCAACCTGTGCTGGAGGCTCTGCTGAAGCAAACAGGTCCACCCTGAAGGAGTAACAGCAAGCTTATGGTGGGTAGGGTTGAAATAGATTGAGAACAGCATTGCACACGGTGAAGGGTGCCAAGAGGAAGGGTTGGAAGTTGATGGTGGGTCACCAGCACCGTGCAAGGCCACGGGGAAGTTTCTGTGCTCAAGAGAGCGACACCCACTGAACCTGTGGGATGCTGCTGTCTAAGAGGTATAAGGTCAGGCATAGGCTGTGGAGGGGGATGTCTTGATGAATTTGTTCCACCTGATGAGCTCACAACTTGGCACTGGCAGATGACAGGAAGCTTAGAGGCTTATTTTTCAGCCTCTCCCCATCCATGCCTTGAGCAATGATGCACAGCCTTTTGCTTGAGGTAGAAGTGATAGCGAGAGCTGTTCCAAGTCTTGCCTGCTTTTCAGCTCCTCCTCATTTTCTTACCTGTTATCTCACTTCCCCAAAGCCGTAACCAAGTCACCTCTAAAGTATGAGCCCTTGTTCACCAAAAGGCCAAAATATTCCCCAGTATAATCTTGGTAGCTATCTGTTCAAACCAAAGCCAAAACCCCACACTTCCCTTCCTCAGGAATTCCTGAGGACAGGGAGCCCTGGGAAAGGAGGGCAGCTCTCCTAACATGACAGGGGGAGACAGATGGAAAAGGCAAAATGGATCTGAAGTGTATTTGCTTATTGTGGGCCCTTTGCAACAAAAGGACCTCATCACACAGGAGGCTACAGGAGCTGGCAAGCTCTGTCTCCGTCATCACTCCTCCCAAAAGCAACAGTTTCCAGCACTGGAAGCTTAAATTGGGCTTCTCTCCTACATCACCTCGATGGCATTTAGGTGTAAGCAGTTCCCAGGTTGGCCTTTTTGGAAGCATTTTTTGAATTTCACCCCACACCACTCTTCAGATAGAGCACTCTAGTCCTCAGAGCCTCTGACATCCCAGGGAGATCCCAGGCCTCCACCAGGAGCAATCAGCTGCAGTGGGATAAAGTCATGCCCTGCTGCCCTGCATGAACTGTACACTGGGATGATGCTTTGAGAGACACTTGCCTTGTTAACAGCAGGTCACAGCACCTAGTTTCCTCTCCTAGATTAGTCATTCTTCCCAAATTTCCTTCTTTTGTGTGGGGATTCCCTCAGTTTCCTGCTGCAGGCTTCATTTTCCATGTGCTTATAGTGCAGGGAAGTATTTTTACTGTCAGAGAGACCAGCTCATCTGGTCAGATATTTTTATTCCTCCTGCCGTAGCATCTTGAGAATTGTTTTTCCAGACTGATCTCTGGAGGTCAGGAGGAGAAAGAAATCATCTCAGATACAGTCGAATGGACTGAAGGCAATTTCCTACACACCAGGACGCCATAATCACGCTGGAGTCTTTAATATCAATACTTCAGTTAGAAGGAAATTCAAATCAGGGGCATGGTGGTTGAGCAGTGCCTTCAGCATAACACCAGATGTCCATACCAGGTGTTGGGTGATGAAGGTGCCAGTTCGTTGGGGGAACTGGGGGGGAGATTGGTCCATTGTGCTACTGAGAACTAAAGAATTTTGGGTTCTTTCCAGGACTATTACGCTTCAACTGAGCAGCCTCCAAAACCCGCTTTTGCTGTCTGCATGCTCAGTCAGGTCTGGCACCTAGAAGCCAGAGAATCACAGAATGCTATGGGGCTGGAAGGGACCCCTGGAGAGCCTCTAGTCCAACCCCCTGCCAAAGCAGATCCACCCAGAGCAGGTCCCACAGGAACGTGTCCAGATGGGGTTTGAATGTCTCCAGAGAAGGAGACTCCACCACCTCCCTGGGCAGCAAAGGTGAGTCTGTTTGGAAAAAAAAAGATGATAATATTTCCAGGCTCGGCTCATTCTTCATGACGGATTGGTACCTGGGCAGTCAGGCTGCCTCTTGCTGCTTCTTGAAGCATCTTCCTTTGTAGATGGCTGCTCTGCGTGCAGGTACACGCGGACGCTGGCGTGGAAAGCAGGGGCCTTGCTGTTTAAGAAATGCTGCTCCCAGTCAGGAACTGTCTGAATCTGGCAAGATGGTGCAAAAGAGACTAAACTTTGCCAGCTTCTTTACCCTGGCTCCTACCACCAGGGGCGATGCACGCTGGCACTCCTCTGGTCCCAGCAAGCCCTGACGCCTTGGCTGTGTCAGCCATTCTCCAGCCCATGCTTCACATGGGTTGCCACAAGGACCAGCCTACACCTGGTGGGTAATTATGCAGGGTGCAAGTCTAAACTAGAGCATCCTTCTGAATTGCCTCCATGGGTACTCGTAATGTGAAGCTGCATTGAGCCAAAGTGCAAAACCACACTCTCTTCATCACATTAAACTAACACCCTCCGCATTTATTCCCTTTAATCTCAAACAGCACATCTGGATCAGCTGCTCTACAGACAAGATGTAGGAGAAACTGATATTAAACATTTAGAGTTTCTTTGTACCATAACAGCATTTTCAGAGTATCATTAATGCTATCTATTATTTGCAAATTCTTTTGTGGGACATGTCTGAGGGCCTGAGGGTGCCTTAAGCAGCTGAAGCTTTCAAAATGTTGTATTTTTCCACCAGGTTGTGGTTCTGGGACCTTGGGAAGACAGCTAAAACAGCATAAAGTTTAAAACTGAGTCTTTTGTCCTCAAGTGTGTGAATATGCTGAGGCTGTTGGTTCAGATCAATGCTTCCAGCATTCACTGCTCAATGACCCTCAGCCACCATGTGGCCTCTTCTCCCCAGTTTGACAGTGGTGCTGATGCTGCCAGAGCTGGCACGATGTTGTGCTCCACCTGCAGCTTCTTCTTGGCTCATGTCCTCAGTTCCCAGTGAGCAACTGCTCCCTTGTCAATGGTCTTGTCAACTTTGAGGGCACCTCAAAGTCTCTGCTGACTCTCCCTCTTCAGACCTACAGCACATCACGGTCAGGTCTGAACTTGTACCAGCCTCAGTTTTGCTTCTGGCCCCGAAGCAAGAAGCTGTCATCTCCCTCTCCTTCACACACAACACAGCATCCTTCACAACACTGTGGTGCAAAACTCCCTTGGGAGACTATGCTGCAAGAAGAGCTGGGAGCCAGGTTGGCCCCAGGCATGGCCAGAGGGGCTGGGGCTGTATGTCCTCCCCTTCAGCCCTGGTAAAGCTGCATTTTCACAGTCATAATTCCCAGACCCTCACTGTGCCCATGTGGTTGGACTAGATGCTCTCCAGAGGTCCCTTCCAACCCTCACCATTCTGTGATTCTGTGCTTGTCTAAACCCCCTTAGAGCCCACCATTCTGAGACCTGACAAACTTCCCTAGGGCCCTTTCCCCCATGTTGTTGCAGTGAGGGGCTCATGACAAATATCTTCCTCTTATCAGGTCTATACCTTCCCTTTGGGCTCATCACAAAAACTTCTGGAGCCACACCAGGGTTCAGCTCTGGGCTCTCACATGTGCACCACCAGGTATCTTGCTGGCGTGCTGCACGGCAAACCCAATGAATCCTCTGGCCACAGTTATCTGTTAATCCTCCTCTGGCCTCTTTGCTATTGAGACATCATCTAAACTATTACACAGCCCTGCTGTTGACTTTGATAGCCTTTGATCATTTATTCACAGGCTGGACAGATTCTCTCCGTTATGAATTACAGGGCTTTAATTGGATTGAGAGCCAAGCCTGCACCTTCCCCTGTAATTTAGCTTTAATTAATGCCCATTTATTATTAACTCTTATCAGCTGGGTTTAGGCTTAATGTCAGCTGGTTATTATCCAGAGACCAGCACGGATTGTTTTCACCTCCTTTATTACCTTATTTCAATAATTTCCCCCTCCCCTGTTGACAGATGCACACAAAATGTGCACGTCAGCATAAGGGATCGCTGTTAAGGAACAATGGGTCCTTCAAAGCTGCCCAAGTCAAAGGAGTGTCTCCCCAAATCTCTAGGCCAGTACCCAGGCAAATGTGGACAAAGCAAAATGCTCCTGTTTATCTACAGGAGACATACAGTGTACTTTTTTTTTTTTTTTTTAAAGTCTGTAATTGAGAGTGGAAATTGGCGAGGAGCTATTTTGAAAGAAATGGGACATTTCCATGTTCTTTTCTATTTTCCATTTTCTCATTTCTGGCTGTAAGAAAAAAAGAACTGAAAAAGAAACCTTTCCTTCCTCTTCCCTTTATCACATCCCCCCTCCCCCCCCGCCAAAATAGCAGCACAAAACCAACCTGAGAAAACAGCAATCTAAGCACTCAGGAGAGGGCTTCAGAGCTTGCTTTAAAAAATGAAGAGCTGAAGAAGAAAGATGAATGCTTTGCCTCCAGCCTGCATCCATTCTCCATTCTGCAAAACCACTCCATGAGGTCTACAGAGAGTCCTCCAGAAAAGCCAGAGACTTCAAAGCCAATGCAACCATGGACCAAACTATTTCTCCTGCCCCTCTTTGACCTCCTCTGCAAGTGGAGTGTGAAAGCTTTCCTTTCAGATCCATGGGAATAATGGTAGTTCTGAAAGGACCCTAAGATGATGCCAGGGTGTCCATTGCTGCTGTGCAGGAGCCAGGCATTGCTTTCACTTCCCCTCACACCCAACTCATAGCTGCTCCCATCAGCTACTGGGAGGCTTATCAAGAACCCACCAAGGTTTTCTGCTTGACGAGGTCTTTACACACTGGGGAGAAACACACCCTCCATCAACTCCATTGCTGCAGCTGGGCTCCAAACAGGACATTGCCCACCAGCCTTGCTTCTGACTCCAAGAAGTGGATTATCAGCAGCAGAATTGCAGGTTTTTTGGCCATTTGCTTCTACACCCTCACAAGGATCTGGACGGAAGCATCTGGAAAGCAGTTCAACAGGATGAGCTGCCCCCCACGGGGAATATGACCCACAGTAGCCATTTCTTTTGTTAACAGAAGTCAATTTCAGGCTTTATAAGAAGGCCACAGTTAATCTAGGAGCAAGAGCCCCCTTTGATGCCCAACACTTTTAGCAGGCAGTGAGCTTTCAGCCTCTACACACTGTCCCTCCCCAAGGCATTGCTCTGGCCAACTTGGCCAAGAATATCAAGCGTGCAGAGGACTGATAAAAAGCAGTGCATCAGAGCTCCTAGTATTCTGGGATCCCAGTATATGGCACCAAAACACAAGCAAACGCATTCACCACGTACGGTGACAGTGACAATTTCTGAGCGAAAGCAACAGTGGCAAAGGCAAGAAGAAGTGGGCATGAAAAGGCCCCTTTCTCATTGGGGGTTGAAGACCTCTTTGAGAAAGGTCAGGCACTGACTCTGAAAGGTCAGAGAAACAGAAACATCCCCAAGGAGAGATGCAACATCTGACTTCCAGGTCAAAGAGCAACGATAATAACTGCTTTGGTTTGACTTTTTCCCCGCCCTTAGGGAATATTTCAATTCAGTATTTCTTGATAATTGTTGTGACATTAGCAGTTCTTGCCCCGTTTCTTACTTTCTTCTCCTTGCTTTGCCCTGGGTCAGCTTGCAGCCCTGTCCTGCATGAGGTTCTGAGATGATTGCAAAGTTGGCTTCTGCTTTTTTGATGGGTAAAGAAATCAACAATTAAAAAGTTTTCGGTGTCAGAAGGACTCCAAATCCCACCTTGCTCCCAACCACGTACCCTGTGCCTCTGGGGCGCAGAGTAACACTGAATCTCACTTGGAGGCAAGTGGAAAGGAGGGAGGAGATTTTGGTGACAGTGGCAAATCATCTCATCCCCACCACAGCATGAGAGGTACCCTGGGATGATATCCCTGAGATATCCCTTTCCCACAACCGCTTCATTTGGTTTAATTACTCTAATTTGGAAGTCAATTCAGATCAGCTTTCCTGAAGATGCCTGCACAGAGCAGCCCTGGAGGAACTTAAGAACAACTGAAAGTGTTTTCAGTTGCATATCAGCTCCCTCAGGCTTGACAAAAATAAGGTAAATGCATCGACAAAACACTTTAAAAGATGCTTTCCTAACTTGCTCTGTTGCTTCCAGCACAGTCAACTCCCAAGCCCTCAAGGTTGGAAAGATCCTACCCAAGGAAGAAACAGCTGGCACAGAGGGATCCTGGCCTATTTGTCAGGAGTGTGATGGGGGGGAAGAGGGTGTCTACCCATTTACACATCCCCAGCCAGAGGGTCCCCACCGCTACTCACCATGGAGCAACGCAGATGGTGAACAAGCAAAGTGGAGTGAGGTCTGTGGCCACCGCTGTCCCTGGAAGAAGCAATGAGAAAGAAAGTCATCTGTGCACTGAAACTGAGCTACTCAAGAGCTACAAGGTGTAGACCTGCATGATGGTTGTCCTCGCTATTTAATAGCTGCTAATTGTGCTGTGGAAAGCGTGCTATTATAGTGAGATTTAATTGCAACCTCCCACAGAGCACTGCAAAGAAGTATCTCTCTCCAGCCATCTGAGTCAGGCCTTTCCCCCATCTATATGCAGTCTGTGCAGAGAGCACATCACAGATGTCACCAGCAGGAGTGGCACAGCAGCATCACTAGGTGTTGATCTAGTCAACAGGCCACTACAGTTTCAGTCATAGAATCAAAAAATGGTTTGGGTTGGAAGGGACCTTAAAGATCATCCAGTTCCAACCCCCTTGCCCTGGGCAGGGACACCTCCCACCAGACCAGGTTG
>JAOWAV010000073.1:38080737-38104381 GCA_028571045.1 Scolopax bukidnonensis
AGCCACAGCTTCTCTGGGCAACCTCTTCCAGGGTCTCACCACCCTCACAGCAAAGAATTTCTTTCTGGTATCTAATCCAAATCTCCCCTCTTTCAATTTGAAACCGTTCCCCCTTGTCCTGTCTCTACACTTCCTGACAAAGAGTCCCTCCCCCACTCTCCTGGAGCTCCCTTCAGATATTGTGAGGTTTGAACAAACAGCAAAGTGGGGTTTGTGTCACAGCTTTTAAATCCTGGCTTTTCTTCTGCTACCAGCCACTGTCACCACCTGATAGCCACAACCAAAGGGTGCTGGTTTCCAGTGTCCTGGACTGATACCCTGTGCTGCAGGAAACAGATGACCAGTGTGGACCTGGGCATCACTTGGGCTTGTTTGAAAAACTCCTGGCTGCCATGTCCAAGTCCTCTCCTGGCATGAAGGCACGTGTCTTGACAGTCCTCCTGCAAAGGTCCTTCCCCAGCCCCTTTTCCCCCCTCTCTTTAGGTGAGGGGAGAGGAGGGATGGAGCTGGGGTTTGTATTTACTGCTCCCACATGCCACGGGACGCACGCGGGGTCTCCCTGACTGAGCTGGTCACAGTTGGTGCAACGGGAGGGTTGGAGCCTGGGGACTCGGTGTGGCTGGGAAGCTGGTGAGAAGGAGCTGGGAAGGTGCCTCAGGGTGAGGATTTGAGGAGGGGTGGCTGGAGGCTGCCACGATGCCCGGCTGGTGGGAAGCTCCTCGCTCCAGGGGACAGGCGAGCAGCACTCTCCCAGCCCCTGCCAGAACCCGGTGCTCCTGGCAGGGAGACGGCTCAGCAGATGGCATGGTGCCTGCCTCAGGGAAAGAAACCCTCCGGCACGGTTCCTCCTCCAACAAGCCAGGTGCATCTCTGGCCAAGATTAAGTGAAACACGGAATCGCCTAGGTTGGAAGGGACCTTTAAGATCATCTAATCCAACAACAACAACAACAAAAGCAACAGAACCCAACAACAATAAAAAAACCCAACCCAAAAAACCACAAACGCCAACAATAAACCATATTCCCAAGCACCATGTCAACTTGTCTTTTGAACACCTCCAGGGATGATGCCTCAACCACTTCCCTGGGCAGCCCATTCCAAGGCTTGATAACCCTTTCCCTGTAAACATTTTTCCTGATCTCCAACATGAATCTCCCCTGATGCAACCTGAGGCCGTTTCCTCTTGTCCCATGGGCTGGTTCCTTGGGAGAAGGGACCGACCCCCCCTTGGCTACACCTTCCTTTCAGGGAGTTGGAGAGAGTGAGAAGGTCTCCCCTCAGCCTCCTCTTCTCTAGACTGAACAACCCCATCTCCCTCAGCCTCTCCTCATAACACTTGTTCTCCAGACCCCTCACCAGCTCCATTGCCCTTCTCTGGACCCAAAACATATCAACGAAGGCTTGGAGCCTACTGGCAAACTGGGCTAGGGCAAACCAGGGCATGCCTGTAATGCTGGTACCTGCCAGCTGGGTACCAACACCACCCAGCCCACAGCTTGGCATCTCCTGGTGCCACGGTGTGGCCAGGGACTGGTGGTAGCTCCAGGCACCACACCAACCCAGCACCGAGTCCTTCAGGCTGGGGAAGGGAAAGGCTGGGGCCATCCTCCTGCGAGGAGGCTGTAATTCATGCTAGCCTTTTGTCCTTGCTCCATTTGCTGGTTAATTGCTTCTGTCAACCAGCAGGAAGAGCGTAAAGCATCAGTGGGGAGGCCATGTGGCTGAGAGGACCCCAGTGCAGGGTACAGACAACTTGCACCCAGCAAACAGTGGTTTTTTTCTCTCTCATCCCTCCCAGAGCCTTCCTTACTGCAGTTCCCAAGGCGGGGGGGTGTCACAAATATGAGTTTTGGGATACGAGAACCACAGTCTGTGCCCGGGTCAGGGGCAGGGTGACAAAGGAAGCGAAGCAGCAAGCAAGATCACAGCTCTTCTGACACAAAGGCCAGCTGGCACGAAGAGGTGTCCTCAAAACCTCCCCATCGCTCCTCTTCTCCAAGGCAGGTGTTGTTTCATACTCTGCTCCCGCCACCTCCCAGCTTCTGCCCTAGTGGAGGGAGAGCTTCCCGAAATAGCTACTTCTAGCTGCTTTATTTTGGATGCAAATCATTGGTATTCTGCAAGAAGAGCTCTCACTTGGAGAGCTATCCTGCCAGACCTGTTCCAGCTGATTTCCTCACGGAGCTGAATCCCTTCCTATCAAACCTTTGCTGCAAACCAAGCAATCGGCCAGGGTTCACCTCCTTTCTTCTTTATCATTCCAAACCCGTCCCCCTCCTCCTTTTGTTTCCTTTCATTAACCCTTCCTTCAAATCTGCATTACTGCAGAGTGCCGTTGATAAGATTTACAGCTAAATATTATCTGGCATCCAGGTAATTTAATATTCACTTGCTGGTCCGGTTTGAAAAGCAAACAGCTTCTCTCACCGCCCTGCTTTTGGCTCACCTACCTCAATCGCCCATGACGTATCGTGCACAGGGTAAATATTTGGTCCTGGCTCTCCAACTTGAAGGCTGTCCCCCTCCTGCTCTCTGCATGTGGATTGGGATCTCAGCAGCGTTAGGAGATGCCCCTTCCCACGTCGTCAGGGTTAGTGCATTCACTCATGAACTGGGTCATTGCTGAGAACCATCAGGGGGGAGAAAGTGGCTCTGTAGGAGACAGGAATCACAGAACCAGAGTAAATTTAGTTTGAAAGGATGTCTGGAGGCCAGCGGTCCAAACTCCTCCTCAAAGGAGGCCCAGCCAGATCCAGCTGCCCGTGGCCGCATCCAATTGTGGTCTGACTGTCTCCAAGGATGGGACGATGGATTCAGGCAGGATTTTCCCCTTTTACTCAACTCTGCAAAAGCAGGAGAGACTGAGGGCTTGTCCAGGAGAGAAGGCAGTACATTAAAAGCAAGGCCTCCAGCCCAGAAGGCAGAAGACAGGAATAAAATGTCTTCTCCAAGAGCTCCAGCTCAGTGACTGAATGGGGGAGAGAGCTGAGGTTAAATTGATGCCATGGACCCTGTGGCAGCAGCGCTCCTGAGACCTTTTATGGGCTTTCACACTGAACAATGAGCAAAAGAAACTTGAGTTTTACCTTCTCCAGTGACCCAAACAAAATGGCTGTGTTCAGTCAGCAGCAGGGGAAAATGCCACAATGGAAAGGGCATGAGAAATTTGGCGCCTGCCTTGCAAAGAAAGAGCCAATTGCTCACACTGGAAGGTGCCTGCAGTCCTTCCCTCCAGCTGGGTTGTATGCACAGCGAGACAGCAATGGAAGTGTATTCCTCCAATTAGTCCTCACCAGAACCATGCTTGGCAGCACAGGAGGTGCGTTCATGATGTGACCACCTACACTTCTCAAAATCTTCATGGTTGGAAGGGACCTTTGAGATCATCGAGTCCAGCCACAAAAAAAACCCCAATAAAACCCACTAAACCACAGACACAATCCAACAAACTCAGGCACTAGAGCATGCCCTGAAATGCCACCTCTACACACTTCTTAAATATCTCCAGGGATGGTGACTCCACCACCTCCCTGGGCAGGCCCTTCCAGGGCCTCACCACCCTCTCAGGAAAGTCATTCTTCCCAAGATCTAATCTAAACCTCCCCTGCCCCAACTTCAGACTATTTCCTCTGTTCCTGTCATTCTTCCCTTGGGAGAAGAGGCCAACCCCCACCTCTCTACACCCTCCTTTCAGGGAGTTGTAGAGGGCAAGGAGGTCTCCCCTCAGCCTCCTCTTCTCCAAACTAAACATTCCCAGTTCCCTCAGCCTCTCCTCTTATGACTTGCTTTCCAGACCCCTCACCTTCTCCTCCTGGTGAAAGACGTTAGCTTTAATTACTGCTATGTTCATGCCTAATAAGTAATGAGCACAGAGGCACCACTGCTTAGGAAAGTCCATGCTTTTCTTCACATGGGCCATGCCAAAAGCATCTTGCTCCACCAAGCTACAGGTTCCCCATCTCCCCATAGCATTGTGATAGATGTCAGTGCAAGGAGAGAGGTAGAAGGAGGGGAACCTTCCCTTCAGTTCCAGGTGACCTTGGCAACTTCTGTGTGAAGCAGCAGAAGGAAAAAGCAGTGCCAAAGTGTAAGTGGAGAAACTGCCCAATCATCTAATCACCACACGCAGCCTAGTGAGAGGTCTGCCCTAGGACAGGAAATTCATACAGACCTTCTCATGGTGCTCAGCCCCTGGGCAGACTTGCACAGAGCTAAGAGCCACGAGAAGAGGATTATCCCTCCCCAAAAAGCTTTGAGAAAGACCCACAGGTGAGGACCTGAGGAAGATGGAGGCCACATACATACAGAATCATAGAATCCCGTGGGGTTGGAAGGGACCTCTGGAGATCATCTAGACCAAACCCCCTGCCAAAGCAGGTCCACCCAGAGCAGGTCCCACAGGAACGTGTATAGGGGAATTTGGAATGTCTCCAGAGCAGGAGACTCCACCACCTCCCTGGGCAGCCTCTGACAGGGCTCTGACACCCTCACAGGAAAGAACTTCCTCCTCAAGTTTAGGAGGAAATTCTTCTATTCA
Organism: Scolopax bukidnonensis; assembly: GCA_028571045.1. Classification (NCBI taxonomy): domain Eukaryota; kingdom Metazoa; phylum Chordata; class Aves; order Charadriiformes; family Scolopacidae; genus Scolopax; species Scolopax bukidnonensis. The sequence continues at coordinate 38,085,277 of JAOWAV010000073.1, forward strand.
AGTTTGTGCCCATTTCCTCTTGTCCTGTCCCTGGCACCACTGAAAAAAGACCGGCCCCATCCTCTTGACACCCCCCCCCTTGAAGTCTTGATAAGCGTTGATCAGATCCCCCCTCAGCCTTCTCTTCTCCAGACTAAAAAGACCCAAGTCCCTCAGCTTTTCCTCGTAAGGGAGATGTTCCAAGCCCCTCATCATCTTTGTAGCCCTCTGCTGGACCCTCTCCAGCAGTTCCCTGTCCTTGAATTGGGGAACCCAGAACTGGATCCAGTGCTCCAGATGGGGCCTCCCCAGTGCAGATCAGAGGGGGAGGATGACCTCTCTCAAACGAATGACAACGCTCCCGATAGCCCATCTGCAATGCAGTGCCATCAAGGAGTGACTCTGTGGCAGCCTCAACTCTCTTGATGAGCCCGTGCAGAGCGCTGCAAAGGCAGTTTTTCCCTTTAATGAAGGGCACTCCCTTGGAACAAGCGTTTGGCACCAGATGAGTGAGGAATGAGATGGCTCTAATCCCGTAATTTAATTAGAGCTGCCTAACGAAAAGACCATTTCCCGAGCAGGCTGCAGCGCTCGGTGTCTGGCTGCTCCCTCCAGGCTGGCAGCCTGGACCCTCTTGCTCCTGCTCTGCCACAGAAAGGCAGTGCAGTGCTTTTCCACTCTTGCTCGGGCTTATTTTTCCTTCTCATGGGTTATGATCAAGGAGCAGGGGCTGGGACACACATCCCCCCCTCCCCAAAGGCTGTACACCCTCATATTTGTCAACAAAGTCCTACCTGGTGCTGTCTGGTCGGGAGGGGATGAGCAGGAGCTCTGGTTTTATCTTGCAGAGGCAGGAGGTGGCAGTGAAAACCTGGCCTCCAGGTCTCCTTCCATGTGGGGGAAGTTCCAAATCTCCTTTCATTTCTTGACCAAGCAAAAATGTTGATTGAGACAGAGATGCACTGAAGGAAGATGGAGACCACATACAGAATCATAGAATCCCATGGGGTTGGAAGGGACCTCTGGAGATCATCTAGTTGGATGGACGGGTCCCATCCTGCACTGACAAAGGGGTCCTGGAACCCTGCTTTCACCATCTCATGAGGAGGGGGCTCACCCTAGGTTTTCAGAAGCACTGAAGAGTCCCCCAGATTATGAAAAGGAGTATCCCCCATATACACTGCAGGACAAGCTGGGCTGGGGTGGGATGGACATCACTTTGGAGCACAATCAGTCCCTCTCCCAACTGGCCTCGGTGCTCAGTGTCCCCTTTGTGGCTCATGCATGGCCAGGATGGAGCAGAAGGACCTGAGGATGAGGGACCAGCAGCTTGAGGGACCAGCCTGGATGGGCGGTGATGCATAACTTCCAGAGGAGAGCAGCCTGGACTGATTGCTCACCTCTGTCTCAGGGAAAGCATGCAGGGTCGGTCTGGTCTGAAACCTCAGCACGAGCTTTTTGTCTGAGCCTTTCTGGCTTGACCCTCACCCCAAGCCTCCTTGGGGTACGGCTCCCAGCAGCCTCTCAGGGCTCAGACAGCGACAAAGCTCCCCTGGTGCAAACAAATTCCTGCACAGCAGCAAAAGCCCAGGCTAGCCAACAGCAACATACCTAATTAACTATAATTGGCTCCCTACCTACATCTCTCCCAGGCCCGAGCTTGCACCCGCTCCAGTAATTGCTGCCCCATTATGTTTTCCGGATGCTCCAAGGTGAAAGGGAGCTTTGTGCAGGATCCCCAGGAGAGCCTGGGATGCAGCAAGCTGGCAAGCAGTTGCTCCAGCATGAAGTCCTGACTCGGGGAGAAAGGCAGAGCTGGGGCATCCTGTTCTGCTCCTCAAAGCCTCAGCAAGAACTCCCAACCCCAAGGGAGAAGGGGGAGAAAGCAGCTCTGGTGTCTCACTAAGTATCCTGGCCTGTATCCCTGGCTATACCCTGCTGGGTGCTTCTTATATAGGACAGCCCCACCATAGGCACAGCCCCAGGAGATGTCACTGTCCCAGGGGTACCACCAAACCAGGGGAAGGAACTGCTGGCTGCAATAAATGCAGGTGCAATGGACCAATCTGCTGCCATGTCGAGGAAAGAGCCTTCCAGAACATGAGTGAGAAAGCACTGCCCAGGCTATGTGGTCCTTCTCCTGGAAGTCCCCTGCCTGGCCCAGCTGATGATCACCCAAACTCTGAGGAAGGTCCTCTGCAGGCAGCCTCCTACAGCAGCTTCATGTGAGGGAAATCCCCAGCCCTGGGGAATTTCCTGCCTCTTCTTGTAAGCTGAAGGCTGCTGGAAAGCTGCACCCAGACCAAAGACCTCCTATTTTGTTGTTGGTCCCCTCAAACTTTCTTCTTGAGCCTGGTGCATGATGAGAGCAGCTGGGGCCCAGCCTGGACAGAGCTTTTCTTTGTCCCCCCTCACCCCCTCTTGGGGAATCCCACACACAGCACTGCCTGTCTGTGGTTAAACAGGGATTTCCCTGTTACAGAGCCCACCTTTTGCTCACAAAAAGACCCACAGGGTGGGATTGGAGCAGCTCCAGCATCCGAATATGTCATCAGAGGAGGAAGACAACAGGCAGGGTTGCCTGAAGCTGAAGGGGTTTGGGAAAACTCAGCTTGAAGAACTGCTCCTGGTTTGCAAACAGAAACAAGAAGAAAGGTTTATAAATCTAAGGCCAGAGCTCCTCTCCTGGCTGCGAGGCACGACATTCATTTGGCTCAGGTGTCGTGATGCTCTTTGGCTACCTGTGACACGTCCTGCCTCCTGCAACCCAGCCTCCTGCCTGTCCCCACCACCCCAGGCAGGAGAAAATCAGCACCAGGCACAGCCAGGCTCTGCTGCTCCAGCAAAAAAGCCCAGAAACGTTACTGTCATGCCATCCCCCCAGCTTGCTGGGTCTTCCTGAAGGACCATTATTATTTACAGTGCACTTTGCTACTGCCTTCCCCAAAGCACTTCCGAAATATTTAGGTGAAGGTCGAAGCATGGTGCCTCAGAACCCAAGGAGGAGAAAATCACCCTGATTTAGCTGAGGCTCTCAACCATGATGAATGCAGTGCCTTGGTCTTCAGAAGCTATGCAAGCCTGGCCCGCCCACTGCATCTGTAGGAAGCCACCTCAGTTATGTTTACCCTCCCACTGCCAGTACCCATGGGAACCCTGGGGTATGAAGACACTCTGACAATGGCCGGTTGCTGGAGCCAAACCCAGGCCTCACTGAGTTGGTCTGCAAAGCACCAGGCAGGATTCTTCCCACTGGTTCCCTTTTTTCATAGAGAACTTGCACGTGCGGTTCCACCCTGCAGAAGCACATCAGGAGGAAGCTCCCAGCTCCAAAATCCCACATTCACCCTGCAAGCAAGTTTTGTTCCTGTGAATGTCTTCTCTCTGCTTCCTCCACCACCACACGTGCTGCAGCCTTTCTGGCTTTCCTAGGAGACCCACTCCACCCAAACAGAGCCATGAACCCCACCACTACTGCTCCATGTCAAAGGGCTTGCCTTTGACACAACTGGCTGCCTGTCACAGACTTTTGAACTCAAGAGAAGGCTCTCTGCTTACCCCAGCCAGCCTTGAGATTGTCCACGGGGACATGAGAAACTTGAGATTGATTCCCCTGCTCTGCTGCAGGCTTAGCATGAATCATGAGTGACTCAATCTCTTTGAAACCAAGGGGAGATGAGTCTCTAAACAACATAAAAGGCTGAGGTGAGGTGGACACTTAGTGGACCTTGATGTTCACTTCTGAGTATTGTCCCTTGATGGTAACAAGGACGTGGTGTATCTCCCCACGTGCCAGGGTGGCCAGTGAGGTTCACCCTGAAGGCCAGCTATCATTCCAGTAGCCTGCAGCAGGAGGGAGATGGACCTGACCCTGGGGAAGGCAATGGCTGCAAACAAGCCGTGCCTTTTGAGCCTGCAGCACCTAATTATAAGGGGAGCTGAGGAGAAAGAGGGGAAAAAAACCCCATCCGCCAGTAAAACAAAAGACATTTCTGAGCAATGACTGGTTAACCACAACTGCATTTCCAACAAGTCTCCAAAACTTTTGGAACAATCCCACTCCCGTGTCATCTTATATAGTTTCTGAAGCTAAATAACTGCTTTTCAGAGGGATACAGCACTATCATCCTCCGGGAAAACAAACCACTGGATTTCTCCTTCCCTTCTCTGCAGGAGGGACAGTCTAGAGGTTTCTGGCAGTGAGGAGGGGGTATTTACACCAACACATCTGCAAAGCCCTTCTAGTCCAGGGGAGAAGTCCAAGCCACAGGCTGGGATGGCAGGGACGACTGCCAGGAAAGGAGCTCACAAGCCTGGGAGACACAGCAGGGGAACCAAAAAGACCAAGTGAGAGATCAAAAAGGAGGGCAAGGAAGGAGAGAGGAGAAGTTGCAGCTACGGGTTGGACCTCACAAAATGTGAGTCCTGCAGGAGAAAAATGGAAGCAGCAAAGAGAACGTGCCAGAACCAAGTGAATCAGGCAGAGACACGGTAATTTGCCTGACTTTCCCAGTAGAAAGGTGTTTACATCAGGAGGATTTAACTCAGGGACAGGATAAAGCGTTCATCCAGGCCTGGTGCTCCACTCCCAGGGTACAAGGACCAGCTGGGGCTGGGTGCGTGGGTGATGGGGAGGTCCAGCTCTCTGACCTGCCACAGCTTTCCTGCAGAAAGCTCGATACCACCTAAGGGAGGGGAGAAGGGCAGTGAGCCAGCTCACGTCATCGGGTGCCATGCAGGAAAACAACAGCCCTGTTTTTACAAAAAATATCCAATAGTTTCCAAGCTTGTCTGAAAGATTTTAGGAGGAGGTGTCTGGCGGGGAGGTGGAGTATTACTACATTTTACTCTTCAATAGCCATCTTCCTCCTCTATCTGACCTCAGGATAGGGGGTGACCGTGTCTGCTCACTCAGGATGACTAAAGAAGACAGCCCAGGGATTGACCCATTTTTTCACAGCCCAATATTGCACCCAACTATGTTTATTCTCTGAGGAAAGAGGTCTGAAGGTTGGTTTTCACCAGTACATCTTGCCCCAAATCAAGAGCAGTCACCACAGTGACACCCAGGCAAAAACTCACTCCCTTTTATAACCATTACAATATTCCTGCACAGACAAGTTTATGTTTTTTATCTTGAATGTTTTTTATCTTTTTATCCCACCCTGGGAAGTCACACGCCATTGCTTCACAAAGATACCGGGAAGATGAAGCATTACGTCAACATCTCATCTAAGGTGGCAAAGAGGGCCCTAAATTAAGGTGCCCAGCAGCTGCCCTCCCACCAGCAGGCACAAGGAAATGGGCACCTCGATTTCCAGGGTTCCCCGTGTGCTAAAATGCCCTCCATGAGCAGCTGAAAATGCTCCTCAAGTGCTGATACTGACACTGGGAAAGATGCTGGTCAATGTGTCAGATCAGCAAGGAGGATTTGGAGGATTCAGCTCCTTCCCCACTGATTCTGCACTTCATAAAAATTACAGCCCTGGGCAAGTTACTTTAAGATAGAAAGAAACAAGCTTTGGCATAAAGAGAAGATAGCAAATAAACCCCTGTTTGTTTGCCCATGGACAAAGAAAAAACATCTTGTAAAAGCTTAGCACGATTGGTGGAGCTGCTGACCGTAAATGGGAAGCATAAAGGGAAAATAGCCACCAATATACATCCCACTTGAACACCAGCATGGTCTGATGTGTCTACCACAGACCCAGACCCTTCTGGCTTCAAAGCAGGACCAGCAGTGGCTGCGTGTCACACTGTGCATGGACATGACACTTGGAAAGTGAGGCTTGTGAAAGATTTGGCTTGGTGACAGCTAGACTGAGCTGCTCTTCACCTACCAGGACCTGGGGTAAACCTGTAAAGGCATTTCCCGTGGGTTGCTGGTGGGTCAGAAGAAAGGGAAAGACTTTTAAGCACTGGGTTTTCTCAGCTCTCGCCTCCATGAGCCATGTCTTACATCTACATGGGAGTGCTGCCCATGGCTGTTTGGTAATCTCCACTTAACACTTAGGACTGGACTGGTTACCCCCTGAGGAACTAGCCTGTGGTGGAGAGGACAATGCTGCATTACAGCATTTCCTTTGCACGTCCAGGGAGCAAGAGAGTCTGGGTATATCTGGTCTAGGCAATGTGCACTGAATGTAGGCAGGTCAGGACCAGCCTGTTAATAGCCAGCAAGCTCCTACTTGGGAGCCTGCTTCAAAAAAGGAAGTCAGGAGGAGCTTACGTCAGCCTAAGCCAGAAGCGTCTACATGCACGGCTGAAGGAAGAGGCTCCCAGCTTGTGACAGGAGGCCAAGTGACTCAGTTGTGGTGGGTGGGGGTAACAAGAGAGAAGGGGATGTGGTTAGGGAACCGGGCATGAGTCACCAAGGAAGCACAAATGTTGATAACAGCTGGACAAACTCAAGGCAGAAACATAAGGTCTGCTCAGGAGAAAATCCAAGCTGTACTGGAAGCCAAAACCTGAAGACAGCAATCCCAAGGGCTAGTGCAACAGAGAGCTCTAAGTGCCTGGCACAGGCTTTTCCTGCTTTGCAGCTCAGCAAGGGTTGTAGGATGAACATCTTACAACAGACAAGGTGTGACCATGGCGCTGGCCATGTTCTCGTCTCACGTACTGTAATTTCAGCATTCATCTCAGGTTGGAGGAAGCCTTATTCACAGAGATGAGTGGAGTCCTCTCCATTGTAGACCTGTAACATCATGTCACCACAAAGGATAGACACTTCTCTCCTGTCCCACAAGGCACAAGCCCTGCATGCTCCTCTTTGGAGGCTCATTTTCCTTCAGGCATGCTCTTGGGTGAAAAGCATCAGCGTGGCTGAGACATGGAACAGTGTAAGTTGACCTCTAATCTGCTACTGCCTCTCCCCATTGCCCTCAAAAGCTCAAACAGGGTTGAAGTGGTTTCAGAGAGTCTGAGATCCCACTGAAGAAAATGATAGTGAGGACAGATGCGTTAGAGTTCTTTGGTCAGTGCTGAAAGCCCCAGGAGAGAAGTGGTGTAGATACCAGAGGAAATACACAGATTATTCACCCCCCTACTAAGATCACCAAATATTCCACCCCAAATCTCAGTATTGCTCTGTCGTCATTGTCTGGAAAGGCACAAATGAACTGCTTTCACCTGCTGTGAACAAAAACAGGGTGCAAGTGATGGGTCCTCCCAAAGCACCATGTAGCTGCTTGGGTGCACCAGAGCACGCATGTGCAGCCACATTTGCAGCTTTGCTCCATCTGCTCTAGAGCCTGCCATAACCATCTGACTTGGGATGGTAACACTGGAAACCAACTACCTTCCAAAAGGTGTTTGCACTGCGGGAAGCCTAGAAATCATAGAATTGTTTGGGTTGGAAGGGACCTTAGAGATCATCTAGTTCCAACCGCCCTGCCATGGGCAGGGACACCTCCCACCACACCAGGTTGCTCAAAGTCCTATCCAGCCTGGCCTTGAACCCCTCCAGGGATGGGGCAGCCCTGACTTCCCTGAGTCTCAGGCACTCAGCTATAGGTGTCAGAAATGCCTATGGCATTGATCCTGCAGCTGCTGAGGAACCTCAGGTCCAGCACATTCAGAGGAAACCAGGACACCAAGACTGCAAACCTAACTACCAAGTCCCAAGGATGTCACACACTCCTCCATGCTTCATTGTGCCCACAAGCCTGGGAGGCCACAGAAGAGCTCATGGTGGAGGCAGGACTCTTGCTGGGCCCTTTGCAATGCATTAGTCACTACCCTGCAGAGTACATACAGCTGGAAGCTGGTGGGATCATCCTCCCCTTCCTAATCCCTACTCTCCCACGGACGCTGTCTGGCTCCCAGCTCCCCGCAGCACCCTCTGCCCATCTCTAAAATCTCCCTGAAAACCTATCCTTCCTCCCTGGGAGCAAGGTCAGCTTCAGCCTGCCTGTTCAGAGTTGGACATGCTTTCTCTGCGAATATTTAGAGGCAGAGGCTCCTCACCTGGGCCAGTTTGAAATCCAAGAGGGTTGCTGATGACTAACAGGGAATGTGTCACGGTCACACGCCTGCTCCTCTGCATCCATCACCCTGTGGCACTTCCCCTTGGGCAGGGAAATGGGAGAGAAGCAGCACAGATGTGGCACAGGAGGAGGGCAGAGCCAGCCTGGGTCACAGTGCCTGTCTAGAAACAGCAGCTTTATTCCTCCATGACCTTGGGGACTCAACCAGAGCCCGATGTTTGGACATGCCGGACCCATCCATCCAGGGTCAGTAGTCCAAGACACCTCACTTGTCCACCTAAGGCTGTTATGCTCCCGTCATTCATTGGCCACCCAAAACAGTTGCCTGCTTGCTGCATTCTTGAAACGTCACTTCAGTTTAGGTAAAAGAGACTTGATTACTCAGGTCCACCTACAGCAGGTCCCACAGAAACATGTCCAGGTGGGGTTTGAATGTCTCCAGAGAAGGAGACTCCACCGCCTCCCTGGGCAGCCTCTGCCAGGGCTCTGCCATCCTCACAGGAAAGAAGTTCCTCCTCATGTTGTGGTGGAACTTCTAACATTCAAGTCTGTGCCCATTTCCTCTTGTCCTGTCACTGGGCAGTTTCACTGCGAACTGAAACAAGACCAGCCCCATCCTCTTGACACCCACTCTTTAAGTATTTATAAGCATTGAAGAATCACATTAAATCATACACACCAGGGGTGAATTACTTTATATCATGCCTATATTTACCAACTTGTGCTGTAAATGAATATTTGATTATGTTAACAACCCCAGTGGATAGGAGAGATGTATGTCACTGCCGTTGAGCTGAATACAATATCTGGCGCCTGCATGTTGCAAAAAAATAGATCCTCCCTCCAGCCACTCAGAAGCAACAGGAACCACAATTCTGCTTTGTTGGCCCTCAGTAAGGGCTGGTTTAGTTGTACTGAGAAAAAAAAACTTTCTTTAGAGATTCAGTAACTAGTGCCTGCCTCTAGGGGTTTCACAAACACATCAAGGATGCCTTTCCTTACCAAGCGTTAACCTTGGGTGCTGCAGGTGAGGTATGGGGGCTAAATATGAAAAGCTCTGAAGATGTGCCAAAAGCTAATGCCAGTTAGGATGTCTTGCTCCAGGACAGATGAGCCTCCCTGGAAAGCCAAGATGGGCTCTCTGTGTTCTTCTAGGTCCAAAGAGTTCATTGCTACAGAAAGTCATCTGCGCTCAGAGCCCTGTGCTAGGACACGTCCTGGACGGGGTTCAGGAAACCCCATGGGGTGGAGGGACCTGCGAATCTGAAAGTACACCTTTCCCAAGATGGCAACCTTCTGAAAGCTCAGTTCTTACCCTGTTCCTATCTGCTCCTTCCCAAAGACAAAGAGTGCTACTGCTAAGCAGCCTCAAGCCTAAACATCCTATGGAGAGCAATTTAACCAGTGCAGTGGTGGTAGAACATTAGACCACAAAGGTGCCTTCTTCTTGGCAGTGGGAGCATTCACATTAGGTGACATGAGTTAATTACTCCACAAAAGCCATGTAGGATCATTGCATTGCCTAGATAGTCTTAATGGTGCTTCTGTCTGGCAGCTAACACCGATTTTACAGGTTAAGAGAGGCTGGAAATGGAGCCATCTAAGATTGTGAGAGAAGATATACATGCAGGCAGACAAGTGCATGCATGCAAGCATAGATGTCACGTTGGTAAAGTGAAACCATGAGGCTACAATCTTCTCTTTTTTGCCAGTCTTCAGTCTGCCTTAGGCATGTCTTTATACCAAGACAGTAGTTTTTCTGGGTGGGAATAGCTGTACAGCACTTTCATGGCAACATTGATGTCCTCACTAGGAGGACGGGAGAGAGACTACCAGTTTCCCAGGCCATGCCTGCTTCATACCCAGCCCTCATTCACCTATCCTGTGGCAGAGCCTCCTGACATACTGACCTTTGCAAGTGCAGACAAATGAGGGTGCCAGCACTGTACCCACACTCAGTTTTCTATTTCCACAATCCTACTGTTTAGCAACCCCTTCTAGGACAGGCTCTCCACTGCCTGCTCCTCCACATCACTTCTACTGGCAGTTTGGTCTTCCTGAGCTCTAAGCAAGCTGCTGGATGAGGTCTAATCGAAGCCTTGTTTGGAGGCAACAATACTTCCCTCTCTGCTAAATACATCTCTCAGGATTGCACTAGCAACATCTGCCTGTGCCTACAGCTCATCCTGCAATTAGTTACTACCCCACTTCCTCTTCCTCTGGCAACTCACATAGATGAGGGTCTAGCAAATGGGAGAAGTTTTATTAATAGGTCCGAACACACTACCTGTGTTGTGATATCTCACACTGCTGCTTCTAACAGTCCTTAAGGTTGCTCCATCCTTCCTGTGTGACATTCAGATCCGCTTCCATGTTGGCAATGCTCTCAACTGTCTCATCTGCAGAAGTGATCCCTCCACTCCTCCATGACTGCTCAGCTCATTAAGAAAGATATCAATGAAGATAGGTTGCAAAACCTATCCCTGAGCCATGCTGCTCACTTCCGAACACATCCTGTTGACAATTTTTCATGTTTTCTCCCACCCACTTGAAATTTCTCTAGTAATGCTCATGCTTGCTCACTTCATCAGAAAGAAAAAGTCACTCGTCAATAAAGGTGATAACTTACTTTGGTTTCATCTATTTAGGCTTGCAATATCACTTAGAGGTTCAGCTGAGACAATCACATGAGCTCAAAAGGTTGTCATATCTTACCTTGACGAAAATCAGTCCTTCCATCTAAGGAGTCCTACCAGTAGGTCAGAGGAGCTAGGTCTCAAACGGGACAACCCTCTGTGGCTCAGACTGTGGAGTTGAGTAGAAGCAACTCAGTATACATGGATATAGAGGAGTCAGCGGTGTTCCTAAATTTGAGGAAGAAAATTCTACGTTAATGATCTCCTTACTTTTTAAAGATGAACATGCAGCTGAGTCTATAAATGGAAAGGAAATTAATGGGTCCCATTGCTTTGGCACAAATGCCCAATGACGCATTCTTGTGTGAAGAACATCTCTGGCAGAGTCAATGTCATCCAGTCCAAAACTCAGCTAAAAATCTGAAGTGAAAACTAAATCAAAGCTGGCTCAGGCTAGTGAATTCAGTGATGAGCAATAACATGGGTTACTGTTTCAGGAAAACTAGCACTGACTTGTAAGGACAGAAGCGTGATGTGTTTCAGGCAGCGAAGTGGAATCTTGACCGCTTGCAAGTCAACAGCACCACTGATTTCTGCAGAACCAGAATCCTCCTCCCCAAACTCCCCAAACCTGAAATAGTGATATCTAACAGAGGCATGTTTGACCACAGGTACATAGAGTAAAGCCCACAGGAAGCTAGAGAGTGCAAAACAAGGCTGAGCAAGGTGTTCAGTTTGAGAGTTCACACCGTCCACCCATCAACAGCATCCAGCTGCTAGACTTGCAGACTGGGTGAAGGCCCTCCATCTCTGATCATGTGAGCACACAGGGCCACTGCAGGCATCCCTTTGAAAGCGGGGAGGGAGAGAAGCATGACTGGATATTGCAGGACATTGAAGTTTCACACAAGAGAAAGCAAATGCAAGACCTCTGCGTTCTTGCTAAGTGATAATTTCCCAGGAATGCATCACAGGAAATGGATGCTCTAACACCACTGTCACCCCAACAGCATCTATGCATCCCAAAAAGGTCACTGCATCACTTACCACTCTTTACTCATCACTCGCAGGTCTCAGCAGGAGCTCCCGTTGGACGGAGAGATGTTAACTCAGCATATTGGAGGCAAAAGAAAGGATTTGACCCTTAAAAAAAAAGAATGCACCGCTTTGCATGAGCTTTCTGGGACATACACGGTTGCTGTGCTCTACGTAAGGCAATGCAGATGATAGGACCACGAGGACTTTCTGCCTCACACATCCCACAGACACGCACACCCTACTGCTGTGATTCAGTTACACTCAGTAACCTGTGAAGGTGCAGTAACTTGGGTGGCTTCCAAGCACCATGCCTCACCGAATTTCACTGAATTTCACTGAAAGTGAATGTCAGATAGTTTCTGGAGACAGGGTAGGAGTTGCCCTAGGCAAACTGCACTGCATTAAATGTCTGGTGAAGCCATAAGAGAGTCAGAAGCCAAATGAACTAGAAGTCAAGGTTTGACCTCCTTATTAGCTTTTTGGGAAGTTCCACCAAGCTGCATGAGGGAAAGACTATGTCTTCTTAGGAAGCAGTACAGAAGAGTTGGAGGACAGAACCCCAAAAGTCAGAACTTGAGAGAGGAAAAGCAACTTCCTCCGCCTTGTACAAGGGTTTTAACGATGAACAGTGATCATTCAAGCACTAAAGCAATGCCCAAACCAGCAGGTTTTCCTCTATCCCTCAGTGCATTTTCTACTGGTAGTAGAAAGACACAGGAGGGTAATTGCCTCCTTGGCAGCTTTTCCCTGGGGCTTGATCCAAAGACTCCATTTGAGTTCAAGACACAGAGACTGTGGAGGTTATGCTTTACAAAGCAGCCATCTCATCTGGCATGACTTTTAAGTGATGAAACACACACTCCCACCTCAATCCCTTCTGGCACACAACTCCGGCATGGAAGGAAATCTACAGGCTTGGTGGCTTTGCCTGCCAAAGACACCATTGGCCCCATTCACACGTGTGCTCTTGTAGCACATGCATGAACATGGGGAAGGCACGGCAGTGAGCCTGGCAGCTCCAAGCCATGGAGTGGCCATGCTCTAGAAGCACCCTCTCCCGTTGTGGCACTTGGAAGTGGTGAGGGTTGCAGCGGGTTTTCTGCCAGCGCTTTCCTGTGTTCCCACCTGACTCTGCAGCTTCAGGAGGTTGGATGGGTTCTCCTGCCGTGATGGGAGTGCTAAACAAGAGATTTGCCATTTCTCATCCCAAGCACAACTCGGTGAAGACCACGTGAGTCCCTCACCAGAGTTAGGGTCAATCTGCAAGCAGAGACCTGAGGACCTTGCAAGTCTCTGGGAAACGGGCAGGTGACAGTGGAAGGGACGCAGCCACTGTGCTCCAAGTTTTCACGTGGCACTCACTCTGAGCCTGTTGGGAAACTCCAAAGTTGGGACCTCCTGGTCACCTACCGGCACTCACCACAAACCCGCAGTATCTCACCAAGAAGCTCTGACCTTCCAGGGATGTGTGGGGATTTTTTTTTTCCCACTTCCATAAAAGCAAGTTGCTATGGCAATGAAATGGTTTGCGTTTTTGAATGCTTCCTCAAGGACACCCATCAAAGAGGTTGATCATCGGGAGAACAGAGGGATGCGACACAGCATGGTGGCCCCGGAACATGACAAGCAGCTTGGGAGCAAGCCCAGGTGTTCATCCATTTAATGGGTGGACACGCTGGTGTACAAGTGCCTCCTCTTCACACTGCAGAGATGGCTGCTTGCAAGTGCATTGCAGCAGAGAAGATCCAGAGAGGAAAGCTCTGTTGCTGGCAGCTTGTCACAGTCTGAGGAAAAAAAAAGCAACCACACAGTCTCACCCAAAAAAAAAAAAAAAAAACGCAAACCCTTTTCTCCAGAAGGTACTAAAATTGAATCCTCTGTTCTCATTTAAATGGACAAGGACATTCAGGCAGCATTTGCCAAGTTTCCTTCCCAAAAGAGACTTAGAGAAAGTCCTCCAAGGGATAATTAACTGGCTAACAGACAGGAAACGAGGATAAAAATAAGTGGAATATTTCCGCCATGGAAGAAAAAGATTATCTATGAGATCTATCCTTGCGGTTGCACAGCCCATTACAGATTTACTCACAAGAAAGCCACTCGGATGTATGTTTGGATGCCCAGTCACCACCAGAGAAGGGAGAGCTCCAAAGTCCAGCATGTCATCTGCCAGAAGCAGACTTATCTGAGCTGCTGCTTGGATGGTGACCCTGTCCCCACCTTGGCCTCAGTTTCCATGTTCTACCTGCAGGATGAGAGCACCACACACACAATGGCAGGTGGAAACTCCCCCTCTGCTCCCCACTGGGGCTGGTCTTGTTTCAGTGGTGCCCAAGGACAGGATGAGAGGAAATGGGCACAAGCTTGAATAGAAGAAGTTCCACCTAAACATGAGGAGGAACTTCTTTCCTGTGAGGGTGGCAGAACCCTGGAAGAGGCTGCCCAGAGAGAGAGAGGTGGTGGAGTCTCCATCTCTAGAGACATTACAAACCCACCTGGACACCTACCTGCTGTAGGTGGACCTGCTTTGGCAGAGGAGTTGGAATAGATGCACTCCAGAAGTCCCCTCCCACCCCATATGATTCTGTGATATACCACCAGATGGACAATTTACCAACAGCACCATTTACACTCGCTGGGGTCTGACAAGAGCCTTACCAGAGGTGGTCAGTCTACATCAGAGGAGGACATAAACGACAGACATCACAATACCTCCTTCTCCAGCTACCAAACCACTCATTGCAAATCTCCCACTGCTTTAACCAAACACCATTAGGGACAAAAGAGGAAGAAACCTGCCCAATCCCACAAATTGAGATCCAGTTAGACCTCCCCTGAAGTTCAAGTGCTCTCCTGTAATTATTATAGCCACTAATGACTCAGTCAGCAGGACAGAAAGCCACCGAGTCCTTTGGCAAGACCACAACAGTCCACATACACAGGGTACAGTTTCAGAGGGAGTCTCTGTAGCAGCTCAGCTTGATTCAAGAGCCAGGAAACCCAGGAAAACATGCCAAAGAAAACACTGGCCTTGAAGAGACTGAGGCTGCTAAGAAAAGGAGAAGGCACTTCAATCAACTTCACTTCAAGTCACATTCAAGTGACTTTCAAACCCCGCCTGGACATGTTCCTGTGCAACCTGCTCTGGGTAGACCTGCTTTGGCAAGGGGGGATGGACTAGATGATGATCTCCAGCGGTCCCTTCCAACCCCATGTGATTCTAGGATTCTGTGAAGTGGTCAGTGGCGTGTGAGAAGCATCCCCAAAAAGCCCAATGTGCTGCACCCATCTGCCACACCATCTGCAGAGCCCAAGCAGTGGGTTAAAGAGAAGAGCGTGTATTTCCAGGGGACATAACCTACCTCAATGAGCACATCCAAACAGGGCTGAGCAATGTCCCGTCGGCAGCACGAGCAGGTAGTCAGAAGGGAAACCGTTCCCTGGCACCTTCCAAGCCTGTGAGGAGATGAGGAAAGAGCTCCAGTGTTTGCCTTTCTGCTGGTGGGAGGCTGTGCTTCCCCCCTTCCCCTGCTCCAGCTCATTCACAAAGCACGCTCTTGCTCACTGGCCTGTGTTGCAAGAAGTGCTCCATCTCAGAAGTGTTCAGAATTGATGAAACCAGCACCAAGAAGACGCTCAGAGGGCTGGAGCCCCTCTCTCATGAGGACAGGCTGGGAGAGTTGGGGTTGTTGAGCCTGGAGAAGAACAGTCTCCAGGGAGACCTTATAGCTCCTTCCAGTATCCAAAGAGGGCCTACAGGAAAGCTGGAGAGGGACTTTTTACAAGGGCACGTAGTGTTAGGACGAGGGATAATGGCTTAAACTAGAAGAGGGTAGATTTAGATTAGATATCAGGAAGAAAATTTCCTCCGAGGGTGGTGAGAGGTGGTTGCCCAGAGAAGCTGTGGCTGCCCTATCCCTGGAAGGGTTCAAGGCCAGGCTGGATGGGGCTTGGAGCAACCTGGTCTGGTGGGAGGTGTCCCTGCCCATGGTAGAGGGGTTGGAACTGGATGATTGGAAGGGACCTTAAAGATCTAAACCATTTTATGATTATATCAGAGGGAAAAGAGAGACGCAGACCTACCTGTTTTGGAAACTGCACGTGAGCGTGAGGCAAAGTGATGCTTTGGGAGAGCGTGATGTGGAGCTGGTTGCACGGGAAAAACTGTGTGGGTGCCAACCTTGCCTTGAGAGCTGCAGCAGTGCAAAGGCAGGAGGACAGTGCCAAGAGAAGAGATGCTGGGAGGTGACGACGTCAGCGGTGAAACCCTGGCCATGCTGGGATGGGTGTGTGGGAGTGCTGAACCTATGGAAGGAGAAGCATAGCCTGGGCACCATGGTCTGCTTGAAGGGACCACAAGCATTTACTGGGTGAGTCTTGGGGATGGGAAGCTGGAGAAACTGGCATTTGTTGTTGTGGCTCCTGTGCACAGCCCAGAGCCCGAGCCACAGAGCGGGGCAGGCAGGAGGAACCAAGCAGGGATGCGCTGCCATGAAACAGTGTCCTGGAAGAAAAGCAAAGCCTAGGGGGAGAAAAAGCTATTAGCAGGGCTTTTATAAGGTAGGTAATTAGACATTCCTCCATGAGAGGAGGTATCTGTGAGATCCCCAACCCCGCTGAATCACGCTAGCAAAGGGGAAGAGGCTGCAGTGGGAGGTCTCTAGGAGCTGCTGGTGGCCTTCACCACCCCATCAGCAGCAGGGCTCTGCCCCAGCAAACAAGCTGTCAAAACCAGGCTGCTTCCAGTGCTCACATAAAACAAAGCTGTTTTTTATAGGCACCAGAAATGAGGGGTTTTGGGGTGAGAAGGGAGAAGGGGACCGGAGGCAAGCTTTTATCCATGGCAGCTCGCGTGCAGTGACTGAGATGGTGATGTTCCATTCAACAGCTCTAGCAGCTGTGGTTTGGAGTTGTGATCCTGCCAGCCACGTGCATTCAAGCATTGTGAATCTCCCCAAAAGACAGGTGGCTTGTTGGACAGTTGTTTGTTTTTTTTTTTAAATTGTTCACAAACGTTTTCTTTCCTTCTGTCTTCTCATCTTTCATCGTTTTAAAGTTTCCTTCTCAACCAGGACACAAACCTTTTCGAAAAAGACCCTTTTGAACAGACCGAAGCAGATATTCTCATGCAATTATATGATTTCAGAGGCAAGGTTTTAAGACAAAACCAAGCAGACAATGAGCTCTTGCTATGGACTGTTAGCAGTGCTGGTTCTGGAAGGGGCCTGGTATGGGGGAGAAGAAGCCTTCCTCTGCTAGTGAGATCTCAGTTGCTACAAATAAGCAAATTCCATCAGTCAGCCCCCAAAATTCCCAGCCTGCAAGCGTGCGTGCTACTTGCTGCCCTGCTGCAAAGCTCCGCATCTTCCCTCCTCCCACCCACCAGCTGTCTCTCTGCTGTATCATCTCCCATCCTTTCTCCCGAGCCCGCTGCAACGAAGGATGCCCTTCCTCCAACAGAGCTTTCCCCAAACACTCTCCTTCTCTCTGCTAAGAAATGGTCTCCCAGGATCAATCACTGACAAAAGCCACTGTTTCCCCAACAGCCTCTTGCTCTCCAGGCTCTTATTTTTGCTTGGTCCCTGGGCAAGCTGCCCTTTGGTCCCTGTAGGCAGAGGGAGATGTACTTGAGAAAACTTTTGTCAGCAAGTCAGGTTTCTCCCTGCATTGGTAAAACCCCAGGGTTAGTGGAGATGCAAGGGTTAAGACAGGTTAATTAGTGGGAAAGCTGGGGACAAAAGCAATGGATTTATTAAATGAAGCAGAAAAATCCTACTCTTTTCTTTCCTGCTCTGGCTGGAAAAAAATGGTTGCCTACTCTCCTCCTAACTTGTAACAAAAACCTTGCAGGACTTTAAACTGTTGAAATAATATTTTTCTCTAGTTGCAATAGTTTCTAACAGGTCCAAAGACCCTTTGGCCAGCAGCAGCCACTTCTTCCCCTCCTCCACATCTGGCACGGCAGGGTTTCACCCCCTACCCCTGATAAAGTTTTTTTTCTCCCCTTTCCCTGATCCACCATCAGAAACACCTTGTCCTTTTGCCACCAGCCTCCTCCTGGATGCAGTTGGGGCAGAGAAAAAGACTGGATAATATTCCTGGGGGATTCCTGCATTTCCTGCGGCCCATTCTCCCGGGGCTCTCCGAAATCACTTTGCCAACTCCCGTGACACCCCCCCCCCCCCCCCCCCAACGCCCTGAAGTTTCTCCAGTACTTACAGGAGAAGAAATGCAAAGTTCATTTTAAAGGAAAAGGGGTGGGGATGGCTCACTCCCCGTGTGCTTCTTCCTCTGCAGAAGCAGCCATATGGCAGTGCTTAACCACACTTACTGTGCTGGAATTACTTGCCCTTCTGGCTTTCTTCTCCAAGACTGTCCAACTGTGCAATTGCCATCAAGCTGCCACCTGCCTGCCTGGCAAGGGCTGCCCCATGCCCTGGGCTCAAACCATCTGCAGGCAGCTCCATTCCTGGGTGGCTGTAGCCCCTGCCCTCATCTCACCCTGGGTTTTACTGACCTTACCCCCGTGTGTGTCAACCCCATCAATATTTAGGCTCCTCTGGTGTCCCTGAGGATCTTAGACCCAGAGGCAAACGAAATTTGGTCACAGCACCACACAAAAACTCTTAAACGCCCCTTTGCCTGGGAAGATTAGGAATATTTGAAAGGGGTTCAGCCCCTTTTCAACCTTGGATTTAGGGTGGCCTGGTTTTGTGTGACTCAGCAAGTTTGCTGATGATACCAAACTGGGAGGGCTGGCCGACACTCCAGAGCACTGTGCCACCATCCAGCGTGACCTGGACAGGCTGGAGAGCTGGGCAGAGAAGAACCTCATGAGGTTCAACATGGGCAAACGTAGGGTCCTGCACCTGGGGAGGAAGAACCCCAGGCACCAATACAGGTTAGGGGTGGACCTGCTGGAAAGCACTGCTGAGGAGAAGGATCTGGGGGGCCTGGTGGAGAGTAAACTCTCCATGATCCAGCAATGTGCCCTTGTGGCCAAGAGGGCCAATGGGATCCTGGACTGCCTCGGGAAGAGTGTGGCCAGTAGGTGAAGGGAGGTCATTCTCCCCCTCTGCTCCCCACTGGGGAGGCCACAAATGGAATATACTGGATCCAGTTTTGGGCTCCCCAGTTCAAGAGGGACAAGGAACTACTGTAGAGAGCCCAGCATAGGGCAACAGAGATGATGGAGGAGTTGGAGCATCTCCCTGAGGAGGAAAGGCTGAGAGAGCTGGGGGTCTTTAGCCTGGAGAAGAGAAGGCTGAGGGGAGACCTTATCAATGCTTAAAAACGTCTAAAGGGGGGGTTGAAGGAGGATGGAGCCGGACTCTTTCCAGTGGTTCCCAGGGACAGGATGAGGGACAACGGGCACAAGCTGGACCACGGGAAGTTCCACTCCAATGTGAGGAAGAACTTGTTTGGGGTGAGGGTGTCAGAGCCCTGGCAGAGGCTGCCCAGGGA
>JAOWAV010000073.1:38104563-38136428 GCA_028571045.1 Scolopax bukidnonensis
AGAGGCCAACCCCCACCTCTCTACACCCTCCTTTCAGGGAGTTGTAGAGGGCAAGGAGGTCTCCCCTCAGCCTCCTCCAAACTAAACGTGCCTCAGCTCTGGGAAAGAAGACTCACAGTGGGTTAATCCACAGCTTAAACAGATCACTTCCCAAATTAATTCAGGTTCACTCTCCTAGGGTACCCAGTCACTGATTAGTACCTGGTGGACTGCAGAAGCCTGGTGAGACCAGGGTTGCTTGGCTCTGAGGAGCAGCCACATCAGGGCAGGCTCTGCCTCAGGGTCTGCCATGTCCCCTCTGCTTCGGGGCTGAAGGAAGAGCAAGAGGAGCTGCTGCCCGTGTTGATGACACAGAGGGACCTGGCAGAGAGGGGACAGGAGAAGAGCAGCCTGAATGCTGGTTCAGCTGTTCACAACTTGCCCCCGGTGGCATTCACCTTGCAAAATTGCAAGCTCACGGGAGCTTAGCAGGAGAGAAGGGTGAGATCCGTGTTGGCTTCAATCGATGCAGCCCCTTGCAGGCAGCAGTCTGCACTGGGAAGCTCCAGCACAACAAACTCCTTTTTTTTTTTTTTCTTCTTTTTTTCTTGGCCTCCCTTTTTTCTTGGCCTCCCTTTTTTCTTGGCCTCCCTTTTTTCTTGGCCTCCCTTTTTTCTTGGGCAGCGTTCTCCCAGAGAGCAGGAAGCCTCAACTCCTGACAGTGAGCAGCAGACCCCCAGAATAAGATCTGAATCTATATTTTTGCCACCCAGGGACAAGAAAAGCCCTGAGCAGGAGTGCCTGTCCCTCCGGTCCAGCTACCCACTGTAGAGAGCTGAGCTTCCAGGCTCACACCAGGATGCTCCAGAGGAGGAGCAAACAGGCTGTTAACGGCGTTGGCTTGGCTTGGATCTCTTCACCTGTAGGGTTTAATTATCACAGCTATTAATTACTGCCCCAGGCTTGCAGAGGGTTGGACCCTCTGGTGGTTGGACCACCTGAAGGGAAGAGAGAAGCGGCTGCTGCGGAGATGCTGCTGCTGCCCAGCCTTCCAAAGAGGCAGCGTTGCAGCAAGCAACCTCGTGGCAGAATTTCAGCAGCACGCAGCCTGCCACGGGATCAGGGTCTGGTTCACAGACACTCCAAAAAAGAGCCCCCATTAGCTCGCCTTGCTTTGCCCCCAAAAAAAAAAAAAAAAAAAAAAAGTTTTATTTTTAGGGCTCGGGAGCGGTGCCGCCGGATTGGCAGCGTTATAAATAGAAGGCTTCTATTTCTCCTGCAGTCTAGGTGCCGCAGTGCTAAGTCAGTTTTACGACCTCAATAAATCCAGATTAGGTGCTCTCAAGGCTGCGTCACCATAGAAATAACATTTCCTCTTCGCGTTTCATATGCGCAGCGAGGAGGGATGGATTATGCCAAGGCTGGGGGGGTAGGTGGGGGGGCTGTGCTGCCCTCGTAAGCCAGCCTGATGCTTTCCGATTTGTCTGGGTGTGATACAGGCTGGCATTCACCCGAAGGAGGTTGTGGGTCCCAGCTTCACATCTCTGAGTCTTGCCTAAAAGATGATGACGTGCGGTTTTCAGCCGGCTCTTGAAATCGCGGTATCTTTCCCCAAACCGGGAAGAGCAGGGCTAGGGGTGAGAAGAGCTTGCTGCTCTGCAAAGGTGGAAGAAAGGGAGGCAGCAGGAGAAAGAGACCTATTTGGTAGGATAACTTGCAGCATATTATTGCTAAGGTGTGGATTTTTCTACTAAGCTGACAGTCGGTAACTATTAAAGCGCTGAAATAATTCTCCCCCCCTTTAAAAAAAATAAAAATAAATTACAAGAAAGTAACCCCCTTCCAATTCCCTTCCACTTCTTTTTTTTTTTTTTCTTTTCACTGACTGATGTTGCTTCATTAAATCTGTAGCGTTATGTCAATTCCCATCAATGATAAGCAGCATTTTCTAGCGGTCACACACCTCTGGCTCTGAACAGGCCGTGCTGCTCCAGGAGACAGGGGATGCTCAGCAGCTCAGCAGGAGGGAAATGCTACCATTTCAGGATTTCTGCTCCAAAAAGCACCACCAAACTCCTTACGCATTCAGCTGTGCCTCCACCTTCCTGCAAAACACACATGCTGCTACACTACTGGTCCTCTTCTAGGATGTCCTCTGCTGCCGACCACCAGCAACCAGGGAAGGGCAAGGGGGAAATGAGCCTCCAGTTGCCCTGAAATAGTTCCATTTCTGGGAACTGTCCTGTCCTGTCCTCTGGTCTCTGCAACCACCCCAGGAAGCCCAGAGAAAATCCACTGAGGAAGCCGAATATATCAAAGAGCATATGAATTAGAGCAGCTGTAGGTTTCTGACCGTTTCATCCTCTGGGAGGTTTTTATGAGCTGGAAGCCTGGATGAGCACAAGCTGTTTGGCTCGGATGCAGCGTTTTCTCTGGTCAGCTGCTTGGCAGGAGGAAGTAGGGTGTTGGTTTTGGGAGACACCATGCTGTCTGCCTCCCCCAGCCCTGCAGTGAACGCCTGCTCCAGCTGCTGCTGAGAGCTTGCTCCTCCTCCTCCTCACTTTCCCTAGAAAGAGGTCTGGAGGTCAAGACAGTGGAAAAAGGGGTGCTTCAAGATTACTGGAGCCCATGGAAAAGTATGAAAAGATGACTGTGCAGAGGGACAATCCTTATTAAGGCTCTATGAGCAAATCAGTATCTGGGTCTGGAACCTCCACTGGAGAAGCCCGGAGGTTTGGCTGGTCCTGCACTGGCCTTTATGTGCATGGGGATGGAAGCAAAATGAGACAGGATGCGAGGAGAAGGAATTAAACAAGCAAATAAATAAAAAATACTTGGGAATAGCAAGATGAGAAAAACCCAAACTGAGCCTCGGTGGGAGTGTGCGTTATTTGCTAGACATCACCATCTGATTTTAGAGTCACCAGCCTGAGCTCCGAAACCACCGTGGAGTCATCACAGAGTTGCAAACCCAGCCCGCGCTGCTAAATGAGGGTTTCAGCAAACTTCCCAGTATTCACCAGTGGCACCACACAAAACTCACGTGCTGGGCTGGAATGAGAATTCGTCACGATCGTGGCAAGGCACGTAGGCACTGGAGCTCCCTGGCAGAGTGTGATCCCATTTCACAGCAGTTCTGGAGGTTTCAAAATGAGTTCCTTCTGTCTGAAATGAAAGCAGCGTCTTTCAGATTATTTTTTTTTAAAAAGAAGGAATTTTGTTGAAATGTCTATTTTGGGATTAAAATCTGAAGCCTTTTCAGGACAGAGTGGATATTGTACTGCACAAGGCATTGGTTGGGAGGTTGAGGAGGATGAGACACCCTGGCTCTCATCTCCACTCCCCTGGAGGCCTGGGCATGGTTTGCTACCCCAGTAATTGTGAACACACCAAGTTCATCAAGAACATCCCTGTGGCTACAGTGCCACCGAGCCAGGGGGACAGCATGAAGTTGGACATGTAGCTCCTCCACGCTTCTAACTTGGAAAGGGAATAAGTGAAATTCAGTGAATAAAGAGTTGAACTCACAATAGTGGTTGAACTCAAAGTTATTAAGGATTTGGCAGGACCATCAGGCATCCTGTGTCTTGCTAGCACCCCCATCTGGTCTGTCATCCCTGGCTCTCCTTCCAAACCAAAGCCAGCCCTTCATCACCAGAGCTGAGGACCAGGCACCTCGAGGAACGAAGCACACAACCCATGGCTCCTGCTGCAAAACATCCCAATGCTTTCATTTTCATCTGGCACATGCTTTGGCTAAGGCAGAAGAACTTAAAGCTTGGAAGAGCATTTGTTCTACCTCATCCCGGAGAGCCTTGATTGCACTCCCGGGACTGTCCTCCCCAACGCTGAGGTAAATCCTCCAAGCCCTGACACACAACGTGACAATGGTGAGTTTAGAGCAGAAGGAACATGGAAACCATGTTCCTTCTGATTTCTAACACTTGAAGGTGGGCTCAAGTCAAATATGAGTCATCTCTCAAGCTAAACACAGGTCACTTCCATGGAAGCAAAGTGACAGCCTCTTCTTCCACGACAAGCTCTTGGCTCTGTATCCTTGTATCTCTATCCCTTGTAAAAACTGCACAGAGAGGCTCTCTGCATCTCCTGAAGAGCAGTTCCTCAAGCAGAGCACAGCCCTGACCCCTGTAAGGGCTTTACTTTGCTAATCACAGAATCACATGGGGTTGGAAGGGACCTCTAGAGGTCATCTAGTCCAACCCCCCTGACAAAGCAGGTCCACCCACAGCAGGTTGCACAAGAACATGTCCAGGCAGGTTTTGAATGTCTCCAGAGAAGGAGACTCCACCATCTCCCTGGGCAGCGTCGGCCAGGGCTCTGCCGCACTCACAGGAAAGAAGTTTCTCCTCATTTGAGGTGGAACTTCTTCTATTCAAGTTTGTGCCCATTTCCTCTTGTCCTATCCCTGTGCACCACTGAAAAAAGGACCGTTCCCATCCTCATGATGACACTACCCCCCCCCCTTAAGTATTGATAAGCATTGATCAGATCCCCCATCAGCTTTCTCTTCTCCAGACTAAAAAGACCCAAGTTCCTCAGCCTCTCCTCGTTAAGGAAGATGCTCCAGGCCCCTCATCATCTTTGTAGCCCTCTGCTGAACCCTCTCCAGCAGTTCCCTGTCCTTTTGGAACTGGGGAGCCCAGAACTGGTCCAAGTGCTCCAGATGGGTCCTCCCCAGGGCAGAGTAGACAAAGCAGGATGACCTCCCTCTACTGCTGGTTACACTCTTCCTGATGCTCCCCAGGATGCCATTGGCCTTCTTGGCCACAAGGGCACATTGTAGGCTCACGGTCATCCTGTTGTCCACCAGGACTTGTATGTCTTTCTTCTCAGAGCTGCTCTCCAGCAGGTCAGCCCCCAACCTGTCCTGGTGCAGAGGGTTATTCCTCCCCAGGTGCAGCACCGTACACTTGCCTTTGTTGAAGTTCCTCGGGTTCCTCTGTGCCCAGGTCTCGCTGTATGGCAGCACAGCCCTCCATCGTTTGTGTAATGAGCACTCTTAATCTACCCCAGCACAGACACTTGAGCTAAGAGCCTCCGTTAGGTACAGCATCCTGTTGAGGGGGGCTGTGAGCTACAGCTAGCACTGAGTACTTTCAATTCCAGCCCCTAGAAATTGCATGACTTTGAACTCTGCCTCCAGCCTCATCTACAGTCTCAGACAGGAGAAGTGGTCTCAGGATAGAGACCTGAGGTGTCCAGAGGTACAGCATGGCAGCGGTGGGTGCAGTGCTCAGGCTTGCCCCTGCCCTCCCAACAGCAAAGCTGGGGCTTCAGCAGAGAAGACTTGTAAGAGAGGACTCACTTGGGTCATCCCCCCAACTCCATCCTTCAGCAGGTCTCTGGAAGAGCAGCAGTTCAGCGCAACGCAATCACAGCAGCGCTGAGCGCGCGCCGTTTATGTATTTCTAGATCATTAAGCCTTCTCCTAGCGACGGTGTTTAAAAAGCATGATGACGTTTCCTTTCCCCTGCCTTGGTGCTTGGCTCTTGAAAATTAAAAGATAAGCTTTGTAAATCTCACAGAGAAGAGGGAACTGTCACTTTAGCTTTAGAAGAAAAGCCAGCAAAGAAACAAAATTCTTCTTTTGGCAGAGAAGAAAAAAAATCCATTATTAAAGGCTTAGAGACAAAGGCTCTCAACACAATTAAAGGCGAACCTAAGTCTTTGAAAGCAGAGGGCATGACATTGGAATACACACAAGAAGTAGAGATGAAAGCCTCCATTGTCATGCTGTTGAATAAGTAGGGAAAAAAAAAGAAAAAAGTTTCAATGGATGCATTTGCCTAAACCAAACTAGATGAGAGACTTTCTAGAGAAGGGTTGGAGCCTTCCCATGTGTTTGTACAATGCCAAGAGCCGCTGGGCTCAGTCTTAATTAGGATCCTGGGGCATTACTGGAATAACTTGGGGAGAGAGGGCCACAACATTCATTAATCGGAAAGAAAACAGGGCTCCAATATTTTCTGTGGGAAATTTTGCACCTGGAAAACCTAATCTTTCTTTCCAGCCTGTTGATCCGAAGCAAAAATTGTTTTGATTTGGCATTGTCAAGGCATTTGTTTTGCAGGAGAGCTTGCTGTGGATACATTGCTGCACTTAGGGCATACAGGTGGCTTTCAATCCAGCAGTGGTCTGAAGGCCACTTCCAGAAAGCACTAAGCAGAGTAATCCTGGTTCTCACAGCCTCTAAACTAAGAGCACCAGATCCAAGGAAAACCCACGTCTGGGATGTCAGAAACGTGCCATTGTTGGAAGACTTTGCTCTCAGCAGGTAGTAAAAACTACCCCGTGCTCCCAAACCCTATACCTCCCACCAGTAGTGCCATCAGCCAACACTCACCATAAGATGCTTCCAACCAGCATGCAAACGTCAAAGACCTCTTGCTGCCATTCATGAAAGTCTGTGCTGGTACGGGACCACCACCAGTCAGTAAAATCAGTTTTGTCATCTGCTCTCTGCTGCGACTGCTCAAAGCCAGGTCTAGCTTGACCCTAGATGGCTGCATCATGCTGGGTAGGTGACGACTTTTGCTATCTTAAGATCTTTCTTCTCTGATAGTCTCATATATCTTTAAAGGAGAGCAGCTCCCTCTTTTCTGTGGATCAGAATGGGCTATAACAGCTTATGTGACTCTGGAGGGGGATGCTCCTACACAAGGGGCGTCCGTTTTCCCCTGCCTGCTGTGTCAACATGGGCAGCTTGCATTTTTATTAATGCTGGTTTTAACCTAGGGCCCTGCAGAAGGGCAAAAGATACCTTATACAAACCTCAGCATCGTTATTGTGAAGTTAGAGATGGAGACTGTATGGTAAGGATGGTGGCCAATGTCAGAGAGCTGAGCGTGAAGAACCTTTCACAGTTTTCCTTGCTTGCACAGGGCCTCTGCTGGCATCTTCTCCTCTCCTGGGAAGGAAGGTTACAGCTAGCTGGTAGTTTAATCCTGGTTTAATTCTCCTCTCCAGGGATGCTCCTGGGATAGGTGATCCTGGTTTGGGATGACCTGGGTTTCTTCTACACAGAACAAAAAGAGGAGAGAAGGCAGGAGCTGTACCAGGCGCCCTTACCTCCTGCCTGCAGCCAGAGGACACCCCTTATGTTGGTGGTGAGACCTTGGGGAGCTGCAAGGGACTGTTCCAGAGAGATTACCACCTTTTCAAGCCCAAGCTGGGGGGTCAGTCCTTCCACTCAGCGTGCTGTCTGCTCTAAAATCCCCTGAGGGTTTACCTAATAATGTCAACTCATCGCGTGATCCCCAATGAAACCCATTTGCAAGGAAAAAGGCAACTCATTCCACTTTAGGGCATCGAGTGGCTTCCTGCTGGTATTGACTGCAGTTGTCCTACACAAACCAGGGGACTAAAAGCTGAAGGATTATCTTGCTACTTGTCCCTTCAGCCTAGATTTCTTGATCATCTTTGTCTATGGCAAACTGGAGCCCTCTTTTTTTTAAAGGGCCCTTGTCTATCATGAACAGCCAAACAATTAAGCCAGGCACCCTCTGCTATCCACCCATAGACACAGAAGCAGATGAGAGACAGGCTAATCCACTGGCCTCCACTCTGAAAATAAAAGCAGGGTCCGTGGATGGTTTTAGTTCCATTTTTTTTTTTTTTCGTATGTTTTCCATTGGTTGGTTTTGTCACCAAGGAGACCGAATTCCTGCAGTCACTGTTTTAGGCATTTGCCAGAACATAAATCCATGCTTCTGTGCCAATGGCCATCACAGCATAATTACATAAGCTACGTGCTTTGCTTGAGAGCTCCAGCTTGGCTCACTGTTTGTGTGATCTGCCGTGTGGTTAAGTCCACCCAAAGGGGAAAACTATGTCCTTCAGATCTGCTCTAAGCCTAAACCACTCCTAGTGAGATGGCCAGGATCACCTTGAATCTGAACTTTCCTGCTTGCACAGAAGGTCCTGCATAAAATGCAGGAAAGGAAGAGAACTTCTGGTGCTCTTCTGAAACAGCAACTGAGGCACAAATTCAGAAAGTACCCGTGTGACCAGGCCACTTGGGTTCCTGTCCTTGATGAGTGGGAATAGCTCTCCGTACACACTAATTCTGCTCCCCTTCCCCCTCTCAAAACCACTCTTAAGAGTGAGATTAGTTCTCAAATCCCTAAACAGCACCACCATTTGATGGCGTTAATAGGAATTCTGTGCCCAGGATGCCTTTCAGAACATGCACTGGCTGAGCTTATACCAAGTCCCCCAGGACACAGATTGTCTCACGTTGTTTGTGCAATGCCTGTCACGCTGGCCTCCATCTCCACGCAACCCACAGAAGTAAATACTTGCCCAGAAAATAAGAGGCAGAGCTCCTGCCCATCTCAGTGGGACAATGATATGGACCAGGCAAGGTAACATCCACTGCTGGCTGTTGAACTCAGCTGGGGTGATGCAGTAGAAACCCAGGTCAATGGCCATGGGTCAAAGATGCCATCAGGGTTTTCCCAGCTGTGAAATCTCAATGCAAGGCAGACCCATGTCAGGTCACTTATTTAAAGGTTACCTCATGACTTGTCTTCCCATATCTGCATCACAGGGAACTGATATGTGGAAGAGCTGGCTCTGGCAACATGCTGTGGAAGACTTGTCAGGAGAAATTCACAATCCCGAATGCTGAAGGCTTCAGAGATGAAGTCCCCACAGACATCAGCCCCCATACGGTCCTTTGCTGGAATCAGCAACAGCTGTTTCAAACGATCTTATTTTCAAGCCATCTTCTTAACATTTATGCCCCTCCTTGTCCCCAGTTCTAGCTGTGTTACTACTCCATCTGATCCCAATGCCAGTACCTCCTAGGGGAGGAAAAAAGCTGTCTTCAGCTTGGGATTGTTGGGATAACATGAGCAAGCAGCAGGAGCATCTGCAGTCATTTCCTGTTCCAATTCTGGACTGTCCCAGGAGAGCAGCTCGGAGTTTGAGATCTTTCTACTGCCCAACGAAGGAGGTCTCCATGGCAGTGCATCTTGGATGAGACAACTGTATGTTGCATCTGAGCATCTCCATTTTCTCCACGGCCAAATCTGAGGTGCAGGGGGGGTGATATCTACAGCAGATATACAAGCCAAGAAGGTCACAGTGTATGGTCACCCAGAGCAGGCCCCACAAAAACTTGTCCAGGTGGGTTTGGAGTGTGTCCAGAGCAGGAGACCCCACCACCTCTCTGGGCAGCTTGTTCCAGTGTTCTACCACTCTCACAGTAAACAAGTTCCTCCTCATGTTTACCTGGAAATTCTTATACTCAAGTTTGTGCCCATTTCCTCTTGTCCTGTTACCGGGCACCACTGAAAAAAGACTGGCCCCATCCTCGTGACACCCACCCTTTAAGTATTGATGAGCATTGATTGGATCCCCCCTCAGTTTTCTCTTCTCCAGACTAAGAAGACCCAAGTCCCTCAGCCTCTCCTCGTAAGGGAGATGCTCCAGGCCCCTCATCATTTTTGTAGCCCTCTGCTGTCCCCTCTCCAGCAGTTCCCTGTCCTTCTTGAACTGGGGAGCCCAGAGCTGGACCCAGTGCTCCAGATGGGGCGTCCCCAGAGCAGAGCAGGATGACCTCCCTCGATCTGTTGTCCACACTCTTCTTGATGCAGTACGGTGAGCACAGATCCTGCTTCCAGCTTGATATATGCTGTTCACTGTGGGCTCTGGATGTGGCTGTTTCTCACACATTAAACAGAGGAAATGTGCTGCACTATCTCACTGGTTTCTTGCTCCTTCCCGGTCCTGAACCCTGTCAAATGCAGTGGCACCTTTTTTTTTTTGAGGGACAGGGGACACTGGTTAAACATTTTCTGGTCTTGAAGGGCTTTCTTGGATAACCACTCAGAGCGTTTGTAGAGGGAAGCAGCAGGAGTTAGAAGCCTAAATTTCAGAGCTTTCAGATCAGACAAGCATCCTGGAAAACATCAGGAAGCCTGGTCCAGGATGAAGTAAAGGCTCTTGGGCACTTCACATTGTGGCTGGTACATTTGAGGAAAAGTTCTTTTGTTTTAAGGACAATAGCTTGCTTGCCTCCAGGGACCCTAGTGTGAGCTCCTTTTTTGCCTGTATTACAGCCCAGGAATAAAAAAAAAAACACAAAACAAAAACCAACAAAAGAACAAATTGAGGAAAGAAACTACAAGCAACACTAGGAAGGGGTGGGTTTGTTCCCCCCCTCCCCGGCCCCGAGCAAGGACTTTGTTAGAGCAATGAGGGAGGTGGTGAGGTCCTGGCAAAGGGGCTTTTCCCTGTTGACATCAGCCACCTCTTCCCCTAACCCACACAAGTCCAGCCTGCTGGGCAGCAAACGTGTGGTAGAGACCTATAGCCCCTGCCTGTACTGCCTTGGCACCCCAAAACTCGCACAAAGTGAGTTTTCTTCTTCACAGGCTACAGGTTGATGAGACCCATATGAGACAGGACTGCAAACTATGCAGAGCTTGGGGCTGTCCCAGGAAGCTGCAGCCCTGAAAGCAAGCTCAGCTTGCCTCTCCCCTGCATGCTGCTTTGCTCAGCTCATGTCCTTAGCTGCCTGAACAGAGGAAACAGCAAAGAGACTCAGAATCACAGAATGGTAGGGGTTGGAACAGATCTCTGGAGACCATCTAGTCCAAACCCTCTGCCAGAGAGGGTCACCCAGAGCAGATTGGACAGGAATGCATCTAGGTGTTTTGAATGTCTCCAGAGAAGATTCCACCACCTCCCTGGGCAGCCTCTTCCAGGGCTCTGCCACACTCAAAGTAAACAAGTTCCTCCTCATGTTGAGGTGGAATTTCTTCTATTCAAGTTTGTGCCCATTTCCTCTTGTCCTATCCCTGTGCACCACTGAAAAAAGGACCAGCTCCAACCTCTTGACACCCTCCCCTTAAGCATTGATCAGATCCCCCCTCAGCCTTCTCTTCCCCAGACTAAAAAGACCCAAGTCCCTCAGCCTCTCCTCATAAGAGAGATGCTCCAGGCCCCTCATCACCTTTGTAGCCCTCTGCTGGACCCTCTCCAGCAGTTCCCTGTCCTTCTTGAAACGGGGAGGCCAGAACTAAACCCAGTACTCCACTGCTCGACCCTTGACTGCTAGTCACACTCTCCCTGATGCCCCCCATGATGCCATTGACCATCTTGGTCACAAGGGCACATTGCTGCCTCATGGTCATCCTATTGTCCACCAGGACTCCTAAGCCTTTCTCCTCAGAGCTGCTCTCCAGCAGGTCAGCCCCCAACCCGTACTGGTGCAGGGGGTTATTCCTCCCTAGGTGCACCCTGCACTTGCCCTTGTTGAATATGGCTATTATTTCATCTTCATACCATCCATACCTGGTCATTATGCAACCCCAAATCTTGCACATTGGGACCTGTGAACGGCGACATCAGCCGGGGCCACCCTTTCTGCCTGCCGTCTGCTGCTCAGCTACACAAGGCAGAGCTCTCCTTTCCTTTCAACCACCTCTGAACGTTGCTTCTGCTCCACATTAAGCATGACTCATTGATGGATTAGCCCAGATTCGTCGCGCACGCAGCAAGGCAACAGGGCAGAAAAACAAAAGGCCAAAACAATTGTGCAGAGACAGACCCCAGCCCGTGGAGGGGTGAAGTAATCCTTCCTCTCTGAAGGACCCTGGTAATTTCATCTGGATTGCATTGAGCTTGGAGCAGGCCATTCCCAGAAAGGCTGACAAACCCGAGCGAGCTCAAAGCTGATTAACAGCGCACAACTGGGGTCTGGAGGGATTGATTTATGTGGAGGGATTCAAAGAGTTCAATAAGGCTTGCTCAGCCAAGTCATGATTAAAGGAGATAATGGGCTGGAAATACCTGCGGGTTAAAAATCTGATGACCCATCATTGTGGGGCCACCCAGAGGTTAACCTCAAAGCCTGGAGATAATGAAATACTACACGTATCAAGGGGAGCCTGCACCAGTCTCAGCCCTGCTGAGGACTGAACCCACACGCAGCAGAGGCCCTCATGGGACCCAAGGAGCAAAGCAATATGGCCAAGATGGAGAGGACCCTTTGTGCAGTCCCAGAGGGACTTCGTAGCTGTGTGAAGCCATCAGGGAGGGAGCATTGCCTTTCCTGTTGGAGAGCAAGGAGCTGGAGAACAACAAGGCATTGGCTTGGAATAGGCTGCCCAGGGAGGTGGTGGAGTCTCCTGCTCTGGAGACATTCCAAACCCACCTGGACACGTTCCTGTGGGACCTACTCTGGGTGGACCTGCTTTGGCAGGGGGTTGGACTAGATGATCTCCAGAGGTCTCATCCAACCCCATATCATTCTGTAATTCTGGCTGTTGTGTAGTTCAAGGACAGACCATGAGCTTGGGGCTCTCCTGGCTTTTCATCCTCATGAAGGGTCCCATTCAGCAGCTGACCAGTTGCAGATTGGTGCTGCCCACTCTAAGCCATTAGCACCAGCAAGGCTTGAGGGAGCCCAGCAGCAGACACTGCGCCGGGCTCCCTCTCCCCAACAAATGATTCAATTTGCAGAGTGATTCAGCAATGTATTGATTTAACTATCTGCAGACAAATGACCTCTTCTCTGGGCCACGCTTTTTAGTGGAGGGCAGCTTTGGTCTTCTGCATTAATATTTTAATAGATTTACTGCGTAGTCACCTCACCTCATCAGAGTGAGGGAGAGGAGGGCAGGGATGGGGAAAGACAAGAGGGGGCATGGAGCAGAGCACAGCCTGGGAGGTTTATGTTTTCTACAGGCAGGCAATTAAATTAAGTTTTTGCAATATAAAGAGGCACCTGTAACAGTGTGCTCTCCCTGGTTTCCCCCCACCTCTTCTCCCTCACCCCCTCCCTGGCTCCTGCTCAGGCCATGGCCACCATGCCCATCACAACATCAGTTGTGATAACTTGCACCTGGACTTTAGGAGATGGCTGGCAACAGCAAACAAAATACTTCTGGAGTGGGGACCTAGATAGCTCGTTCCCATGAGAATATGACTATAGGCCAATTATCTTACTCTATAAATAGTGGACAGCCCAAGAGTCCTTGGAGCTCTCCTGGAGTGGGCTGCACACCAGGATCCCCACTTTTGTGAGGACACTCGCTTAAGGTTCTACTCCTCCAGATTGAGAGATTCCTCGCTGTAACAGATTGTCAGTAAGTGACTAATAGCATGCTAAACGTTGAAATCTTAGCTAAGGAATATAAGGGGTTGATTACGCATATATAATCCTTTAGACATAAACCGTTGATCAAGTCTGGGACTAGGATTGGATCCAGCTGCACCCAGACTCCTCTCTGAGAAAAAGTTTAGAAAGCCAGGGGAGTCCTTTCTGAACCTCATGACTCAACAGGAGGGTCTCCCTGACAGCTGTCTTCTCTGCAGTAAATCATAGGGTGTACCTGGCAGAGGGGTTTCTGCATGGCTGCAGGACATATTTTCCAAAAAAAACCAAAAAACCACACCACAGTTATCCCTTTTTTCCTGTACATGTGCAAGCAGCACGCAAACCCTAATCCAGGACCTAAACTGTTATCAGTCATTGCAGCCTTGGAGGAATCCACACTGATTTACACCAGCTGAGAGCAGGCATCTCTGAACTGGAAATATTTTCATCACCACATGGCTACTGTGACACTTAAAAAGGCAGTCTTGCACCACGAGGAACCATCTGTATCCCAAACCCAAACACCCAGTATAATTCTCTGAAGCAGAAACCAAATGCTTTTCATTATGAGCTTTCAGACCCTGTCACTATAGCTCTGTCTTGCCTCTTGTCCATCTACAACCAGGGCAAAACAAGAAGGGGAATGGCTGTGCTCTGCAAGGAAAAACTGTCAACAGTACACCATGCAGATGTGATACACCAGCCCCATCTCCCACTTCAGCCCTGCCTCCTATTCTCAATAATCCCACAAATGCCATTATACAGAATTACTCCTCCAAGCAGTCCATTTCCAACATTAAAAAGACATTTGGTTTTTTTTTTTCCAGACTGTTCCTTCTTGAGCTTCCGCATCCGCTTGGGGTGGATGAAGCAGCCTTCATCTCCTCTGCATAATGAAAGGGATCCTAAGGTGCTTTTCTTTTCCCCAAAAATGTGAATCTACCATCAAACTCAAATGCACATGATAACTTCCAATGTAATGAGCTTAATTTTTCAACCTACCTACAGGAATCAGCTACTGCCATATGCCCTGCAGGGCAGGCCGTCAAGTGAATGAGCTTTCATGGAAAAAAAAAAAATCAAGCAGAAACTCCATCACTATAGACTTAAATCACCTTGAGAGAGGATAGGCTTGTCCCCTGCCCTTTCCTTACACTGACCTATATGTGGTTCCTTCCATCCAGGACAAAACTATGCCATCAGCCCCATTGCAAAGAACACCTTTGGGTTCAAACACCTTTGAAGGGTCCCAACCCAGTGGTCACTGAGATACTGGCAGCATCTCAAAACTGGAAAGTTATTCCAGCTCTTCATTCAAAGCCAGTCTGTGCATCAACACAACTCACTCTGCACCTCAAGAACAAGGCAGCAGTTATGGAAGAATCCCATCTCTAGCTCGCTCTCTTAAGCAAACCTCCAAGTTTGTTGGAGCTATTTAATAAAAAAGAAAAGGAAAAAGACAAAACACAAAACCAAAAACATGCCATGAAAACCAGAAATAACACCTTGGAGCGGCACAGACAGGTTCGAGTGTCAGTATTTTCATCTGTTGTTCCAGCCTCATTCAAGGCCAGTGGTGAAAATCCTACCTATCCCACCCTACCAAGGGCAGGTGAAACAGTAAAACACACTTTCACCAAACAATTGCCCTGGATACACAACACCATGAAGGCTGCATCTGCTCACAGATTTCCAGGAAATGAGTCAATCAGTATTGAAAAAGGGAATGGGAGTTCAAGAGGATTCTTTTAAAGTCAACTAACAGAGCTGGCTGAGACGCAGGAGCTACTGAATTTGCCTTTAGGCTTTAGTGAATGAGTCATTTTCTTTTTCTCTCTTAGTATAAATGTCATTCTTGAGTAGCTTTGCCTTTTAATGTAGTTTCCTTTTCCCCAGCATAGCTGGAAGATGAAGTGCCAAGTGCTGTTAAAAGACAGGTTTTTGATATGGGGAAAGGGTGGTCGGTTCCGAAGTCAGGTGCTTATTGTGGCATTTTTCTCCTGTGCCAGGAGGAGTTGAGGGGCTCTGAGGGGGTGGTGTCTTCTCTGCTACTTTGGCTGGTGGACCCTTTGAATCTAGTCTGCAGAGCAGATGACTCCAGCTCTCCATGAAAGTGCTGTCTATACATATGCACAAGCTTAGTCCTTGCCTGTGAGTTCACGTTTTCAAGAAACAAATAACAGAAATACGCTTTTTCCCCCAGAGATCTCAAAGTGAGCCTACACCCTAGAGAAGAAATCAACCATGAAAGCAAGCTCAGCCACAGCAGCAGCATAACAAGAATAAAGTCAGTTCAGAGACCAGTGACAGATCCAGGCCCCAAGACTCAGAAACCACCTACATTCCTCCCCCCAGGACTGGCAACCCTTAAAACTTCCCTGCTGAGCCTGGAACAACTTTCATCTAAGGCCCTTTTGGAGGTGGGCTCACAGGGAGAATGGAAAGAAAAAAAATGCCCCTGCAATTTGTCAGATGAAATGGGTTAATTCCTCAGCAACTCTCAACAATTTCATCCTGCTGATGTTGGCTTCATAACCCAAGGTCTAGCTAAAAGATGCCCCATCTAGATATCAAACATGCTTGCTTCCAACCCAGTAACCTAGGACAATCTTTCCTAGGGCTTTCATAAGGCTCTTTCCAACCAACTCAAGGGCTTGAGTGGAGCCTTGCTGCTCTCCTGGGTGTGGGGACACCACGCTTAGAAGTCAGCAGCCAGCACAGACAGCACTGAGGAACCATATCCATTCCAACAACAGGCAGACCTACCTGAAGACTTTATCAACTCTCCCTTCCCTGGCACTTGACCCTCTCTAGAAAACTATTTGTGATAGTGGAGAGGAGATGCATCTCCCTTACGAGGAGAGGCTGGGGAACTTGGGTCTTTTTACTCAAGAGAAGGCTGAGGGGGGATCTGATCAATGATTATCAATACATAAAAGGAGGGTATCAAGAGGATGGGGCCAGTCTTTTTTCAGTGCTGCCTAGGGATAGGACAAAAGGAAATGGGCACAAACTTGAATAAAAGAAGTTCCACCTAAAGATGAGGAGGAACTTCATTCCTGTGAGTGTGGCAGAGCCCTGGAAGAGGCTGCCCAGGGAGGTGGTGGAGTCTCCAGTCTCTTTCTCTGGAGACATGGCAAACCCACCTGGGACCCACTGTGGTTGGACCTACTCTGGCAGGGGGATTGGACTAGATCTCCAGAGGTCTCTTCTGACCCCATGTGATTCTGTGAGAGGGCTGGAACCAGAGTGAAACCTGATTTAACAGCTTCCCTAAAAATGCTTCCAGAGAAGGTGTAAGTATTTGACAGCACGATTTGTCCCTTCCATGCAGTTCGCCTTCAATCAGGTTAAAAGACACACTAAGCTGATGTGCAAAATATGTGTCTAATCCTGGACGGCTTTTTTCCAGATGACTTTTAATGAGATGTAGTCTCCCTTCCCTGCCAAGCCTCCCTTTTAGGTTAACTTTGTTCTCTGCCTGACTGATTGAATCACCACACGAAACACATCTCAGAAGCTGCTGCTCCGTAGCAGCAAAGGAAAAAAGCATCCTAGACAAACACTCTGTCCCCTCCATTTCCACGGCAGCTGCATGCAGAGCACCACCACGGCGGGGAGAAAGCTCTACCCTTCTCTGTAGGAGCTGCTGAGGATGTAATTGCCCACACATGCTCACCACTAATTTATCCCAGTGCAGCCCCTTGCTTTGATGCACCCGCCTAAGGAAGCGGAGCAGATGTTCCCTGAAGGTTCTGCAGCCAGCATTGAGAAGCTATCAGCATCACCAGGTCTGCAGGAAGGGAAGCGAGCTGCCTTTGCTGAAGAGGAAGGCACCTTTTTGGCTCTGGACAAACAAAAGCTGGACCCAGCTTGTATGGGAGCACCCCAACAAACCAGTTTCAGAACACAATAGGTGAGATGCAGGGGGGTGTCATCCAACTCGGTGGCGTCGCCGCCTTGCCTTGTCTCTGCAAGAAAACTTGGGGGGAGCTGTAAAAACAGGTTGCCCAGAGAAGCTGTGGCTGCCCCATCCTTGGAGGGGTTCAAGGCCAGGCTGGATGGGGCTTGGAGCAACCTGGTGTGGTGGGAGGTGTCCCTGCCCAGGGCAGGGGGGTTGGAACTGGATGATCTTTAGGGTCCCTTCCAACTCTAACCATTGTGTGATTCTATGATTTGCAGAGGAAGTGGGACTCAGCAGAGCTTCTCTGTGGCCCATTTCCCCAACTTCTGCATTTTTTCCTCAACGTGAGGCTGCAGCCTCCAATACTCAGGCAGCAATGAAAGCAGGGAAGAACTGTTGCAGAGCTGTGTGAGAAAGGGGGTGGTTTCTTCCAGGCATGTAGAAGGTGGGATGCTCCCAGATCTGGCCTGGCATGAATGGTAAATGAAGGATAATAGAATAGAACCATAGAATCATTTAGGTTGGAAAAGACCCTTAAGACCTTTGATGGCATGCTTGGGTGAGAAGGAGATTACAGATCTAATAGCATGGAAATATTTTTGGCATGACTACTCCCATCACATGGGAATAGAGTTGCCTAACAACTCTGGGAATAAAGGGCTGGTAGGAAGGCAGAAAAAAAGATATGGACCTGCATACAACTAATTGTAGCCTGGCTCTCTTTGAAGCACAAAATTCAGAGCTGGCCTTCGTGCATAAGCATGGAAGACATCTGAAAGTATTATTTGGCTTGGCTTTTGCAAGAAGCTTTAGTTACAGCACAGGCTTCATAAAAATTTTAAGCAGAGTGGAGAAAGTTCCTTGGTAACCTCCAGAGTAATTACAATGTTCAGCTTAGCCATCTTGCTTCCTAAAGGCCAAGGAAATTGCTAGGAGCTATAAATAGAAAAGGGTGGTCTGGCAGTCTGGTCCCCAGTGCAAAGTCCATAATTTGAAACTGGCAAGGAGATGCTAATCTGTTTGTCTTTTTTTAGCACCAAAAAACATGGCTAAATTTGAAGTGGTTTTTACTTAAAAAGCCCACCCTTCTCTCCAATACTCTCTTTCTTGGCTTTGATGCATCCCTGAGAAGCTGCCTCCAAGCTACTGTTCCAGCCTGTGAGGATAGTGGCTCACTTGCTAGTTCCAGAAAAGCAAGAAATGTCTAGGTCTGAGCTCTCCTGCGACCACCTAAAATTCATACTTGCTACTACTAACCATACATATGGAGGAACATCCATGCTATACCTGTACATGCCTTAGCACAAGAGAGCTGCTCAGAAAGCATTGTCATTCCAGAACCAGTTATCTGTGGGTTCCCAGATGCAGCCAAACGTGAACCACCAATACGTAGCTCAACGAAGAAGTAGCTCTCAGGGCATCCCTATTTTACAGAAGACGTGAGGGGCCAAGCAAGAGTTTCTCAAGCTTTGCCCTACTACTCCAGTTTCCAGCAACAGACTAGTCTCATTACATGAGGCTTGTTCCTCAGGGGGAACTAGGAAGCACCCGAGCAGGGGTTTCCCCAACCACGATGTGCTCTTGTCCCCTCCATAGTGTGTCCCTGGATTCCCAGGTAGGAAGATGTGGAGGCAGAGGAGCCCACATGTAGTTTCCTAGAGCCAGTCTAGATTTTAGTCTGTGTCCCCAACAGAAACAAACCAGCAGCAGGTCAGAGAGCCCTGGCACACAATCCAGGCAGCCATTTACCTCCAGGTAATACCTCCAGGATGCAAACGTGTCTTCTGCTCTTCTCAAGCCGGAAAACCACATGCCTCTTCTTCACATAGCAACTCCCTGGGGTGTGCTGATGGGGATGGTCTGGGACAATGTGCTTGCTGTTGGGGAAGGACTGTACACCATTGCTGGCAGGTGTTCATCCATCTGAAAGAAACAGAGCAGTTATACAGTTACTGAACAGGCTAAAAAGTGTGGCACAGAAGAAATAAGAGGGATTAAGCAAGCCATGGACAACCCAAAGCAAGCTCCAACAGACAGGAAGCTTCAAGCCAGGCCATGCCTCCAGCCACAGAATACTTCAGCTGCAGAAGTTTTTCCAACATTACTTGCCCCTTGCTGATCCTGCTGAAGCCCATGGATATCTTCCTCTTTTTCTGTTAGATACGGTTGAACAACCATTTTCTTACTTTACTTGATGTGCAATTGCCCCCCTCCTCTAGTCCTGACCTTTTCCACTCCGTTGACCCAATTCCATTGTCCCTCTCATTCAAGCCAGAGCTCACAAATATGGGATGTAACAGTGAGCAGCACTTCTTCATGGCTCATTACTTGAAGTAAAAATTTAAGTCATCTGCTGTAACATCAGACCATCCATCTTACTTGAGAAGTTTACACCAGTAAACTAGCTAATCCTACTGAAGCACTGATAAGAGATCAAAACCCAAAAGCAAAAGGCTAAAACATGCTTTCCTCCAGGCTGGTTTTCCAGATGTCTGGAAAACAGCTCCATGCAGAAAAGGCTGGTCTCCCAAAAGGCAGCCTGCATTGTGACTCTGGCAGGTTTCAAAAATCAGGTTAGCTAGATTCGTTTTAAGACATGACCTCGCTGCTCTTCATCTGAGGTTTTTGCTGTCTCAGGATGCCTCAAGTGACTCAGAAGTCACAAAATGCTGGTGTGAGTTCAGGTATTTCATCAGCTTCTTAGAAACTGTGCTTGGATGGTTTGTT
Source organism: Scolopax bukidnonensis (assembly GCA_028571045.1). Lineage (NCBI taxonomy): Eukaryota > Metazoa > Chordata > Aves > Charadriiformes > Scolopacidae > Scolopax > Scolopax bukidnonensis. Next base: position 38,124,303 of record JAOWAV010000073.1, read on the forward strand.
TACCAAAGTCACTCTCAGTAGGAACAGGCTTGATTAGACCATGCATCATCCCAGGGAGGACATGAGTGGCCCCAACCAGACCTTGTCATTAATCTCAAACAGCATCATGGATTTGTGGCACAGAGAAAGAAACCGGTCTGGAGGAAACGTGGCTCCATCTCATTAGCAAGAGCTGCATTTAAGCACAGCAGTGGCACTGCTGTTAGCATTCAAGGCTTGTGAACACTGCTGTGAAACTTTCCTGTCCCCTGGGCTGATCACCCAGACCTGCAGGAGGGAAGGCCTCCCGTGGAGCCAAGCTGGCGAGATGCTCTCTGGCACGTAGAGTATTTAACAATCCCTGTTTATTTATTACACTTAAACGCAATCCAGGAGGGAAGACCCGGCCCATTTGCTTATTGTGCTTTGCTCTTCGCTAGTCTCCTGACTGCAGCCTGGGCAAAAACATGCCTTCATTAAAATTAAGACACGAGAGACAAACACAAAGCTCTTTTTGTTTGAAGCTGCTGGAGCAGAAAGGCAATAGAGGTTCCCCTGGTGGTTCATGCTGAGCAGCAACACTAGGGCAAGCAGTGGCAAGACCCTGCAGAGGCCCTTGCTGATGGTGGCTGCTTTCACAGCAGGAGTCCAGATGGATTTATGCTTGGCCAAGAGATACCTGGGAGGCAGAGTAAAGCTGTTTTAGTCCCATGGGGAGACACTCAGCAGCCATAGAGACAAGCCCGGGGGGGGATGGATGAGCGAGTGGGGCAGCGAGGGACAAGAGGAGATGCTGTAGAACAGGGCAGTGGTATCTCAGGACAATACAGTTGGCTCTCAATCTGGGTTCAGAAAGCCCAAGGCTGGCACAAAGAGATAGGGGGTATTATACTGGGGTCACGTGCAGAGACTAATGCAGGATCCCTTCACTATCACAGGACCCGATGCAGCTAGGCTGTGTGATTAGCTAAGGTCCAGCACACAGGACCAGCCCTCTGCTTGCTGACAGTAGTGTGAGAGCTACTGCTTTTTCAGCTCCTTGTAGGACAGATGTTCAATTAAGATGTGCATAATCTTTCTCTACCTTCAAATGCTGCGTTTCAGAGAGCGCTGCTGAATGGGTGTAGCCTGCGGCGTGTCGTGATAAAATATACAGTAAAACTGATGCGAGGAGTATCACTCACTAGAGTTGTGCCTAAATTAGCATAACTTGGAGTAATCCCACTCATTGAAGTGCTCATGGCAGGTGATGTGGGGTCCTACTTTGATATAGACACATCACTGTTGTGTCTGGTAAAAGGAAAAGCCCGTGAAGTCCCAAGATGCAGAGCTTCATATATTAATATATATCTATAGACATCCCTCCTCGGGAGAAGCCTCTAAAGTCAGAAGGATGCTGCTGTGCAAGGCAGAACAGTGTAAGGGTCTTTTGCCCAATTCATCCATCTGTTTTGGGGAACAATACTAATGTTTTCAGATCTCAGAGGGTTTTTTGAGGCCAGTAGTCTTAAACACACTCTCAAAGACATGACATGCAAGGAGTGGAAACCTCTGGACATTGACTTTCTTCAGGAAACAGCGAAAGGGAAGAAGTTACCAACTGCCTCTCCTTCCGGCCCAGGACACACATCAAATGCCCAGGGAAACTCAAAACCTAGGCAGGAGTTGCAGCCCCAATGCTTCCTCAGCCAAGCAATGGTAGCAATGAGGGATGGTGGTGTAGGTCCTCCCTAAGCAGCAGGTCTCCCTTCCACCATCAAGGCCAGTATCTGCACACACAGGTCTTCACTTCTCATGTTCAGCTCTGCCACTTGCATTCATCTACCTTCCCTCTAAAGAGGAACCACCCAGACACACTGCTATGTCTTTCAGATGCCAAGATTCAAATCCATGTAAGTTTACTCACAGAATCACAGGGGGTCAGAAGGGACCTCTGGAGATCATCTAGACCAAGCCCCCTGCCAAATCAGGTCCACCCAGAGCAGGTCCCACAGGAACGTGTCCAGGTGGGCTTTGAATGTCTCCAGAGAAGGAGACTCCACCGCCTCCCTGGGCAGCCTCTGCCAGGGCTCTGCCACCCTCAAAGTCAAGAAGTTCTTCCTCATGTTGAGGTGGAGCTTCTTCTTATTCAAGTTTGTGCCCATTTCCTCTTGTTCTGTCACTGGACAGCACTGAAAAAAGACTGGTCTCATCCTCTTGACACTCACCTTTTAAGTATTGATAAGCGTTGATCAGATCCCTCCTCGGCCTTCTCTTCTCCAGACTAAAAAGACCCAAATCCCTCAGCCTCTCCTCCTAAGGGAGATGGTCAGCTCTACCTTGACACATGACCTCGTCCTTGATGAAATATTAAAGCACATGTATAATCCCAGTCTTACAGCGCAATGTACAGACATCTAGACTTCCAGAAACATAGCGCAAGGACCACCATTCAAAATAAAATTCCAGAAAAAATTTCTGCAATAACAAGGACTGAGAGTCTCATACTGCCTACCCGACTCATAGTCATCTTCTGGAAGAGACAAATTTTTCCTAGATGATAAATTCTGAAGGGTGCTTTTCTTCCTGGAAAACCAATTACACCTGAAAAAAACCCACAAAAACAAACTCAAACAACTTTAAACACTTCCACTGTTAATGAACTCTTCATATGGTCATATATAAAAGGACATGCTGGCTCACTGTACCCACCTGAAGGTAAGGACGTCAAATCATAATGAATTCACTTCTGAAGCTTTTCAGGAGCTGGAAATGTCACACTGAGAGCAAAGAAAATGGTGGTAGAGGTCTTGCAGGAAAATTGCTTGCAATGAAATCCCTCTGCGTGAGTAAAGGAAGTGCCAGCTTTATTTTGAGATACTAGATGACTGCAATTTGTAGATACTCTTCTGTCCCCATGCATTTTTCCTCTACACCGTGTGGCATTAATACCTACTCATCTCCATAATTCCTCTTGACTTACAACAGAGAAATACAACTTCTGATACCTTGAGGTTGCCCTGTCTGTAAGTCAGAGTTCACATATGCTATAGCTAGCTATAAAAATGACAGCTTTTTTTCCACTGGGTGAACAGTTCAGCTGTCAGATGGTGGATACGATGATCAAAGACAAGCACTATTTTTGGCACACAGAGGCTTTTAAAACCTGGCCTCTCGTTTAGGGTGCTGAATTAGCGTTAACTCCAGTGATGACTAGGGAATTGCAAGCCTTTTATGAACTCTATCAAACTCACACTGTACATTCCTTATTCATGGCTCTCTACAAAGTTCTGCCCGAAACTTGTGAAAAGGTAGAGTTAACTTACCTGAAACCCTAAATGCTTACCAAAAAAATCAAACACAAGCCCAAAAGGTGCAGATTTCAAGAGGAAGAGAAAACTTCTTGGGCTCAGTCTGGAGGATATTCCTTCTAGTAGCAAACAGTCAAAAGCCTGCTGGCCAAACCTGGGCCTTGGGCAGAGACTGGAGAGGTTGAAAGGGCCATGGCTGTAGGTTGGACTTCCAGTGAGAGGTAACAGACAGGTTTTCTTTGGAACAAAGAAGCTGCTTCCTTGCTCTCAGAGCTGGGGATGTCTCTTCAGAGGGTGCACTGAGACCCAAGGACATGCAGAAATTTACTTCAGCTGGTGGTGCTTCTGCTGGAAAAAAGAAGGTCACATCAGTTTATGGACAAATTGTCATAAATGCACTTTGAGTGCCTTTGTGTTGAAATAACGATCAATCCCAAAGGAAAACTACTGATCTCTATAATTAGAGGGAACAGGCACACACATCCATGGCTGGTGGCAAATTGAACACACAGGAATTCTCGCTCATTCCTGCAATAATCACAGCACAGCTACCACGCTGGCGCAGAATTTTAATACACAAAAAGCAAGTTCTTAACGCCAATTAAGTTTAGGATTAGATTTTTTTTCTCCCCGATCTTTTCCTCTCTCCAGAGGCTTCAAAGGCACTTCTCACACACCAGGATGTTTTCTCATTATAGGGAACAAGCTTATCAAACAAGTGCTACTTAATTCCACACTTCATCCCTTAAGTGGTGACCCAGATTTCTAGACTCTCTTAGGAGAAGTTGGCCCATGAGTATTTCAGGTTGGATAACAAGACAAGCAAGCTTGCCAGAAAAAGGACATGGCACAGACCAAGTCAGAAGCATGTGAGTCTGGAGAAGCCCAGGAGCTTGGCTTTCATTTTTCAGCTGGGTCAAATGAGTAGAGGTGGGCTCATTCACTTAACCTCAAGCCCAAGCAAGAGATCCTCCATACAACAAATGAGACACCCCTTCTTCAGAGCCTGCTCCAAGCTCAGACTTAGTTTAGAAGGGCGGTATGTGAAAATGCAGGGTGACCAGCAGACTGTTTGAAATAGGCTGGGAATGGCATCAATTGACTCTGGTTGGCTAAGCCCCCTCAGAGTCTAATTTCCAGGTTGACAGGCCCAGTAGGGGAACATGAAGTGCATAATAAAACATTGAGGAGTTATGAAGAAGCCCTAGGAGATGAGCATGTACACAGGCAGCCAAACGGTGCAGTCCTGCTGGGTTGTGCAGGCTCCGTCATAAATCACAATTCATTTTCCAAATGTGCATTACATACTTGAGCCAGAATCTGAACACAGCGCTTCCTCTACGCTCTGTCGCTTTAACGAAGCCATGGTATTATCTGTCAAACTATTATTAACACCCCCTGCTCCCAGAGAGGATTTGAGCTGCACAGAGGTACCCAATGGATGCTCTTATCTAGAGGGTTTTGGAAGCCAGGCTACACCTCATGAGCCAGGAAAGGGATGCACAGAGTTGGGTGGCCCTTGGTGAAGACATCTTCACATCTGCTGTCCAGCATCTTGGTTTACCCACCTGAAGGTCCCGATGAGCAGGTTACCACCTCAGCACCTGCTGTCTGCTACTGGGGACAGAACCTGTGTCCTAACAAACTCAACTCTCCTCTGTTTCTGGCTTCAAAGGAAACTGGGACCTTTATGATGTACTTCATGAAGGGCAACACTGCACGTATGTGGCTTTCTGGGCAGCACATTGCAGTGACAAAGAGACTGAGCACATATCAGAGGCACTGGAGTGCTCTCAAGATATCCCCAAAAAGTTACTTGCACACCCAACTAGACTGTTTTCACATACCTCAGTTCAGAAACACATAAGTATGATGCATACAAGATGTCCTCATATGAGGAGAAGCTCTAGTGATCCAGAGCTGTTGTGGCTTATTGGTTTTCTTTTTCTCTGACAGACACTCCTACACACACAGAGGTTGTGGGAAGAGAGAAGTTTGATATCCAGAATCAGAGGAAAGCAATCATCAAGACTTGATAGGTCTCAGAGCGTGCATGTACAAGTGTTTTGCAAAGAAACAAGATGAGTTCCTCCCACCCCAGCTGCTAACACAGAGGCTGAGCCCAGGATGAAATGCTGCAAGAAGGGTGGGACTCATTTCCTCGGAGCAGAGATGTTTTTCTCTGAAACAAATGCAAAAATGTAGGAACACAGGAATTGCATGGCAATTTATCTTTTTTTTTGTGCACAGTCTAGCACAGGGACTCTCGAAGAGTGTTTCTGCTTGAGTGCTAAATAGCTCTTTGCTAGAAATCCCTGCTCCCAGAGCCTTTCTGGAGATATTGCCTGAACTGAAAGGAAAGGGCTATCAGGAAGCACAACTCCTACGACTTGCAATTGCCAATGTAAACCTACCATTTCGGCATACCTCCAGAGAGGGCTGCAGGTCTCCATCGGCAGAGTCCTAAGGGTCCAGTGGAGGGCCACAAAGATGATCAGAGGGATGGAGCACCTTCCCTATGAAAGCAGGCTGAGAGAGCATGTTCAGCCTGGAGAAGAGAAGGCTCCAGGGAGACCTTGTAGCAGCCTCCCAATATCTGAAGGGAGCTCCAGGAGAGCTGGGGAGGGACACTTTGTCAGGGAGTGCAGGGACAGGACAAGGGGAACAGTTTAAATTGGAAGAGGGGAGATTTGGATTGGATCTTAGGAAGAAATTCTTTGGTGTGAGGGTGGTGAGACACTGGAAGAGGTTGCCCAGAGAAGCTGTGGCTGCCCTATCCCTGGAGGGGTTCAAGGCCAGGCTGGATGGGGCTTGGAGCAACCTGGTGTGGTGGGAGGTGTCCCTGCCCAGGGCAGGGGGGTTGGAACTGGATGATCTTGAAGGTCCCTTCCAACTCTAACCATTCTACGATTCTATGCTGATCTCTCTCATCTTCAGTCTGCCTCCTGGCTAGTTTTGCTTTTGTCATCTGCTGCAAGTGAGATGTCTCCCCTCCTCATCTCGGTATCCTCACAGAAAATCTTCCTAACCCATTAAAAGTATAAGACCATAGACAAAAGCAGCATATTTGGAGGCTTTCTGGGGGAAGAGTAGACAGTTCAGAGCTGGTAGATCACAATTGTCAGCTAATGGTGAACACAGACTCCCATCATCTCTTGTAAGTTCTAAGTGACCCACCACAGTGAATACAGCCATCGTTAATGTCTCTCCTGCTCCCTACACCTCACCTCTCACAAAACCGGGCTTCAATGTCCATACAGGCTCTTTCCACAACACATTACCCTGCACAACTAGAGCATCTTTTCTTACCCTGACAAACTGCCAGGAAGCTGCCAGGAGTGTAGCATCTCAGCTCTGCCTCCCTCCACTGGAGCAGGCACTGCTACCAACCAACCTTCTGTTTTACTGCATGACCAAGCACCTCACCTCTGCCAGGTTGAGAGTTAATGGGAAGTTTTGAGCCATATTTCCTCTCTAAGCATCAAGCAAGACTTTTTTTGAATCTGCGTGATCACAGCATGCCATAACTAGCAAAGAAGTATTTACCACAGTCCTTCCTATGTCACAACAGCATTTCAAACACTGTGGTAACTTAAATCCAGATAAATGACAAATATGTGACGGTAGGTCTAATCTGGAAACATGGTTTCACTGTAAAGTGTGACACTGAACAGATAATAATCAACAAAACCATCACCAGTCTCAGCAAAGCAGTGGTAGCCCTCGACATCCCCCAACAAATGGCAGACCAGTTTGAAACAGAAACCTCCTCCTCCTCCTCCTCCTCCTCCGTTTTCCAACACAAAGCTTGACTGTAGCAGGCTGTGGGCACACACCAAGACAGGCTGCCTGGTTATCCACTGCAGTTTGAACCTGGGAGGACCAGCAGCAGCTTGCAGACCCCAGGGACAACAGTTAAGGGCTAGTACAGACCCATTCATTCACACAATTGTTGGCCCCTGCTTCTGTGCAAGTTGCTCAGCAGACAACTAAGCCCAGACCCCAGCAGCTCCTTTCCCACAGGAATTAAAACCATGGAAAATTAATACAGAGACTTGTAAGAGAAAGGCATGCTGGATTTGTCCCAGAGATGAATGTGGTTACGTGGATGATTTTACATCAGCATCATTTTGAAACCCTTCTAGAGAGCATCTGGAGCTGCTTTGGTTGCCTTCAGAGCACACTGCAGACTAACTCTACTCAGTTATGTCTTGCCAGCCTTTAAACAGCTCCAACAAGGTCCTGGTGCCATTACTTTCTGATGGGAGTCCTGACTTGGCACAAGGTAACCCACCAGCAGATCCCACTCGTTCAGTGTCTGTCATGGGCAAGGAGTCTTTGGAGAAAAAAAAAAGCCTTAATATCCCCCAGAAGAATATCTGCTGTGAAATCAGTCCCTGCAAGGGTGATATTATGAAATAAGCAATGATAAGCCAAAAATTCCTCTATGGAAGTTATTGATTACACAAATACCCTGACATCCTCAAGCAATATATGCATAAGTACAGTCACACCAGAGCTACTTCTTTCTTTGAAAAAAAACTCAGCTGTTTTCATGATTACTTCTCTTCTCTCCTGCAAGTTTTGATCTTTTGAGCAACTATCAGTGCAGAAGCTGGACAAAGACCTGGCTTCAAAGACTTGTAAGAGGAAACAGCCCAGGACTGGGGCAGATCCTGGTTGCTGATAGGCAAGCAATCCAGCAAAACTTCATTTTGTTTGCAGGGCCAGCCTGACTTTACACCTCTGTAAGCACAGCTTATTTTTCACTCCTCTAAAAAAAAAAAAGGCTAAAAAACCCCCAACCCAAGTAAAAACCAAAATAACCCCAAACAAGCTCAAGTGATTTTTCCCACCAGACAAAAGTTCTTAGGACACAGAAGGAGTTCCAGGAGCTGGGCAGCACGATGCTTGTGGCTCCTGCACCTGGAAGGATGCAGAGAGGACCACCCCCCAAACAGATGGGGCACATCTCCAATCCCATCGTTTCGAGGCCAGCAAGAAATTTAGCAAGGACAGAGTTTGCAACAGAGCCTTCTGCACAGTCCCATGCAAACTCAGTCATGGGAGAAGAAAGCTTTCCAGGAAAACAGGCGCTGTTGGATGGGCAGAACAAGCGGTTTTTCTGCTTCTCCACAACTTTCACCCTTCAGGCTAGTGCATGTTCTTGAGCACCATCTACTGGCATTTTCTCTACGAGCCAGCATTTGACAGACCCAGCTGTCAGCCAAGGTCAGGGGATTAGGACTAAGGACAACCCACACCACAAGCAATAGGCCTGGCACAGCAGAGCGTGAGCACATCTCCAGTATTTCACAGGCAACCCTACTCCAAAAAGCAGCTGGTCTGCTTCCTGGTAGAGTTGAGCCTAACACAATGGAGATCCACACAGGACCAGACCAGGCACCCAGGACCCCTGCAGAACCAGCCCAGGCACCCAGGACCCATAATCCCAGAGCCAGGAGCTAAGGTCTCTGCAAGAAGTCCATGGGTTGGGAAAGCCTCGTGGTGCAGAGCATTCGATGGCAGCAACCAAAGCACATGGGACCAGGGTAACTCCAGCAGATTAAAGCAAAAAAAAAAAAACCAAACCCATACAGACATCCATAGTCCCTATGACTTTGATTTGATTTGTTCCACCGGCTCTGTATGACACCAGGGTTAATTTGAAAAAAAAAAATAGTCAAGAGTAGCAGGATGTAGCTTGCTGCTTTGGAAAGCAAAAGTTCATTCCCTCCATCCTCACCACAGCCCCTTCTCCACGTCACACCTGGAAAACAGGCTCGTACCAAGCTTCTGCAAGGAAGCTCTGCTGGCCACCTTGGCTGTTGGAGCAAAGGATGTCCCATCATACAAAAAAGCCCAGTGCTCAGCCAGAATCGGCCAGATAATTGATAATTATCAATTATCAGTGGTACGTGCCGCTCTGCATGACATAGTTAAACCACAACCAGACACTTCCCTGTTACAGCTGAAGCTACTGCTGCTTTCCACCAAGTATAGGTAAAAATATGTAAAAACGCTCAGAATTAAGCACACAGGGCAAGGAGCCCTCTGCACATTCACATACGAGCTCCCGAACCCCACAGAAATGCTGGGGAAACTCTTCTCTGTAATTAATCAAAACAACTTGGGAGAAACACCAAAACATCAGCATATTCCCTGTGGGAACAAGCACCCCATGTCTCAGGAATGAAACACCTTTGGAACATTACAAGGAAAGAAAGAAATCACACGTGCTGAAGGAGGAAGACGGGGGGACATGCTTCCTTTCTCGGTGGTCTCCGAGGCTAGGAGGGATGTACTCACCTACACACTAGCCCTGGACATTGCTGTTCAGAGGGATGTTTAATTTCCTGAGGGTCACTGCTGTAACATCTGGTCTCTTCTCTGTATGGACTTGCAGGCATGGAGAAAGAGTGGAGTCAGTAGGAAATCAGGGAAGGATTTATTCAAGTCTGGCTAAGACAAGCAGCGTGTTTATACCATGATTGTTCATTCAGACTCTTTTAGCTCTGAAGTGCTTTGTGGATGGCACTGGTTTTCAGCAGTCAGGACAGAAACAGGTGGGATGAGACTCACAGCCTTGTCAGTCCTGCATCCTGGTGCTGCTTCTGGATGAGTTCCCTGCCCTGGATGGTTTCTTCTCCATCCTCCCCTCCAGCTAAGCACCAAGGTGAGCACAAAACAAGGTGGCATTCAACAGCTACCTGGCTGGCCCAAAGGACTGCTACTCTTCCCATCTCCACATATTCCTGGAGCACATCTAGAGACCCAGATGGTTTTCTCTGCACAACAAACGCCACATCCACCAAATGCAAATGCACAACAGCAATAATGAGCACAGAGCAAGCGAAGTAGCTACCTCAAACCTAAAACACAGCTCAGCAAATATCTGCCAGGCTTGAAAAAAGGTGACTTTCTCCAAGCAGCAAACCAGAATTCAGTCAGGGAGAGGAGATGTACTATAGTCGCCTTCATTAGCCCCCACAGGGGCTCCCCCCAGTGGGCTCTCCCAATGGGAGATGGAAGGGGCCTTGTTTTCACAAGTACTTCATGGGAGAAAGGCAGGAGTGCTGTGAGATCAATGCTGAGCACCTCTCTTCCTGAAGATATAAATGTTCCTCTATTACCATGGCCTGAAAGAAGTAAACATGCCCACCTGGAATATACGTCCCTGGATCTTTGCACCAGAAAGACTCCAAGTGATCCTCTGCCAGAGCACAAGCTGGGAAAACAGACTTTAAAGATACAGAAGGGGTTGCATTTGGCTGGTTGGTTCTTCCCCAAATCCACCCTTTTCAGGCTGTGAAAGCAGTGGCAGTAAAATCTGAAAAGGACCAGGGAGATGGTCTGCAATGCAGCAGAACAAGAGGAAATGGGCACAAACTTTAATAAGAAGAAGTTCCACCTAAAGATGAGGAGGAACTTGTTTATTTGGGGGGCGGCAGAGCCCTGGAAGAGGCTGCCCAGGGAGGTGGTGGAGTCTCCTGCTCTGGAGACAATAAAAACCTACCTGGACACATGGGACCTGCTCTGGGGGGACCTGCTTTGTCAGGGGGGTTGGACTAGATGATCTCCAGAGGTCCCTTCCAACCCCATGTGATTCTGTATTCCTGTCAGTGTTTCTCTTCTTTTCCAGGCAGCATCCAGACAAACCTCTTCAAAAGTAGCTATTTTGGGCTCTTTCACCTTAGATTCACAAATGTTCCCAACTCCTTCTCTTACAAATATGTCTTCCCCTGAACTGCTCTGACCATACTTCAGGATGTCATCCTAAAATGGAAAAAACAGCTGCAAGACCAAGCTGTCTATCTCCCTTCTTAGCACTGAACTGTCAGCACAGTGGGGGGCCAAAAAACGTCCTTCCAGCATCAGTCAGCAGGTTACTCATCCCTGCACTCAGACCTGCCCAGCATTCAAAGCAAGGCAGCTGCCAGCTGAGTTCTGTGTTCCCTGGATGAAGCAAGAGCTCCTATTTCTATGCTTGCCCTAGTTTCTGGTCATAATTCGGTGGTGCATTAAGATCAAGGCTGTTCTGGCTACCTGCGTGCATTTAGAGAGAGGATTTCTCCAGAAAAAGCTTTTAAAGGTAGCAGTTCACTTGGGTCAGAAGCCAGCTCAGCTATAAATAAAAATATAAATCTCTCAGCCACTAAGTTACAAACAGCAAAATAAAAAATTAGAAAAAGTGGTAAAGAGCAACAGAAACACTTCCACTGTTGGTCAAGGTCAAGATGTCCCTGAATCTAGTAGAAGGTGTTCATATTCATTGCAGGTGGTTGGACTAAATGGCACTTCCAGCCCAAATCATTCTATGGTAAGTGCATACCAAAATCTGGTTGGAGTTCTCATCAAAGCAGCTTAAAATGCTTAAGACAGCATGGGGTACCACCTCCCGTGCAGCAGCAGCCTGCAATTTGAACAGGAGAAAACAGGAGAAAGATTCAAGCAACCTGCTGGCAACTTGTTCTGCAGGTGTGGGGCTGTGGAGGTCAGGGTGGATTTGCGGGCTCCTCCAGAAGACTGTCAAGCTGCATGAGGGGGGAAGGAAGGTTTTAAATAGTGAGAATCAAAGAATAAAAAGAGCAAGTGGAGAGGAGAAGGCGGCAGGCAGGAGACAACAAATGACTAGTCAGCGTCCGTGAAACCCCATCTGGAGCACTGTGTCCAGCTCTGGAGTCCTCAACACAGGAAGGACATGGACCCGTTGGAACGGGTCCAGTGGATGGCCATGAAGGTGATCAGAGGGATGGAGCACCTCTGCTATGAAGACAGACAGAGAGCTGGGGTTGTTCAGCCTGGAGAAGAGAAGGCTCCAGGGAGACCTTAGAGCAGCCTCCCAATATCTGAAGGG
>JAOWAV010000073.1:38141532-38172485 GCA_028571045.1 Scolopax bukidnonensis
CTGGATGGAGTCCTGAGTGCTGTGCTCTGGGCAGCCCTGCTTTGGGGTTGGGGAGTTGGACTGGATGGTCTCTAGAATGTCCCTTCCTACTTTGACAATACCGTGATTCCATGAACTGCAAGGCACTTACACTGGTGCAGATACTGCCCCTCCTGCTTTCCAGCCTTTCACTAGAGCCTGGGTGACAGATCAGGGAAACCCATCATGTTGATGATGGGACTCCAGCTTGGGAGCTTGTCACGTGCAATACCATCCTTTTAACTATCAAACTGAATCCACTGTGAATCTCCTTTTATTCCTCTGAACTTCAAGGCCAATCCAACCAAGATAACATTGTGCCACAACTAAATAATCCCACATTGACCAGAAATCCTTTGATGCTTATATATAAATAGAAATATTCTTAGAAAAATGCTGGCTTTAGCTAAAATGACCAGCCCACTCAATATACCAATAGTCAAATGATCAACAGATAGTACCTTATCTCTAAATAATGCTGACCTTCAGAGAGACTCCAACTTCACAAAAAGACTCTTACCATCTGATTTAAAAGATACAGGACCCACCTGGATGCAGTCCTGAGTAACATGCTCTAGGCAATCCTGCTTCAGTGGGGGAGTTGGACTAGATGACCTCTATGGTCCCTTTAAACTCTAAGAAAAAAAAACTCAGTGAAAAAAAAAAAATCTATGAAAAAATTTCAGAAGTGAATACAAGCAGAACTAGCTGCAGGAATGAGAGAAAACCACATCAGCTTAAAGAACCATAGAGCATTGAAGAAGAAAAGGCCAAAGCCCCGAATATCAGAGAAAAAAAAGAATTAATAAAAAAATAAACCTAAGCCTAATAGATTCATCAAGTTAGTATACTGTAGCAGAGAAGTGTGACTTACAGTTTTGGAGTGGTGTCTGAGTCTGGATCTCCCAGGATGCATAGTCCCTGGCTTGCAGGTTACTTTTGAAGACCCAGTTGCCAGAGGTTCCCAAAAGAGCATCCCCATGAAAACTGAGCCCAGGTCTTAGTTGATGGGCCACAAGGGTTCCACAGTTGTACAGGAATTACTGAAGACTTGTTCTGGAGAAGCACCAGGAATAACAAAGGAAAACTTAAAAACATGTGTCCAATTAAAAACAAAATGTCAGATTGATGATCAGGATATCACAGGTAATTTGGGCATATCTGCCACGTCTCTGGAAGACACTGGTTTCCAAAGCTTACCTGTGTTCTTGTGGACTATGCAGCAGGTGCATGGAGAATACCTGAAACGTAGCTGCATTTTAAGGATGCGTTGAGCTGGTCACTCTGGTCTCTTATTTTGGAAGAGAACTGAAATGTTGCCCAGTCACAGCCTTGTTAAAAAATATGAGCTCAAAGCTGTCCACATATCATGTCTCACAGCTAAACACTTCCAGCAGGCATGACCATATTGCCCACATCATCCTAGGAAAGAGTCTGCCACAAGCAGAAGAAAATTTATTTTCCCATCTCCCAGAACAAGAGATATCTACTTTAAATCACCCTCAAACCATCCTCACTGCATGTCTTATCTTGCTGCAAACATTATAAGGTGCAGAGATCCTGTCAGCAAATATTGTCCAGAGGATGAGACTAGATTCCTTTCCATCTTCAAAACTTAGACATCCTCCTGGCCTGAAAATCTTCACTCTAGAGTCAAGAAAATATAAAAACAGCAAAGGCTTTTCTTCAGTTCAATCTCATTATGTTGTTACTACAGCTACATGTTTGGTGCTTCATTGTTTGTCTCCAGAAAGACTACCTCTTGTCTCTTCACATAGACAGCCAACGACATGAAGGAGCTCTATTACTTTAATGACTTTCTGCACATGCCCTTACTACCCAATTTGTAGTACACAAGCTGTCTGAGCGTGATCATTTCTTTCATCTATAAACTTGTTTAAAGTGCTCTTATGTCTTCCACTCCAGGGTTGTTTTTAAAAACATTTTATTTCAGTAACATTGTCAAAGATTTCTACTCACAGAAAGCAAGTGCTTTTCTACAAAGCCATGCAGTGTTCAGCCTCTAAACCACGTTCATTCATTTGAAGAAGACACAGAGGTACAGTTATTCCCAGGCACGACCTATAAGATTGATACATACAAAGACTGAGCTTCTCTAATAACGGACAGTGCCTCTTAAAATATTTGTCCCAGGTAATTATATGTATGATTACCATAAACTCATTAAAATACAAAAGAAACGGAATTCACTTAAACACCGCAGCAAGTTATACCTTCTCCTTTGCACGCAAGCAAGGCTGGCCACACAATGGCCAACTGCGTGTCAGAGAGGAGTGACAACTTCTGGGTGAAGGCAGCAACTTCTCTTTTGGCTTCAGGAGACTTGCTTGCAATTGCCTGTTGCTCCCAAGCTCTGCACTCCCAGCCTCTGTTACTTCAAAAAACGTCTTTCCTTGAAGGTTGGACTTCTCCCTTGAGGTTAAAGGTAGCCCCACATCACACCAAGGCTAGAAGATTGAAGAGCAGAGCCACATGCGGTGCCTCCTTTCAGAAAAGCAGTACCCCATCACCTCTAGGCAGAAGGGTGTAGGACAGGAAGATGAAGACACTGTTTTCAAATGGAAATACACAGTCACTAGCAGCTGACTTGTGACCCAAGCCACAAGTAAGGCCCAACGCAACTTATTCAGCATGTAGAGCTTTTCAGTACATATTAACTATGACTAAAGATGTCACCCATGCAGCAACAAGGTCTGCATCATGAGCACCCACAGCTGGGCAGCCAGGAGAAAACAATAAATATGTATTTGTCACAATCTGTAATTCGGGATATCTGCTTACTAACAAAATGTGCAAACAATAAAAAAAAAAAAACTACACACAAATCTATCCTTGATATTGGCATTTCCCCATGACAACAAACAATAGCAGTTCCAGAGGCAGCAGTGGCTCTCTTACAGAGGAGAGGAAAACCTAAATTACTCTTCCCTGTTACCCTGCTTGTCCTGTGAATAGTACAGACAGATCCCTAAGCCTTGCAGTTTATCATCAGCATCATGACTTCTCAGCTCCCGACAAGTAAATGCACAGTGACTCTGATACCTTTTGCCACTAATGCAGAAAGGGCACAAGGACAAGGCAGGTTCTTTTATTACAGTCTTTATACAGAAAGTTAAATTTATCCATGCATCACACAGCTAAAAATCCTCCACCTTTACCCCTACCAAGACTGTTTTTGGCTGCATACTCATTGCTCCATCAAGACATGTGAAAACCTCACTATTTCACTTTATATTTAATGCACTTTAAATTTTCCTACTGAAATTCACTGCTCTCCATCCCCACCACTGTGGTGTTTTATGGGGCAATTGCTTTGAGGTGCAGTGCAGAAGAAACAGAAGTTTAGGGAGCACAGCAAGACAGCAAGATTTAGAAAGAATTAAGAAAAAAAAAATCTCAACAAGAAAGCTCCTTAGAGGAATGCAATTGATTTTCCAGTCCAATCTGCAAGTCTTTCAGACCAACTATTTAATTAGTATTTATCCTACCTACTTAAATGCAATAATCTGTGCAATGTTAAAACTACAGTATTCAATTGTCACTGTTAATTCTACCCAGTATGGCATCTACACCCTATTCCAGATGCAAAGTAAAACGTAGAGCAGAGAAGAGATGTATTTTGCAACCTTTTATACGTGCTGAAAAAAGCAACAGCTGTAATAATGCCCTCGAGCAGATAAACACTACAACGTGGGAAAGCTTCCCACCTACGACAGTGATGCTTTAAAGGCTTGGTTTTGTCTTCCCTTCGTTTGCAAGTGCCTGCTGTCAGCCCAACTCAACAATTATTGAAGTCAGTTCTTCACACAGCAAACAGCTAATAGGCCACTGAAATGAGCTCTTAAAAAAGATTCAGTTTGTGATGCTCCATAGCTGAACCGAAGCTCTCTCATCCCTGGAAACAAGGAGCTGTCCTCATCAGTCAAACCAGCTGTCCTCAACAAGCACTGGCAACTGCCTGGACAGGGCACGCTGACCACAAAAAGACAGAAAAAGAAGTTACGTTGCCCCAGGAAAAGTTTCAGTAGAGAACCAGCTCATTTGGAGCTGCTAAGAACCAGAAACATGGACCATGGACTCTGCTTTCATCAGTTGTGGCTGTAGGTCAAAACTGGGGAAGGAGGTAGCTTTCCACACGGCCTGAGCAGAGCAGAGATGGGGGCACGTTATGGTTTGAGAAAACCCATTACAATCTATTGTTGTTTAGACAATTATTCTATTACCCAATGACCCCTCCCCACGCGGAAAGGGGAATTGGTGAACACAAAGAAAAACAAGGGCTGAAATATAAATGGATTTAATAGACTAAGACTAAATAATTAATGATAATACTAAAGAGCCAGTATTAAATCTGATACTGATATAAGATATCCAAGAATTATACTCAGCCAATGGAAGCTGTGCCCTCCCAGCAGTGACAGCAAATGGCGGGCACTGCCAGCGCAATGGCCTCAGGAGGAAGGGAAGGCCTCAAGGGTCCTGCACCGGGGCAAAGAATTGTCTGGACCCGCAGCCATCAAGGGAGAGAGAGCTACACAGCAAACTTTTCTAATTGATATGGAATGTGATGTTCATGGTATGAAATAATCCAGTTGGCCAGCCTGGGTCAAATGCCCAGGCCTTGCTCCTCCTTGTCCCTGCACCTGGCAAGGCTTGAAAACACTAAGACCTTGAATCCCACAGAGCCTGGCTGGCTGTAAAGTAAATATTTTCACAAATTCAGACACTAGAGTCTTCTAAAAGTGAAATTTTCCCCAGCATTAGAAGAAAAGTTAGTCCTGTGCCTCTCAAGCCAGCATAGGGCACAACAGCACAATCACACTTTGTGCATCCAGGGAGACCAGGCTCCTCTGGGCTCCTGGGAGAGCTGGAAGGAGGCATCAGGACAGCCATTCACAGCAGCAACCCTCATCCTTGACAGTGGCTGCAAAGGAAAAAAGGTCAAAGTAGAGCACCAGGGGTCAACCCTTACACTTGATATGAAGGGTGGAGAGTTCCCAGCAGCCTGCTTAAGCGCAAGTAGTTGAAGGTAACAGAATCCCAGACATTAAGGCTAATACCCTTTTCAGAACCCCAGTTTAGTTTTATATTTACTACAGGGAATACTCTCATTTGTGCACATAATTCCCTTGGGAGTCCTGTCGGATATTCTTACAGCCATAAATCCCTGGGGCTAGTTATAAAAATGCAGAAATGGTTTTGATCATAGTGCAGTGGTGTTTTCCACATTTTTGTTCTCCCAGCAGAAGAGATAAACAAGGGATGCTCTTTCCCTTCTCTCTACACCATTGACTGTGTCGTAGCCTTTTTCCTCACTTATTAAACTCAAAGTGTAGAGAAGATGGCCTTTCCACATTGGGAGGCTAAGAACAACTCCTGCACTCCCCATATCTACTGCAGAGGAAGGTGTCATCTGCAGCATTTACCTCTCACAGCATCCCAGGTGAGAGCCTGGAGGGCAGGTCTCTCACTTACATGATATAATACTGTCAATATAGCTACTGTGTTCACAGCTAAGTCAAAAGGCCAGATAGATAAGATCTGTTCAGAGTATATGCTTTTTTGGTCTTTTTTTCAGTGGTACCCAGAGATAGGATAAAAGGAAATGGGCACAAACTTGAATAGAAGAAATTCCACCTCAACATGAGGAGGAACGTCTTCACTGTGAGGGTGTCAGAGCCCTGGAAGAGGCTGCCCAGGGAGGTGGTGGAGTCTCCTTCTCTGGAGACATTCAGACTAACCTGGACATGTTCCTGTGGGACCTGCTCTGGGTGGACCTGCTTTGGCAGGAGGGCTGGACTAGATAGAGGTCCCTTCCAAGCCCATATCATTCTGTGATTCCATCGACAGCATGGGTATGAAGATCCTTTAAAGAACAGCCCCTTAACTCTGTAAGCCAAATAAACCAAATCAAATGAAAAGCTACTCTTATTCCAAAAGAGCAACTTTAATCATGTTTAGTTTCTCACATTCATACAGATTAATTTCCACTACACACATAAGATGCAGTATTTTTACATCACTATATTGCCCCTGCTAGTAAAAATATCTTGATTAACATGTTAATGATAAAGCTCATTCTTTTCTCCTATTTACATAACCGTTCAAGCCATTGCTGGGCATTGGGAACTTGCAGACAGGTTGTAACTGGACTTTAACCCCTTCCACCCAACTCAGAGACACTGCCTCCTTCCTCTGCATAACCACCTGCTTTTTTATTTACAAATCCCACAAAATCACCCATTGTCCCCACAGAAATCTACCTCTTGCCTACCCATGTTTTGCAGAGGGCTGTTTGTTCTGCTTTTAAAAACACTTATACACTGCAAAACAAACAAGCCTTTCTGCCTTCAGGTAATAGAGCCTATTGTGTGAAGGTCATCTGGAGCTCTCCCCAAGAAGAAATGTAAGAAGAAAAGAAAAGCCATTCTACCCATTCATGGAATAGAAGTTTAGCAGGAGAAGTTTAGCCATCTAGGACGCTGGCTCCAAGGCAAGACTGTGCACATAATTCCTGGTTCCACAAACCACATAAGACTGGTTTGTGGGAGGATTAGCAATGCTCTTGAGGCCTGCAGGAAAATAATCAGCTCCTGATCCTTCCGAGACCTAGCAACTATTCTGTCTTGGAAGCTGCTTTTAAATACAGTTGTTGGTTTTGGTGGGTTTGGTTTTTTTTTCCTTCTTCTTCCTGCTTTTTCAAAGTCTGTTTTGAGACTGAATGAAAGCTTTGAAGCAGCATTGAATCTTAATGGGCATTGCACGTGTGCAGGCAGCTGCTCACTGCCAGGCTCTAGCTGCTTTTGGGAGCTGCTCAGAAATGCCTACACACCCCTTTCTACAAATGCCTTGACCCCCTAGGTCAAGGAAGCCCTAATCACCTTTTTGTTGGTTTTTTTTTTTGGTTGTTTGGTTGGTTGTTTGGGTTTTTTTGTGCATTTGAAGCAAGTGACTCCACCAATCAAAGAAAACATCCTTTCCGCTGCAATCAATCTCCCTAAAGGAGAATAAAACCACTGGATCAAAAATGGCACTAAAACACTAACCGGCAGAGGAAGCACCAGCAGCTTTGTGGCAGAGACAAAACCAGAGTAGCACAAAGCTCAGCCCTGTGCCCTCCCTCCAGGAGAGTCTCCAGTCTCACAAGAAATGTTACAGCCATAGGTCCTGTACCCGATCTCAGGGATAATAATGCTGCATCTCCCAGGTGAGGCTCAGTGTGAAGCTGGGAAAAAGCACTCAGTGAAGACCCTGGGTTTGGTTTTCCAGCAGCAGCAGAGAAGAGGTGGTGCAAAGCTCCCAGGAGAGTAATCAAAGCAGACTAGCACAGGATGAAACCTATTTCCTCTTTAATGAGTGGCTCCATTCCCAGGAACTGTCACACTTTTATCCTGTATCAGCTGCACGAACTGAAAATCAGCTCCCAAGTTCTCTCCAGAGTACAGGCAGAGGAGCTTGGGCAACCATCATACCTGCACAAAGGATCACAGAACCTCATGGGCTTGGAAGGGACCTCTGGAGATCATCTAGTCCAACCTCCCTGCCAAAGCAGGTGTCACAGGAATGTGCAAACAGGTGGGGTTTGGAATGTCTCCAGAGAAGGAGACTCCACCACCTCCCTGGGCAGGCTCTTCCAGGGCTCTGACACCCTCAGAGGAAAGAAGTTCCTCCTCATGTTGAAAGAAGGCCCCTCATCATCTTTGTAGCCCTCTGCTGTACCTTCTCCAACAGTTCCCTGTGCCCAGAACTGGACACAGTATTCCTGCAGAAATCACCTTGCCTCCATTCCCTGTCCTATGCAAGCTCAGCCTTCACACTCCTGGTTTCCTAGGACAGCTGGGGCTACTTGTACCTTGGCAGCAATTTACACCACCATCGTGACAATGGAAATTCAAAGAGACCAAGGGGTTTTGTCCTGCTTTGTAGTTCATGGAGGGGTGTTCATACATTCACCAGCATGCAGCAGGACTGCAGAGGTGTGCCCTGCCTTCCCCCCCCCCCCTTTTTTTTTTTTAAATCAAAGGGGTTTTTTTTCCCTCCCTTAAGGCAGCAGAAAATAAAGATAATTGTGAAAAAGCTGAATGAAGCAAAAGTTTTGTGGAGGTTCACGTGTGTATTTGACCTAGATACAATTAAGCTATGAATTAAGTACAAGAAAGTTATAATTTTATACTATATTGCTCACACTCGAGCTCTAAAACAAATTGAACAGTGTCCTATTACTCTTTCATACCCCTTGATACATCACTAAATATGTGATTATTTTAATTATTTGACTCAATTTCTCTCTGAATCCTGCTACAAAGCTGGGTTTTCTTTCATGCCCTGCAAACTGCATTAGATTATAAAAGGAGTGGGATACTAAAGGAATATTAAACCTTTTGACAGCATGGGAAAATCTGTGGGAAGCTCTCAGGTGCTTATGCCCACACTGTATGCTCCACTCCACCTGAATAGGTTGTTTAAAGCTCTTAAAACTAAAAAAAACACAGGTCAATGTGGATTTTGAAAAAAAAAAAAAAGTATAGTTGAATAGAATATTGCTTCTTGAGAGCTTCAGACCCATAGGCTTTGTTTGTTCTAAAGCAGGATATCCAAGTCTTAAAAAAAACTCCAGAAGCTCACCAGGCCCTGAATTAGTGGGGTTTTTATTTTCAACAGGCTGCATCTAGTCTGTCGCCCCTTTCCTACGCCACCTGGAATATCACTCCAGACCTCCCACCCATGAGAAGGAAGCTCCTGGGCATCTCTGTCCTGGCCTGACCCTGGCTCAACAGGCTGGTAAATGGAAGTTAGAGCATTTAGGTGACCATCTACGTCTTCGTGACAGAGGCTGGCAGAGAGGACACATCCCAGCACCTGAATTTATTTTCTTCCTAACACAGCTACCTGAAATTGCATATTCGGCTTCGCTTACCAACAGGACCAGCAGCAGACCAAATAAAAACACTTGCAGGAGATACAGTAGGGAAGAAGCAAAGTAGTTTTTACTAGAAAAATTGAACCTCCTTGGACACGGGTTAATTTCCTACGAGATGCAGTCTCCAAGACCTGAAAGCAGGGAAAAAGCTCTGCTCTTCCTGATAGGTCCCTGAGTGATATGTCTGACCACACTTCAGGCAACCATCTCACCCAATTAGATGGAAAAAATAATAAATCATAGCATCTCTGCCAGGGCCGAGCTAACCTAAGGCTGGTTTGAAGATTAAAAACCTTGCCTGAGAGCTGTGAGCATCTAATCACACTGTGTCTCTTAACCCTACTTGAGCTGGCTGCAAAGGTTTCCTTCATTTTCACCAATTAAATTTTTCCAGTTCAGCTTCTTTCACCTTCGATTGTTTCATGAATATTCACGAGTACCTGAGCAGTCACAGCTAATTTATAGTATGAGTTCCCTGCAGCAAATGACTGTCTCCACTGCTCATCCTCCAAACACACTCACTTACATCACTCAACCTACCAGCAAGGAAACAACCCTCTATCAAAGCGCTACCAAAGTGAGGGTGGCTCACTTGCTCACTTGACATATCAGTTCTTCTGGCAGGCTGAAGTTTAGAATTCTCTAGGTTGGCCAAGACCTTTAAGATCATCTAGTCCAACCATCAACCTAATGCTGATAAAAAAACCCACCCAAACCACAAAAGACAACTTTACCAAAAAAAAAAAACCCAAAACAACTCCACATCAGTAAATCATGTCTCTAAGCCCTATGTCAACCCATCTTTTGAACACCTCCAGGGACACCACCCACCAGACCAGGTTGCTCAAAGCCCCAGCCAGCCTGGCCTTGAACACTTCCAGAGATAAGAAATCTACAACTTCCCTGGGCAACCTGTTCCAGTGTCTCACCACCCTCAGAGTAAAGAAATTCTTCCTAATATCTAATCTAAATCTCCCCTCTTTCAGTTTAAAACCTTTGCCTCTCATCCTATCTCGGCACTCCCTCATAAAGACTCCCTTCCCCATCTCCTGTAGCCCCCTTTAAGTACTGGAAGACTGCTATGAGATCTCCCCAGAGCCTTCTACTTCTCCAGGTTGAACAACTCCAACTCTCTCACCCCATCCTCACAGAAGAGGTGCTCCAGCCCTATCAATGTGGTGAAGTGATAGATTCCCAGCACTGGACACTTTTAGGATTCTGCTGGACAGGGTGCCGGGTCAACTTGTCTAGGCCATATTTTTGCCAAGAAAGTTTGGACCAGATGATCCTCGAGGTCCCTTCCAATCTGGTATTCTAACATTCTGTGATTACCAGGGCACTCATGGCAAGACACAGAAAAGAGAGGAGACATGGTGTTCTCCACTGTTGACTCCAGCATAGAAAGTGGTATTTCCTTCTCTCTGCTGTCTCCTGCACTGCTTGACTTTCCCTCTTTAGGTCAATAGCCTGGTATTTCTGTGGGTAACTCCCCTATGGCTCTTATGGTGAAGGTTCTTCTGGCTCCTTTCTATGAGGAGTTCAAAGCCTTTCTAATCATCCTAGCCCACCATTCGTGTTGCTGTCTAGCTAGGAAAGAAGTGTCTCCAGACAAGCCACAGCAAAGATCTGTAGATATTTCCTCCAGGAGAAAGGAAAACAATGGGAGGTAGGTACTGATATCAAAGACAACAACCAGCCTGCATAGGCATCTCCATCCATTTCATGCTTTAGGTATTCACCTGGTAATTTTGTCTTGCCCTACATACAACATTTTAGATAGAACAGAGGACAAAGGTTTTTTTCTCCTTACTACTTTTTACCCAAAAGGCCAAAATCAACATATCTCTGAAAACAGACTAAACAGGTACTAAACAGCTGAAGAATGTACTTTCCCCTTAGGCAATATACATCTAGATGACATTTGATTATACTATCGGCAGACTCATTAGCATTTAGAAAAGCAAATGTGGAACATGAGCTTAGTTAGAACAGAATCAGCATTACGGTAGCCAAAGCTCGTTAATTATGAATTTTATCAACTGCTTGCTGAAATTTGCTCTGCCAGCACAGCGCAATTGCCTGCAAAAGTGATGCTTTTGAACAAAGAAATAACACGCTTACAAATTAACCCATATCCTTCCTTTTCCAGTAGCCAGGGTCCCAGCAGGCTGCTCAGTCCCACTCAAAGAGAGCTCTCCACCAAGAAACTCATCACTGAGCCCTCCTGGATTTGAAGCAGGTGGGATATTTTCTGCTATTGTGCCCCAGCTGGACTTGGATCTAAGGATTATGTGTAATACCACCCTCTGTTCCCCTGGGCTATGGGCAGTAAATTAGCCCCCACTGGAATGTGATGTCACACTGGCTCTTAAGACTCCTGTTTAAGTACTGCACTAACAGAAAACACTGACCAACAACTCCACAGGGCACAGGCAGCATTTAACACTATAATTATTTATAGACACTGATTTTAATAAGCAAGCAAATCCTCTCTATTTAATTTCATTTTACATGCACACACAGACCTAACTCTACAAAAGGAGATCAGAACATTGGTAGTGATGAAGAGGACCATCATCAATAGAACAACATATTCACACGAGACATTTCATAAACATACAAGTGCAGAGCTTACCAACACATTGAGCAAGTCACCAGCCAGTTTAATCAGCACCCATAAATTCTTCACTGAGGTTATTTCACTGAGAGCTTATTCCTTACACACAGACTGCTAATACTAGCTTTTCAGCCCAATTACTCTTCACCTTTTCATACCTCACTACTCTCTGGTGTTCTTGCCCTTGCTTAAATAACATTTTCCCAAAGTTGCTCCAGCTGTGGTTGATGGGCTCAGCTGTGCCCTGTAGTGGGTCCACTGGAGACAGCTGGGACCTTCACAGAGCCCTTCCTGCAACCTCCCGGGCACTCACACCCAGTATAAATCATTTATCATAAAGGATCAATAAGGATTCATCTGTATTCAAAGAAGAGCTGTTTAGCTGGGCCAAAACAAACTACTTTGTCCTCAGAAGTGATAAAAGATATAAAGCGTTATCCCAACAGATGCTAGTGAATTAAAACTGGCCTGGGTAACAATGATGGGGGAGTTGGATGAGATCTTTGTTGTCCACTTAGAGTTTGAACACCAGGAAAGCTCTCAGTGCCGTTCAGGTTAGGCAACTGAAATAATAACCTTCACAGCTACATTTCTGTTAGACAGAGACACTGAAAATGTGCTGAGAGACTTGCCTTGCCTCCTTTTTTTTACCCTGATGGAAACATGAACACAGTTGATAATTACAGAGGCCTCAGTCAGGCGTGTTAATGACTATGTAAAGAATTTCTGTTACTCAACTGCCAATGAACAGTGGTATTTCAAGGAACATTTCCAGCTGCAAAGCTGTTAAAGAATATTTTAATCGATGATCTGCATTACATTTCCTCCTCAGTGATATTTCGATTGGGACGAAAGAAGAAAAAGAAGTATTACTCAAGCCGAAAGAGATCTATTTCACAAGTTAAGTGAAGCCCCTTTAAATAAAAGAGACAGTGAAATGGCATGAGATGCTGCCCACAAGGACAGACACCCTACCCCAAGGCGGGAGAGAAGCACGGTGGGGAATCAAATCCAAGTTAGCAGTTCAGCGCCACCGTAGAGAACGACAGCAGTCCCTGCCTGGTGAGAGCATAAGACATGAAATGTGCTAAAGTGAGACGGATTCACAAAATACCACCGAGCTACAAATAATGGCAAGTTCCTACTGGAAGGAAGCAACTGCAGAACGGGCAGCCATCTGTGCTTGGCTTGGAATACCCAGCCTGCCAAAGGCTGTGATTAATGCTGTCCGGACAGATCTTTTCCTGTCTGCTGTCAGCAGCTCTGTCTGTTCCAGAGCTTGCCCATGGCACTGACAACAGATGTCCCTCGCAGTTCAAAAGCTCCCATGAAGCTCCAAGTCTGCATTTCCAATTTCCACGATGCTGGAAGATATGGCAAAGGTGCATTGTTTTGGGGTTTTTTTAATTTTTTTTTTAAATTATAAATCTTCCTCCTTGTATTTCAATAAATAAGCTACAAATGTCCACTTGGCAGCTTCTCTACGCTGGGGGGAAACCTCAACAGAGTTTTTCCCCACCAGGTGGGAGGCTGAAAGAAAGCAGCAGAGAAAGGCGGAGGCGGCTGGAGCCGAGCTGTCAACTCGAAGCACGGATCTGACATGGGTTGGATCCTCCCTCACAGACAGCTCTCAGCAACGTTCCTACTGCTGGTTTGGGAAGATCACAAAGGTTGTGCCTCTGATTTTCAATCCAGGATTTCTTGCAGTTATTCTTATAAAGCACCGTACATCCCACTGTTAAAATATAGGAAGCATCCTGAAAAATCTCCCGGCATATATGTTTTCCTAATTAAAAATTTCCTAATTTCCTAATATAATTTCCTAATTAATTCCTAATTTCAATTTGCTTTTCAATTTGTTGACACGGCATTGTATTTGTTGTCCCAGCTTCAAACCCAGCCAGGTTAAATGACTTGTTCAAGCCCATATTTCAAGCCAGTGTCAGGCAGAATTAAGATTCAGCTATGCTGAATACCAGAAAGAAATTCTTTGCTGTGAGGGTGGTGAGACACTGGAAGAGGTTGCCCAGAGAAGCTGTGGCTGCCCCATCCCTGGAGGGGTTCAAGGCCAGGCTGGCTGGGGCTTGGAGCAACGTGGTGTGGTGGGAGGTGTCCCTGCTCAGGGCAGGGGGTTGGAACTGGATGATCTTTAAGGTCCCTTCCATCTCTAACCATTCTGTAATTCTATGCTCTCCACTCACACTTTTCCAGGGAGAATTTCACAACCCTCCAGATAAATAAAAAAGAGAATAAAGAAAAAAAAAAAAAAAAAAACCCACCACCAAACAGACAGCTGAGTAGGAAATAAATACTCCAGAAGAACAACAAAATCTTATGCATATTTGAAATACCCGACAGCTACAGGGTCTAAGCTGCATGAACAGGTCTCAGTAAGACCTGAGTTGTATTAGCTGAGAGGAGCAGTCATCACAGAATGCTGACAACAAACTTTTGTACTAAAAAGCCTCTACAAAGCCACCGATAGCTGTCAAGTTTGAAAGAAAGCAGCAGGAAAGCCAAGCGCATCGTAGAGGTGATGTAAAAGTTGAGAGTTCCTGGGAAGTATCTTACAGTGCAATTGGTGATTCCCATTAATTAATAAGTAGTGTACTTAATACAAAGCTCTAATTTGAGTAGCAGATCTGAGCATTAAACAAGCATTTGGCGAGCAGAAAACCATCTCTAGCACCATGCACTACAAAAAGGTCATTCGCCACGTACACAGGTAGGTGGTTGCATTAATCTCATCCTCAGGTCCTCAGGAGACAATATCATTTTGATGCTAACTTAATTTGAAAAGACACAAAGAGTGCCAGGGATGCTGAGTTTTGTCCCTTCCTTGGTGATGTCTTTTCAGAAACCTTTGCAGGGATGCTGCAAACTGTATCAGAACCCTGGTTACTGGCTGCCAAAACACCCACTAGACACACAAACCATCTTCCCACCATTTACAAGATACCACACTAGAAGACAGCTGTAGGAGGCAAAGGTCTCAATATTGAATGAAATGAAGTATAGAACAAGAATGTCCCAAAATCTTATGGAAAACTGTGGGAAATACTGGAGTTAGGTGTGTTGTCCAGAGGTTTCTACCCAGCAAACCCTCTTCCGAGATTGGAAAGGATTGTGGACAGTGAGTTGACTTTGTTCAATTCTCTTTGGGGATCTGTTCTTTAAGCACACAACTCCCACTGGTGCTTATTTCAGCCTGCCCGAGGTGATAACAGCATAAAGCCTCCTGCCTGCTTGCCAAGTGCCTCCTGGAAAAGCTGCTGATGTCTCAGGCAAGTTTTACAACCTTTCATGTAGAAGGAGCCCTAGCATATCAAAGGTGATTTCAATGCTGCTTGGCATTCGGGTCTTGCAGAACCCAAGTTCCCACAATTATTGCTGCACAGAAAGCTTTTGAAATCCCTGTCCAATTCCATTTTATCACCTTGGCTGAAAAATGACAGGCAGAAAAGCTGACCCTGGTTTTAGAACTACTAGTCAAGTTTGAAGGTAAAACTTTAGGGTAGCTTTTTCTCCACTTTTCTGTGACTTACTGGAAAATCAGCATGCAATGACATAACCCAAAATAGAGAGTTTACGTGTGACACAAAGTGGTTTGCTTTCAGAAACCTGAAGTGGAATTGGGAATGTAAGTGTAACAGGATATTTGCCAGTCAATCCTTAACACCACTTCCAGATAAGAGTAATGACAGGTATTACAGCTTGTTAGAGCTTGCCTTGACTTGTCCTTCACAGTCCGACATGAGCCAGGAATGTCAGCACAGGATGGTGTTTGGTTTGTCCACAGGAATCAGCATCTCTACCAGCACGACAGCATGACTGACTTGCATTCAAAAGCCCTAGAATTTCTTGGTTTTATACACAGGGAAATAAGTCTGGTTTTGCAGAGGTAAATTTTAATTGGTGCGTAACTGAGTTGTAAAAACACTTCTGGAACCCAAGCTAGTTGAATGGTGAAACAGGAATTGCCAGCAACTTAGAATCATAGAATCACAGAATTGTCTAGGTTGGAAGGGACCTTTGAAATCATCTAGTCCAACCTTCAACCTAATGCTGATTTAAAAGAAAAACACAAAACAATAACCCATCACTAAACCATGTCTCTAAGGATCATGTCAACCCGTCCTTTGAACACCTCCAGGGATGGTGCCTCAACCACTTCCCTGGGCAGCCCGTTCCAAGGCAAAATAACCCTTTCCATGTAAACATTTTTCCTGATATTCAATCTGAACATCCCCTGGTGCAACTTGGTGCCATTTCCTCTAGTCCCATCACCTGTTCCTTGGAAGAAGAGACCGACTCCCCTGACTACACCCTCCTTTCAGGGAGTTGGAGAGAGCGAGGTTTCCCCTCAGCATCCTCTCCTCCAGGCTGAACAATTCCCTCATCCACTCATCGTAAGACTTGTGCTCCAGACCCCTCACCAGCTCCGTTGCCCTTCTCAGGACCCATTCCAGCACCTCAGTGTCTTTTTTGTGGTGAGGGGCCCAAAACTGGACAAGCCCTCAAGGAGGGGCCTCACCAGTGCCCAGTCCAGGGGGACAATCGCCTCCTGAGTCCTGCTCACCACACTGTTCCTGACACAGGCCAGGATGCTGTTGGCCTTCTTGGCCACCTGGGCACACTGCTGGCTCCTGTTCAACTGGCTGTTGACAAAACTTACGTATTTATGGTCACTCTCCACATGATCTCAACACTTCACAGAAAGGCTCTTGCCAGGAAGATAGGGAGCCCTGGCTAGGGTTAGTTTCCCCTACCTCCCAACAGAACTAAACTGACCAGAGGGAGTTGGTAGGTGCAAGTGATGTTTTGCCCCATTCAACAACCACTGCTATTGGCCTTGTCAGGAGACAACTGAAGGCAGAGCAATGACTCAGATTTTATGGGTTTGATTGCTTTTTAGAGATGGCAACTGATTCATACTACAAGATAAAAACTTATCTTGGGGCAGAAAAATCCTGAAGGTTGCTGAAGACAGACAACCTACATATTTGGTAGCTCTAGTAGTATTTTTACATTGAGTTCAATTCTACCCCGTCTATTCACTGAAGTCACACCATTTACAGCAGCCTCTATCGTCCACCCCCAAAAGTTTGGCACATGACCACTATTTAAACAGACGGTTAATGCTATGAAGAATTTGGAGAAAAGTAACCACCATAGGAAACTTCTGGGGGCTGTACTAGGTCAGACACAAGACCCATCCATTGCTGCACACATTTGGTGCGATAAGGCTAGAAATAAGAGAAGCTGTTACTGTGCAGTTGGAGACCACCAACTGATGCCTACTGCCATCTGCCATTGACTCTCACCGAGGTGGTGAGTGGCAGTTTTCCAAACACAGGGCTCTCACAGCATCTCCAAAGCTACATCCCACATTCACGTGCAACCAAGGTGCAAGACACCCTACACAGCCCAACTCCTCCTGTGAGCACAGCAAACCTTTTCTCGGGTCACAACCTGGTAAGAACTAAATATTGGAGAAAGAGAGTCCCAGCAGCCCTGATTGGCAAGGCAGTAAGTAGTAAATGCCACTGTTCTCGCTGTTACAATTGCAGTCTGTCATTGCTGGTTAAGGAAGGATGAGGAGAAGAGAGGTTCTTTTCTCCACTTCTGGCTCAAGCAATCAACAAAACTTCCACTTCCATGCAGAGAACGTTCAAGCTTTTAACTCTGATGAACACAGAGAAAGTTAAAAGCATACACTCATCTGCTTCTCGAGTTTCTGAACCACAGGTCAAATTTTAGTGTCTGCTTAAGTCATTCTCAGGGTAACGAAACAGGAACCACATCTGGATAGGCAGGAGCAGAAACACGACAGTAACTGTTGCTCCTGCTGTGGAAGGGGCACGGATTACTCCAGCCTGGACTTTCCCATTTCCACCCCATCTACTTGCATCAAGGTTAGGATCAAAGCCATTTTAAGGAGCCAATACAGCTCCTCCAGTCCTCTCCCACTGCCTCCTTCCAAGCACAGCTCTCGCTTTCTACCAGGCGTCTTACTTAACAAGCTGCTGTTCCGTTCAGCCTGAATAATTTAAAATTGGAGAACACAAACAGCAACACACACACACACACAAGGTAGGGTATACACTTCAAGCCTCTCTAATTCAGCACAGATTTGGCAAGCGTGCTCAGAAGATAAGGTGGAGGCTGTTTCTGAACCTGTCACCTCACTTCAACTTTCACCTGCTCCCATCCCTGCTCTGGATCAGCAGCATTCCTCCCCGCCACATTAATTTCAGCATCTCATTAGCTCATTCTTTTTTTTTAATTTTTTTTTCAGTTGGATGGCAGAGATACAGAAGTGTTCATTTACATTTGGCATGACTAAAGGGTATTCTTCATTTGTTTTCATTCT
Organism: Scolopax bukidnonensis; assembly: GCA_028571045.1. Classification (NCBI taxonomy): domain Eukaryota; kingdom Metazoa; phylum Chordata; class Aves; order Charadriiformes; family Scolopacidae; genus Scolopax; species Scolopax bukidnonensis. The sequence continues at coordinate 38,159,482 of JAOWAV010000073.1, forward strand.
CCACATTCCTCCAAACCTCTGGCTTCACCTCCTCTTGTCTCACTTTGCTCTTACTGCCTGAATTCCAGGAGCCTCCAGGGAATTCACAGCAGCTGCTACCATCCTCCTAACACATTAGCAGAGAGCATTTCCCTACAGAAGCCCTAAGAAATCTCCTTCATCACAGCTGGTGCACAGTGGAAGTGTCAAGTTTCCACATGGCAAAAAAAAAAAAATATAAAAAATAAAAATTGAAGGGCATCGAATCTGATATTGGCTGAGTCAGATATTTTGAGGTCAAGATTAAACTGAAGTGCTTCCAAAAATAGAAGGACTGGTTTTAAAAGAGCTCTCAGAAAGGAATTCAAAGGTAGAAAAACTGTCAGAAAACAAGATTGCAAATAGGTTCTATCATTGGTATTTTTCTGGCTGGACACCTGCTGTTTCTAAGCAATAAGCTAGGAAGTTTAAGGAATCTGCCGTAGAGTAAGAAAAGCACCTATACATTCACACTGACAGGCTAAGTAAAAATGATTTCTGTGGATTTTAGAACAACCTAGGTAAGGCTAGATACATCAATAGCAATGCAGCATCATAAGAGATAACAGAGACAAGGGGAAACAGAGTGCTGTATACTTCTAAAGATCATGGCCAGGTAGTCAGGGGTTTGGGGAAGAAGTTCTCCTCTGAGATCTAGAAGCTAGCTAATAAAGGCTATTAGAGATGAGAAAGTTCTGCATAAACAGGAGCTTAACGTCCACTCCATAACAGAAGTCCTTTTCATCATCTTTTGTCAGGCAGGAAGCATCCTGAGCTCTGTGAGACAGAGGTACCTCTGCATCGTTGTGTGGAGTTCAGCTTCTTGTGGAGTCCGGCTATGAAAACATCCAGCTCATTTTGCCTCCATCACTTCCCTGGTATTCTTCTCCTTGTTATTTCAGCAGTGCTACTGTCAAAACGAGCACTTTACTGGCTCATCCAGACACCTTCAAGAGGTAATTACCAATTGTTGTTTCTTTTTTTTCTCCTGCTACCAAATATAGCCTTTGTGCAATATGAGATTCTTGGTGCGCAATGCTTGGTGCAATATGAGATGCTTAGATGCTAGGGGATGCTGGACCCCTCACCTCAAGAAGGACATTGAGGGGCTGGAACGTGTCCAGAAAAGAGCCACCAAGCTGGTGAGGGGTCTGGAGAACAAGTCCTAGGAGGAGAGGCTGAGGGAACTGGGCATCTTCAGTTTGGAGGAGGTTGAAGGGAGACCTCCTTGCCCTCTACAGCTCCCTGAAAGGAGGGTGTAGAGAGGTGGGGATTGGCCTCTTCTCCCAAGGGAATCATGACAGGAGCAGAGGAAATGGTCTGAAGTTGGGGCAGGGGAAGTTTAGATTAGATCTTGGGAAGAATGACTTTCCTGAGCGGGTGGTCAGGCCCTGGAACAGCCTGCCCAGGGAGGTGGTGGAGTCACCCTTCCTGAAGGGATTTAAGAAACATGCAGAGGTGCCACTTCAGGGGATGCTCTAGTGCCCAAGATTGTGGGGGGTCTTTTTCATGTGTGTGTGGTTGGACTTGATGATCTCAGAGATCCTTTCCAACCATGATTCTGTGATTCTGCACCTTGTATTGCATACTCCTGTTTCTTGTTCTATGCATTTTCCGATTTTCATTCAGGGCACTGTGGTTACTCTACATGTTTACAAATCTTTTGGAAAAGGAACCTCATCCAGTTCTGACTGGCATATCAAAAAAACCCAAAACACTCCTTACAAACAAAAAGCTAGGTCTACATCCAAGATATTGCAGACTGTGTTCTTGAAACACAAGTTTTCTGAGAAAACATGGCCGGTAGTTCATCAGGAAAATAAAAACCAAAACAGGAGGAGGGTAAAAAGGTTCTTTACTCCAGAGACCCAGCTGAAGTACTGGCAAGTTCCAGAGACTTGGAGGTTTTGTTCAGTGAGCCATCCAGCTCAACTCAGCATGATGTGATGTGGGGGCATTTAACACAGATGATGAATTGGGTCCAGATTTTCCTGTTCTGGAACGAGATCTCAGCTGCCTGGACTGAAGAAGCAGCTCGTACAGCTAAAGCCCACCAACAGCTGTTACTGCTGGAGTAGCTGCCAGGAAAGAAGAGAAGTGGGAGGACGGCAGACCTGAGTTTGATTCAGATACACCAGCCTGGCTGAACCAGAAGCAGCCTATTTTTACCAGCATGGAACACATTCCTGCCCACCCCACAGGAAAAAAAAAATCAACCCTTGCAATCTATCCCCAGCCCTGCTTTCTGTTGCTGGCTGAGCCAAGAAGCTAGAACTTCTGTGATAGCTTTGGGTTAAGTGCCAAAATCATGAATGTAGTTATGCAAATGTTAGAAATAACATAAACTTGAAGTGACAACCTATTAAGAGGTATTCAATTCTCAGAGCTGTAAAGGATTTATTAAACACTATATTACAAGGCCAGAATGATTAGAGAAGTAGGAATTTTAAATAGGCAGGCAATCTCATTTCACCCTCAAGCAGGACAGTTGTCAAATGAACCCCAAATATTTCACACGAGATCAACATTGTTTCCTGTGCTGTACTTAGGAAAGCCTGAAGGATAAATTCATTTGCCCACAGTTCAGATTCCTGATGTCTCAGACCATGTTCCCACCGGGTATGTTCAGTTTGGAGAAGAGGAGGCTGAGGGGAGACCTCCTTGCCCTCTACAACTCCCTGAAAGGAGGGTGCAGAGAGGTGGGGGTTGGCCTCTTCTCCCAAGGGAATAATGACAGGAGCAGAGGAAATGGTCTGAAGTTGGGTCAGGAGAGGTTTAGATTAGATCTTGGGAAGAATGACTTTCCTGAGAGGGTGGTCAGGCACTGGAAGGGCCTGCCCAGGGAGTTGGTGGAGTCACCATCCCTGAAGGGATTAGAGAAACGTGCAGAGGTGCCACTTCAGGGCACGGTCTAGTGCCCAGGATTGTTGTATTATGTCTGTCTGTGGGTGGGTGTGGTGTAGGTGTGGGGTTTTGGTTTCTTTTTTTGTGGTTGGACTTGATGATCTCAAAGGTCCCTTCCAACCATGAATATTCTGTAATTCTGTGAAAGAGGAGGTGCAGAGAGCACAGGGGAGCAGGTGGTTCCCTGTAGACCATGGAGAGGACCCATTGTGGAGCCAATGTCCATGCTGCTGCCCATGGAGGGCCTCACACCAGAGCAACTAGATATTTCCTGAAGGAACTGAAGCCCATGGAGAGCCCATGTAGAGGCAAGTTTATCCTGAAGGACAGTGACCCTGGAGGACCACTCCTGGAGCAGTGGAAAAGTGTGAGGAGGAAGGAGCAGCAGAAAGGAGCTGTTATGAGCTGATCACAACCATCCCTAGTCCCTCAGGGGTCAGAGGAGGTAGAAGAGTCTGGAATGAAGGAATGATGTTGAACTTGGGAAAAGGGAGAGGAGGGAGGGAAAGGTGCCGTTTTAATTTTTGTCTTTGTTTCTTACTATCCAAATCTAATTTAATTGGCAATAAATTAAATTAATTTCCCCCAAGGTGAGTCTGTTCTGCCCGTGACAGTAACTGGTAAATTATCTCCCTGTCTTTATCTTGGCCCGTGAGCTTTTCCATCTTATTTTCTCCCCCTGTCCAGCAGAGGAGGAGCACCTGGGAGTTGTCCAAGGTCAACCCATCACATGTGAGAGAAAAGGACCCCTCGAACAGAAAACTCCTTTCAGAGGTAGGCCTACTTTAGGCTTGGAGTTCACTTTTTGTTCTGTCCTATCCACTCCCTCCTCCTGCATATTGTTTCATCTTAAAGTGAAAGCAGTGACAGTTGATTTTTTTAAAGCCTTGAGATATTCTTCTGACATTTACACAATGCCTTTTACCTGGGAATCTGCAAACAGCACAAATGGCTTGTTCACTGCCACTTTCAGGGGAGCAGTCATCACTGCTTTTCACTTCAATCCAAGAGAAGACAAGGAGCAGCACGCTGCTCTGAAAACACCTTTCACTTGGAAAAGATTTTATTTATCTTTTTCCTTATTAAAAAAGAGCACATGGTTACTGTGAGAACAAGCAGCTGATGAAACTGCCCTGTCAATCTCTTTCAGCATGCCATTTTATTTTGCTCTGCACTATTTTCTTCTTATATACTATCTTTTTTTAAAGATGATTCTTTTTTTTAATCCTTCGTTTTACTCAAATCGCAAGTACAGTCTGGCTTCTGAAACTGAATTCAGGATTCCCAGAGCCCTGAGATGGGTGTGCGTGTCAGATCCAGCAGAATGAAAGAAGGATGGGCAGGAAAAAAGAGCATGAAGAGCAGCTGAGAGTTACCCTCCATATTCCCAGCATCTCAGTGAGCCTGCAAGATGTGCCCTTGCAGAATCCAGGGAATGGTTGCAGATGAGTCCAAGAACAAGAAATTGGGCTATGACATCTCTCCTAAGGTTTTCAGGTCCCAGAATCCTACAGGAAAGCAGTCTGGTAGGAAAACAAGGAAGATGACTTCTTTGTGTCACAAAATCTGTACCAGTACCATGATGATGGCACATCTTAGAGATCTTTGATCTCAAGGGCATTCCAGCCTACTCAGCAGCAATCCAACATTAGATGGTTGGTCTTTGTCATGGTTTCAGCCAAAATCACTGCAACTGGACTGACAGATGGCCATTTGACACCACCCCCCCCCCCAAACAAGAGGAGAGGAAGAGGAACTACTTTAATGAAGAATTAATATTAAAATAAAAAAGAAGAAAATCATGAAATGGATAGAATATATACAAAATTGTATCAAGCTCACAGGATGACAGTCCTGTCACCGACAGGCACTGGGGAAGTCCCAGACTGGACTCAGCAAGGGATGGGAACTGGATGCAAGGCAGGATCAAAGGCAGAATCCTCTTTGGGCATTGGCCATTGCAGGAAGAGAGGAGAGCTGGCCCTTTGATCCCCCAGCTTTTATACTGAGCATGGGGCAGATGGGATGGAACCCCCCAGTTGGTCAGGTTTGGGTCACCTCTCCTGTCCCCTCCTCTCCACAGGTGGGACCCCTGTATGCTTTTCCATTTCCGACCCTCTAAGGGGCAAATAAGGAAAATTGGCTGCCCTTGGTTGTTACAGCAATAAGTATAAGCAAGGGCCTCTCTGCTCACCATCCCTTGGCATGGAACAGAAACATTGTCCTTATCATCCTGAGAACGAGCAGTTTTCTCCACAAGATGCTGTTAATTTCAGAGAGTTAGAGGAGGCTTAACTAAAATGTAAAATTACAGAACACAAAACTGGTTCGGTTTTACCTCAAACCGGGACAGTCTTGATGCCATGACACTTGGTAGCTTCTCATGCCCTGGAGGTTTCAGTTGAAGTCAACTACCTGGATATTTCAGCAAGGGACACCTCTGCAGCAGAGGAATGGTGGCAAGGTCTGGCTTTCCTGAGGTCCAAAGGAATTCACACAGCTCCCCCTTCAGCATCAGGGACAGCACAGATTACGTGATCTCATTTCTGTCTCCTTGCTTTAATCCCTTCATTTAAAAAAAGATTTACATTGTGTACATGCAAAAAAAACCAACCCAGCTTGACATTTGGATGTGTGCCTCTTGAAGCTCAGCCAAAAAGAGGCATTGCCACAGTGCCCCACTAGTGTTTAACCATAACTTAACCAAGTGCATGGCAGGACTCAAAGCAAGTTTCCTCAGAGACAAAGAATTATGACGTTGTAAAATCACACAAAATTTTATCAAGGAGCCACCCAAACAGCCTTGCTGTCAGCAGGAGTAAGAGAAGGGAACAGCTCCTGTGTAACACCTTCATAAGGTGGTCCTTCATAAGAGGTCCTTATCTCCTGATGTCAATGCAAAGGCTGACCCTAGAAGGGTCGGCCAAATTTCCCTGACTCATGACTCTGGGCTCACCAAATTAACAAGTACCTGAAATCCACCTCAGCATTTAAACGGTGATGTTAGCCCAAGAGCATCATCCAACCCTGTGAAAGAGCATGCACTCCCCTCAACAGGGCCTTGCTTTTAAGAGGAAAAGAATGAGCAAGAGACAGAAATCTATATTTTTTTTTTCCTTAACCTTTGTCCAAGTCAGACCAGAACTTACATCTAGCCTAGAGAGCAACCAACACTACAAGTTCTCCACCCACACAGTTACGAAAGGCTGAGTATACCCCATTTTTGCAACACAGCTGCCCAGGATTAAATTCAGAACAGCTTAAAAATCCACCTTTTAGTCCCTTAACAATCCATTCCATGCACGTTTATTGCCCTTGGGGAAATAAAGGACCTCCATACAGAGCTGGTTTTCCCCATGGAGCTCTTGGAGGCAACAGAGGGCTGCAAAACTAGGAACAGAACCCAGACCTGTGTTTCTCAGAAGAGCACCTCTGGTATGAGGCCATGCTGAAGAAGTCACTCATGTCAGAAAAGCTGAAGAAATATGGAATTTCTATACTGTAATCTATACAACAGTGTCCTCCTAATCAATGACAAGCCGAAGAACTGAAGGGCAAAGGAGGAGAAAAAAATTGTCTAGGTACTAAAGACAGCAACACGCATATCTATGTATGTGCATGTGTTTATTTTACTCTCCAGCCATCCCAGCCTGTTAAATAGCCAGAAAGTACTGCAATTTCTGGGAGAAATGTCATTGTCCTGGTGTGACTTTCACTTTTGTTTGTCTAGCAGGAGGCAGCCACTTGTTAGGACACGCTAGCCATGGAAAGCCCTGCAGATGTCTGCAGTTCTGGAAATAAAGAAGTCACCTGATGGGCTCAAGGAGACTGGTCCTTTAAGCTAACTCATAGTGTACAGGAATTTGATTGGCAGTATTTTGCACTGTATGAACATTTGGACCTAAGCAAGTGATGTATTACTGTTTTTAACTGGCAAAAAAAAAAAAAACCAACAAAAACAAACAACCAGAAAACCTTGAGGGCATAGTTACATCATTCTGACATCTGACTCTATTAATCTAACAGCAGATGCAATGAGTTCCCACGAGCTGCTCTTCAAGCTCTGAAATCGTCCCTCTCCAAGAAGTTGGTGGGGGGTGTAAACGTAGATCGATCTCTTATTTAGAGTACACTGACAACTATCAGCATGACAGATTAGCTGTTATTTGAACACTCACACCAGCATTCCACTTGGCTGAAATAAGCATCTGCCAGGAAAAAGCAGAATGAGATCTGAAACCCCTCCTAGGTTGCTGCTGCCCCTTTCCAGAAAGCCATTGGGAGCCCAGAAGACTCAATAGACACCAAAAAACCTGCTTTGCCCAGGTGTTCAGCAGAGGCCAGTGAAGGTAAGAGCAAATACCCATGGTAAATGCATAAAATGAAATGGCTTCTTTTTTGAGCCAGAATATTAACAAGAAGAAAGAATATTAAATATTATAGATATTAAATCCTAATACCAAACGATAAATCAATCCTCTGAATAGGTCAGTAGCAAGAGGTGTGTTTTAGACCTCATGGGGTGCAGTCAAGCCAAAATGAAGTTGCCTGGAGGGATCTACTTGCCTTCTGGGAGATGCTGCTTTGCCCTCTTTCCTCTCCATCATTCACACCCACGCGGCTCCTCTCGGTTTCTGTCTTTGGGATCCAAACAGTAATGCAGTCCCGTGATAGGCTCATCACACCATTTCATTAATCATTTATTTCATCCATCATTTTGAGTCATTTCCCTCGGGCCACCCAGCCTTGCCTACAGCTGCCAAATTCCAGGCTCGTTTCATCTCTAACCTAGTTTCAGAGCTGCCTTGTCTCCTTGCCTTTCATGTTTTCAGCTCACATTCCACTTGCACATTTGAACTGTCCCTGATCAGCGAAGTGTGAGATGGGAGGGGGGGAGAAAAGAGTGAAGCCAGACTTTTATTATTTTTTTTTTTGCTAAACTCAGTGTCTTGGAACCAGATGGTGGCCGACTTGTTTAATTCTACTCTAGAAGTGGACTCAAAAAGAGCAAGTAGCCTCAAAGGGGGCTGCACTCCAGGTTAGCAAGTATCTACGGGTCTCTAATAATTGCAGAGCATTTGTTCTCTGTATCTTCATGCCACAGCATGTCCTGGGGTGGTTTTAGATGGGATTAGTGCAAGGGAAACTGGCAAAGAGTACTGTCCCAGCGAGGCTCCGCCATTCAGAACGTAATTTACCAAATCTGTAACAAGTAGCTGCAATATTTTTAACACATTAAGGGCCAGGGAGGTGTATTTTCAGGACGCTTGCAGCACAACGGTCACATCTTGCACTAAGGACACGAGAAAGTGCTACAAAACTTTCAGCTTAGGCTTTCCTCAGCTCTGCCACCTATCATTGGCTGCTAAACAGTAAATTTCCAGCCCTTGCAAAATGGGCAAAGAAAGCCCTCATGGCTCCCTTTAGTTGGGAACAGAAAAGCAGCTCTTCCATGCAAACACAGATCTTTTCTGCTTCTCTCTAGAAGGAGAGAGAAGGCACAAGGACAAGAAACCACCTCCTTTTCCAAACAGGCTTTTGGCTCTGACAGCTCCTAGATGGAAAAAGCTCACCTCCCTCCACCATTGCACATAAAGGGCAGCAGATCCGAGAGCACTAAGGGTTGGAAGAAAAACACTGTCACCAGGTCTCACAGATGCTTTATCCTTAAATTAACAGTAGGTCTTGAAACAGTGTCATCAAGTACCCTAGACATTTGAGTCTTGCAGTTACTAGACTAGACTCTAGTCTACCCTAGACCTGAGTCTTGCAATTTCTCTGGTTGCTCAGAGGTGCACATGGCAGAGATCACACTCCATTCCTACAGGCCAGGCTCTTGGGCACATTGGCTTTTGAAGCTCACAGAATCAGAATCACAGAATCACATGGGGTTGGAAGGGACCTCTGGAGATCATCTAGTCCAACCCCCCTGCCAAAGCAGGTCCACCCAGAGCAGGTCCCACAGGAACGTGTCCAGGTGGGTTTGAATGTCTCCAGAGAAGGAGACTCCACCACCTCCCTGGGCAGCCTCTGCCAGGGCTCTGCCACCCTCACAGGAAAGAGGTTCCTCCTCATCTTTAGGTGGAACTTCTTCTAGTCAAGTTTGTGCCCATTTCCTCCTGTCCTGTCCCTGGGCACCACTGAAAAAAGACTAGCCCCATCCTCTTGACACCCTCCCTTTAAGTACTTATAAGTATTGATCAGATCCCACCTCAGCCTTCTCTTCTCCAGTCTAAAGAGATCCAAGTCCCTCAGCCTCTCCTCGTAAGGGAGATGCTCCAGGACCCTCATCATCTATGTAGCCCTCTGCTGGAACCGCTCCAGCATTGTCGATAGATAGTAAGTTCTCCTAGAAGTAGGATTTTTAGGGGAACTAGATTATTGGCAAGTTTTTGCAGAGTTATTTCAGCCAGAGAGGGATGAGAAATTCAGAAGTGACAGAATGTAGCTCATTGTGCAACGGCAGACAGCAACAAAACAATCATTTCATTATGAAATAGTCACAATGAACAATCATTTTAAAGAAGATTTAGTGACTGGGGCAGCAAGCCAAGGCCTAATATTTCAGCTCCAGGCTTTTGTTCTATCCTCTTTCAGTGAGAGAACTAAATCTTTGACACTCTTTAAACGACAGGCAAATAGCAACAGCACCCAACGATTCACTTCTGGTCTTTCCCCAAACACCCCCACTTCAGTAGGTGTATTTGCAGGCTTTGGCAAACGAGCCTTTTGGGGAAAAGGCCATGTTCTGGTTCACTGAACACACCGCAGATGCACAGACCCTTTGAAAGAGGCAGGCTTTGGACTCTATGCCTGGTCTTGTGACAATATTCCTTAATGCAGTAACCACATCCATTTGGAACATATTCTTTCTGCTGGGAAAGATGGTGTGGGGCCTGGGTTATCTTTCGAAGATAACCCAAGCCTGTTGCAGAAAACACAGGACTCCTGATTGATTTAAAAACATTCAGGAACTCAAGAAGCTGAAAGAATTCCACGGACAAGTGTTGATTTCAGCTCCTTACAAGATGATAAAATGTTTGCAATTAATAAAATACAGTTCCTAACCAGCTTAGAAAACCAAACAAGTCAAAGGCTCTTGCAATCCATTCTAGTATTTCCAATATTCAGTACATCTTCCCCTCAAAATACTCTGCAAGACCATTCCACTAAGCAGGAAAGGTATAAAACATTCCTCAGTAGCCCCTAAGAGACTGTCACAGGAATTTCTGGTTTGTATCCCCCTTTTTAATCTCACAAAGTACCTGGCAAACCTGCTTAATGGCGATTTCTCACTGTTGAACAGGACTGCCTTCAATATTCAAGCATGAAAGAAAATTAAAGACCTTTAAAACACACACAGAAAAAAAGTGATTGGGCCTTCACTTCCCCATCCCAGTGACCACACGTGTGTCATGTTGCCCTTCTCTAGAAGCATGGTGCTTGTAAGGGCACAACTATTCACCACTGTCTCAGAGGATGTCTCTGCAACAAGCAGCTCTGCACCAGCTGCACTTGTCAAGTGCTGGCCACTCACTTGGTAATTTTGCCCATGCCAGTTTTTGGACTGTATCCAGCTTTTTTTTTTTAACTTCTTCACTTTGTGTCATGCCTATTTCACTTCCCTGATATTCTCTTTAGGAAGGCGTGTCAGAAGGCTTTTGGGAAGTCAAGAGTCAAGTCTCTACTTTCCTGATGCATCCCAAACACCTCTGGGCTTTCCTCTGCAGAAACAGCCCTGGCAAGACTTCACTATATATCTATACTCCAAGTATACCTTCAAGATCATTTCAATTTATATTCCTGGTGTGGACACGAGGATTACTGCTTTAATTTCCAGGTTTAAATGTTTCTGGCCCCAACTCCTGCACAGTGCCTATTTTTTACTATATCATGGACTTTTTTTTTTTCATTTAAATCAACAGCCTTCAATTAGGGAGGCTGTTATTTTTCTGCTTCATTATTTATTCCAGATCAGGAGGCTCAATCAGCAGCACCTCCCCATCGCTCAGAAAAAGATTCAGTCTCAAAAAGCACAAAAAATTCTTTTCAAGTTCTCATTAATCATGGCCTGTAATCCCTGGGATCCTGCCAGGCTCTGTGGTTTTCCTGGTGGTCTCCTCCTTCACCTCCAAGACTCACAGATAGCTAAAGCCCTAAACCAGCTTAGTTTCTGGAGGTGAACAAGAAATCCCCATTTTCTTCCTACGCGCTGTTTCTTTCAGCTTCACCTGCCTCCAACTTAATCTGTAATGAGCATCTAGACCACTTCCAGGAGCCCAGATTCCTTGAAAATGTTAAGACCCATGTTTTAAGCTTCCCTCTCAAGCACTGGTCTAATTTTTGGCACAGACACTTTTCTGGCACAGACCCTCTGCTTGTCAGAGGGAACAAGCAATGCCCACGGACACGTCACCACCACCTTTTCAGAAGCCTTTGCCACATGGAGGGCTGTCAGGTGCACCATCAGCCATCCAACGTTACCTGGACTGAAGCTGTGGAAGAAATCTGCTGCAACAAGTGCCACACATGCTGAAAATCGAGGCGGGTTCCCACCGCTGGATCTGACTTCAGTATCGAACTCTGAAAAACAAGCAGTGTTTGGATGATGGGGAGAAGCACGTGCCTAGGTACTCTGTGATTAATGGATCTGATAGGCCCCCAAGCACTCTTGTGCTTGACGAATCAAACAGGACTAGAGCCACAAACTGAGAAAAAAAAAAGGAATAAAAGAGTTCTCCTAATGCTTTTAGCATCAGAGCCTCTCAGTAATGCATGGACTCCTGTTTTTCTTCTTCCTCATGCTAGGAAAAGTGTTTTCTTTGGTTGTTGCTAAAGATTCAGGCTTACAGCTCAATCAGAAGTGGTAACAGCCAGGACTGGACTCTTAAGTACAGTGAAGATGGCTAATAGTAAGCTTTTGTTTCACCAAGAAGTGACACAAAGACAGTATGAAGTAAACATGAGGTAGGTGATGTCTTTGCTAATGTTAATCAGATGCAGTGAATAAGAGAAGAGATGGGAGCTAGGAGCAGGAGTGAGAATAATAGGTAAAAAACTTCAACTACAAAATTAAATCCTCTCCACAACCAGCACTTCCCTAGTTTTCCTCTTACCAAAGGCACCTTACAGCCTGTAGTCCAAGGCAAAGGATGGCTGGGAAATTTTATTAATAGCCATTTTTTCAAAAAAGATAAGTTTTCCATGCAGGAAAGGGAAAAGTCTACTCCTGGAGCTCTTGTGCCAGGAGCAGAATTTAAGCTCTGAGCTCTAACATGCAAAACAAGCACTCTATCCTGACCAGGATTTTTTGCCTCAATCACTTTTCCTTACCAGTTAAAAAAAACAGATTCTCTTGCCCAGAGGTCATTTTATCACACAGCAAGCCAGAAATTAGAATGGTGTAAGAAAAAAAAATAAATCAGATTTATTTGAAAACTGTCTCCCCTGTGCCAGCCTTGTATTTATTCAGTTCTGACACCCAGTGGGCATCGCCACCAGTGAGAAGGAGAAGCAGAAGTGGCCAGTCATGCTGATGAACAGTAATGCTGATGCTCAGCATTAGCTACTGACTAATTCTGCCTTGAGGGATGTGCTCTGTCCTAAGCACAGCTGGGTCTCCTTAAACCCTCCCAAGTCTCTGTGTTGATCCTGTGCTTGCAGACGCACTGACATCTGCACTAGCTATGGTAGAGTCAAGACGGGAAAATACTCAGGTCCTGCTCCCAGCATCTCACTACTCCGCACTAGGATACGAGTTTGGCAATTAAGGCCTATCCCTCATTTCAGAGGGATCATCCAGGAGTCAGTCCGATTTGTCACCCACCTGAGAACCGGTTGCTGACAGCAGGCCATATGCCAGGAAGTCTCCGCGTTCCTCCAGGATGAGCCATAACCTTCTTTCTAACCTGGGCTAGGCTTCCTCCAGCTTTCACTCAAGATGATCTCTGCCCTTTGAGAAATTTCTTGGACTAATTTCACATAGCGCTGAGCCCCTTCTAAGTTGCTGGGGTTGTTCAGCCTGGAGAAGAGGAGGCTCCGGGGAGACCTAATAGTGGCCTTCCAGTACCTGAGGGGGCTAC
>JAOWAV010000073.1:38179931-38203592 GCA_028571045.1 Scolopax bukidnonensis
CTGGCCTTGAACCCCTCCAGGGATGGGGCAGCCACAGCTTCTCTGGGCAACCTCTTCCAGTGTCTCACCACCCTCAAGAGTAAAGAAGGACTTCCCAATATTATATCTACCCTCTTTCAGTTCAAAACCATTACCCCTTGTTCTATCACTACATTCCCTGACAAAGAGTCTCTCCTGGCTTTAACTTGTCTAACCTGAATCTTGGCCCCTCAGACAGTTTGTCTTTATTCTTCCCAGGCTACCTGTCCTTGATTCCATCCTCTGTAGGCTTCCTTTCTGAGTTTGAGTTCCTCCAGGAGCTCCTTGTTCATCCACGTAGGCGTCCTGGCTTTTTTGCCTGACTTTGTTTGGATGCATTGCTCTTGAGCTTGGAGGAGGTGATCCTTAAATATTAACTTAAAGATTTCTTGGGGCCCTCTTCCCTCCAAGGTTTTATCCCACGGTACTCCATCAAGCAGATCTCTGAAGAGGCCAAAGTCTGCTCTCCTGAAGTCCCTGGTGGCAAGCTTATAGTGTACCCTCCTCACCACTCTAAGGGTCTCTAATTCCACCATCTCATGTTCACTGCAGCCTTAAGTTTCACATTCCCCACCAGCCCCTCCTTGTTTGTGAAATCAAGGGCCAGCACAGCACTTCTCCTCATTGGCTCCTCTATCACTTTGAGAAGTTATCATCAATGCATTCCAGGAGCCTCCTGGACTGCTTATGCCTTGCTGTGTTGTCCCTCTAACAGACATCAGGACTTGTGAACCTGAAGCTCCTCCTGGGTCATTTTAAGAAAATGTAGAAAAGTTGAAGAGGAAATCACAGCCCCTTGTCTTGACACAGAAGGAATCTGTCTTCTAAATAACACTTTCCTTGCTTCATTAATGACAGTAAGAGAAAAAACGGTGTTCACAGTCTACTTGTATATTGCCAAGACAGGAACTTTCTTCTTAATTTTCCTGTTCAAGGTAATGAAGCAATGCTGGTGAGACTCCAGACAGAAGTCACAGGTCACACTCCACCCTGAGCAGAAGACAACTGCCCTAGGCAGATGATTTCAGAAGAGCAGAGCATTGGGGCCCCTTTTCTTTTGCTTCCTGGGATTCCAGGTGTTAGGTGAGTTTGAGCCACATTTTAGGCTCCTCTTTGTGATTCAGAGCCACGACCATTGAGCAGACTCCAGTCTAAGAGAACCCATAATTATTCCATGTACCTGTGCAGGCTCAAACTGCCCTTCACATTGTGTTTGTGTGCTAAACGGCCTCCTCTCAGAGCAGGAATCCACCTTCCCCAAGAGTTTCCACAGGGGTTGACTGCACCACTGACATGTCCTCTGCTGGCACCGGCGACTGACATGGCGCCCACCAAGCTCCACACAGACCTGGCAGGCCAAGCTAATTAATGACCTTAATGCTCATCAGGCTGAGGTTGACAACCGGTGATCAGCTGTTGTACAAGCAGCTGGCTCTCCCGCTGTCGCTTGCTTGCTCACACGCCTGAGCTATTTGTCAGGAAGACCGGTCCACACAGCGTGACATGTGAATTTTACAATCTCCCCAGCTCCAGAGATGCACCAGGAAATAAATCCAGCAAATCTGATTAGGACTTATGACTGAAGTAAGCTCATTAATCATTGATGGGCTTCTTTCATATGCAGTTTGCTAACTCCCGCAGGCACCAGCAGACCCACGGGGGACTTAAAAAAGTTCTTTATATAACAATTGCGCTGATTTTTTTCCTCTTCAATATTTAGCACATTCTAATAGATAAAAAGAGCCACCAGTGAGAACATTTAGCCTAGCTTCTTACACAGAGTCAGGATTCCCCTGAAATAATTCCTGTAGCCAGAAAGATAAGAAGATCTAGTTCAGAAAATGTAAAATCCAGCATGAAAAACTCCATCAGCCACTTGCCATAGCAATTTTTGCAGCAGTCAGTTACAGATACTGTTGCATTAAAAAAAAAGAATAATTTTCTTTCTTACCCAAACTTGTCTAGCTTTGCCAGTCAACAACAGGTTCTTTGAGTAAGAGAATCTTCTATTATTAAATTGCTGTTTCCCCAGCCTCCCCCCAAATACTCTCAACTAAACTAAGCCAGCTGAGCTATTGCCATCTCAAAACACAGCATGTATTTTCCCATGCTCCACCAAACACTGCCATCACAGTACGGCTTGTAATAATGCCAGCCATTATCACACAGGTGCCAAAACACAGGGGAAAACAAGCTATGAATAACTTTCCCCGGTCTTAAACAGATGAAATAATTTGGATACGTGTGGTTCCACATTAAACCCATGGACAAAACCCTCTAAATATGGATACAGTGAAATTGAAAGTGAAATCGAGAAGACTTCTCTCCAGACTTCACAATTAATAGTAAATCAAATCGATAAAATCAAGAGAAACAAGGTGGTCTGATGGGGTTTGAAATTCTCCCTTAATCTCCTGATGTATCTGCCTCTGAGATGTCCAAAACCCAGGACACAGCTATGAAACAAAGCTCCATAAATGGCAGTTGCAACACCTCTTCAAGAGCAAGCAGAAATTATTAAAACTCAAACTGCACAGGATATCAAGAATCTTCAACTTCTCCCTATTTATTTCATGTTCTCCTTCATGGAGATTTTACGTCTTGCTTCTGGTTTAGAGACTTGTTAGACATTAGATACAGGAATACAAAACATTTGTGATTACTGCTTAATGATAGCTCCTCTGGAAAGCCAAAGAATTAATTTAAAATTCTGTGGCTGCCAGGTGAAAATACCTGGCATTTTCCAAATGCAAAGCATAGAATGTCTCACCATTTTGAGCACATAGATGTCCTTCCCCACAACTTTTCTGTAAGATCAATTGAAGAAAGTTCAACCTAAATTCACCCAGCCAGACTGAGTTTTGTTCTCAGAAGCCAACAGTGGTCAGGCATTTACAAATTTTTTCCCCTTTCTTCTTTGGAACAGAAAGTCAACCTTATTCTACTCTTCAGTAAGCCTCAGTCTTTTCACACCATCTCCTTGGATTAAAGCTGCTCAGAAGGACACAGAGTGCTCCCCAGAATGACACTGTAATATGCTTGAGGAAGTTCAAAGACACTTAGGAAAGTTAGAGATTCCTATAAGAGGAAAGGCAGTGATTAAAACAGCCCTTTACTGGCTCACAGATAAACTAAAATAGCATATGGATTCAATGAAATCATTTTTGCAAACAAAGACCTGACCTAGCGGAATGACTGGGTTTTCCTTTTGTATCTAGTTTCTAGAAGAGTAGGGGCTAAGTCTCCTTCATCACATATAGGTTTACCACGGATATGCTTATGAGTAACATGTGTTAGATTTTGGTGAGTCATCGGTGCTAAATTACATCTAAAACTGCCTTGTTTCCAATGCTGCAGGCCCGAACTGAGCTACAAGAACATGGAGCATTCAGTTCTGGTGCTCTCTACAGGGACAGAGAGCAATGATGTGTACTCCATCGGGCATGCAGAACATTTTTAATCACGGAGACATAGCACTAAGCAATTTCCTCTTCCTTTCCCAACCACTTTCAACCTGGTTTGTGTGCCAAAGAAGGATCTCCGTTCTGTGTTGTTTAGCACTCTTCCAAAACCACTTCCCTTTATATTAACTCCGTAAGACAGCAGGTGAAATATCAGCAGCCACTAGAGTATCCATGGAACGTTTGGCAGAATCATGTGTCTGCCATCGAAGGGAGATGAAGGCAAAAAGGCAGAGCTTCAGCTCAAGCCTAGAGCCCTACGACAAACCCAGGCCAGCAGACTGATTTTCTTTGTTAAGCAGAGACAAGTGCAGAGACAGTACAGCAAAGGGCTACAAAGAGGATGAGGGGCCTGGAGCATCTTCCTTCCAAGTTGAGGTTGAGGGACTTGGGTCTTTTTAGTCTGGAGAAGAGAAGGCAGAGGGGGGATCTGATCAATGCTTATAAATATTTAAAGGGAGAGTGTCAAGAGGATGGGACCAGTCTTTTTTTCAGTGGTGCCCAGGGACAGGACAGGAGTAAATGGGCACAAACTTCAACAGAAGAAGTTCCACCTCAACATGAGGAGGAACTTCTTTCCTGTGAGGGTGGCAGAAGGTTGCCCAAGGGGGTGGTGGAGTCTCCTCTGGAGACATTCAAAACCCTCCTGGACACATTCCTCTGGGACCTGCTTTGGCAAAGCGGTTGGACTAGATGCTCTCCAGAGGTCCCTTCCAACCCCATATCATTCTGTGATTCTTGCACACCATTCCCACTAGCTGCACACCAGGACACTGGTGTTTACATGAGCATGTGGGATGGACTATTCAAGAGTGAGCGAAAGCTGTGAGCTCTGTAGGTGTGAATTCTTCCTAAGAGTGAAGCAACAAGAGGAAAATCAAAAACGCCTTCTGCTGCTTTGACAACTGGTCAAACCTCTGTTCTGTGAGTCCTCCCCTGAGGCACCAGAGATTGCCACCCCATTGCTGTTTGCTGAGGGTGCTGACAGTGCCATTTGTACTATGGCACAGATTGTCCCCATAACAAAGTTCTACAAATGCCCAAAATAAAATGCCTTTTAATATGCTCACGGCCAAGAAGCATGTTCCCAAAGAGGTCCTTTTTCCTGAGCAGTCACTTTCCCACCCTGCCACAGAGCCTGCAGACCCGGGGTGTGTAAAAGCTACACTTTGAACTATACTCACCCAATCTGTATTATTCAATCCTGTCAGAGCTAAAATAACTGAGTTTACGCCAGTCTCCATGGCTGCTGCCTCTTCGCCTTGGATGGAAAGCTTCAGGAGAAAATACATCTTTTTTTTTAAAAAAAAAAAAAAAAAAGAAGTGGAGTCATACATAAGCATTATACGCTTCCCTATTTTCTTCTCCCTCAGACAGATGACTTTCAGGTGACCCAAACAGATGACCCAAAAGGCAAACTAACATGTGCCAGAACAGGCCAACCTGGCAGAAATACTTACCTTCTCTGTGACTGCTGCCTCTCCTGTTGGGGTTCATTATCGGCATACGCATCATCTGTAAATGAAAGAATTTTCTATAAAAGGCTCATCTGTCAAGAAGTCCATCTCTCCTTCATTTCCTCAGGTACTATGTGATCCCTGATGTAACTTTGAACTGATTATTATTATTATTCAGTCTTACTAATTTATCTGAAAATAAGATTACTGCTGATGGTATTGCAAAGCAGTGGTGTTGCTAAGGAAGTCTGCAGTTGCAGGTAGCCTCTCAGCTCAACATATTTAGTACTTCATACCTTCAACTCAACATATTTAGTACTTCATACCTTCAACTCAACATATTTAGTACTTCATACCTTACCTGACCTTACTGTAGTGCAGATACAGCCTGAAGAGCAGAGTCAGTCTGCTCAAGTCACACAGGGCACCTCTTTGATTCATTTATCCCAAACCGCTCTTTTTAAAGCTCTCTATACTCTTCTTTTGTTGGTCTCTATCCCAGTAATATGATCCCAGCCTCAGCCAGTCACAGTTCCTTCTCTACAATAGCCCTCTAACAGAAAGAAATACTTTCCTTTTCAGGTGCAATAATTCCCTTTGGCATTTTTCCCTTATTAACACTGGCCATTGGTTTAACCGCAGCTGGCAACTGAACCCCGCCAGCTCACACCCCCCCACATCCCTCCCAGTGGGATTGGGTAAAAGTGAGAAAACTCACGGGCTGAGATAAAGACAGTTTAATAAGTAAAGCAAAAGCCACACAGGTGAGCGAAGCAAAGCAAGGGACTTAGAGAATGACAGAATCATAGAATTATTTAGGTTGGAAAAAAATGTTTAAGATCATCAAGTCCAACTGTTAACCTAGCACTGCCAAGACCACCACTAAACCATGTCCCTCAGCACCACATCTACATGTCTTTTAAATACCTCCAGGGATGGTGACACAGTCACTTCCCTGGGTAGCCTGTTCCAATGTTTGATAACCCTTTCAGTGAAGATATTTTTCCTAACATTCAATCTAGTGTATCTTAATGTCAGATTAAGTTCTAGTTGGGCCTTGGCTCTCTGAATTTTCTCCCTGAATAACCTCACAACCTCATTGTAGTCCTGAGATGCTTGCCCCTTCTTCCAAAGGTCATAAACTCTCTTTTTAACCCTGAGTTCCAGCCAAATCTCTGTTCAGCCAGGCCGGTCTTCTTCCCAGCCAACTCATCTCTTAGCTCATGGAGACAGCCTGCTCCTGGGTCTTCAGGATTTCCTTCTATTCATTTACTCTTCATTCACCACTTCCCATCGTCAGGCAGGTGTTCAGCCATTTTAGGGCTCCATATTATTTATATGCTGAGCATGATGTGATATGATAGGTGGCTCCTTATCAGCTGAACATGAGCCAGCAGTGTGCCCCGATGGCCAAGAAGGCCAACAGCATCCTGGTCTGTATCAGGAACAGTGTGGTGAGTAGGACTCAAGAGGTGATCATCCCCCTGGACTGGGCACTGGTCAAGTGCTATGTCCAGTTTTGGGCCCCTCACCACAAAAAAAAGACACTGAGGGGCTGGAGCAGGTCTAGAGATGGGCAACGGAGCTGGTGAGGGGTCTGGAACACAAGTCTCATGAGGAGAGGTTGAGGGACCTGGGGGTGTTCAGCCTGGAGAAAAGGAGGCTGACGGGAGACCTCACTCTCTCCAACTCCCTGAAAGGAGGATGTAGCCGGGGGGGGAGTCGGTCTCTTCTCCCAAGTCACAGGAAATGATCTCAAGTTGCACCAGGGGAGGTTCAGGTTGGAGATCAGGAAGAATGTTTACACAGAAAGGGTTATTAAGCCTTGGAACGGGCTGCCCAGGGAAGTGGTCGAGGCACCATCCCTGGAGGTGTTCAAAAGACGGGCTGATATAGTGCTGGGGGACATGGTTTAGTGATGGGTTTTTTTGTCAGAGTTAGGTTGCTGGTTGGACTAGATGATCTTGAAGGTCCCTTCCAAACTAGATGATTATATGATTCTCTGAATATCTCTTTCAAGTCAGTTGGGGTCAGCTGTCCCAGCTCTGTCTTCTCCCCACAGCTCAGGATTAACTAAAACATCCCTGTGTTAGCAACCATGTTTCCAGTGGAAATGGGGCCAAAATCCAAAATCCAAAACATAGCCCCATATCAGCTACTAAGAAGAAAATTAACTCTGCTACAGCCAAAACCAGCACAACATCGCAGAAATATATTCCCCATCAGGAACACTGGCAGCAGTACTGAATTTTAAGTGATGGTTAAAGATGACTTGTAGAAAGATCCCTGCTTTTAAAAGCAGGTGTTTATACTGAGTGCCCTTATTAATCAAAAGTCATGGTTATCCCACCGAGGACAAACTGAACATCCAAGATTATGTTTCAGAACTTCACATGCAGTCTTCCTGTTCTGCAAACCAAGGCTTCCTGCGGTGCATTCACTAGCTAGCTCTGAGTAGAGATTCTGAACACCACCACAAAATAATTGCTAGCTAATTTGGGAATTCAAACCAAGAGAAGGTTACACAGAGTCCTCTTTGCTGCAAGCTATTTATTTAGTCGCTTGCAGTTTCCAAAAATAAAAGCTGCCCTTATCCTCTGGCACCTTGTTTGTGAAACTATCTTTGTTCCCTGAATATAATCATAGAATGGTTTAGGTTGGAAGGGACCTGAAAGGTCATCTAGATCCAACCACCCTCCTTCCATGGGCAGGGACACCTCCCACAAGCACAACACCCACCACAGAGATGTGTTGTTACTGCAGGCACCCAGGTTCAAGTGTCAGTTCACTGTCAGAGAAAGTGGAAATTGGCAGGATCTGAAAAGAGCTAGCAGGAACTCACAGGTTGGGTCAGCATTAAATCACACCTTAAAAACCACCTCAGAGCTCAAAAAGGGAACACAAATCTCACCAGAACAAATGTTCCCCAGCTATGCTGTGATTACGTGCTCAGATGAGGGGTGGTTTTAGTAACAGAGCCAGAGTCATCTGTATTTGTTTCTGTCTAAGACATGCCAATCATTGTTCTCCAGGCACATACTCTATATAATGAAGACAGAATATCAGAGTTGGTGGATGTGCCAGACTGTCACAGAGATTCACACTCTCCCCCAGCATCCATCAAGCAAGGTCAAGCCTCCCAGCTGATGGCAAGTGAAGCATCACAGGAGACAGCTGGATTTCAATTCCATCTTCTGATTGAAACCTCCAACTGCAACAGGAGTTGCAGTTCACACATAGGCATCTGACTTTGCCTTAAAACAGGCTGAGTGGAATGTTTACTGCCCCAGGCAGCAGAAATCAGTTTTCTCCTTCCTTACCTCCTCGCTGCTCATTGATTCGGAGCTGGATGTACCACGATGGCACTGCACAATAATGTCCGAGATCAGCTCACCCGAGACTTCCACGACACTTCTGCAGAAAGCAGTTGGCTGTAACAGATCAAAATAGAGCAAATCTCATCCAGCAAAGCTACAGTGTAAACCCTCTGTACAGGGATTTTTAAAAAATAGCAAGCAAGACTATACACCTAACAAATTATTGGAGCAGACTGCGTCCAGACCAATATATTCTGGCAGCGTGTTACTACACATGTTATTGCTCTGTAGTTGCATGTTAGCTGTATGAAGTCTTGAGCCTGCTAGAGGCAGAAGAAAATCTCCAAATCCTTTTCATTGGGCCTGGAATCACTATTCACAAACAGAAGAGCTGTGCAGGGCGATGCTGGTGGCAGTCCCAGCTCTAGAATTTAAACTGCCTTTAAAGAAGTTATCTCTGTGGCTTGTCAAAAGCTCTGGCAAAACCTGCCACCCGAGTCTGGAAAACAGAGATCCTCACACTATCTTCCATACCATATTGCTGCAAGAAGAAAAAAAGAGGGTTGGTGTGTCTGTTTAGGATACAGTGGTAACTTCTCAGCAGCCAATTCCTCGCATTTTGAAGGAAAACCTAGCAACAACCATCAATTCCATGTTGTCCATCTACACACACGCACAAACAGCTTAGCTCAAGAGTAGTGATACTCAAAGAGAAGTTTACCCCCCTCTTCATGGGGTGAACTACCCCCCTGAGGTAGTACCATGACTCATTAGTGAGATCTGTCCAATGGCTTCCCAGAATCCCTCCTCATCCCTAAAGTCTGTGCCCAGGAAGCAACAATAAATTTGGCAGCATTCATAGAGGAAAAAGAGGCAAGAAGATCTCAGCTTAGAGTGACATGAAGAAGCAAAGTCTCCATGGGAATCTGGCACACAGTCCAGCATCGTTGCACACACAGACTCAGGAACTGCTCCACACGCTTTGTAAGATTTCGTGCAAGCAGTTAGGACACGACCACTTAGAAGGTTGCAATGGGAGCCAGGTTTTGGCAAAAATAACTCTGCACAGAGAAGTCCGGGTTCAAAGTTGATGTATTTCACACCAAAGGTGGTCATCTAAGAATCAGAGCACATCAAGAGCTTTATCAAGAGCCCAATCTGTGTCTGTTCCAGGCTGAAAATGAAGTTGAAAATCTGAAAATCACAGAGTGGGAATCTGCAGCAGATAGGAAGATAAGCCTTTATGTAGTGCCTTGATGCATGAGAGACAAAAGCAAGTCAAACACCGGTTTTCCCATGCTGAATCTTACAGGATTTGGTCCCAAAGTGCACAGACACTTCCACTACGTACTGCTCAAGACACACATCTCCATTTCAGTTCCCAGCAATTCCCCATTGACCAGGCATAAGAGTTTCCCAGCCCTGACCCTTCCTACCCAACGCCATCTCCACGCTGTGGGTCCTGCCTTTTCGGCTTTGATTGTGTTTTCAGAAGCACCAAAATCGTTCCTCACCACCAGTGGTGCTTCGACATACCCTGAGAATGTCCCGCGTGGAGCAGGGGTGGAGGGTTTCATATTCACACTTACCACAAAAGGGCCTATTTTGAAGTCACACGTGAACGGGTCTCTCCCCGAAGCTTTGGTGCACACAGTCTCACGAATGCTGAACTGCAGCTCTAGTCTATAAGCATCGTTGTTCCACATGTCAACCTGGTAAAAGGAAGGTCAACCCAACGTATCATTAGTGCCTGTCATTATTCTATGCCCGCTACATGGCAACCTTGCTCCTCTGTCAAGTAGAAGCAAGACATAAGGTTGTTATGGGTCAGCACCCAATTTAGAGCGAGTTATTGTGTGTAAAAAAGGCTGTTTTATTGTGCTTGGGAGTTGCTCTCTTGGGCAGATTTGGTAACAGCGACATAGAATAGCTTTCCACGGGGGTTTCACTTGAAACCCTCCAGCCCCTGTGGGATCCTCCTGCTGCTCAGACTCAGTTGAGGGGGGACTATACTTGTCAAAGGGAGATAAGCATAGCATTACCTCTGCATGCTACTCCCTCTTCTGTGGGAACCAGAGTCCTAAAAGCTCTGCTATTAGGGATATCTAGAGTGCTGGGAAGTCTACTGCAAATACGTGACTTGGAAAGTGAATCACATGACCACAAAGAATTGAATTAATGCAGTTTGTAGAGCCATTCCTTATCAGCTCCGGGGCTTCAATGGGCATGCAGCATTGTAAGCTTTAGAGAGTTTGGTTGCTTTTGTTAATACATTAGGACTTTCTTTTTCTCCTTCTCACAGACTAATCAAGGTTTTACCTCAAAATGGAAGACTGAAAAATGAAAAAAATCAACACCAACAAATCCGCCCCCCAGCAAACAGCAAATCCCCACTACTGTTTTTTTCCAAACTAGATCAACCCCAAAGTCATCTTGTCATTCATTCTTGCTGAAGACTTGATCCGTGCCAGCATGTATAGGAACAGAATGGTTCTGAGGATGTTCAGGAACATTAAATTAGGAAGCTTTAACTGCTTAACTCTGTGTATCCAAAACAATTCCTAGCAACGCAAATTAAAACAGATATGGGTTTCCAGCCTGCATTTAGACACTACCAGATTTAAACAAGAATTTGCGTTTATTTATCAGAGACAGATGATGCAAATACAGATTAGAGAAAGAATCCTGAATGTTTGTGGTGGCATTTAATTAGTAGTGTGGACATTCAGCTGAGACCTTTAGATGAATGAGGTTATTTTATGCCCAAAGCAAAGCAGTTACCTGGAGATATTGAAAAACACCAGTTCTGAACAAAATCTTACAACACGTCCCTCAAAGATTTCTATTTTAGGGATGGACAATTTGAACTCCTAAACTATTTTCAATTACAAACCAACATACAAAGAATATTTAGGTTCCTAAAGGCATAACTTCAGATAATGCCCCAAATCCACCCTCTTCCAAGCAGCTCCAGAAAATTCCAACTAAATCTGAGTTTCCAGGATTAGGTGAAAAAGAGTTTTCCATCACCTCAAAGCATATTTCAGGTAAAGAATCTCAGTTGTCTTTGCACTTACTCTTGTGACATGGCTCCTAACAACGCCATACAGGTTTCTCCCCCAGGACTGAGAATTGATCCTTGCAATGGAAGCATTGAGAGCCTCTTCCGTGATAGGGGCTTCATAGTCATACACTTCAATCCCTGAGACAGAGGCACAGGTCCATAATAAGTTAATTGTGGTCTTGTACTTCACAGAATCACATGGGGTTGGAAGGGACCTCTGGAGAGCATCTAGTCCAACACCCCTGCCAAAGCACATCCAACCAGAGCAGGTCCCACAGGAAGGTGGCCAGGTAGGTTTTGAATGTCTCCAGAGAAGGAGATTCCACCACCTCCCTGGACAGCCTCTGCCAGGGCTCTGATATCCTCACAGGAAAGAAGTTCCTCCTCATGTTGAGGTGGAACTTCTTACAATCAATTTTGTGCCCGTTTCCTCTTGTCCTGTCCCTGGGCACCACTGAAAAAAGACCGGTCCCATCCTCTTGACACCCTCCCTTTTACTATTTATAAGCATTGATCAGATCCCCCTTCTCCTCCCTAAATCACCATAAGAAAGAGGATGTGGTTCCATTCTGAGCAACTTACCTGAAGCCGAGAAAACAGCCAGTGTGAGGATAAAAATTAGGATCTTCATAGTGTGCCTTTCAAAATCCTGTTTTTTTCCCTTTCTAAGCAAGGATTTCCAGTGCATATTCCTCTGTCTTTATATAAATGCAGCCTTGATCCTACAACTGACCTTCCTGTGTCCAAGCTTTGCTACAAACATTGTACTTTAAACAGAATTGATCGGTGAGTAAATATTTGCTGACAGATAAGGTCTCCCCTCAGCCTTCTCTTCTCCAGGCTAAAGAGCCCCAGCTCTCTCAGCCTTTCCTCCTCAGGGAGATGCTCCAATCCCTCCAGCATCTCTGTTGCCCTACGCTGGACTCTCTCCAGTAGTTCCCTGTCTCTCTTGAACTGAGGAGCCCAGAACTGGACCCAGTATATTCCAGTTGTGGCCTCACCAGTGGGGAGCAGAGGGGGAGAATGATCTCCCTCCACCTACTGGCCACACTCTTCCCTACACAGCCCAGGATTCCATTGGCCCTCTTGGCCACAAGGGCACATTGCTGGCTCTAGTGGCACAAGTTGGGTAAGTATAACACACGCTCCAAGTACTTTGAGGCAATGACCCACAAAGGCAATGCACTTTTAAGATGCCACAGAAAGAACTACCCAGGTGTGGGCCTTCATGGCCATTGGATCCATTCCCCATTGTTGCTGCAACATCCAAGAAAAGGAACCTGTTGAGCCATGGTACACAGAATGACAAAATCATACGGGGTTGCACGGGACCTCTGGAGATCATCTAGTCCAAACCCCTGTCAAAGCAGGTCCACCCAGAGCCATTTGCACAGGAGCTTGTCGAGGTAGGGTTTTTTTTGCATGCCAGGAGAGAGTTTGTGTGTCAGTTAGTAGAGCTGCACACGAGCACAGAGACTGTGCTAGATAGGAACAAGCCATGCCTGGTTGGGGACAAGCAGACACAGAGCCAAACAGGCACCTCGCCGGGGCCACGTTACTGGCTGGTGCCACCCCACGTGTGTGCCATCCACACAAGGGTACAGCTTTGAGAGAGGGGGATGTGGATGCATATTCTGAAAAGGGGTGGGTGTATTTTTTTCAAGACAACTTGAATTTCAGCACTGGGAACACAATCAAAAATGCTAATTGAGACTTTGTCCAGTGAAAAGCCGGAGCCTCTTCTGTACGTCCACTCTCCTTTTTCCTCTGCAGCTGGAGAGGCTCTCTCCCAGCTCTTGGACACACTTAGCTCTAGCAGTGTCTGCTCTTCCAGCTTCCCAGTTCTCCTTAAGTGCTGCCCGTGCCGTGGGGATGCTGGTAATATTCTTCTGTGGCTCCAGCAACACCAAAGCACCACGACACAGAGGATATGAACTGAGCTGGGGATTCTCTGTTGCGCTCTGCCCACCTATTCTGCCACCAGAGCCAAGACCAGGCCCCCTCAGATCAAGGAGGAAATCTTCCAATACGTTGTTTGACCTGCTTCTGTGGTGGTTTCTTTGCAATCAGTCATGCTGCTGCTGCGGTAACGAAACACAAGTGTGAGAAAGCTCAAACCGCTTTTGAAGGGGAAAGGACTCTGGCATTCAGCACCCTGAGTGTTTTTTTTCCAGCACGCCTCACCACCAACCTGCCGTGGCAGTTGGGATAACATTTAGCTTTCAGCTTCAACCCTAGAAAAGGAAACATCTGTCTCTTGCACGTGGGTAACGGTTAATATTCCGCCTGAATATGTAAAATTTACTCCTAACCGCCAAGCCGCAGCGTTGTAGCCACTCCAGGAGTAATTTCAACTATTGATCTGGGTTTAAAGATTTTCCTCTTCGAGTAGCTGCTTGGAAATGCTGCCAGCGAGAGTGCAGCAATGCTGAGTGGGAACTTGAAAATAAAATTGTTTAAGGAAATGAAGCTTCCTCTGCAGAGCTCTGGCTTTGCTTTGTGGCATGCAGAGAATGGAGATGTTTGTACTGCACCTCTCTGTATCCTGGCTCATTAAGTTTGTAATGAACTTGGTAAGTATTTCTCCTATCTCTCTACAAATAATACAATTCCAGTGTATTCAGGTTACAGCAAAATTGGTTTCACTCACTGTCCACACCAGAGGTGCTTCTGGGTTGAGGGTGCTTAACCAAAACAGAGACAGGAGCTGGGGAAGAGGCAGAAACTGGGGGTGGGCAGGATGGGAAGAGGGAGAAGGGAAGGTTTGTGAAGAAAACAAGCAAACAAACTCCTGCTGGTGGGAAGAAAGGCAAGTCTGAGCAGGGTGCAGCATTGTCCCCACTCACAGGAAATGCATCTCCACAGATACCACCTGCCTACAAGAGAATCACAGAATCATAGAATCCCATGGGGTTGGAAGGGACCTCTAGAGATCATCTAGTCCAACGCCCCTGACAAAGCAGGTCCAACCAGAGCAGGTCCCACAGGAAGGTGGTCAGGTGGGTTGTTTTGAATGTCTCCAGAGAAGGAGACTCCACCACCTCCCTGGGCAGCCTCTGCCAGGGCTCTGCCACCCTCAAAGGAAACAAGTTCCTCCTCATCTTTAGGTGGAATTTCTTCTATTCAAGTTTGTGCCCATTTCCTCTTGTCCTGTCCCTGGGCACCATTGAAAAAAGACAGGCCCCATCCTCTTGACACCCTCCCTTTATTATTTATAAACATTGATCAGATCCCCCCTCAGCCTTCTCTTCTCCAGACTAAAAAGACCCAAGTCCCTCAACCTCTCCTCATAAGGGAGATACTCCAGGCCCCTCATCATCTCTGTAGCCCTCTGCTGTATCTGCTCCAACAGAAGGATGGGGTATTTTCCTTTGGGGCAGGATGCTGAAAAGAAGCATTCTTGGGAAGCCTCTGCTTTCAGTAGATTTAAACAGTGGAACCAATTTTATATTTTTCAGACTTAAAGTGCTCTGGGTTTCCGAGGAAGTCCGAGGTTTTCACTACATTCTCTCTGCACTGGAGACTGTAACTGAAGCATCAGGTCAGGAAACACCACCAAATTTGTGAAGAGCAACTAGAATTCAACCTGAAATTCAATACTCTGCAGAAGGCTTCTAAGGCATATTCAAGCCAGAAAGTTGTTGTTTCATCTATGCTAAGGAAATAACAGGCATGTCCATGCAGACCAAGGACTACATGCTCTTGGAAGAGGAGAGCATCCTTCCCTTCCTCTAGAGACCAGCTGCTATCATTTACTGTTAAGGACTGCCACAAATTACCAGGTCCTACAAGCCATTGTGGTGAGCAGTGCCCACGGCACATGGAGAAGTGACAAAAGGGGAAGCTTTTGCCTTAAACTCAAAATGGGGCAGAAGTAAATGGAGAAGGTGTGAAAAATGAGACAGTAAGAGTTTCTGACATGTTGCATGATGCCCTAACTGCTGCTGCTTCCACATCCCCAGGAGAAGAGGGGCTTTCACAGGAAGACCACCCAGACACCAATCATCACTGAGGAGAAGCCACAGGTTTAGTCTGCAGCTTTGTGAAGGCTTCTGGTTGCAGCAGCAGCAATGGAGCTCAAAATGGAAAACTTTTTTTTCCTCAATTAACCAGACTGAAGAAGACTGAGAAGACCTCTAGAAGACTTAGAATATACAAGACTAAATTTTAGAGAGGGCTTTCAGAGCAGACATAAAAAACATATGGGCACCTAAATATGCATCTTTTTAGATAAGTCAAATGTTGTAATTAAACACAACAACCTGGTGGGGGGAGGGCTTTTTGGTTAGTTGGTTGGTTTTTTTTGTCTGTGTGTGCACGTATGGTTGGACTCAATGATCTCAAAAGTCCCTTCCAACCATGAAGATTCTGTGATTCTCTGTGACCTCAGCTTCCCATGCAGAATTTTCTGAGCCTGGAGTTTATACCCTGGTATTTTCACAGTCAGCAAGGGTTGCTGGTGCTCCAGGAAAACTCACCAAGTTGCTCTGTACCAAGACTGAAAACCAACCATACTCATGCCTTAAACAGTAATTTTTACAAAGATTAAAGGAAATATTTCTGCAAGCACAAGGAGGCAATGCCTCATTTGGCACTGCACTTCTGAGGTACACCATATGCTGGTCTAACAAATGCCTAAACCTATGGAGTTGAGGTACACCATATGCTGGTCTAAATGCCTAAACCTATGGAGTTTCTACTGCTGTCGCTGGAAGTGGACTTTGAGAGTGAAGCAACAGAAAACACACATTATAGCAAACAAAACCTCAATAACACACACGCATGACTGTCCTGACACATCACAGGCTGTAGCAGAATCTCCCAGGGCTCACTTTATTACTTTGAGCCTTTGAAACTTTAAATATTTATATTACCTGTGCCTGCCAGGTCAGCAGTAATAGTTCTTACAGGGTCACTGGCACAGATCCAGTCTTTTAATTTATTATATCCTTTAATTTTAAGTTTTGCTGACCCTACTTATAATTTTCAAGGTTTTTCTCCCTATCTCTAGGGCACATTGTCAGGTAGTTCTGCTGTTACATCCTTTTGCATTCTTAGTGAATGTTACTTGCAATCACTGGTCAAATCAAGCCCTGGGAAAAACCTGAAATCCTAGGTGAAATCGGGCAAGACCGAGTATAGTCACTGGTGTCACGTCTCAGCCTCCTGCCATCATTTGTTGAAAGTGGCTTCTTGCACTGCCAAAGTGTTTTCAGCCTTTCTGGTATTCAGCCACATTATCAGCATTTTCTTTTAATGCTATTTCAACACCTCGGCCCCCAGCATCGGTGCGATTCAGCACACAAAGGGTTGTTTCCGGCTGCAAGTCATGAGAAGGTGCATATGAGAAGGTGAGTAATGTATTTTTAGCATGAACAAAAGTTATTTCTTCAAGGTGTAATCTTTCTCTCAATTAAAAAAAAAATAAATTTTTTGGTGATTTTCCAAAGGCTTTAAGATCCATAACCAGAAAAACCCAAAGTCCAAATTTCAAGGATTCTTAAATACCAAAGCTGATATTTTCATCTCTGGTTTTTAGAGTCTCTGAGCAGTTACACAAGGTTATAGACATTAGATAAAAAGTCACTGACAGTGAGTTTAAGCTTTAAATCAGCATGTGTTTTAGATAATTATTGTACTCATGAGCAGCAGACCTAAGAATTCGCCAAACAGGCTATTCCAGGCACTGTTTTGCCTCATGTCCTGCACAGGAGCAACCAGGCATTTAGGAAGGGATTCAAAAGTCTCAGGGCATCCACATGAAACCACACAGACTTTCAGATGGTGAAATGGACCAATCTAGTGCCCAAGGTCAGGCTGTACAGGCGAGAGCTCAAAACATATGATCTTATGAAGGCTGAACAGACATCCCATCACCTATTGGAAACTCAGAGTCCTAGTTCTGTGAGACTACAAAACACAACTTTAACCAGCTGTTTCTTCAAGTTAGCTCAAAATCTGGGGGGGGGGAAAGCAAGTGTGGATTTGTCCAATTATTCCCCAAGCTGAGAGCAAAACCATGATTCTACTCAAGTTCTCAGCTGCTGTGCAAACATCACAGCATCAGAGGAGGTTAAGACTCTAATTTAGCCCTGTATAGCTAAATAACACCAGCTGCTCAATCACAAGTTCAACATCTTTCTTGTTACTGGAGGCCCTGGAATTGGTGCAAGTTCCTGGTCCCAGCATCAGACAGTCTGTAGGCAGTAGAACAGGCACAGACAGAACCAGAATCACAGAATCACCAGGTTGGAAGGGACCTTTTAAGATCATCTAGTCCAAACAAAAAACAAACAGATGACCAAAACAACAACAACCAAACAAACAATAAAAAAAGCACAAACGAACAAAAAAAATCCCACACAAACCACACACTACACCCAAAACAACACCAACCCAACACTAATGCATATCCCCGAGCACTATGTCAACTCATCTCTTGAATACCTCCAGGGATGGTGCCCCTGGGCAGCCCATTCCAATTTCTTTCAGGAAAGAAAAAGTTCCTAATGTCTAACCTGAACGTCCCCTGGTTCAGGACCTCAGAAGGTCCCTCTTGCTGAAGGAAGCCACATATAAAGGCATGACTGCCATAAGTAGCTCCTCTTGGGGTGTCTCATCACTGAGTGAGCCTAAGATGGATCCTAAGAGAAGTAATTCTATGCCACAATTCAATGCTACCATTGCAAAATGAACTTCCACTACAGCTGTTCCAGTGCTGCTGCTGTGTCCTGGCAGTTAAAGCCTTCATCCAGAACTGCTGCATGACCACAATTTCCAGGACAGGTCATCCATCCTGGAGGATCTTCAGTACAGCTGCAGACCAAGCCCTGTGCAGCTGGAGGCAGCTGCCTACAACAGGGAAGGAAATTGAACTCTACGAAGGCCCAGCATTTACACTGATGTGAGCACAGCTGGAACCCAAAATTTGATTGATGCTCCTGTGGCACCAGAGCTTCTGCCTAGACAGAGCATGTGGGATATCCTGCAGGGCCAATGTACTCTCAGATAAAGAAACCCTGTCTGCAGCTGCGACTATCTCTTGGTATTGCAGTGATGAATGCAGCAAGTGAAGGACCACAGAATACACCGAGGCAAGAGGCAAACGTATAATAATGAAGCAAAAAAAGCCCCAAGAAAACACTTCCAGTCCTGATTCAACAGATGGTGCGTAGCCACAGCTATGGTGAAAAAAAAACACCACCATAACGAGGGATGTAGTCAGCCGTTGTGCTCATCAGAGACACTCCAGAAACAGCTCAGTTCTGATCACACAACTGAGGCAAAGGCACTGGCTGCAGAAGTTGTTTACCTGAGACCACAGAGAACAAAAAAGTGCAAACAGCAGATAAAGGAACAAGGACAGATCACCCCAGCATGCCAGTCCCTTGGTAAGTGCACGCCACATGATGGAAGTCCTCTGAAAACTCACTCCTGGAGGGGAAGCCCCAAAAAATAAACATCAGGTACCCACTCCTCCCACTGCATATATGCAGATACCTCCAGGCAACTGCTCAGCACAAGCACAGTTAGGAGTGGCCACGAAATTCAGGAACAGCTCGGTAGCTCCTTCTACGCTATCTGACCTACTCTGGATCCCACCACCAAACCTTGTCCCAGTCATTCTCAGTGCTGGGGGAAGGGGATAGCACAGCTCCTGCTCTCCCCGATCAGACAGAATCATAGGTCATAGACTCATTCAGGTTGGAAAAAACCCTTGGGATCATTGAGTCCAACCATCTACCCTACTCTACAAAGTTCTTCCCTACACCATATCCCCCAACACCACATCTAAATGGCTCTTAAACTCATCTAAGGATGGTGACTCAACCACCTCCCTGGGCAGCCTCTTCCAGTGTCTTGCCGGTCCTTCTGTGAAGAATTTCTTCCTCATGCCCAGTCTAAACCTACCCTGTTGCAGCTTGAAGCCATTCCTTCTTGTTCTAAGGCTAATTGCTTGTGATAAGAGACCATCACCAACCTCTTTTCAATGTCCTTTTAAGCAGTTGTAGAGAGTGATGAGGTCTCCCCTCAGTCTCCTCTTCCTCAAACTAAACTGTCCAAGCTCCTTCAATTGTTCTTTGTACTATTTATTCTCCAGGCCCTTCACCAGTTTCGTTGCCTCCTCTGCAACAGCTCCAGCACCTCAATGTCTCTCTAGTATTGAGGTGGCCAAAGCTGGACACAATACTCCAGGTGTGGCCTCACCAGTGCTGAGTACAGGGGGACAATCACCTCCTTACTTCTGCTGGTCACACTATTTCTAATCCAAGCCAGGATGCCATTGGCTTTCTTGGCCACCTGGGCACACTGCTGGCTCATATTCAGCCGCTTGTTGATTAAAACCCCCAAGTCCTTTTCCTCCAGGCAGCTCCAGCCACACTGCCCCAAGCCTGTACCAATGTGTGGGGTTGTTGTGGCCCAAGCGCAGGACCTGGCACGTGGCAATGTTGAAGCTTATACCATTAATGTTGGCCCATCAATCCAACCTATCCAAGTCTCTCTGTAGAGCCTCCCTATCCTCATGCAGATCAACACTCCCGCTTAACTTGGTGTCAGGGCACAAACACCTGTGTCCACTGTTGAAAAGATGAAGTTAAGCGGTGTACTACTTCTTCAAGTAAGACTCAATTACTTGGAGCAATTAGTTTTATGCATTCATTCAAGGGCTATGCCTAGGCATCTGACAACTGCTTAAATGAAACAGCCTAAAAGGCACTTGTCTTGCACATCTGATGACACTTTTCCCTATGAATTGCTAAGGGCCATGAAGCTCTGATTCCAAGCACGCTGCTCTCCAAAGAGGTATTATCAGCCCCATCTTATTATGCTCATCATCTTTGTAGCAATCTGCTGGACCATCTCCAGCAGTTCCCTTGAACTAGGGAATCCAAAACTGGACCCAGTGCTCCAGGTGGGGCCCCCCCAGGGCAGAGTAGAGGGGGAGGATGACCTTCCAAATTTGCAGCTTGCTGTTCCAAATCATAACTTGCTGTACTGGGTTTGGCTGGGATGGAGTTAATGTTCTTCACAGCAGCCAGCCTAGTGCTGTGATTCATACTAGTGACCAAGAGTGTTGCACGTGGATGCTTGAGCTCATGCTGGGCGGTGCTGGCACAACTTCAAGGACTTCTCCGATTCTCATCCTGCACCCCCTTTAAGTGGGCTGGGGGAGGACGAGGGACGGGGAAGGGACACGGCCAGGACAACTGACCCAAACTGACCAAAGGGATCTTCCATCCCATACTCCACAATGCTCAGCAATAAAACTGAGGAGTTTTTCCAAAGTAGCCATTGCTCAGGGACTGGCCAGGCTGATGAGTGACTGCTTTTGCATCACTATTTTTCTTTTTTCTTTTTCCCCTTTTTCAACGCTTCACTTATTAAACTGTCTGTATCTCAAACCAGATTTTTTTTTTTGTCTTGCTTTTGCCCTTCCCACTCTCTCCCTCATCCCACTGGGGGTAGAAGTAGGCAAGTGACTGGTTGGGGGCTTAGCTGCTAGCTGGGGTCAACCTGCCACGCTCACATTCATTGCTGTCCATCACCAATTGCGTGATGCTACCTCTGTTCCCCAAGTGGCTGCATTTAGCAGGCAAACCTCTAAGAAAAAGATACAATTACTTTTTCCTCATATTCTGACCACAAGAATATGCTAAGGACATTCACACTTACAAAATCAATCCCCTGGCAGTTGCAGACAGCACAAAGGCATACCTTGACGTGGATAAGCCAACTCCAATGGTGACCCAAGCGAAGCATTTTTGGCAATATTAAGTACTTCCCGATTCAACTTTTTGGTCATGTTGGAGTTCCTCTGCCTTTTGAAGGTCTGGTGCCTGGAACAGCAACAAAGTCATCACCAGTGATTCTCAGCATCCAAATATTTGTGCATCAAACCCCAGAAAACCAAAAGATTGTAGAAAATTACACAGTGGGTAGAAATTGTTGTCTTTGGTTTTGCAGATTTTATGGCTCAAGTTTATGTCTTGCTGACCATTTTAAGGCCTTGCAGCAAGGTCTTGGGGTTTTTTTTCTTGCTTTTAAGTGAAGATTCCCAAACTGCAAGAGGCAAGGCCTTAGGGGAAATACCTTTTCACGAGTCTTGGAGCAAAAGTTATCCAAAAGAACTCATTCAATACAAGTATTCAAATTTCCCTGAGGACGACATTTGTGGGAGTTAGCTATGAAGTGTTCCCAAACCAAGCCCATCAGCAAGTACTTACAGAGATTAAATTTTGCAGTTACCCTCCAGCACAAGCACTGGGAGCCCATCAGCACACGTAAACAAGCCAAGTACAAAAGACCCTAAATACTTCCTAGCTCAAATTCTATACTGATACCCGACAAATTTTAACATCCAAAACAAAACTTCTTAGAAACAACGCCTATTTGCTCCCTATTCTGTGCAGAGAACGAGAAAGATGGATGCATTTTGGGAACAAATTATTCATTACAAATTAGCCCCAGCCAAGATGGGACGTGCTGGAGAAACCAAGAAACACTTCACCTCTAGCAGTTCTGCTGCAGTCAAAAAAGCAGCCGCGCTGTTCTGTCCTCATTCTACTTTTTCACTCCTGACAAAGCCATCCTGCATTTACAAATGTGAGATTTCCCAGAAAGCAAACCTATTGCAATCAAGGGTTTAATGACGGCCTGTGATTACATTCTAAATTACACGAAGCCTTTGCCAAAACACCTCCATACCAGTCACCAGCCTAACGAAGCAGAACACGTTCAACCTCCACTTACTCATTTATCCTTGTTTCAGACAATGTTTTTAACTGTATGTCAATTTAGTGTCTCTGAGACCAAGCCCACAGTGCAGGTAAAATACAATGTTTATCAGCTATTTACCACAAAGAGCAAATCTTTCAAGCAAAGTAGATGCCTCTTAAAAAAATAAAAAAAGGCATTTTATATGATCTCGTTAATATTCACTTTCACAAGAAAGATTTCCTGATAGCAGAGAACTCTTATCATAAATTATCAAGGAAATTATTAGATTTACATGTTTCTTAGATAACAGTTTTATGATGTTATTATTGGAAATATATTAATGCCCTACACCAAAAAAAAAAAAAAAAGAATAGCATAAAGCAAGAGCTTATATACTGGGAACGCAGGAAAAAAAAAAGCAAAGCTGCCTTGAGACAGTATCTTATCAATGTTTTAAATCAACTTAATAATGGAAAGACAGGAGACAAGCAGGGGCAAAAACATGTAAGCCACCTCCTTGTGAGGAAATACAGCCTGGCTTATTTAGACCCTGCCTTCGTGCCAAGATTCCTATGGCAGGCTCCAGCAGTGCATGTGTCCCTCCTGACCAAGGGGCACAGTCTAAGGCATTGCCTGCTCCTCCAGGAGCCTCAAATATCAGCAGTGGACCGTGATGCATCCTCCCACCCCTGCAGTTCTCCATCCCACGCCAGCGCTCCCAGCCCCAGGGACAGATGTAGGACATTTCCACAGGAAAGCAACTTGTACCACAAGATGTGGAAGGCATCTGTTAGGTTAGGGAAGACCCGGCAGGACAGGTATATCCTAAAGGATAGTTGAAGGAACATCATTGTCTTTGACCTGTAGGTACCCATGCAAGCTTAAGATCAGATGCCTCTATTTCCAGGACTGCCCAGTCTTGACCAGCAGCCATCCGTGGATGCAGGACTGCTAGGAGGTTTTGCTGGGACTCGGGGTGACAGGACTGGCTATTTTAAGGCCAACCTGAGTAGTACCCCCTCGCATACCCACAGCAGCCTAGTGTCATCCTGAAACCAGACAAACACTCCCATGTCAACAGAGAAGAGCAAACAGCATCCAGCTCCTTTCAGGATATCTAATCTGGGCTTGCTCAACAACACACCCGATTTTAAGGATTTTAAGGTCCACTCATGTCCAACAGTAAAAGCTTCCAAAAATGCCTACCTCATTCTCTCCAAGATGCACAGAAAGGGCTAATCAGCAGGAAGCTTTGGGAGCCCAAATATTCCAACCCTTTTCTGAGGTGAGGTGCCATACAGAGAAGGAGTCTCCAAAGAGCACGGTCCATGCATCTCAGCTCTGGGCCAGACCAGTTTACACCACAGAAGAGACTGTGACTAACTCTCCATCTGCCTGCAAACATCTCCATCTGCACGGAAGAGGCGGCACAAGCCTAAGAGAGATCAGGCGTTAGGATATCATAGAATGGTTAGAATTGGAAGGAACCTTAAAGATCATCCAGTTCCAACCCCCTGCCCTGGGCAGGGACACCTCCCACCACACCACGTTGCTTCAAGCCCCATCCAGCCTGGCCTTGAACCCCTCCAGGGATGGGGCAGCCACAGCTTCTCTGGGCAACCTCT
>JAOWAV010000073.1:38222967-38239679 GCA_028571045.1 Scolopax bukidnonensis
AACAGCCCTGACAAGAGCTGAGAGCGATGCATTTAGTGCTCACATGGGTATACACATGCTGCCGGGGTACCTCAGGGTAGATCACAGTATGGTCCAGCAGAACTGCTGCAAAACGGGTCAGAGGAGCCTTGGTGGGACCCACCAAGAGCAGATGAAACACTGAGAGGGGATTGCAGGAGGGTCACTGTCTCTGGGCAGTTGAAGTATTCTGGGTTCTCTCTCTTCACAGAGTACTCTGTCCTTGGCTACACGCACATGCTTTTGATCAAAGATGCAGATTTAGTTTATCCTTTTAATTACCTGGTGCTCTATTTCTGAATTGCAAGTCTAGTGAGCATCTTTGCTCTTTCACAGACTGACTGGTACTGCACCCTGGATCCAAAATTTCTGCGAGAACCAACTTCTGGATCCAATCCAGAGGTGAATAATCATTAGAACAAGCAGCTTAACCAGGAAAAACCAGAAGAAATCAACTTAGTCCCTGATCACAATTCTTTTTAATTTTCATTGGAAGGATCAAATCTTAGTAGAGCACTTACTGGTGAATCTCTCTTTAACTGGCATATCCAAGGAGGGTGATTCTAGTCTCAAAATTTTTATGGGAAACAGAGATTAAGGGGAGTTTTCTTCTAAATGAATAAGAAAATCTGTACATGTTTAGTTTGGAGAAGAGGAGGCTGAGGGGAGACCTCATTGCCCTCTACAACTCCCTGAAAGAAGGGTGTAGAGAGGTGGGGTTGGCCTCTTCTCCCAAGGGAAGAATGACAGGCCCAGAGGAACTGGTCTGAAGTTGGGGCAGGGGAGGTTTAGATTAGATATCAGGAAGAATGACTTTCCTGAGAGGGTGGTCAGGCACTGGAAGAGCCTGCCCAGGGAGGTGGTAGAGTCATCATCCCTGGAGGTATTTAAGACACATGTAGAGATGGCACTTCAGGGCATGCTCTAGTGCCTGAGATTGTTGGTTTGTGTCTGTCTGGGGGTGTGTGGTGTTTTTTGTGGGTGTTTGGTGGGGGGTTTTTTGTGGTTGGACCTGATGATCTCAAAGGTCCCTTCCAACCATGAATTTCTGTGAAGAAGAGAGATAAACTTTGCCATTCCAGTGGCACAGTCATTGTGGTTTCTCAATGGGATACATTGCTAAAGATGGACAGTTGTGGCAGCTACCAAGGTGTCAGGCTCAAATATGACCAGACACTGTTTCAGCATCTTGGGTCCCACACACATCTTTCTTACTACTAAAGGTACAAAAGGTCGAGAGGACCGAGTGGGGACAGAATGTTGGACGCCCATCTCTGCCTAGTAACTCCCTAAGTCAAACCCAAGTTGTCTTGCTCCACATGACAGCAAAGCAGTGTTTTATGTGAACAGCTAGATGCATATGATCCAAACATCTTTCACAAAGCAACAAGCATATCACTGCACCACAGCTCTAATAAATGCAGCCGAGGTTTTAAGCCTGATGCCTCTTCTATTAAGGGCACAATAATTGTGGATGGAGGGAAGGACCAGGTTTTGGTCTGAAGCAGAAACAGGGAGAAAACAGGCAGATGTGTATAAACAAGTGAGAGCAACCACGGCTGCAGTGCAGTTCAGTCCTTCAAATATCAAGCAGTTTCCACTGCTAAGAGGGCACCAAGGTTCTGTCCAGATTCCTTCTCCGCTTGAGAAAACAGGGCTTTCCTGCATACCCCACAGGTCTACCCACTCACCTGGCTGAAGGCTACATCCATGTGGCTAAGAAGATAGCAGGAAAAAGGCTTCTCCAATTTCACTATTGCCATGATAGCTCTAAACGGGATATGAGAAAGTAGCTCTGGCTAGTTAAAAATCTCTAGGACCATCAGAAGTCTGGGGCTGACCAGACTGTGGTTTATGGTTCAGTTCTCCTGAACAGTGAAACGACCTGCTTTAAATTTGGAGCAACATCTAGGAGCTGGTACTTCCACAGATACACCACGCTCTAATCAGAGGGCTGATTTCTCTCCAAAACTAGTTATCCGACTGCAGCAGCTACAGTGGGACCCCAGGGAACACTACTCTTACTTTTCCTTTGATGTGAACACAAAATCTGAGACAACCCTCTTCTTGGAGGAAGCCAGGGAGAAAGTTCTCCTGAGAAGTTTAGGTGACTGGGATACTGCTCTGCGTTCTGCTCCTTAGTGAAACAGGTTTGAAGCCAGGACAGAGACTTAAGATAATTTTAAATCTTAAATAAAGTCTCTGTTTTAGCTGTCTCCACCCCCACAATCAAATTGGTATGGCTAATGGCTATTAATGGGATTACTGGGATTTGAAGCTGTTCTGTCTGCTCAGGATAGTGAGAAATAGTGACATTGGTAGGCAAAAAGGTTTTTATCCCTAAGGCTTTCCCCAGGACTTTTGCTGGGTACACACAGGAAGGACAAGGTCAGGTCCAGAGACACCAGAACCTAAATCAGCAGAAACACACACTCCATTAGTGTTTTCATGGCAACGGAGTCTTTTGCTTTTCCCCCATTTTCCTTAGCAAGTAAAGTTGCCTTAAACAGGGTACCACCTTGACTATTAAAAATAAAAAAGATCACACAGCAAGTTAAAGCACAGCAACATCAATATTCAGCCACGTCATTCGAGGTCATGTCAGAAACATTACTGCAGGGTGGTCTCACCCAACAGATTGTCCCCAAACACTCACGTGGAGACCGATGCCTTACAGAGCAATCAGAAAGCAGCACCGCGCTCAAACTGCACACCCATTTCTCTCCCTCTTCCCCCAGCATCTTCCCACTGTTCTGAACACTGACTGGCAGAGATCAGCCCACCTGAAAACCAACGTATTTCATATGCCCCCTTAGATACAAAGGGAGAAGAGCATCAACTAAGCAGCTGGCTATAAAGGCAGCCCCACACTGCACCAGCACAAGCAATGCAGGCAGTACATCGGGTCTTGGGACTACATGAAACCACCAAAAATTGTGTTTATGATTAAAAGATAAAGAGCAATCTGTAATGATATTGCTCATTGGTTTAAAAAAAATAAATTAAAAAAAAAATAAGGAGGGGTAGGATGTGGAGAAGAGGGACGGGAATCACTTGATCTAGAGGAATGCAACCAGATAAATGTGTAAAATCTAACCTCCTATTCTCAACTGCTTTGGCAATCCAAGGCAAAGATTCCTGGGAAATATTTCCACAGGCATTACTTTATCCACACAGGCTCAAGATCAATACACATTCCACTTGGTGCAGGGACACTGCAGCTATCGGGGGGAGTGGGGAAATAATTCATTGTGCCTTGATTTGTCTGACATATCTCCCAAGAAGAGTTTCCCCCCATAACTCAAAAGCAGCCTGCCCTACCTTACGCTACCAGGAGGGGGAAAACCACAAGGTTTTTAATCTAGCACTGAACATTTTTTTTTGGTTTGCAAGCGCTGCCTACTTGTCTCACTTCATCACAAAGTAGAATGAAGACCAGCACATAAAGGATGATCTCCAGGACGGTAGGCTCCTTCTGGAAATCCATAAGCAACACGTAGGCGAA
The DNA here is from genome assembly GCA_028571045.1 of Scolopax bukidnonensis. Taxonomy (NCBI): domain Eukaryota; kingdom Metazoa; phylum Chordata; class Aves; order Charadriiformes; family Scolopacidae; genus Scolopax; species Scolopax bukidnonensis. The sequence goes on from JAOWAV010000073.1 coordinate 38,226,491, forward strand.
GAGCAACAGGAAAGCTATGTAGAAGATGACATTCCAGGAGAAGACCACAAAGGGGGAGGTGAAGAAAGACACATAATACAAGAAGAGCTTCTTACTCTTCTCCACAGGCTTTTTCCTGAGGAATTAGAAGAACGAAAAGGTCTCAAAGGAGAGCTTTTATACCTATAAATGTTTGTGCTCTTCATTAAAGTGAAAATGAGACAGGTACAGTCTAGCACAGGACATTACTTTGAAGGTAATGTCATTCTGCATCCATTTCAGACACGCAATCAGTACATCTTAAGTCCAGATCAGAGCAAGGACACAATCTGTCATAAGCTCATTCAGCCATTAAATATCTTTATTTCAGAGTGACTGAACACTGGAACAGGTTCCCCAGAATGGCTATGGAATCTCCATCCTTGGAGATACTCAAAACCCAACTGGACACAGTCCTGGGCAACCTGCTCTAGCTGACCCTGCTTTGAGCTGGGGGTTGGACTGGATGATATCCAGAGGTCCCTTCTGACCTGAATTGCCCTATGATTCTATAATTAGTTGACTTGCTTTGCTTCTGCTAATGAGAACCCAGTTAATTACCTGAATGAGATGAAACCACAGCCTATTAAAGGGAAAAAGAACAGACACAGTATAATCTTCCAGTTCTTCGTATCTCTTGAAATCTCTCCATACCACTGTTTGGAAAGGAAATTCTGCAGGGAAGAAGAAAATATCCTCATTTGTTTTAACAGCAACAAAATAACCTAGGAATACTATTACTAGGATATTTGATTTAGTGGGGGAAAAAAAAAAAAAGCCCACACTGTGAGATTTCAATCAAAATAACTGGGATTCCTGTTTCAATGACACAGAAAGCTTTCTGCATTAGTGACAGTGTGCTGGTTCCTTAGTCCAGTGAACCTCCAGTCTACTGATAAGGAGCTCAAAATGAGACTGAACAGGACTTGACGTGATGTAGAAGGCACTCTATGCTGGGTGGTACATCCACACTGTGCATACGTAGAGCTGTGCCAAGGGAGAATCCAGTTCAGGCAGTCTTTATCATCTAGCTCATCATGATTTACTGCTCTAAATCAACTTTCCCCCTCTTGACTTAGCATTTGTGGGCAAACGCACCACCTTCTCTTTCAAGAAGAGGAGCCACGCTTCCATCCTGCCCCAGTCACAGTCAGTGCTCCCTGGGGTGCATTTCACAGTGTGCTGCAGGGCACGGCTTGGCTGGGGAACCACCATGAGGCTCTCGCTTCCAGGGGGACACTATTTGAGTATTGGCCGTTCACAGGACCCATCACGTGGATGTCGCATTTTCACAGCAATAATATTAATTTTTAAGCCACCCAGATCACAAGAGTCGCAGCAATCCCTGCACCTTCTTTCCACTGACATTACCTGCACCCCTGGCTGAGCAATGAACTGCTGGTCTTTAGCTTCCACTGCTAGTTCCAGACAATTGCTCCCTCCCCAGGCTTCACAGGAATAGGTCAGCAGCTGCTCGGCTAGATCTTCATCATTGCTGTAGCACTCGGTGAAGAGCTCTGGAAGAAAGAGGCAGCCCCACACTGAGCTCCAACTTCAGACTCCATTTCCCACCAACGTGGGTGCAGGCATTTTCAGTGACTGATATTAAAGACTAATGTTTATAAATATTAAAGCATGCAGATACAAGAACTCATGTTCCCGTGTTTTCTGCTTTACAACCTCGCTTGCAAGCATGAAGCTTTCGTACAGAACTCATGTCTGGATGAAAACTGTAATATTAAATCAGTTCACACAGAGGGAGCATTAAGTTGGGTTCTAAAAAATTGGGCACTAAAAAAACTGAGTAAAAAATACTGACTTCTACTCAAATGACTCAGTGTATCTGCTCGTTTCATCTTCTCATTCATTTAGCGCTGATCTAATGACTTAGTCACAACAGTCCCATATTAATAGCAGAGTTGAATGACAAGGGCAGAATCTGATGCTTTTTCACTGGGAATGTTGTTGCAAACCCAGTTGCTTTAGAAGAGTTACAAACCCCAGAAAAGGAACAAACACGGTCTGATTTAAAGAGCAATAAAACAGTATCTAATCTGTAGAGATTTTCAAGATTTAGCTAAATGAAGCTGTGACTGAACTGATTTAGTCCTGGTAGTAAGACCACCTCCAATGAGAAGACTAGCGGCCCCCAAAGCCCTTTCCATCAACATTTCTATGGTTCTCTATTCAACCTGCAGGACTACCTCACCTGAACTGTCACCTAATCTGATTTATGGTAATGACAGCAAATTGTTGGGTAGCAGTGTAGTTACAGACCCGTTATTTTCTGCATCAGGCAAGAGAACAAGGCCATAACCTTATCAATGATCTGGACAAGGGGATCAAACGTACGCTCAGCAAATCTGCAGGTGACACCAAGTTGGGTGGGAGTGTTGATCTGCTGGAGGGTAGAGAGGCTTTGCAGAGGGATCTGGACAGGCTGGATGGATGAGCTGAGACCAACTGGATGAGGTTCAATAAAGCCAAGTGCTGGGTCCTGCACTTCGGTAACAGCAACCCCAGGCAGTTGGGGTTGCTACAGGCTTGGGGCAGAGTAGCTGAAGCTTCCTAGCAGAAAAGGACCTGAGGGTGTTGGTTGAATGTCGGCTGAACAGGAGCCAGCATTGTGCCCAGGTGGCCAAGAAGACTAACAGCATTCTGGCCTGTGTCAGAAACAGTGTGGTGAGTAGGACCTGAGAGGTAATAATGTTCCTGTACTGGGCACTGGTGAGACCCCACCTTGAGGGCTGTGTCCAGTTTTGGGCCCCGTACCACAAAAAAGCCATTGAGGGGCTGGAGCAGGTCCAGAGAAGGGGCAACGGAGATGGTGAGGGGTCTGGAGAACAAGTCTTATGAGGAGAGGCTGAGGGAGCTGGGGGTGTTCAGTCTGGGGAAGAGGAGACTGAGGGGAGACCTCCTCGCTCTCTCCAACTCCCTGAAGGGAGGGTGTAGCCAGGGGGGGTCGATCTCTTCTCCCAAGTCACAGGTGATGGGACAAGAGGAAATGATCTCAAGTTGCACCACAGGAGGTTCAGGTTAGATATTAGGAAATATTTCTTTACTGAAAGGGTTGTCAGGCCTTGGAATGGGCTGCCCAGAGAGGTGGTTGAGGCACCATCCCTGGAGGTGTTCAAGAGACAAGTTGACATGGTGCTTGGGGATATGGATTAGTGTTGGGTTGGTGTTGGTTTGGGTGTGGTGTGTGGTTTAGGTGTTGGGAGTTTTGTTTGGGTTTTTTTTTATGTTGTTTTGGTTTTGTTTGTTTGTTTGGGTTTTTTTGTTTGTTTGCTTGTTTGTTTCATTGTTTGGACTAGATGATCTTAAAAGGTTGCTTCCAACCTAGGTGATTCTGTGATTCTATGAACATGCAATAAAACCCCAGAGGCAACACTGTAAGGTATGTCCTTCCAAGTTTAGGAACCAAGGTTCACCACAGGTAAGCTTCAATTGGGGTGCTACAAATTAATCCCTGCCCTGGTATCTGCCAACTGTGCAGGTTTCCACTTGCACATTTCCCTGAATAATTCACAGGATAACTAGGCACTGAGGAAAAAGTAACATGATTCCTTGTGAAATGGAAGTCCTTAAAAAAAAACCAGAAAACATTCCCCAGCTCTCCTGTCACCCATTATCCTCACTGAATAAGAAATTATTGGTCACTCCAGCCCATGAGATGCAGGGCTCATTTCTGAATCACTGACAATCGTTGGAAATGGAGAAACTGAAGTCCATACAAAAGAAGAAAGAAGAAAACCTGAACTAAATCTGCGAGTATATTGCTTATCACCTTATAATAAGGAAGGTTATGTGGTTTTGAATTTCAGAATTTAGGATTTTAATCCACTTTTACCTACAATTTATTCTCAGTCCCCAGAAGTACTGCTCCAAACTTGAAGGATGGCTCTTCTCAACTGGTATATTACCCGCAATCATGCAGAAAGCTTCTCTTATTCTCTGTTCTTGCTATTTCTGGACACCCTTCTTCAGCCTTGCCATTAGAGCTAAGGCAGCTTTTCTTCCCAATGAAAGAAAAATCTCTACAACCGCTCCGCCTCCCACCCCTCTTTGGAAGCAAACTGTTTAGACAGGACACGGTTTCTACTGGGAACAGATGGTGTGGAAAAGATTTCCAAGAAGTAAAAACACATTTTGACATTAAAGGGAAGTATTTAATGTTGGATATCTAGTTTTCTAAATAAGGCTTTCTTTCTGCTTCCTTTTGAGATGTCACTTCTCTTCTCTATAAATCAGGCTGAATTTCTGGGCAGCATTTCAGGCAAATTCAGTGAATTATCTTGCCTTACAATTCACTGAATAAAACCAGCACGGTTATCAGTTTGGTTTCTGCACAAGATGAAAACACCACTATGCAATTATTGCTACGCATGAGACCTGAAGGTCGTTAAAACAAGTGATGTTCCAAGAATGGAAACAATTTCCTGACCTCTTTTATTAAAATTCTAAAGGACTTAAACAAGACACTTACCCACTGCTCTTGTCTCATACTCATTAGCAAGTTCCTCAGACTCACCAGCAGCATTTATATCATTCTTCACCTTTGCCATGCTTTTCAGGAGCTTACTGGCCCCAAGGGCTGCCAAAGTGCAACCTCTGGTCTAGAAAGAGAGAGAGGAGTCATGCAAAGCCCTCTGCAAAGAGAACGTGATAGATTCTTTAAAAATTATGCCTCTTTTTTGCAGCTGCTCAGTTCCCAGCCAAGACTAGCAAATGAAGATCCAGATCCACAACACGAGTAGAAGCCATCAGTGTGCCATTGTGTTAATAACCTTGTGTCTGGTCTGAAAAGTCTTTTGCTTAATAGTTATGTGTCGGTTTTGCATTTCTGTCTGAAGAACTCACAAAAGAGGGTCTGCTCCATCAGGAGCTACACTACCATTTTCACAGTCCACCAGCCTGGATCAGTTGGCCATACCCAAGAACTGCCTGAACTATGTCCATTCAAAATGTCTACATGTGTAAGGAATGTTTTGGACACACACACCAACGTGCATCCACACGTACAGGGAAGAAGCACTCTCTTTCAGACACAAGGATCAACATAAGCAGGAGCATCCATTAGCTTTGCTTGTATTAGCCTCACATTTGCAGACTGTGAATTATGTATTTGATACAATCATCACTAAATGTACTGTCTAATCAAAATTAGAAATGGATTTCAATCAAACACCTGAGATCAGAACACATCCATATTGTGGAATGGGTGGGAACTCAGCATCCAAGCTTGAGCATCGGTAAATGTCAGCTGGACTGCTGATTAACTCATGATATTAGAAAAGAAAAGCGGGAAATCCACACCCAAACACAAAATGGGTAACATTAAATCTACTTACAGAGTCATCTAGCAATTTTCTTTCTGGTTTTGTGTTTGAAGATTAATCCAGGGTCTTCAAAAGCCTACAAACCAAACACAAGCAACACCACTGTGCTGTTTGCAAAGAGGAATAAAGGAGAACTCAACTTACTTGCTCCCAAATAACTTTAGACAACTCTTTCTTGTTCTGAAGAACTGACCAAATAAACAGAGCTTGTAGCGGATGCCTTGTGATAGGACACTCATCCTGAAAGAAAGAACAAGGACTCCTCAGACCTAAGCTCACAAAACTGTTTTCAACTGGAACAAATCCTAGCCTGCAACTTGCCTGTTTTCGTACGTTATTCCTTCTACAGACAGCCCACCAATCTTCTCTCTCACACATGTGGCACTCGTTACACACTAATTAAAGTTAGTTTATATTAAAGCCTTCTATTTACCTATGGGGTGTGGAAGAATCAGCCTCCCTCTTTTTCCTAAAGTGACCATTAAAGGACACTTGGGTCAAAAGCACCTCCTGCTTTAAACCACGAAATTCAGATCGCTTCATTCACAGCCTGACTTCGTGTCTAGGTAGCACAGATTATCCTTTAAAAGGAATACTAACTGTATACCAATACCAACTGTATAACTGAACTTCAGAAAGAATCAGAGAGGACTTTCTATACCATCATCATCTTTGCATTAAAGCAATTAGCACCTGGGGATTGCAAAGCCATCACAAAATGACTCCTGAGCAACAAATCGCTTAAGAACCACAAGTTTTGGTGGAAAATCTCAAAGCTAAGCAGTATATTCAAACCAAGCTCCTCCTAAACATCTCATATGTTGTTGCACTGCATTTCTGAAGTTAGGAAACTTTTGAGATCAGTTGTTATCTCATGCCTAAGCTCCTGTTTCGAAGCTCACATCTGGATTTGTTCTTTAGACCAACTGTGCTGTGGTACCTGACAATGAAATGAAATAAAGTCCAGAAGATGCTTGACACAACAAGCAACGCTTAAGATACAATAGTTTGTACCAAAATATAAGAGTCCAAATTCTTCATGCCCAGCTGGCACCTCTGTACCAGACTCTGAAGTTATATCGGAAGAAATTGAATGCATAACTAGAGTGCTAATTGCTACAACAGGAAATATTTCAACTCAACACCCAAATAAACTCACCCATTTCTCTTGTAGTTAAACAACCCATGCATGCATTTGTAAAGTGGGGCGTTATGTTAGATGTAATGCATGGCTGGGACTGTTAAAGAAAATCCTCCCATAACAGAAACAAAACATAGTTTTCGGATTTTTTCTTTCAGAGACACACAGTGGGATCAGACTGTTCATCGCTTACTGAAAGACGTATTTCCATCTCATCCTTGCTATTTTTGTCATCTCTTTTGAGACCTCTTCGGAAGTCTTCAACCATCTTCCACACAAATGTGAGGAGTGCATCATTATAGGAATTCTTTGCGATCTGCAAGTTCTTGAACACCAGGCTGCTGAAGTTGTTCGTGTACAGCTCCCTAAGGACCTCTGTGGTAAGGAATTTCCTCAAATTCAAGCCATTTTCCAGGAACAGACGGACAAATTTGGGCCTGTCTTTCACTAGGGCTGTGAACATGACGTCCTGCAGGTCAGAAGACTAGGAAGAAACGGAGAAGCAAGTATTAGGGAGCATGTGAGACATCTTAAATCTAACCTAAGGGCCTGACACATTTGACTAACTGCCACATTTTCCTTCACGCTGTCACATTTTCATCAGAAGCAGACTTTTCTGTTTGCAATTGCCTTTTTCTGGATGGCCTAGAGCACTTCTGGCATGGGCAGATAACCTTTGCCATCAGTGATGTCAGTGCAAGGAGGATTAAACACTCTTATCACCACAGAGGCTGGGGTGCTGAGACAGTGGCTACTAATACAACATCTCTCTTCCCACTACTCCCCTGTCCCATGTCACTGTATTCAGACAGAGGTGGTCTGTACCTCCCAGTTTCGGTCATTGGTGAAGATCTCATCACTGGCCAGGTCCAACTGGTTCCACTCAAGCAGCAGCTTCAGCTGTCCATTCCAATTATCTCTGTCATGTTCGTTGGTGCTGAAAGCTGCAGAGAAGGAACAATCCTCTAGGTAAAAGACCAGAAACAAGAGCTTCTTGGCATATTTATTTATCTCTGCTTTTCACACTCTACGTGAACAAGACCCCTATCAAGTGTCTTTCTCTGACTCACGTGCATCTTTCCGATTGGGTTTTAGAAGATGCTGGAGGCTTAGAGATATATCTATGGTCCAACACAGGCCACAAATGAGCCGCTAGGAGCATCTCATCAACCAAAACCAGCACCATCTCCTTCGGGCTTCTCAGTGTCCTGTATACACTACGTGGAAGAAATTCTGCAAGATTCCTAAATGGGGCCTGACACAAGAAGTGTCATAAGAAGCTGTAATGTTCATGGGCTTTCTCTGTGCACAGACAGGAAGATGAGGTCTGCCCAACCACTAGCAATGGTTCTGCTCTGCTGGAGTAGTAGAAAGGTTCTGAATTAGTTCTCACAGTAGCAAGTCAGTGGGGTTTGTTTGGCCTCCTGACTGTGTTACATACTATCACAGCATCCTCAAAGCTCTGAAGAATATCTTCTTGATTGTCTGAAGTGAGCTTTGATCTCACCCCCACTGATCTCACAATGCTGCTGTAGGCTGTCCACACCACTGCAGATGAAGACAAGCTCCACACTGTGGCAGAAGCTTAAACTCTAGAGAGATGGCATTACTCTAGAAAATAAATAGCCATCTTTTTACATCTGTTAAAAAAAGAAAACAACACAGAACAACAATTACTTGCCTTTGTACAGAGCAAAAGAAATGGCATTGCTCACAATTTCATCTCCAGCTTCTTCTATTTTGATAACTGTCAGTAAATGAGGGTTCTCAAGGACTTCTTTGATCTACAAAAAGAAAAAGTTCCATTTCAAAGGCTGTTAAGTAGTTGATCTCCTGGAGCATCTTTAAAAGAAATTTCCCATCTCACCATAGCAAAGCTGCTTCTCATCAGTCCTATTTCCACATACAGTTAAAATTTAATCAAGTCCAGATAGAAGTAGATAATGAGATTTTTTTAAAGTCACCAAAGTACAAGATTAATTATCCTCTGAATATATAGCAAATAACTGATTCCCCCTATGCAGAACACCATAACCAAAAAGATATAATCTCAGTAATTAGAAATTACTCATAAAAAGAAAAAACAGATTGTGACAGCACAAATTTCAATGAACATCTACCCGTCTATTAAAGAACATTACATATCTTCGTGTGCTTTGTCAAAAACAAAGATAATTTCTCAAATAACTAAGACTTATAAAGGCTTAGTTCATTGAAAGTTCATTCTACTTTCATTGTGGCACACAGAAAACAAGTGATATTTGCCATTCTTGACTGAAGGACGAGATACACCCCAAGGTAGATCAGCAGAAACTGTGAAGAGTGTGGCCAGGACCAGCCAGGGAAAACTGCCTTCAGCAGCTCCACACCCCATAGTGCAGAGCTCCTTCTGCAAACCAGAGACTCACAGTCTGCTCAGAGGGAAGTTCTTCTTCTTCAGGTTTGGACTCCAAAGCCCCCAGGCTTGAAGTACAAGTTCAGACTCATTTCTGCAAAGGGCCATGCTCTACTCCTGCTCTTTTTCCTGTAAGTTTATTGCAGAAGTAGAAAATTGATGAGGTTGGAAGATAGCTCTGGAGATCTAGTCCAAGCCTACTGCTCCAAACAGGGTCAAGTGGAGCAGGTTCTGTGCTGGATCCTGCAGGTTGTCCCATGGACTCGCTCTGCCAAGCTCTTGGTCAGAGTTTTGACTCAGGCCTTAGCAGAAACAAAAGCTTCTTAAACTTCAATATCAGAAGCTTTGTTTTATATCCAAGAAAATACAAGTTCAAGTGTTTGAATTCCTGTCCAGGGACTGCAAACAACTTCCAATGGTACATTCATTAAACATAAAAAAATATAAAAAATTTTTAAAAGTTCGAGAAGGGCAGAAAGCTGAGAGAAGGAACCTTAAGTGTACAGGAAGCAATAGAACATTTTCTGTCCCCCATTATGAATGTTGACTGAGGTTTGAAAATGCAATCAGTCCCCCGCTCCCCACTGTGAGTGTGGGTAGGAGATAATTAGCCAAGAGAGGAAAACAGAATCAGGCCCCAGGATAAAGCATCGGGCAATTAATTGAGAAAGTCAATTAGCTCAAGTTAATGGACTGTTCAGTGAGCTGAAGTGTTGCTGGAACTAAGACTTCTGAAAAATAACAGAATATTGAGATTTTTCTGGAGTTCCATTTTCTTCTGTCCTTATTAAGAACAGAAGTTTATCTTAAACCAGACCCATCTGAAGGTCAGGTAATCAGAGTTACAAGATTTTCCTGAGACTGGACCATGCAACCCAAGATAGCAAATGCTCTCCTTTCTTCTCCAGTTTCCCCAGTCTCCAAAACTGCTCTTGTAATAAACAGTTACATACGGGACCACGATGGTGACTACATCCTGAAGGCTCTACCTCTGGTCAAGGAGGCAAAGAAAAGCAAACAAAGAGTTTACTGGTGTGGTGGTACAGTGTGGTACCTTCAACTGCATCCCACGCACACAGTACCAGTAAGTCAACACTAACAGAGTGGCAATGGAGAGGGTACAGGGATGCTGCTGTGTCAAAACACCAACCAAGTAGGCCTCTAGTCCTAAAGGTCCCACTCCCAGCCTGTAGGGGAAATCTGTCCTGTCCACTATCTTAAGGGATTCAGGAAGAAAGACACAAATTTTTGGAACAAATGAGAGAATCCTGAAGCAGGATCACTACGATTTGAAAGTCCATGGGCTAGCAGCGATAACCCTTTGGTTTCTGAGCAATCCAGCAGGATTTAGCAGCCTGATTCCTTAAATACCCACCTTCACAAAGCTCACAAGGGACTTATGACACCAAGAAGCACATCAGCTAGGAGCCAGCACTCCAGAGGAATCACAAGCACCCAGGGAGGAGTCCGTTACAAAACATCTGGCCTTAGCTCCCCACTCCAAGCGATGTGCTGCCTTTCAAAAAGCTTGAAATTCTCCACCCTTTATGTTCCAATCTCTATAAGCTGTAAAAGTTTGGAGTTTCTCTTTTCTAAAGTCCCCATGGATGCGTCATGGCAAGGAGCCCTGCACATCTTATAGGTACTGCCAGGTAGCAACATCCCTGATGTGGAAGTCACTAGCTCCTCCTGCTTCCTCTACCCCTCTCCCACTTTCAGCCTTTCTAGCTCCCCGCAGTATAGCACTCACTCACCCATTTGATCCAGCTTTCAGTCTCCTCTTCTGAGAGCCTTGAAATGGTGCGAGGTAGGTACCTGAGCAAGCTCTCCTTGACACATGAAGATGCAAGAGTGCCTTCTGCCTCCATCAAGCTAGCAATAACATCAGCGATACGGCCAGAGCCTTCCACCACAACGCAGGGAATCTTACTCTTGATGGCCACGTTGATAGACTAGGGAGCCAAAGGAGAGGTGATCACTTGAAGATGACTGTGTTACAGAGCCTACTCTTCAGTAAGAAAGCCTAAAGACATTACGTTTGACTTAGGCAAGTAAAACAGAAACCCATGGCCCAGAGCAGTATTTTTACTACTACGTTACCAATGGCAACTCTTTAAATGAGCGTTCATCTAATGACAGAGGGCTGTGAAGAGCCCTGTAGAAACTGAGCGACAGAAATCACCATCTGCCAAATTTTAGAGTTGATTAGCAGATCAGGAAAATTGCTAAGTGGACACATGAGAAGACTGTCTAGCTTCAGTCACTGTTGTGGCTGTTGTTTTTTGACACAGCATTGCTTAAGTAACACCCAGGAAGGTGGCTGAGACACCGGCCTCGTTCAAGAGACGAGCTGAAATGGTGCTTGGGGTATATGGATTCATAGTGGATTGGTGTTGGTTTGGGTGTGGTGTGGGGTTTTTTTTGTTCATTTGTGGGGTGAGGGTTTTTTTTGTTTGGTGGTTTGGTTTTTTTCCAATTGGTTGGACTAGATGATCTTAAAAGGTCCCTTCCAACCTAGGTGATTCTGCAATTTCTCACACAGCAAGGTTGTATGCTGCTTACTGGCAAGAAAAAAAAAATTAAAAAAAACCACATTGAAATTAAGATGCAAGGACCATTCGCCCTCCTGTTGCAAGGAACCACAAGAGAAGACAGGTCTTTAATTTGCATTAAGAAAGACAGAGGACCTATGAGCTATCTGAAGATAGCTCATATAAAATTATAGTGGTCAAAATTGTGAACACATTACTCCTGCCAATTAGACAAGGGGTCCATGATAAAAGCCAACTAGAACAAAGTGGTTTTCTTCAGAAAAGTCCAGCTAAAGTGCATGTTTTATATCACACGGAGTTTAAAAGAGAACCTTGAAAAAGTTTTACTTCTCTGCAAAAGCTGATTCCTGACACCAGTCACAGAAGCTGAGGGTCTTTCCTGGCCAACGCCACTAAGACTAAGGCACGGCAAGGACAGATGTCCACAGCACGAAACCTGCTGTGTCACTTCAGGCTGATCAGAGATTCTATTTACTCTTTGAGAAGATGGCCTCACCTAAAAATGAGTGTGAAGGCAAGACATGAATGTCCCTGTGTACAAATAACACCAGTTAACAGCCAAGAGGTACGAATCCATAGCTGAACTATGATACTTTTCAGAGGAACCTCTTGCTGTGAATTATGCATTTGATTTAAAAAAAAGGCTTTTATTCATTCTGATTAGATAGCTAGTAAGTCTGTGTTATGTATCATTTCTTAGTGGGTTTGAAGTCTCTCCAAAACATACATGTAGCTATAAGCCAACTAACTACACCGCATGGCATATAGAAACAACTTCTTCAGCAATAGACAAATTCTCTCTTAACCACTGACAATTTGGAGTTAGAAGGGGATGGGCATATTCAGTGTGTCATTTTCAGCAAAGCTTTTCTCTAAAACATAAACGGATGCTTCATTTCATCTTAGGACCTCTGATTACCACGCTGAACTCTTGCATCTGTCTTCTCCTGCAATCTATCTGGGGGCGAAGTTAAAATTAATCATGTGAATGGAACCAAAACACCCAGGAAGCATACAGGGAGGCTGGGATAATTTCACAGACTGGTTCAGACTAATTGATTAATGTTCACAATGAAGACACTGTGCTTTGAACTCACATTGTTTATATCTGGAGAAGGAAAACAGTTTGATTAGCCTAATATTAACAGCATAGCTCTGGTCAGAACAGCTAGTACCAAGATCAACACTGACATACTCCTTCATTGTATCCAACCCTCCTGCAAAACCCAACCACTTCCCCAGCTCCTTCTCAAGGTCCTCTAGCCCAGCCTGCACCAGCTCTCTGTCTGTCAGAGCCACCTCGTCCTTTCTGTCACTGCTCCCTCCCCACACAGCCTGACTGCACATTCCCTCACTTGGAGTTCCCTGGTGCCAGGTCCCTGTGTTCTCCAAGTCCCACTCTCCTCATTCAGAACACTCATCTTCACGCTTGCAAGGTACAGGGGTAAGAAACAATCCTCCTTTCTAACTCCTTTCTAAAGTCATCTCTTCTTCCCCCTTCCCTAAGTGCTTAGACATCCTGCTTCAATATATTTCTTTTTGCCTTCTCCATTCTGTTCATCCTCTGTTCATCTGCAACTGGGAGCTGCAGTATCTCCAGCACAGCTGAACTTCACAGAATCAAGGAACGGTTAGAGTTGGAAGGGACTTTAAAGATCATCCAGTTCCAACCCCCCTGCCCTGGGCAGGGACACCTCCCACCACACCACGTTGCTCCAAGCCCCATCCAGCCTGGCCTTGAACC
>JAOWAV010000073.1:38244200-38259411 GCA_028571045.1 Scolopax bukidnonensis
TGCACTCCCTGACACAGAGTCCCTCCCCAGCTCTCCTGGAGCTCCCTTCAGATATTGGGAGGCTGCTCTAAGGTCTTCCTGGAGCCTTCTCTTTTCCAGGCTGAACACCCCCAGCTCTCTCAGCCTGTCCTCATAGGAGAGGTGCTCTATCCCTCTCATCATCTTGGTGGCCCTCCGCTGGACCCGTTCCAGCAGGTCCATGCGCTTCCTTTGTTGAGGACTCCAGAGCTCCAGGTGGGGTCTCACGAGTGCAAGTAAAGCTTGGACAGTGTATGAGGAGCACACCAGATAAATAAACTGGCTTCAGATGGTCCTATTAATTCTCCATTTATGTAAAAGGCAGTTTTTTGCTATGGTATTCAAGAGCCTCTTTGCAATTTCATCACTGCTAGTAGTTTAGCATGACTTTTGGAAGACAGTCACAAGCCATACCAAGGGATGAAAAGAAGAATCATAGTGGATTTGGTATAGGTTGCCCAAAACCAAGAGATTGTTTGAAGAAGAAATGTCTTGTCTTGAGAGACATTTAACTCAAGCTAAAGAACATAATCAACTGTTCCAAGATGGGTTCCCAGGGGTATTTATTGGACCTGGCTCAGAACAGTGCATCACAGAGGAAGTCTAGCACGTTCCAGCAGCTACACAGGAGAGCCAAGGAACTCCCACAGTTTCTGCTCTTTATAAGCACCAGCCACATGAAGCCTTGGGTGTTTTTCAGGAGAGGATCCCCCCCAAGGAGAAGGGAGCCTGTCAGAAACCTTAACTGCTCCACAGAGCCAGTAAGCTATCCCCACAGCAAATCCTGTTAGCTCTGTAGTTAGAAGGCATTTATCCTAAACACTACTGATAATGCAAAGTACCTTGTATCTGTGTGACTACTGTTGTTCCATCAACAATTAAGACTTACAGTTGAATAACTTGCTGTTTTCACCTATACATTCAATGTACCAGCAACTTTACGTCTGGCTCTGGTTGCTTCCAGAGTCCTTTACAGGCTGCATTCAAGAGGGTGAATCCCTTACTTCAGCCACTTTCTTTCTCCGAGGTACAAGGATGCCATCTCCTGGTACAGCCAGCTGGTGCACCCCAACCATCACCCATCCAACCAGCCCTCAGACACGGGCGATACCAAGCTCATTTCAGTACCTGAACTCAGAAAGTTATTCAGAGAAGGATTTTTTTAATTTTTTTTTTTTCCCATATTGAGGGCTACCAGAACATAAAACACAGCAACTGCAATATCCTCGGATGTTAAAGGATCAGAACAACACCACAAAAATAAGAGAATGCGAGCAGGACTTAAATGTGGAGATTTTATCGGCCTGTTCACATCTAATATTTCTACTCAGGACTTTTTAGGACTCATCCATCCTAAAAAGTACAATGGAGGGTATAAAACTTTCCATCCCTCGTTGATAATAGTCTGAAACTCTTAGGTTACCTTGGGTTTGAAGTTCTACGCGCTGCACACAAGATCAAGAGAAAACACTTTGCAATGTTTAAGATCAGCAGGTGCCAGAGCAAATAATTTCTTCTTTCAGTGAGGGTATACAGCAGCTCACAAGACAGTAGTATAAACCTAAAATACGCATATCAACAAAGCTGGGAAGTGTTTGGATCCGTTTAAGCATGATTCAAAATCTTCAGTCTCAAACCCAAATGCCTCATTTCTGCTACTTTGCATAAAAACCACCTAATTAATTTACATAGCATGCTCTGATTTTCCTCATTTATTCTGATTGTCTCAAGAAAGCTGCACTGGTGGTAAATATCAGCCATTTAGAAGAGGTAGATGAGCTCAATCACGTGTGACTCCTGTGATTCCTTCACACAGTATAAATCCAAATCATCAGAAACAGCAACACCACCTGTTTTCTTCTTTCCCTCTCTCCCACATCAAGGAAAAATCTGGGCAAGGGGTGGATGGGACACACTCACAAACAGAATAAAACCTCCAAAGTTCCACTGTGATCTTACATCCCTTCCTTTGTTGTAGGGTCTCCACCCTGGGAAATGCTTGATATTCAAAGAGTTACGGGCCTGAGCAAGCTGTTCTTTGTGGATATGCTTTGAGAAAGAGCTTTGGCTAGAAAACTCTGGAGAGCCCTTCCAAACAAAATGACCCTTTGAGGGTGTCGGGCACACAAACCCCACTTCAACATCCCACCATAGCCTTCAGAGTGTCCATGTTAAAGCCATTACAAAGCATGACTGATGACGTGATGGAGTAGCAAGCAGGTACGTGCAGCTTCTCTTTGGTACAGACCCTCCAAAGAAAGGTCTTACATCCCCACAGATATGGAATGGTTATCACCTCACGTTCCTGCTGCATCTTCAAAGGCAAAGCAGGTCACACATGCTCCTGTCCCAGGAGTTGCACTGGTGCACACCCTCACACCGTTTTCTTTCTAAAGCATAAGTCAGTGCGCACTGGAAAGGAGATATGTTCCAAAAAACACCCTTGTCTTGGTGTTAATATCAGAAAGTCAAGAATGAAGCATATTTATCAGGACCTTGATCATTCAGACACTTTATCTTATTAGGTCAGGTTCACCACTAAAATGTAACCATCACACTTCAGTGTAGAGGGGGACCACAAAAGCAGAGTCCCAGCAACAGACATCACAGATGTATTTTAAATTCTATCCTACTAGCCCAAGACCTTCAGAACTGTATTGCAGGGCAATTAGAATAAAACTAGTTACACGAAAAAAACCAAAAATAATAACTGAGCATCTCCCTCATACATCCATTCTTCTGCCGTGCCCGGAAACGGATAATCTTTTTCACTCCCTTCATTAGCCTATGAAATAAATAACAGAAATTATTCTTTGTTACCTACTGTCAGGGCTTGAGAAACCTTTGTAGTCTAACTTCTTCCCTTTCCATTCAAATCACATTTGCATTAGCTTCATCTCCCCTGTTTTTCAGGGGCTTCCACTTGCCTCATATTCAGGAGTGACTACCATGCATCCAACAGGGGCCTGACGCATACTCTTAATACAATCACTTACCTTTCCTCTTTTTCCCATGTTTTCAAACTGAATGTCTCCAAAGGCATCAGTCGGAAGTTCCTTAGTGTGCTTCTTGTAATTCCATTTTTCATTGCCATTAACCTGAGTGCCCTCTATGTGTTGATTTTCAGGGTACCCACATTTACATAAGTTGCCCCTGAAAGAAGAGCGAATAGGCATGAAACCCCACCATTACCATCCTGAGCACAGAAAAGTGAGCTCTGACGTGTTTGTGAACAACAAACAGAATATTTTTCACAGATGCAATCACCTTCAAAACTTCTGCTCAGTCAGGATGTTTCCAAGAAATGTTATTTTGCAGCAGACTTGGAGCCATTAGAATACAGGGTGTCTACCGTAGCAGTCCTATCATGTGCAAAGTCTTCAAGGGGGGTTGTAGAAACACAACAAGCCATGCATCATTGAGCAGGGTTGTACAAACACATGCAGCAGGAGGAGCTACAGAACCAGTTGTGCATAGGATTCTACTTGGGATTTGCAAAGTGACAAATTAACTGCTAAGAGGAACCAACTCTCAGCGGAGACCGGCACCTAATGATGCTTCCTAACCCTATAATCGCTTCCTACCTGGCACCAGGCAACAGAGGGGAGGACATGTCAGGAACCAGCCTGTGCTGAGAGATGAGCCTGACACTTCTGGATGGGCCTTACCTAATGAGCTGGTGAGGGGTCTGGAGAACAAGTCATAGGAGGAGAGGCTGAGGGAACTGGGCATGTTCAGTTTGGAGAAGAGGAGGTTGAGGGGAGACCTCCTTGCCCTCTACAGCTCCCTGAAAGGAGGGTGTAGAGAGGTGGGGGCTGGCCTCTTCTCCCAAGGGAAGAATGACAGGAGCAGAGGAAATGGTCTGAAGCTGGGGCAGGGGAGGTTTAGATTAGATATCGGGAAGAATGGCTTTGCTGAGAGGGTGGTCAGGCACTGGAACAGCCTGCCCAGGGAGGTGGTGGAGTCCCCATCCCTGGAGGCATTTAAGAAACATGTAGAGGTGGCACTTCAGGGCATGCTCTGGTGCCCGAGATTGTGGGTATTTATTTTTTGTGTTGCGTGTGTGGTTGGACTCTATGATCCCAAAGGTCCTTTCCAACCATGAAGATTCTGTGATTACTGGATATCAAGTTAGATCACCAGCAGCTTAATTTAAAAGCCTACAGTGTGCACAGAAATGAAGAAAACGCACCAGAACTTGACATCAGGTACCACCAAAGGTGGCCCCATCTGATACTAACCTGATGTATACAAATAGCTTCTTTTCCTTTTTGTGCTCTCAACCAGATAGGAAGAATTCATGAAGATGATTACTAGGTGTAATCACTTTCCATACAAACCCAGGCCTTGACTGGTGTCAAAGGACGCCCAAGACATTCATGTCAAGCGGGAATGGACATCTGGTTTCTGAGCAGACTTTGCAGGCAGTTTGTGTCCTTAGCACACTTCCCCTACCACCACCTCTGCCCGCTGCATGGCATGGAGTTCAGTCACTACCAGTGCCCTCCTCACCAATGCTGAAATTGCATCAAGGGGAGGAAGAATCTGCACTTTGGTTGCACAAGACTAGTTGGAAAAGCTAGGAGAGCTCTTTTCTAGGAAAAGCTGCAACACAGGCCATGCAATCTTGTGCGTACCTATATCCCTGCTTCCTCAGAGGGCATGGAGAAAGGGTCCTTGCTTATCAAAAGGCAGGGTTGACTGAGAACTGTAGTCAGCCAAGCACAGTAAGCACCATCAACAGCAACAGGAGGGAGGAAGCGTGGCCCTTACAGTCTAAGTTAATGAGCAACATCACATAAATACTTGCACAATGTTAATTCTTAGTAGCTAACAACACAAAAGAAGGTAGATGAGGGACAGAGCAAGAGGAACAATGCTATTAACAGCAGTTTGGGAATATAGAGTGGGGGAAAAAATGCATCAGCCCAAAAGGATTAAGATAAGGATGTTAATTTGTGGGCTTATGGTAACCTTAATAGTTAGCTTGCAGACTGCCAAAATAAGGTTGAGCAATGTCTCCTCTGAAGATCACTGTAAAGGTAAGTCACAGCATAGATCTCTGAAGGAGAGAAAAATTATATGGTTTCTTCTACTCCACTGTAGCTTGCAAATAAAGCCAGATTACCTTAAAAATAGATAGACAAAAAAATCCCAGCAAGTTATAAAGTATGACTTGCAATCCTTTTCCCACTGGGCTTGTAGGAAGAGAAGCTGATAAGAACCAGCTCTCCATCCTTTGTTGGTCCGTTGCCAGACATCCCATTTTAGATGGCAGAAGAGGACCCTAAGTAAGACTTTCTGAAATAGAACTAATTTCCCTCCCTCTCTCTCTCTAAGGCATTTTTGCCTCCCAGCTTTAAAGAAGAATGGTTTTTCTGAGAACCTTGAGAGCTCTATATTAGGACTTTTGCTGCTGCATTAGTTTGATCACTTTTCTGCTGAGATTACAAAAAAAAAAACCACACCAAAAAGTAATGTCACAGTCCTCAAATTTACCTTGCATTAAGTACTTGTGTCTGAATACAGAGCAAGTATAATATCCTATCTTAAGAGAACATCAGCTTGAGCAAAACCTGGAGTCTGGATCTCTCTGCTGTAAAGGCTCGTGCATGGGATTTGGGTTTAAAATGAAAAATTAAATTAGGTAAAGTTCTGATACATACATACATAGCTATACATCAATACCAGTGCTGGTACTGCATCCTTAAAAGCATCTATATTCTGCTGCAACTGTGCTTCAGATAGGGAATTTGTATTAAAGCCCTTTAAGAGAGCTGCTGGAAGGTACATGGACAGAGTTAGCATGAAGGTCAGACCCCTAAGTCTTGCATCAAGTTAGTTGAGAAGTAACTCAAACTGATATATTTCCAGTTTTTACACAACCTCCTGACACTCTAGAGCAGTGGTCTCCAAACTGGGGAGGAGCATTAAATAAACTTAAAAAAAAACCACAATAGTGTTTCTTTCATGTTTATCTCATCATTTTTTAATTGTTATTTTTGTGTATGGTTTATAACGTACATAATATTAGAACAGTAGTAGATGTATATTTTTGTAGATGTATAATTTTTGTACTGCTGGGGCGTGCAATCAAAATGGTTTGGAGACCATTGGTCTAGAGCTGGGAGAAACACTCCAGGGTGCATGTCTGACCTCCAGGTTTCGTGACCAGAATTGCAGACCACCCCAGGCATAGGCAAACAAGCCAAACAAGCAGTGGCAATGAAAAGAGTTGTACAAGCAAGACTGAGGTGAGGTTACACCGCTAGATTCAGACTTTTAACTAAAAAAAAACCACCAAAACAACTTGCTCAACCCCTGCCACATGGCATAGCAGGCAGAAACACCCCCATCTCCCAGCCCCCCAACATCTGGAAAACAAGAGAAAAATATCTGCTTACGCTGACTTGGTGTCTTTTGTAAAAAAGACACATTCTCTCTTCTTAAAGTTTTCTTGGATGAAGTTGACCAAATCCTTGAAAACAATACAAAAAAACATTTGCTTCTAGTAACACATAGAACCAAAGAAACCTCAGTAAAAGCATGACAACACAAAGAAAACTGGTACAAATTCTTAAGTCACCTTTCTCAAAGTGGATGGTGGGGAGCAACTAGAAAGCATTGATGGGAGTTGACTGGACAAAAAAGACTAGTAAAAATCACATACAAGCATTCAAAAAAACATGTGATATAAATATTTTTATATCTGTCAAACACAAGGCCTAAAGAGGCAAAAGGTATGGCATTCTCCTCAAAAAAAATGTAATAATCTTGAACAACAAAACTGATTTGATATCCTAAGACTGTGTGGAGAGACTATTTTTTTTTTAGTTCAACTTTTAATCTAAAAGACCCACATAGAAAACATGTTACTTGAATTCAGTGGCACAATATTGTTAGTTGTAGACTACAGAGCATTTCTATTTCCATACACCACCGTGTTTCCACATAACTTGAGGGACTGCCAATATTTTTCAAACAGTGGTTAGGTCTGGTCTAGATACTGTTTAAAAGACTATGGCAAACACTGTTTCTTCCCAAGAGGAAAAACAATACCAAAAAAAACCCCAAAACCCCAAGAAGAAAAAAAAAAAATCCACCGAAAGAACAACAAAACCCCAAACATTAACATCCTTTTGGGTAGGGCCACTTTAATTCAACTCAAAGAGACCATAGCAGGAGCCCAGAACGACTGGAATCATGCTTTATGTGAGCTCAGTGGAATACAAAATCTCCTCAGCTTGTTTGACCATTAACCCTCATATTAACCTTGAAACTCCCCAAGTCTAGGCAAAGCTCTAAAATTTGGGAGATGCCAATTCATTCCTAACCTCCCTCTGCAAGCCAGGAAAGCAAAAAAAGTTTCTCCCTTGTACAGAAAGGTTTGGAGGTTTGGCTTTTTTGTTGTTTTTAAGCCCAGTTTGGATTTGCAAGCCAAGATTTAGCTTGGGATGAAAGATGAAAAGGGAAGACATACAGCTATAGGTAAGTTTACCATTTTGACAGAACACTCCTTGTTAAACAGCAGTTAGAGGAAGTCATTCCAAGTGGAAAAGCATTCTTTAAAAAAGGCTATAGTATCCAAAACGAAGAGTATGGAAGAGACCATATTTAGTCAACAAAAGCCACAATGGTACCAGAAGAGAGACAAAAGACCAAAAAATTAAAGAGGAGCGGGAAGCCACTTGCTAAAGACCTAAGAGCTAGTCATCAGGCCTCTTTGGAGCCCATCAGAGGCAACAAATCTGCCAGACAATCCCTGTGATCAGCAAATGATTGAGGCTTTTCAAGGGATGTTTAACGTAATTATATGTTATATGCCTTTGCCATCAGTTTTTCTTAAGAGCTTGGGGTTCTTCTTTATAGAGATGGAGGATTTGTCTCTAACTGAAACATGAAATAGGATTTTAAACCAGAAGTGACTAAGGATGTACAATAAAGAGTGAGAGGGATCAAAAGGGATGCAATAAATCCTTAGACTTTCACCTTGTCAACAAAGCACTGCTTCTGCTTGAAGGGAAACTTCTCCTTCTCCTAACATCACCTCATTCACAAC
Source organism: Scolopax bukidnonensis (assembly GCA_028571045.1). Taxonomy (NCBI): domain Eukaryota; kingdom Metazoa; phylum Chordata; class Aves; order Charadriiformes; family Scolopacidae; genus Scolopax; species Scolopax bukidnonensis. The sequence goes on from JAOWAV010000073.1 coordinate 38,252,278, forward strand.
CCCTGGGGCCCGCTCCCAAGACAACACCCAAGACAACACTCAAGGATGTACCAGATACTCACAGCATCACTGGAGGACACATCTATGCTGCGAGACATGCTGGAATAGAGGAGTCTGGAACTCTCAAAATTGCCATTTCTTCGGTGTCGCATGGTGCCCATGGAAACCTGAAAGAGCACAGCAGAGGAGGTCTTGAAGGAGCAATGGTAATTTCTTTCGCTAGATAAAAGCCAGCGAGGACACTTAGTGCCCTAGAAAAGCAAAAGAGAGGTTATTTGAACCCAGCATAAAGAATTAGGAAGTGTACCGATTCCTAAAATGTGAAACCAACATTCAGAGATTTTTTTTTCCTCTCTTATTTCATACCACAAAGATACTTTTCTCTTTCTTTCCTCTTTTCTGATGGGAACTTGTGCTATTCAGTGTTTATATACAATAAGCAATCCCTAATCTGGTGTGTTTACATATTAAAGGAGATATTAAAAAGAAATATTTCAAGCACAGAGAAAACAAACTTCAGTGTAAAAAGAGGTTGTTCTGGCAGTACACCAGAAGCTTAGAGTAGATGTAGTACCTGAAGACCAACCCCTCGGGTCTCTGTCCACTCCTGTAACAAGGATAGTTAATATGTGCAACCTGAAGAGTAAGTGGATTTAAGGTTTGTGGGATCCAAAAGTTAACAAGTCACCCTTGGAAGGAAACACACTCTGGTTGCCTTCTAGAGCAGATACCTGTATTGACCTCACTGTCTTTGAAGGAGCATTACTCCATCTGCACCAAGGCACAAAATAAAAAGAATTATTTATTCTACGAGTGAATTCTTTAATTCCCTTCATGTTACTTTGCAAAATAACATTGGTCTTTTCCTGAAAGGAAGGCTGGCAGGCAGCTAACATGGTCAGCTCAAATTCTACTGCTCCTTCCAACACTCTTCTCTCCTGCCCTTTCCTCTCGCCCTGTACACTAGGCTTGCTTCTCGGGTCATACTGCTACCATATGGTAGCAAAAAGCATCAATCCCAGACACCACAACACATGTTCTCCAGCTCTGATGAAGCATCCCTGTGTAAATATATCATTTACGAGACCCCAAAACATAGCAATTTACTCGGAGCACTCAACAAATTAGGAATGGCACAGGCAAGGGGAAGCTGTAGTCATAAATAGAACAAAGGAGCATAATGTGAGCTAGTCCCAAAGCAGGAAAGAAAAGGCAAGTTTCCACCAACTTCACAGTTATTATATTCACAGTTATTCCACATACTTCACAGTTATTTTAAAAATACTTTGGAAAACATTTCATGTTCATGGGGAGCATGATTGACTCAGTGTTGTTTACACAGCTACTTCCCCCAAATTCCTTGGCATGCCTGGGATGTCAGTCACTCTCTTTATCAATATCAAGGGTTGGAAGAGTATGGGAAAATCCCTCTGCTTCCTTCCCATCTTCTGCTTGTAACAGGATTGATTTAAGCACATGAAAAGGCAGAAGGCTGGGAAGCACATTTCATCATATTGCAACCGGAGTAATTGGCACAGTGCAGTTATCCTCAGCTCTGGAAGCTGTTTAAGCCAAATTTATTTGGTACTGATTTAAGAAAGTAGGAGGCCTAAAAAGGTACCTGCACTCAAGTCAGGCACAGGTTTTTATTTGATCACATAGCTACCTATGGAAAGTTGATGATCACCAAAACCTTGGAGGAACAAAGAGGCTTAACGAGGGAGACATTCACATCTCTTCTGAACTCATCAGAGAGTAAGTACTCCACGGAGAACTCCTTCATCTCCTATCATAATCTCTCCCTTGAATTTCAATTTTGAAACACTGATCCAAAAGATGTATGCCATTGAGACCTCCAGTTGTGCTGACCTAAGCTTTCCACGTGGGAACTCTTTTCAGCTGTAGACAAATTTCAGCCTATCCACACTTACTCAAGGTTTCAGACAGTGGACCTGCCTCAAGCCAAGCTATTTCCTCTTTCAACACTGCTGTTTCTCAAGAAGAAGCTGCAGAAGAGATCAGAGCATGCTCTTTCTTTGAAGCTCTCCTTTGTGTTAATAACTCTAAGACTTTCCACCTTCAGAGCAAGGATAGAAACCTGTCAAGCTCTGCACCAGGTTCAGGAAAAGACTTCCTTTATAGCAAAACCAGCTCGTAAAAACAATAACACTAGAAGAAAGTGACGTCCAAAGAGGCCACTGTTCTGGTCATGCCCTACTCCAGATCTCCAAAAGAGAAGATTGCTGTATTTGCACAGGAACCACAAGGGTCTATGGAAGGAAAGAGTATCTGTTCCTTTAAGGGCGTCTGCTCAGGGCCTTTTACATTAAAAAAAAAAAAAAAAAGATAAGAAAAGAAGGAAGCCATAAACAAGAACAAATAGAGAGGAAAACCTCTTTTTATATATATATATAGATAGATATTTATATTTATAAATATATTTATTTATATATATATAGAGGGAGTGATGAGACCCAAACCTTTCAACCATACTAATTGATAAGGGTGTGGGTAATGTGGTAATGATTATTCTAGTGAGGTTATCCAATGGTCTGGGTTTGTCAAATGCGATACTAAGGAAAAAGGGGAAGCCATACACAAAATAGACAAAGGCTCAAACCTGACAAGTAAACATCACGGAGAAAAGAACAAGAAAAAAACCCTCAGTCACAGTAATTGATGGGTTAGCAGAAATTTTATGCAAACTGGGTCTTAGCAGCCAAGAAGGATGAAAACTTGAGGTTCAAGGATGTTGGAGAAAGGTGGGTGGAAAGGTGCCCGTTAAGGAGGGTAAGGTAGACGGGGAGGAACAAAGGAGGGATAGGCAGAAAAGGGTATCAAAGAGTCCCTTTGCACGTAAAATGGGGCCGGTGTGTGCACTTTTCTGGCTGAGCCCCGCCCCTCATCACTGCAATCTCTGCTATCTTCTTAATCAATTCTTTCTTAACTATCCGGGCAGGGGTGCTGGGCAGACAGAGGGGCCATGGCAGTGCCCAAAGGATCTACAAAAGTGCTTACTTGTGAACCCCAAGAGTGTCATGTGTATGCCTGCAGGAGTGACATCCTATCTCTGACAGCTGAATGGGAAGGGCTGTTGAATTACTGGATTACCATAGTCCAGAGCTCCATTAAAGGAGCATCTAGAAGCTAGAACTAGAAGCCTGCTCATTACTTTCCCAAGACTTACGTTTCAGCTCCCATTTCAGAGCCAGGGGAGCCTTGCACTAGGCATCCATTAAGTGAGGTCCAAGGAACCACCACAGACACAAGACCAAACATGCGGGTTCTGGCTTATAGTCTGGCTTTAGCTTCCCCAAGTATAGGACCATCCATTGTCCATCTGTGGGCCTGTTTGGTTCTTCACCAACTCTCCAAACAAGTCCAGGGTCTTGCAGGTAATGTCCCCCTTCCCTCCCTGACCTTGACTTCAGAGCAGATCAAGAAGGGCCTGGTAAGCAAGAAGTCTTCCAACAAAAGACTGGTAGCTTTCACATTGTATTTTCAAATGGGGCAAATTACAGGAAGACAGGTGATCTGTCTTGAAGGTGGCAGAGCCCTGGAGGCCCAAGGAGGTGGTGGAGTCTCCTTCTCTGGAGACATTCCAAACCCGCCTGGACACTTTCCTGTGGGAGCTGCTTTGGCAGGGGGTTGGACTAGATGATCTCCAGAGGTCCCTTCCAACCCCATGTGATTCTGTGACCTTGGGGTTGGGGTTATGACAGGTTTCACTCAGCACCCCAAACATTTTCAGATTCCTCCTTCCCTCCCCAGACAGCACACAAGGTTTGCATGTTTTGCCTAGTGCTAGGATGGTTTCCAGGATGAGCTAGAAGCAGAGAAGCAATTGTAACAGCCCTATAGCAGCTCTTCTTCTAAAAGATTTCCTGCCAGAGGAATTCAGGTGGCTACTGCCACAAAGGTATGATCCTGTTCTTGTGAAGTGTTACCTTTAGTAACAAGTGAGACCACGATGACTAAGAGAGTTTGTCCCTAAAAACACCAGATCATTTAAGATCAAGCAAAAATACACACATTCACCACACATCATTTATTTAACTCAGTTAAGACTGGCAACTGTGCATTGGGAGGCATGTTTTCTAATAACCCAGTAAGCAATTCTCATCATTTCACGCGATTGATATTCGGTGTAAAGATGTTTTTAAAGCTGTAATTCAAGATAAAAGTTCCACTGGGGAAATACATTTTGGGTTACATCTATGCAACATATTTATTGGCAGTTTTACTTGTTGTTCAGGAGGTTAACAACGGAAAAGTGGCTATGGATATGACTGTACAGAGAGAAGATTAAAAGGAAACAAGGGCATTAAATTATTCATTCAACAAACTACAGGATTTCAAGTTTTTCTCATTGCATTTGTAAATAATTTATAAAAGTGAACATGCTGCAAACAGACTGAAGAAAAAGTTAGCGAGAGAACATAGGAACCCCGAAAACCTTGGACTTATTTTTAAATGTAGGTTTTGAAAAGCTGCACTGATACCTCAGTGTTTGGCTGATATTTGTGAGTGAAGCTCATTAACTCCTCGAGTGTTAGAAACAACAGCAATTGTACATGCTTTAAAAGATGTGACAAAGCTGCAGTCTGTGTAACAGGCAAACACAGTTGATTTTCTATCACATTTCCAACCAAATAAATATGTAAGAAGACATTTTTAAAGCACAACTAGTGCATTAAAGCATAACCTTCTTAAACTAACACATTTTGAGAGCAATAACCATTAGATAAACACCAGAATAATCCTCTAAATGTAAGACTTTTACTGTGACTTCCACAGCACTTGAATGAGCAGATTCCAAGGAAATCTTCAGCCTAGAAGTGACTAATAAAAAAAAGACAAAAAATAACTAGACTTGAATAAATAGGCTTTTAAAAACTCATCTGCAACCGGAAAAGCAAGACAAGACTAGCTTCCCTTCTCAGAAAGGTTTCAGATTAAACCTAACCACTATTTGCATGAAGATAATTCTAGCTTTATATGAAAGCTCCCCAAAAGAAAAGCCCGTTGCCAAACTTCAGATGCCCAGCTCCCTCCATTTCAGCACATGAAAACGACACACTCTTTAAGTAGAGAAAAAGCAACGCCTCACCACCTACCCCTGTGGAGCACTTACCAAAGTCCCCAGGATATGCCCCAGCAATCCTACTGCAATCATGGCTCAAAGAGGAAGGTTTTGATATATTTCAAAGCTTGCAAAGCCCCACCTTTTTTTTTTTTTTTTAAAAAAAAAAAAATCTGTGTCACGCTCTCCTTTTAAGGGAGGGCACGCAGGAAGAGAGAATGCAGGGGAGCAGGGGAACAGCAGGGTTATTCACCAGCAATGAAAGGCAGGAGGTAATGGCAGCAGGATGCGGGAAGAGTTGCGGGATACCTGCGAGAGAGAGGACAAGTCTCCGACCCACCTGCTGCCAGGCTACTGCAGAAACCAACCCGTAACAGCCCTGCGACCAGATCTATGCAATCAATCAAAGGGCCAGCAGTATAAGACAACACTCGTGGGAATAAGTAATTAGTTTTTAATGTATCGAAAGATAATGAAGTTATTCTAAAATCAACACCTTTTAATCTAATTTGCTACAAGGCGGTTGAAACACTGGTGAGCACAACAGATGGTTTTACATCTAATATTTTGGCTCGGCAACTCTCAATTCCTTAGTTATTTTGTTTTGCCTGACACTCATTGGTGTAAAGTAATCTTTGGTTTCCTGCTGCCTTTAACTTAAAGCTATTCACTTTGGTAAGAGTCATTTCTGTCGCTGTGATATTCACAGTGACTCCTTGGAGACCCAGATTGTTCCCAGTCCACCCTCTTTGCAGAGACCAGAGCCATCTGGTGTGCTGCTGGAGAACTTTCTACATCCTTCTACTCGCCCACTTTTGGACAGATGTCACCACCCCACCTCAAGCTCAAAGCACTCCCCTACAATCCTATTTTACTTGGCACAGCAGCAAATGAGCAAGGCAAAAATGCATCCAGTTCTGGAGCTGTAAGCAATCCAAGAGCAGCAATGGGAAAGACTAAAGTCCATACGGTTCAAAAGGCTCAAGACAAAAATGAATATGAGTTGTAATTAAAGATCTGCCATCGAAAACACAACCATTAAAAACAAGCTGAATTTTTTGGAGTTTTGGTTGATGGTCAAAAGCTCCCAGTGCTATTTCCTGGTAATCAGGAGCGTCTCCAGACTGTGCAAAAGCATTCTAAAGTGTGATCCAAGAGCATCCAGACCAAAGAACCTGCTAACTTGCCCTGGGTTCTCTCCACTCATCCAGCTCCAAGGCTGTTCTCTCCTTGAAAGCCAAATAGAGAGAACGATGCACAGAGGAATCAGTTCCCAGCATGCAGTCAGTGGGCTAGGGCAGATAATGGGATAACCACCAAATAAAAGCTCAGCAAAAGTATTTCTGCAGCTTTTGCAAGAGGAGTGAAAAGTCTCAGGTGCACTTTTCTCTCCAGTCCCTGTGAGGCAGGTACTGCAAACCCTGCAAGGACCTGCAGCATCAAGAACCTAACCAGCTTGGCCAAGTCATTTTACCAAGAGGCACTGGCAGAAGGAGCAGAGCTGGGTTCTTCCAGTCAACAGCCTGTCCTCCCACCAATCTTTCATTCTGTGATTGAGATAGCTTTGTTTACCTTAAATCTCACATTACCATAGCCTATATTTATCTACACTGGTAAGAGTTTTCACTTAGGAGCTCAACTCCACACTGCTCTGTGTCTGCCCTAAGATACACACCAGCAACTAATAACTTGCAGACAGGCAGCTATGATTTACTTCATCGCTCCATATTCTTTCCTTCTTGCCTTGGTTATCCAACTGGTTCAACTACAGAATAAGTAGCAAATGAACTGAAGAAGCTTAGACCTTAAATATTTCTAGAATCAAAAAGTGATAGCCACACAGAACTAAGTTTTAACTAAAACCATAGGGCCTCTAACTTCATACACGTCTCTCCAACTCCCCTGTCACGTCAGAGCCATTATCACACAAAGCCTACCTACAAGTCCTCCAGAGGATCGTGCCACCATCCAGCATGACCTGGACAGGCTGGAGAGCTGGGCAGAGAAGAACCTCATAAGGTTAAACATGGGCAAGTGTAGGGTCCTGCACC
>JAOWAV010000073.1:38308811-38321651 GCA_028571045.1 Scolopax bukidnonensis
TTCAGTTAGTGAAGATACAAGCTAGTGGAGAACGTCTATAGCAGCAGTTTTGTGAATGCCATCACAGTTACAGTTTTCGTGGGACAAAGAGATACTCACATCCCCAGTGGTTGTTTGTTTTTTAAAAAACAAATCTTTTTCTCAGGTTTGTCAGCTCTCAGGTGTTGTGTACTGGAGTTTGGTCATACGCCTATGTTGTGGCCAATTGTCAGGTAAAGTCCTTCTTTCCCTGAAAACCTGGCAGCTAGTCTCATGAACTGCATCTCTGCACTGCAAAGAAAGTTTGCCTGACAGGTCTTACACATCTCCAGCAAGTCACATATCCAATTTAGTAGCCTCAAAATAACCCACTTACATAGGAATAGCAAGTCCAAAAATGGCAACCTCCAAGCTTACAATTTTGGACAAATGGCATTTTACACCCATTTATTTAACCAGAACAAGTTCATACCCTTCCTTGATATGTTGTTGAGCCTAGAAATAGGAAATTCAGCTTGAAAGATTTATTCTATGCAATAATGAACACTACAGTCCTAACTTCTTTCTTGGCAGCTTTATGAAAACATTGCATTGCTTGATTAAGTTGAACTCTTTCATTTCAAGATTTACATCAACCCTAAAATAAGTAATTTTGCTACATACGATGCTTTTCGTGTTCTCCAATCTCTCCTGCAGTTAAGAGCTCATTGCTCATAGCCTCTGAGAAACACAGGCTTGGCAGCCCCAAGACATGGCTGCATTGAGGAATCTGGAGAACCCATGTCATAACAGATTTATTTCTAAGAAGATTATCTGACAGAGTGACACACTGGCATTGCAAACCAGTGCAAGCAGAGAAAGATGGGAAATTACTGCACTTTTTCTCATCCTATGTACCACCTCAAATCTCACAGCAGCTTCCTCTTTCATTCCCACCTGACTCTTGAATTTCCCCTTGCTTCTTCTTAAATGAAACACAGAATTTCACCACTAATCCAGCCATTGAACAGACAAAGCACTTCACACCTCAGTCTGTGTCTAGTACTTCAATCACACCCATCTCTTTACCAAAGAGATTATCTATTACCCACTGTACAAACTCTTGCCTCTAAGATGTCCATTTCTATTCACAGCAGTCCAAGTCCAGCCAAATTTTTTGACTCAGGAAGATCCTGGAATTCTTTGTTAGACTAACTTAAACCTATTTCCTAAGGCAAGGAAAAGGAAAGCTCTAATGGGACATGCCAAGAATCCAGAAGCCAAGCATTGCCAGCTGGCACTTTTCTCTTCTCTGCATCAAAGGAACCAGCAAAGCAAAAAACTGATGGCCAGCTCAAAGATAACAGACAACGTGTTACTAGAACTTGTTAGATTATTGCACTGCCAATCCCTTGGGTTTCTACACGATTATTTTACAAGCTTAAACACACAGGGGTAGTGATAGGCAACAATAATTCTCAAAAAAAACAGAGAAGCCTAGGCTCAGCATGAGGAAATTACTTCTGTCTTAAACAGTTTTTAAAGGTGTATTTCACCTCTTACAAGGATCTCTCCCCTCGCTGTGCAAAACTCCCTACATATGCAAAGCTTGCATACACCTCTGCTCAAGGGTTCAGCAAGATTTCACTCCCTCCATAAAACAGGGAAACAAAGCTTTGAAATTACAGGTGAAAAACATGGGTTAAAGACACACCTGAAATTTTACCGAGCAAAGAATTTTACAATAACCTAAGCAATAACCACAAAAATAAGTCAGTGATTAACTTATCCAAAAGACAAAGGAACTTTGATCACCCGTGGAATATCTTCCAGGCCAATAAACATAAGGAACTTTTGTTGGTCTATTTTCATTGCAGAATGCCAGCATGCAACCAGAACACCACAAAGGAGGCTGAAGCACTATTGTCTCCAAATTATACACATTGCAAAGCTGTAAGACCTGGGTAGGTACTCAACTTACTTTCAGAGACAAAAAGTCCACCACGGTATTTACATTCAACTCTTTGCCTTGATGCATTGATTAAATATTTGAGACTCATTTGCAGCAGTTTTATCACTTCAGCGACACCACACTCACAGCCGTGGAAAAGCTGTGGAATCACAGAAGGAAGTCACAGCTCCTGGTGCTGTGGCCAATTTCCTCAGGTTTAAACACTGCAGGAGGGTTCAGTGCCTCTCCCAGGAGTGCATTCCTGACCAAGCAAGCAAGCAAAAACAAACCCTAGGCTTCAACAAAACAGACTAAACCCCCAAAATGTATTTTGCAATTTTACAACACTTACAGTGGGATGGGTCATTCTTCACATTCAGGTCTAAATCAGCATCTTGTATCAGAGCCTGTAGATGATCTCAAAAATCTGGAGTCCTTCAGCTCTCCCACCAGTAACAGAGACCCAGGGGGTCTAACATCTGGCCAAAGGGGCCTCCAGGACAGCATGGACATGAAATCCATCCTCACACTCCTGTGTGGCACAGAAGGAAGACCAGGACACACTCCCTCTCTCCTTGCCCCTACCTATTTCATTACAGCCAGCATATAACCTTTCGACCTCATTTATAGCCTTCTGAGAAATGAGACACAGCTGGGGCAGAGCCTGTGACTTCACAGCCACTTAAACCCAACTAGCTGCACCTGAAGGGTCATTGCAGTCACATGAATAGCCATCATGGTCATTAGGACTCCAATAGGGAAGTATCAAGAGATAATGACAGCTTAATAGGCATAGCACCTACCACCGCTATTACAAAGAGCCCCAGGGTAACCTTGGGCTGGTTATTTCATTTGAGCCTGTAATTACCCAGCTGTAAAATAGTCTACCAGTATTGACGTACAAGCTTTGTGGAGACAAAACAGATCAGTGATCAGCACCCAAATTCCAACTTAAAAAGATAATTCTGCCTTTCAGATCTAATCTGCTCTTAACACAACAACTTCCTAGCTTAATTTTTTGATAGCTCGGGTTCCAAGAAGAGTATCTAAAGAGATATCCTTGGGATTATACTGAGCTCTGGTAATAACTTTTATTTATTAGATTCCCAGTGAGCAGTCCTACTGCAAGTTTCTTTTTATAGCTGTTCAAATTAAACATGTATGACCTGTCACTTCTGTAGTCAGAAACAGTGTTATCTCTTTGCAGAGAAATACAATAGAGAACAACAACATTCTCTCCAAATAATTTTTAACTACATTACCACAGAACTCCTATTGGTAATCTTTCCTCTGGGCTCTCCCAGTTCTTAAAGCAGAGGCTGATAGAGAATTCAATTAATGTGCCCCCTAAGGATTATACAATACATTCAATCACAGTAAGTGAGGAAAAGCATGTTCAGATGCAAAAGAAATTGCAGCCCCAAACTTCCAGTAGAAAGCCTTTGTCCCCATAGGCAGAATACCATTTGTCTCATGAAGTAAGGAAAGGCTTCAGGTTTTTGCCCCGTCAAAAAAAATAAAAGCTGATTTTGCAGGGCTTTGTTGTTGCTGAGTATTTTCCCTCTTAGGATGACCTACCTGCTTAATCCAAGGAAGCCCAAAGGAGTTCTCAGGGTCAAACCTTCAGTGTTGGGTCTATCACGCTGATTCAGTTTTCACCATCTGTAGAGCTAACATTTGAAGAATATGTAAATCTTAGATACCACCACTTCTACTGCTCAGGTTGCCAGAGCCTAAAATATTATCCAGTCAGCACAAAATAAACATGGATTAAATCCCAACCTTTTTTGAAGGGCACATAAATACGTTCTCAAGGGAAAACTAAAGCTTTTTCCCAGTCAGAATGACCTACTGTAGTAAGACATCCAGCTCAGCTTCACCACATCATCTTTAAAACAAGAAATTATATCCAAGTTACGAGCTCTGTGAAAGTTGGCATCCACCAAAAGTAGATGACAAGACCTAGTCATGTAGACCTTGAACGAAAACAACAATTAGCTCACTCACACAGGGGAGAGTGCCTAACTAGAGCGGATGAGCATTCGTGGAGGTGGATTCCACAGAGTAAGAGAAGAAATCAAACAGGCCTTAACTAAGCATTCAGATTGCATAAGCACAACATCAGAGAAGTTGTGTGTCAGGGGACACACAGAAGATGTGAGCCAGGGGACACATCCTATTCCAGACATGAGGAGCTGTACTCTGAGGTGGTCCCAGCCTCCTGAGCAGCAGCAGGACCCCACGTTGACATGGCTCATTTTGCAAGGACTACAAAAACATCACTGTTCAGAGCTGACCTTTCCTGAAGAGTTTGCAAGCTACCTTCCATCTCTCACTCCCTGAACATGTTCAAAACCAACTCAAACAGAGGACAAATCTGCGGCTCCTAACAGATTTACTCCCTAGATCACACAGCCTCTCTTCCTTTCCTTGTTTTCACTCGAGCAGAAGGCATTCTGCATCTCAAGAGGAGTCAGGCTGTAATAACATACATTTCAAATATTTTTTCCGCATATGCTGTCACACCAAGCTAAAATATGCAGGCACTGGGTAGAAACACAGCATCCCAAACCATCCTGCTGTCAGCAGCTTGAATGCTGCATAAACAGACCCAGGGACAACCGCTGAGTCACAGCAGCAGCGTGTCTCCCAGCTGCACAAGATGATCCAAGGTTTGAGAAAAGTGGGTTTCGGAACAGAAACCACTGCCATTGCTGTCAGCTCGCAGCGAAACAAAACACAGCATTGAGGAAAAAAAAAAAAAAAAAAAAAAAAAAGAAAACAAAGCTAAACTGTTGGCTATGTTGGGTAACTTCTCTAGTCCTCCCTGCTTGTGACAGTGGCAGATGGCCCGGTCTGTAAATTAGCAGCTACCAGATGGGCCCCCTAAGTAGCTTACTGCAGTAAATTGATTTGTTGGTGGATTTGGTATGAAAATGCCCTTCACTGTCTGGGTACTCTTTGGCCACAGAGCTGCGAATTCCAGTTGATTGTAATGAAGGCCAGACCCCAAGCGTTCTCATCGGGCAGCTACTTCTGCAGCACGTGATGACTATGGGGCCACATTCCCATTCCCCAGTTGGGAAGGCTGTAGAGTAGGTACAGGTAAGCAGGGAAAACAGATGATGGGACTTAATTCCATGGGTGACAAATACAGAAAACTTCCCAGCGAGTAGCTGGGGAAGGGTGCTCTGAGATAGGGAAATATCTATTGGGTTGATACAACTGCTTGAGGACAAAGTCGTCATCATCACGGCTGCAAATATCACTGGGGAGGGAGTTCAGCTTCTCTGATACTTCAGTGCCAACCCTCCACCTCTCTCTTTCTTCCCTCTATGCCCTTCCCCTCTTCTCCAACCATTTGGGCCCCAGCTCTTCTGCTGAAGTTGCTTATGAATTGCATTTGCAGCATTTTGGCCTATTTTCTGTATATTTTGCTATTGACCTTCTGTGCATTAAGCACCCCCTGGCAGTATGTGCTGCTTTGTTTTTCAGGGTAACCTCTGAAAGGTTGAGGTGCCTTTATTTTCTGCTACTAACTAGATTTCTACTCCTGGGTCAGTATCTCGAAGATGATGGAATTACTGGAAACTCATATTGATGTTTTTTTCCTCCAGTTCATGACAGAGGCTAATAGCCAGCATTTTCTAGCTTAGTTGTTACCCTCCCAGACTTCTGCTCAAGTAAGAGGAAATTGTCTTAGCGGCAGTGAGCTGGAAGCCAGAGACTGACATTTATTGAAGTGAAATACTCCACATTCCTTGCATTTCTTAATAAACCCACAAGCATTTCCATCTTCCTAGAGCTTCTTTGGCATGTCCTGGCACGATATCCTGTAAGTCCCAGACCCGACAGCCTTTGCCTACATTTTAGGTTGTGACAAAGATTGGCAAATCATGACTTAATCCTCCCAACAGCACTCTGCAAATGCAAAAGCTGTAAAGCCACCAGAGAAGACCGGCAAGCAAAAAGAAACTATTTAAATTTCTTTAAGAGTGCGTGATTTTTTGTATTTCTAATATCTAGATTGCTGGCAAAACAAACCAAGTTTGTTTTGTTTCCTTCTAAAGCCTAGATAGTTAAATTATTTGTCAACCTGAAAGCTCAGATTTCTTCATGTCGACCACCAAGTGGGCAATGGAGGCTTGTTCCATCTCCCCTTCTCCTCCAGATAATCTTTTTGAAAAAAAAAATTGTCACCTAGCAGTGCTATGGCCTTCTAAGACAAAACTAACTGCCAAAGGATTTGAAAAAGAGAACAATTTCTACCATTCTTTCGAAAGAACTGTAAGGTAGATTCCTACCATAGGTGTAAGTATATATTATTGTTCCTAATTATTATTAAAATCACTCAAACACCTTCACATGCCATGCTTGGTCCTTAAATTAACATTTGGTGAACCACACACAGGGAAAGAGCAGCAGTAGCTGGCCATTAGTGTCTATGATAATATACTTGTTGTCTTAGTACCTTTCAATACATGTAGTACTGAGCCAGGCAGCACCCAAAAAACATGTGCTATAAACCATTACTGCTGAATCTTGTGGTTTTTCTGCAGTACGTGAGGCAACAAGGTCATTTCTGAACAAAGTTTTTACATGGGGAATGTGTGGTTTAAAGGGCTCCATGCTCCAGCTGACGAGACTGTTAAAATTCAGTGAACCATAACTATTATACACAAAATAACTATTATTCTCAAAAAAAAAAAAAAAGTATATGTTACACTAGTATCAGTCCAAGGAAACCACACAGGCTGCGAGGACAGCTACATCAAGAGATGAAGCCAGTAAACCTTGGTCTCAAGGGAGCACTGGGAACCACAAGCAGCTCTCTCCTTCTTCTTCTGCACTTTCATGACTCCTCTGCTATAGCAAATATTTTCTTTCTCAGTGCAGATAGGGATATTTCCCAGTTGGTGTCCAATTCACCTCTGCGTGAAGTAGACTCTCTTCTCTCCATCACACCTCTCATGCAGTGGAGAAAGCTGCAGAAATGGGCTCTAGCCCTAGCTCAGTGCAAGGGCACAGGACAGTACCTATGTTTCTATGGTCCTTATGGAGTCATTTGTCATTCTATATCTCTAGTTCAACCTAAATTTCATGGGTTTTTTTTTTTAAATCTGACTTCAGCAGGAAGAGCACAGCACTTCACCCAGCATCTGGACATCTGGCACATCACATTTCCCCCAGAGAACTAGTTTACAGTCCCACCAAATGGAGTCCTAGCCTGAGAACCAAGGCAGATATTCCTACTGGAATGAAAAACAATCTGGCATTTTTCAGGATAAAGTTTATTGTTGTAGCTTCATTTCCTGTTGGTCATTCTTCCTTCTCCAACTCTTCTCCGCTGAATCTCAGTTTGTCTTCAGATTTTACCCATGACCTGGTCTGACCTGCCTTCTAACCTCGGTCTCTCAAACTGCTTTATAGTCATGTCATCCTCTTCAAAAAACTCAGATCTCTTGGCAGCGAAGCATTCAAATTTGCATGTATCAAATTAAATAGCAGGAACAGAAGTCCACGTGACAGGAAATCTGTCCCTGCTGCTTGGGGCCCATCCTCAAACAGATGAGTTTCTGCCTGCACTTCTCCTCCAGCTACACCTTGTCTTTCTGCTACCTTCCATACCCTCAACATGTTTTCCATGGAAGCCTCAAGTGATTTTTCTAGATACTTCTGTTAGTCAAATGACTCGCTTTTACCAAATAGCTCACCTACCCTGGAGCTGCATAGAGCAATCAGTAAGGGGACATTGTCCAGACCCTCTTCACTGAAACGGAATTCTGATTTTTCAATAAGTAACTGATAGGCAATGAGAATAATCAATTATTGTTCAAAAAGGAAAGTCTACCCTTTAAACCTGATGTACTCGCTCCAATGCTAGTTTATCCTACTTCACTAATAGCAACTACCTGTCCTTTCGTCCCACCCCCCAGACACCAAAATCACAGTATGCCCTTTCTAACTGTTTTCAGAGTCATTAATACCTCCTGATTCAAGTCCGTCCTGAAGAGGCAGAAGCAAAACCTTGCTGTTAAGATTGCAGTCCAACCTGAACACTCATTTTAGACTAGTGTTGGGATCTTCCCTCCATTTACCATACATTTCACTTCACAGTGAGATGGTAACTTCACTTTTGCCATGACTGGTTCATGTTTGAGGTCCTGGATAGTCTGTCTTGAGAGAAAAATCAATACTTCTGTCCTTTTGTCCCCTTTTTTATTCTTGGCAAAAGCCTTTCTCTCTGCATGCTGCACCACACAGTACTATGGGACATCAGCCCCTCAGCTGACTCAGAAGATTTGCTTGGATGGTTCAAGTCCCCAGAAGTATTTTCACTGGAAATCCACAACAGTAATCTTTTATACATATTCCCAGGACGCACAGACTTGCATTGGAAAGTTGTACTTTACTGTTTCTTGCACTCCTAAATGCTAAATTGTACAAGCAAAACTTCTAGAGACAAAGCCATCTTGGTTTAGAGCGTGGCTAAGTCATTTGCTTCCAGAATGACCTTTGCATTTGATGGCCACATCCCTTCATGTTCTCCCAGCTGCAATGCTCACTGTTGGTCCTGTATTATTTTAGAGAAGCCATGTAGTCTGGCTTTTATCCTTTTTAGAGGGCAGTAGTGATCCAATATGTTCCTTCTCCTATCTGCTGCCATCATCCTCCACCACACTCCCTGTCTTACACATTTCTCTTTTTAAAGGGTAATATCCACATCAGCCTGGAAAAGTCAAAGCTGGGAATACTGCAAGCTGATTAATTTAGGTAGTAGCAAACAGCAGCTCCTCTTCCACCAGGCATGAACTTCCCTCCAAACATTTCTGCCCTAGTTTTGCCATGAGAAGTACCAAGGGATCCTCAAACTGTACCAAGAAGCTACACATGTACGTGTTGTCTTCCTTCTATTTCATCCTCCTGCAGCAGGTACTAAGTATTGGAAAGCAAGCTTCAGCTTTTCCTAGCTTTTCTGCATGTTCTTTCCCTCTGAGTAAAATTGACATTTTTTGCACCACACAAATCAGGAAATAATTATTTAACGGGTTTTGAAATCACATATATCAACTTCAAGCGAGCCAGCCATATCGCACACAAAGTCCCAAACTTTTGGGGCAGCTTTGTCCTATGTGTGGCATCAGTTGTGCCAATGCTGGAGCTTACGCAGAATTATGCACAAAATTATGCAGAATGGTTCACATTTGTACATTAAGTATTCACCAGCTCACGGAGTGCTTAACTATCAGAGTGTTTGAAAATAAAGTAGAATAGCCAAGCTCCTTGTTGGAGAAAGAACCCCAGGCACCAATACAGGTTAGGGATGGATCTTCTGGGAAGCACTACTGAGGAGAAGGATCTGGGGGTCCTGGTAGATAGCACACTTTCCATTTGCCAGCAATGTGCCCTTGTGGCCAAGAGGGCCAATGGGATCCTGGTCTGCATATGGAAGAGTGTGGCCAGTAGGTAGAGGGAAGTCATTCTTCCCCTCTAGTCTACACTGGTGAGGCCACAACTGGAATCCTGCATCCAGTTCTGGATCCCCCAGTTCAAGAGAGACAGGAGAGAGTCCAGCATAGGACAACGAAGATGATGGAGGGATTGGAGCATCTCCCTGATGAGGAAAGGCTGAGAGAGCTGGGGGTCTTTAGCCTGGACAAGCGAAGGCTGAGGGGAGACCTTATTTATGTTTATAAGTATCTAAAGGGTGGGTTGAAGGATGTTGGAACTGGACTCTTTTCAGTGGTTTCCATCGATAGGACAAGGGGCAACAAGCACAAGCTGGAACATGAGAAGTTCCATTCAAATATGAGGAAGAACTTCTTTACGATGAGGGTGACAGAGCCCTGGCAGAGGCTGCCCAGGGAGGGTGTGGAGTCCCCTTCTCTGGAGACCGTCAAGACCTGACCAGATGCTGTCCTGAGTGATGTGCTCTGGGCAACCCTTATTTGGCAGGGGAGTTGGACTGGATGGTCTCTAGAGGTCTCTTCCAACTCTGACAATTCCGTGATTCCAAGCTACTACTTATTCTTTTCCTGCACAGTCCACAAGCTGCGTAGCTGCTTGATTCTGTCATCTTAATGAAGGAAAAAAAAAAATAGAGAAAATGTACATCAGCAAGGTTCCCCTCTGCAGAGGAAAGGGACAAAACATGAGTTATGAAAGTTATTATGAAGTTAGTAAGTTTGTAGAGCTCCATCCTAAGCACTTGGACTAAATAGCTCAACTGTTCATAGTTACACTTCAGCCAAGTTGTCCCATGCTGAACTCATTCCCAGAGCAGAACTATTTCACTTCACCCTTAGGTCAGGCATGAATTTGGCTCTGTTGTGTGATACGGCACTTGGAGCTGTGTCTCAGGCTCCAAGCCACTGGTACCTACACACCATGGCAGAAAGAGGTCTTTGCAGGCAAAAGGAAAGGAAGCTGCTGTGGAATAATATTGGCAAGTACAAACCCACACAAAGAGATAGCGGCAACAGATCACCATGTAGGCACACAACTTTGCACATCAAAGTTTATTACTAATAATTGAGAAACACATAGAATCATAGAATCATTTCAGTTGGAGAAGACCCTTGCGATCATCGAATCCAACCATTTACTCTACTCTACAAAGCTCTCCCCTACACCATATCCTCCAACATCACATCTAAACAACTCTTAAACACATCCAGGGATGGTGACTCAACCCCCTCCCTGGGCAGCCTATTCCAATGCCCAACTACTCTTTCTGTGAAAAAGTCTTTCCTAATGTTCAGTCTAAACCTATCCTCTTGGAGCTTGAAGCCATTCCCTCTCGTTCTGTCACTAACTACATACTTAAAGCTTTTCTTCTTTTCACTGAAGTGACATTTTCATGTCAGCTTTCCCTTTTAAGAATGAAATTTGCTACACCGACCTTCCCTCACACTACAAATCCGCAACTAAGAGTCAAAAAGTTGGGTTGAGAACCTTGGAGATTGAGAACCTTGGAGATTGAGAACCTTGGAGATTGAGAACCTTGGAGACTGAGAGCGGAATGGAAATCCTTAGCTAGGAAGGAACACGTGGCAGGTCCTGCTCGGAGAAAGGAGAAGTGCCTCTACAAAGCAGTTCTGGGGCTTAGCTCTCAGCTGGCTCACAGGAAAGCGTGCCTTTATGTGAGGATCAGAGAGCATGAGACAGGAGGCTAGGTCTTTAAAAACTTCAAGATAAGAGTTCTGCAGTTAAATCAATACTTTCAAGCCTGGTGTACTGATAGTCACTTCTGCCAAGAAAACTGTTCAAGCAAAGTACTGCGAGGGACTCAAATGTTAACCCTTGAGGGGCTATGCGTGCACTTCAGGGCTTCACACTACATTTAGTCACAAGTTTCTTATTTCTTCAAGTACCTTTGGCAGGATAGCCATATGGGGGAAAGCTGCACAGCCAGGATTACAAAAGGGTGCTAAAGGTTTATGCTGCGAAGTCCAAGTAGGGTAAACTTCTTACACCAGCTCGTGCATTTGTGAAAAGTCTTGCCATCGGGGTAAAACACACACTGACTTCAACCAGCACCCTCTGCCAAAGAGCTGGAGAGAGAGTCTTGACTCCGACGATTTGGCTGGAAGCAGCAAGCACTCTTTAGTGAACGACTAGTTTTATTGGCACCCACGAAACAGCTTTTATTCAAATTCTTTGTCCAGTTCAGCTTGTGTGTGTGCTTAGACAAAAGTTCAAATTGAAACACCAGTTCAGCCGCCTTCAAGTAAAAAATATTATTTCCCTACTCTTTTCTTCCAGGCTGTAAACAGTTAAGAACCAATTTTTTTAGTTTGCCATTACCACCTGAAAAGTTACTTTGGCTTTTGGAGAGCCCAGCTCCATTCCTTAAGCCATCAGTTAAGCAAACAATTATCTCTCTTCCTCAAAATATTGGGGAAAAGCTCAGGCAGTGCCCCGTCACAGCACACGCCATTTTCTTCCATAGCACTTCAAAGCTGAACAACATCTGCAGGAAAAAAGGGGACAAAGCTTGGACTACATTTTCAATTCCAACCAAAAAAGGAGCAAATGCAGATTGAAGTGTGGAACAGCAGAGAACTATATTTTTTCCTTTCACTGCATCTGATAAGATTTAGACTAATGGAAGTGCAATACTGCTATATATTTCTGGAAGCATCTGATTGCCTGTAATATCAAATATTCAATATAATTAAGCTAACAAGTTGTTTAACCTTTCAGGCATTTAGAAGCAGGTTTTTAATTCTTACTTGGAAATAGTTACAAAACATAGACTGTTAGTACAAGTCTGCTCCTTTAGATTGACCAATGACCAAGTAGTTGCCCTTCAGCCAGATAGATATTCCTCTGTTGGCAAGTAACAACATGCAAGAGATGAGCACTTAACATTTGTGCACTAACTCCTCCTGCTTTGCACAATTTCATAGAAACATCAAATCCTATGGGGTTGGAAGGGTCCTCCGGAGATCATCTAGTCCAACCCCCTGCCAAAGCAGGTCCACCCAGAGCAGGTTGAACTGGAACATGTCCAGAGTGGTTGGGAATGCCTCCAGAGAAGGAGACTCCACCAACACCCTGGGCAGCCTCTTCCAGGGCTCAGCCACCCTCACAGGACAGAAGTTCCTCCTCATGTTTAGGAGGAACTTCTTCTATTCAACCTTGTGCCCACTGGGCACCACTAAAAAAGACAGGCCCCATCTTCTTGACACCTGCCCTTTAAATATTCATAGGCTTTAATCAGCCTATGAACCTGAGCCATGAGCCTATGAACACCCATTAACCTTCTCTCCTCCAGACTAAAAAGACCCAAGACTCAAGTGATTCCAGTGTTAACTTTCCATCATTTGCAAAAAAAAAAATACTCTGCTAGTAGGGAAGGCAGATAATAGAGATGCCCTTGCTGGTGTGCTTAGGGGGAGAAGGGAGATGTTGTGCTTGGGTTGTAT
>JAOWAV010000073.1:38324254-38344900 GCA_028571045.1 Scolopax bukidnonensis
ATCTCTTCTGCACTGAGCCCCAGAGGAGAGGAGAGAATCGTAGAATCCTATGGGGTTGGAAGGGACCTCCGGAGATAGTCTACTCCAAGCCCCCTGCCAGAGCAGGTCTACCCAGAGGAGGTTGGAGGGAAAAGTATCGAGGTGGGTTTAGAATGTCTCCAGAGCAGGAGACTCCACCACCTCCCTGGGCAGCCTCATCCAGGGCTCTGCCACCCTCACAGGAAAGAAGTTCCTCCTTATATTTAGGTAGAACTTCTTGTATTCACGTTTGTGCTTCTCCAGGAATGGGGACTCCACCACCTCCCTGGACAGGCTGTTCCAGTGCCCGACCACCCTCTCAGCAATGTCATTCTTCCCAACATCTAATCTAAACCTCCCCTGCCCCAACTTCATACCATTTCCTCTGCTCCTGTCATTATTCCCTTGGGAGAAAAGGTCAACCCCCACGTCTCTACACCCTCCTTTCAGGGAGCTGTAGAGGACAATGAGGTCTCCCCTCAGCCTCCTCTTCTCCAAACTAAACATGCCCAGTTCCATGCTCAGTCTCTCCTCCTATGACTTTTTCTCCAGACCCCTCACCAGCTTGCTGGCTCTCCTCTGGACATGTTCCAGTACTTCAATGTCCTTCTTGTGATGAGGGGCCTAGTACTGAACACCGTACTCAAGGTGAGGCCTCACCAGTTCCCAGGACAGAGGCACGTAAAAGAGCAATTAATACTGCCGGTGCTCAGAATAAAACCTCAACTTTCTTGATATGCTGCTACTGAAAGCTGCTCTACAAGGGTAGTGGGTCACTGAGGCAATGCTTGATCTTAAGGCCTTCGTCTACGCCAAACCTCACTGAGAAACCTAAATAAAAGCCCCCAGAAGGAGAAAACCAGAATTAAGATGGAAGAATCAAGTTTTATGTTTTCACAAATGCTACTCAGGCTCAATCCTTCATTTTCCTCATTTCTCACTTTCTTTCCTCCCTCCTGTCCCAGGCAGTGGCAACAAACAGAGAAGTCCTGCACAGCCATGCACCCAATAAAATCCCCCCAGTCAACAATCGTATTTAATTCCCTGATGGCTAGCAGGCTGCTGCATCTCACCGATGCATAAGCAGGCTTTCTGCTGCTATTATAAAACAAATTACCTCATGCATGAATGGCCTTAATATCAGTCCACGCTCCAAGCTGTTCTGCTGCGCTGACATATGTACACCCCCTTCACCCTGCGCTGCACAAGGCATGTTTGCTTCAGAAGCCACCGATCAGGTAAACCAGTAAATGGATGAAAAAAATAACATGTACAACGTTAGCACTAAAATATTTCCCATTATTCCACTCCTTTTGCCATGGGAACCTCTGTTTGGCCGCTCAGTGTAAATACAGGGTTACTGGGCAAGCGATAGGGCTTCAACATCTCCCTCTTCACTTCCATCCCAGTATGTGTGCCTCTGCCTTTCACAGTTGCATAGCTCTTTCTCCATTAAGAAATTTATTCTAAAGGAATAAATTTTGGCCTGAGCAATACTGGACACCTCAACTAGTAAATAATCACGTCATAGAAGCACCAGCTACTGAAATGAGAATCTTATAAATAGAAATATTCCCTATAAGCGGCTTGTGACTAAGCTCACTTTTGAGCTAATAACTTCCCATGGAGATAAACTCTGCAGGAAAGCTCACACAGCTATAAATACTCAGAATTCATTAACAGATCTTTTTGTTGAAAAAATTCTTTTCCGGCTGTGCATCATGACACTGGTGCTCCCAACCCATTCTCTTTTCAAAAGCTGCGATTGTTTAACCTCTCAGAAATTCAGCCGCTCTCAGAAATCCACAGGAAGAAAACATTGGGGCAGTTCTGAATGTTACAACCTTATTCTAGTGCCAAAAAAAAAGAAAAAAAAAAAAAAAAGAAAAGAAAAAGGAAAAGACCACAAGAAACATACACTATGTTATGAGCATGTCTAAAGCTTCATACTTTTCATAAGTTTTAACATTGTGCTAATCTATCACTGGTTTTGAAGAAAAAAAGAATATATTGTAAGGACATATAATTTTATTCTATGGGTACCAAGGTAATGGGACTTGGGGATTTATCCTCAATCCTTAGGTATCTGTTTTCTAGCTCTGCTGAATGCTCACTGGTTGGGATCACCGGATGCACAGATCCTATGCTGAGATATTTTTGCTTCCATGCAGTTACCCAGCATCAGCGCTGCACAGCACAGCACCATTTCCCTTTTAAAAGACACTTGTGAATCACTGCATTATTTGCATCAGAATAATTTCTCCCTTGAAGGTGTTCTCTTGCATCAGCGCAGTGATGTTCCCTTGAGCAAGTTGAGTTTATGCTCGTCCGGGTTACGGCCTCTTAATTTTTTCACATAAACACAACCCACAGGAGCCTAAGATTTATTTTCTTGTGCTGCAAACCAAAAGCAGAGCAGGCCATCTTTTGACCTCTCTATCCAACCATTGTTCAAAGCCACATCTCCTACTGGAAATCTAAGCCTAAATTATGATTTTATTTTTTTTCGCTCATGCTTATTTCTATAATTCACTTAATTTACTGAAGGTTAGCACTGAGACTTAGTCCTGTTGCTTTTCTTGCCATGTAGGTGGTTAGGTGACAGCCTCCACACAGGTATTGCAGTTTAACATTAATGAGTACTTTATCATTCAACTATAAAACCAGGAGCTTCATGCTTGCTTGCCAGCAGGGCAAATTCTGCTCTTGCTTCACCCCTAAGAATAGTGCTGGTACAAGGGGAGGCCAAGAGCTGAACAGGGAGTTCAGCTATGCAAGACAGACTACGAGTTGGTCTTTTGGCATCCTAATATTTGCCCTTTTGCCGCACAGCAAAATGTTTCCTACAGCTGTCTGCTCCAGACAAGGCCAGCAGCTGTGGCTTGGCCATTTTCTCAGCTCGAGGAAACAACCTCGACACTGTCTGTTTCTAGTCAGCTGGGCTTTTGCCAGCCAGCTCCGTTTGTGACTTCTAAATTTGAGTTCAAAAGTGCCAGTGCCACAGAATTTTAATTTGATCGCTTCAGTTTGATCAGGCAGCTAGCCTGCTCGCCCCTGAACACGAGGACAGGCTTCCAGATACCAGGCTAACTTTCAGGCACCTTCACTCCTATTAGATAGGACATGGGCCATAACATGAGCTTTAAGACATGAATTCTGAGAGTGTAAATGCATTAACCAGTCCCAAGGCTGACAATTGGGAGCATATTGAAATGGTGCAGAAGAGTAAATCACAGCTGGGACAGTCAGCAGCACGCAATAAAAGCGCTGCTTTGCTGAGCTATTACCCTCCCAGGAAAGGGCATAACTATTTTTACAGGCTTTTGTGAAGTGAAAGCCAGATTTTTCAAGCTTATCTAATGGCTCTGATGCCTGCAACGTAACACAGGGATGACCACACCTCTCTTTCCTGTAAGGCCTCTAACTTGTACATATTTAAAAGTTATTTCAAGATGGAAGGTGCTGAGTAGTGCTGGGGTGTGCGTGTGTGTTTGTGAGCACAACTGAGAACTCCCAGCACAGCATCTACCTTGTGCTCTCTGTGCAGAGAGCTATCGTTGAAGAGAAATACATCTTTGAAGAAAACTAGGGAAAAAGAAGGGGAAAAGGTCTGTGCAAACAACCTGCTATTGCAACAGCTAATTTTCAACACCACTCTGAACCGGCTCTACAAAATAACCTAAGGTTTGTGTGCCTCTTTGGGTCACCTACAATTATATTTACATTCATGTAAATATTCATGTTATATCCTGTCTTTGTCAGATGGTGGTATAACACATGTGATTATCCTGATGTCTTCAGGTTATTCTTTCAGCAAATGTATCTTAAGTATATATACTTTTATATATATATATATATACACACACACACTTTTATATATATATAAGTACATATATATCTATATATATATGCACACACTATATGTATAAATATGTAGTGGCCTCAAGTTATGCCAGGGAAGGTTCAGGCTGGATATCAGGAAAATTTTTTTCACAGAAAGGGTTATCAGACACTGGAATGGGCTGCCCAGGGTGGTGGTTGAGGCCCCATCCCTGGAGATGTTCAAAAGCCAACGTGACGTGGTGCTGGGAGACGTGGTTTAGTGATGGTGTTGCACTTTTTTTGTTGTGTGGGTGTTTATTTTTGTCAGAGTTAGGTGGATGGTTGGACAAGATGATCTTGAAGGTCCCTTCTAACCTAGAATCTATGATTCTATGATTTTGTGTATATATACTACAAGTTCAGAGGTGCTACAATTGAATTTGGACTATATAATCATGCCTCACAAGATGGACTGTCTTCTTTGCATTATTCTACCTGCTGATCATAACAAAGCTCATGGCTAAATTCCTACTCGCTGGTTCAGAACTGCTTCAGACCTGGTGGTAGTTAATCCAACTGATCCATAGTTAACTGACACCATCCCACTTTGTCAACTATTCTTTTTGACCCTTGGCTGAAGTTATTGAGGTGTCATTACTTGAATATACCGGTCTTGCTAAAAATTGCTACCACTTCCAATAGCTGTTCAGTTCAGAGACAGTGCCTAACTCCAGCTATTGGCCACCTTTCTGTGTTAAATTCAATTTCTCTTTGCCTTTCAGACACTCAGATTTCCCTTCTCAGATCACGCTTGGCACCGGGGATAAGAGGATTTTACAGACATTTCTCATCGAAGGTTTAAGTTCAACAAAAAGCCCCGATTCTTTCTGTCTCTAATCAGGTTTTAGAAAGCTATCTTTTGGGAGCTGGAAGCAGCTCTTCGAATTATCTTTTTTACAGTATGGAGTTAATGAAAGTCCAAAAATTTCCCACTCATCTCAGTACTGAAGATTTCATTTACATTCCATTTAGCTGAATCATAACTAAGCCTGACACCCACACTGGGCACGCAGCCTCCACTAATTACATGTGTGTTGGTAAAAGGTGAAAGAATCTTTGCCAGACAATTTTCCTAATTCATTTATCGTAATCTCTTCCCCAAGTGTCCAGTTTTTATTGTGCCATGCTGAAGGTAAAGGCTGGTCTAGAATTATGTCTCACAAAGCCTCGGGTTAATGCAGTCAAACCTGGCTTTTTCATTATTATTGTGGTTTTGTGGGAAAATAAGCATCTTTACCCACTACCCAAAGTATGGAAACACTTTGCAAAAATGGTCACTTAACTCTGCATGCTTTTGTACATTTAATTCTCCTCCAGTGACATCATTCCAAGAGGGTGATGATTACTTAGCTACAGCTTTCCTACCCAAATTAACTACCTGAAATGGCAAGATCCTACATAAATAGTTGTCAAGTAATATCAAGAAGCTTATGTTATTTATTTCTGGCTTCTGACTAAAATCTATCAGTGACTTCCAGGCTAGACCTTAGGAGATAAAGGTCTCAGTAAAATGTATGAATGGATTTTATCTGCATTGTTTGCTGTACAAGTAACCAAAAATGCTGGCTTATAGAATCATAGAATCATCTGGGCCAGAAGGGACCTCCAAAGGCCATCTAGTCTGACCCCTCCACAGTCAGCAGGGACACCCCAACTAGACCAGGTTGCCCAGGGCCTCGTCGAGCCTCCCCTTGAATGTCTCCAGGGAAGGGGCTTCAACCTTCCCTGGCTTCAACCACCTGCCACTGCTCCACCACCCTCATTGGGAAGAACTTCTTCCTAATCTCCAATCTAAATCTGCTTTTCTTCAGTTTAAACCCGTTGCCCCTTGTCCTGTCACTGCAGCCCTTTGGAAACAGGCTCTCCCCAGCCTTCCTGTAGCCCCCTCAGGTACTGGAAGGCTGCTCTTAGGTCTCCCCGGAGCCTCCTCTTCTCCAGGCTGAACAACCCCAGCTCCCTCAGCCTGTCCTTGCAGCAGAGGGGCTCCAACCCCTAATCATTTTTGTGGCCCTCCTCTGGACCTGTTCCATCAGGTGCCTGTCCTTCTCTATTGAGGGCTCCAGAGCTGCACACAGTGCTCCAGGGGAGGTCTCACCAGAGCAAAGTGGCAGAATCGCTTCTCTGGACCTGGCAACCCCAGGATGGGGTTGGCCTTCTGGGCTGCAAGTGCCCACTGCCTGCTCACGTCCAGCTTCTCCTCCATCAGCACCCCCAAGTCCCTTTCCTCAGGGCTGCTTTCTAACACCTCATCCCCCAGTCTGTATTGATACTGAGGGTTGTTCCAGCCCAGGTGCAGAACCTTGCACTTGCTCCCATTGAGTTTCATGTGATTTACTTGAGCCCACCTCTCCAGCCTGTCCAGGTCCCTCTGGATGACATCCCATCCCTCAGGTGTATTGACAGCACCACACAGCTTGGTGTCATCTGCAAACTTGCTGATGTTGCTCTCAATCCCTCTGTCTATGTCATTGATAAACATGTTAAACAGCACCGGTCCCAGCACGGACCCTTGAGGGACACCACTGGTCACTGTTCTCCATCTGGACTTAAAGCCATTGAGTACAACCCTCTGGATGCCACCATCCAGCCAATTCCTTACACACTGAACAGTCCACCCATCAAATCCCTGTCTCTCCAATTTGCCAAGCAGGATGTCATGGGGGCCTTACAGAAGTCCAGATAGATCAAATCTCAGGTCATCTCTTATCTAGTGACATAGTCACTCCATCATAGACGGCCACTAGGTTAGTCAGGCAGGACCTGCCCCTAGTAAAGCCCTATTGGCTGTCATGAATCACCCCCCTGTCCTCCATGTGCCCAAGCATGGCATCTAGAAGGATCTGTTCCATGATCTTCCCAGGCACAGAGGTGAGGCTGACAGGTCAGTAGTTCCCAGGGTCCTCCTTTCTACCCTTTTTAAAAATGGGTATGATGTTTCCTTTCTTCCAGGCTTAAACAACTGCTAGACAACCAAGACAGAAATAAACTCACTGGGAAGTTTCAAACAATGATGTCCTTTTTCAACTAAGAATCTGAGGATCAAAAAATAAAAAAATTAACGTAGGGCAATCAGAACCCAAAGCAGATATTTGAGCAAGTTACCTGCTTTGCATTCACATCTGCTGCCAAATAAGCATTTCCAAACCTCTGTCCACACTATTTCAATACTCTTCATCTTAACCAAATCCCTCCTCTCCACGCTATCTCCTGTAACTCCAGACTCCTCACAGCCTAGAAGAAGACCTTCTATACACCTTAGATAAATATACATGGATAGCAGCCAACTGGATTGTTAAATGCATCAGTTCCAGTACAGTGTAAAAGAAATATATTTTTTTTCTGGAGATATTATTCATACTGTTACATCACATTCCAATTTGTACAGCTTAAGCATCCGTTAACTTAGTTTGGAAAATGACAATTCTTGAAAATATTAATCAGGAAAGGATTTCAATCTTTCCCTTTTTGAGCTCAGTCATGCAAATTCTGAAGCATATCGAAGGAGAAATTTGCCAGAAAAATAGACAGGATTTGTAGGGACTCCCAGGGATCTATTTATGGATCTGGATTAGAAAGAGGTGCTTGTCACACATTACACTGCACCTGATATGTAAACCCCAACAAGTCAAACCTCCCTTTTTCCTTACAAGTTTAGTAATACCCTTAAGGAGACAGCAGCATGACCAACACCAAGGGCAGGGTAGCTCCATGTCACATCAAATGAGAGAATGAGGCAACCTACAGTTTATGGCTCTTAAAAGTATCCTCCATCTTCCCAAATTAACCACCATTGGACTAGATAGCTGTAAGAGTCAGCTGTCAACTACAGTCTAAAATTGAGCCAGAATTTTGTCTTCTGCATTGGCTTTCACTCTTTACTGCTAAATATCTGCCTGGTGGTGTTTTTTCCCCAATACATTAAATTTTCCAATAGCATCTTCCCCCTGAGCTGTGCAACACCAGGTCTGGAAAGCCCTTTCAGTCAGGGCTTGCTCTCTGGACCACTTGTTATTTACAAGCTGCTGATGCCTCGTGGAGATGTTACTAAAGGCCATCTGCCTAAAGAATTCTTGTTTATATTCCCCTTGTTTTATCCTTAGGAAAAACAGTTGCATAAAGGGAGAGATATTTAAAGCTTGACCCATCCTCCCTTGTCCTGCTTAAAGCTATAATCTGTCTGTGCTATCTCAACTGATATTTGTGTTCCTGATTATTTCCTCCAAACAAGGGATTATGATTCTGGTTTGGGGAGTAAGCAGCATGAACAGAGGACGTCTGAAAGGACAAGCATTTTTTTGTTCCAAGTAAGATTCCTTGAACAAAAGGGAGAGAGAAGAAATGCATCTTGCATAAAGAGCAATTGTTTCCCAATGGAACATTTCATGTTTTTCCATTAAGCATGAGCTGCTCTGGCTGTTATGGAATATTTTATTAGCAGGTCTGCTAATGCCATGCCCAGCTCCAGCACTGACTGCACGAGGAGAACAAAGCTCACACAAGCCATCCTTTTATCTTTTGGTTTTTTTTTCCTTTTACATACACAGGATGAATCAGAGTATTTTCTTTTAGTTTTTAAGGATATTGGATGAATATTCCCGTGTCTCTTGCATAAAAGACAATTCCTCATATTAATTTCTTGATTTCTTCATGTCAATAAAGGGCAGAATGTGCCAGACTTGGCTTCCTGGGCATTCACCCAAGGAATATATTTGGTCCATGACACAACCTTTGTCACACAGCTTTCAAGTCTTTAGAAGACCAGACAGAATCAGGGAAACAACTGCACAATATATCTCGCAGGATAATTAAGATGCAAGATAAACAAGCTCTGGACATTTTACCTGAGGGTCTGGCCAACTGAAGGGAGCTGTCGTCATCCATGGCATGTTTTAAACCATTCAGTTCGAGCAAGGACAAGCCGTGCTATTCATAGAGGCAAGAACACCAAGTTAATTTGGGGCTGCATCAAGCCAAGCATGCAGTCTGCCTCCCCAACTCTTTGTAGTGTCCCAGGCCTCTGAAGACCATAAGCAGGATCTCTGCCCAAGGACAAACTTTCTCTTCCTATAAAGTAAGTAGTTCTAGGGTTTTTTTTAATTTTTTTTTTACAAGACAGGAGGTAGATGGCATCGCAGGAAACAAGCAGTTTCAATGAAAACTGAAGGTGGCAGCTAGCAGGACAGACAAGCTGTAGAACACTTTGCTCCAAAATATTGTGGGCAACAGAATTCTGTTTCTAGATGTTCAAAAAAGACTGGACAAATTCACAGGAGATAATTGAGACACAGGGGCTATTCCATACATACCCAAACACCTGGTTCAGGAAGCCCCACCTGCCACAGATAGACGTTAGGAATATTGACAATCATAGTTTACTTTAGGGCAGCAAGGACCTTTGAAGGCCACCTGGTCCATGAACCTTCACTTCTTGCCCAAGACAGGACTAATTTCTGAGCTAGATCAGATTGCTCAGGAATTCATCTAGTTTGAATTCTGAGTATCCCCCTCAATGGAAATTTACAGCCACTCTCAGAAACCCATTTAAAGCTTTGACCGCTCTCTTTATGAAGAACTTCTTTCTTTTCCCTGTCCTTACACTTTTCTTATAATTCCCAGCTGGCCAATGTCATGTTGAGCTGTACAACTGCTAACTATAGAATTTCTAAGGTGCTACACCATTTTAGTGAGGCACCTCTACCAGGAAGGATATAGTTCAGATTTGACTTTTGTAATGATGCCAGAAGATTTCATGCTGGGGCCTTTTAATGCCCGGTGTGTATACCAGCAAAATATTTGGAATATTTGCTGTAGGAATCTGTGAGCGAGACTTCTGACTCATGAAATCTGTTCGGTAAGTAAGTTAGGTGGTGCAAGTTAGCCTGACAAGCTAAAGTGGAATTCTTACAAAAGCATTTCTCTCAAGGTTCACATTAGATGATAGCTGATATTATATCAATTACAGAATAAAAGCTCTGGTTTAGATGTAATATTTTTTCACCTTGAATGCTAATTACTCCTATTATAGATGTAGTAGCTCCAAAGAGCAGAGTCTGTCTCCACCAAGAAGTTCTGTGCAAACTCACACCATCATCTCTTCAGTCAGCTACTGGAATGGCTCCCCCATTGCTTGGGGCTTTATCGTAACCCCCAAACTATCAGCTATGGCTACAAAAGCTTTTTTTCACAGCTTTTCAATCTACAGCTCTGGGTCAGAGGGCAGAGAGCCCAAGAGGCCATGTCTCAGCTCTGCAAATGGACCGATTTAGGTCAATTAGTGGCCAACTCTGATTCTAAGATGGACAAACCTATTTCAGGTTTAACCTTGCTGAAACTAAAGTACTTTTGGTACACAGCAGACCTCCTAAAAGAGATTATGCCTCATTTCTGTTGAGAACCGTACAGAAAACTAATCAGATTGTCCTGTTGAAAGAGACAGGAAGCAAAATGAACAAGGTTATTTGGGTAGATACATTTTTAAGTTCCCCCTGAGAGCAAAATTGCACAGTTGGAATACAAGAAAATAATTTGAGAGAAGTATTTGATGTCAGGTTTTAGATGGCAACAGCATGCTGAGAGAGGTTGGATTCCTAACCATTTTTATGGAATCAGGATCCTGTAAACTTTTAATCACGATGGAGGTGCTATTTAACAGGACTGTGCCTTGCTGCTCATGTCAAGGACAAAAGGCAGTAGTGCTACACAAGACAAGTAAATTCTTATGCAATCTACAGATTTTAAAACATCTACTTTCCACTAAGGCAAGCTTTTAAAAGCTTGCAAAACCTTTTCTTTTACAATACTGGGCTGCAAGAAATTTAAGGCTCACCATAACAGCTTGAATAATTAATTTCTTGTATGCATTTCTAATAGGATGTTGCTAGGCTCAGACACACAGTGCACTATATTCCAGTTAGAAGGATGAAACATGAAAGTCATGGCAAGCTATTGGCCAAACCTATTGCATTAGTCACAACAGATAACTAAATTTAAGTAAAATCAGGCTAATGGGAGTGGAACCCATGGTGCTATTACTGCCAGCCCCCTCTGGGTTGATCTTTTCTTGGGTTTTTTTTTTTTTCTGTTTTTTAATCAATCAGTAGCACACAGATCTCAAAGAAGCTGCACAATGCATTTTTGCTGCCTTCAGCTAGAGACACACTTCTCCATGCCGCCCCAAAACCCAAATTATTAGTATGTTTGGGCTGTGCTACTAGAAAAACCAAGCAAGCCATTTGCACTGGAGATTGAAGGCATTGCAGCTGTGGAAACAAACATCCAAAAGTGCATATTTGCCTGGAGATTTGAGATTCTGCCTTGTGCAGAGCACCCAGCACCAGCGTAATCCACCTAAACCAGTTAAGTGATTGAGCTCTCCACTGGAAGTATCACCTCTCCACCACGAAGTTTTAAACCCAGTGCCTGAAAATCTGATCAAATGAATTACCAGCCCAATGCTACATCACTTTATTTCCTCTTTTATAGATTTTCCCATGTTCTTGATTTCATAGGATTTATCTAATAAGCTCATGTCATGCTTTAGTCTCCCAGAATTGCAACAGAATAATTCATTGTCAGCTAGATCCAACCTGCCAGATAAAGTTAATGCCAAGGAAATATAAAGGTTCCTTTAGTAAACTGTTTCTGTTAAAGGGTCTTGGCTCTAATCTAGATTAAAATCAGTTCTCCTCACCACTTAATTTTATTCTAGAACAAATGTTTTCTTCATCTTTGAGCTCAGGCTATGAGCCTATGATAGAGAGGAAACAATGAGGCAGAGGCTGGTATTAGCACTTTGTGAGGATAATTTGGACACCACAGTTGATAATATTGTGGAAAAATACAGCAATAGGTTCGACCAAGTACAGTGCAAGGAGGGAAATGAGAGACATCCACCTATTTGTAATACAGACTGCCCACGTGGCTTCCTGGCCATGACTTCCTAGCATGTTTGATGGGGCAAGCTTTATAGGCAAAGGTAATTTCTTACCATTATATCTAATACATAGGAAAAGAGGCATGCAAAACATATGTCTGCCAATTGGGGAGAGAAGACCACAGGGAACACTAAGAGGCAGGTTGGCAAAGCACAGGGAGAAGCTTGTTTGGCCCCGTGCTTCACCATATGCTCAGCCTCCCAGAATAACAAAAAAAAAAATAAAAAAAAATCAGCTGCTCCTTTTTAGCCAGTAGTGTTCCCACAAGCCACATTTCAAATGTCACCACAACCACCTTTCCCACAGGAAAAGAGATGTTCTCATGTAATTGCAGATACCAGGCTCTGTACAACAAACAGCCTAGCATTATGCAATTTTATTAGAAATCTCACAGGCTGCTTAAGTTATGACAAGACTCAATTTGGCGACTATTGAGATGCAGCTGAAAAGATTTGAGCAGATATGACTGTGCTTTTCCACTCCAAATGTCACAGGAAGACAGAGGAAGGTTTTAGTGAATGCTCAGGACTGAAAAATATTAATTGTGCTCCCAAGGCAAACCTGCTCTGGCTCTATGGACCTGAAATTGTAATATAAAGTTCAAGTAAACAGTTTACCACGTCCCTCTGTGGTAGTAGCACTTAAAATGCAGCAGGGAAAACTGGGACAGAGGCAGAATGGTTTCTTTTCAATAATTTCTTAGGCAAAGGATGAGCAGTAGGTTGTAAAATGTACAAATTATCTGGCTGCAACAGCTTTGAGTGGGAATCCCCTCCTAGAGTTTAGAGGAGGGAAGGTAATCCCCTGTTAGCAATTACCAAGCTGTTAGGCCATGCCTCTGTTATTCCCAAAATACTTTAAATCTTGTTTACTACAATGGCCAAAAAACTCATCCACCTAACTACCAGTAGTATATGGCAAATGTTGGCAATGACCTAGGGTTTCTTATGGGAAATAATACTGTTCCATTGCTTGGTTAGAGGCCATTACGTTCTATTTACTGTAATACCAGCAAAAAAAAGACTTGTGTTAGTAGAGCTGATGGAAGCTGTAGCCTGGGAAAGAGAGGACAAGAAAAGTCTTGCTTCAAGAAGTAGTTTCAATGCAGGATCGAAATGCACAACTGCCAGAAATTCATCATTAATGATAAATGTTTTAGCTGTGTTTTTCTGCAGATACATCTCCAAGGGTAGTTTTTCAACATTTTCATTTCATCTATATAGTAATAACAAAGGTATTAACACAACTGAAATGGCAGTTTATTTAGGAAGAATTTAACTAGTTGAAGACTTCCTGATATGACCAATTCAGAGCACAAACATCTGAACCATTATTCATAATTCTGTGTCTGATGGATCAAGTTTTTCTTGCTTTTACCTGATGTTTATTCCAGACAAACATACATCTACTCCAGAAATAATCACTTAGTTAAGACTGAACTTTCAGAAACAGAATCATCCCAAATAGCAGATAATTAGAAAATAGGTTGTTGATACTAGTTTAGCAGAAATATAACAATGGGCATCTTATAAGAATGAGCAGTCTTCCAGCCTTTCCAACAACAGAAATAGTCACTAATTTTCTGCTGAGCTGGCTTTGATGCTTCACTAATGCATATATACCAGCTATATATTTAATGGTTACCATAGGAGAGATACACAAAGCTATGGCTTTCCTGCACTCCAGCAAAGGCTTGACTCACTAAAGAAATACAACGCTCATACTGAAGCTAATCTACAAACAACTTGTCCTACAAATACATCTCAATCAAAGTTAAAGCTTAATTATTAATTCTTTTTCCATTGCAGCCCCATCACGTTTCTATATGTTAACTCATATTTTCTCCCTCACCTACTTCTCCTGTTTGCTGCTCCTTTAATGTTAACACACATAACCCTTGAACCTTCCAGACACACACTTGGACCTTCTCGAAGTCCCAAGTTTAATTTTCTCAAGAACAATCTGCATGCAGACAGCATGCTGCACGCTGACATCAGAGGGATCTGGACAGGCTGGATGGATGGGCTGAGACCAACAGGATGAGGTTCAACAAGGCCAAGTGCCGGGTCCTGCACTTGGGTCCCACCAACCCCCTGCAGAGCTACAGGCTGGGGCAGAGTGGCTGGAGCTGCCTGGTGGAAAAGGACCTGGGGGTGTTGGTGGACTGTGGGCTGAACAGGAGCCAGCAGTCTGCCCAGGTGGCCAAGAAGGCCAACAGCATCCTGGGCTGTGTCAGGAATAGTGTGGTGAGTAGGACCCAAGAGGTGATCATCCCCCTGGACTGTGCACTGGTGAGACCCCACCTCGAGTATTGTGTCCAGTTCTGGGCCCCTCACCACAAGAAAGACATTGAGGGGCTGGAGCGGGTCCAGAGAAGGGCAACAAAGCTGGTGAGGGGTCTGGAGCACAAGTCTTATGAGGAGAAGCTGAGGGAGCTGGGGGTGTTTAGTCTGAAGAAGAAGAGGCTGAGAGGAGACCTTCTCATGCTTTATAACTACCTGAAGAGGGGGTGTAGAGAGGCAGGGGTTGGTCTTGTCTCCCAAGTCACAGGAGACAGGACAAGGGACAACGGCCTCAAGTTGCACCAGGGGAGGTTTAGATTGGAGATTGGGAAACATTTCTTCATGGGGAGGGTTATTGGGCATCGGAATGGACTGCCCAGTGAAGTGGTTGAGGCACCATCCCTGGAGGTGTTCAAAAGACGGGTTGACGTAGTCCTTAGGAATATGGTTTAGTGATTTTTGTCAGGGTTAGGTTGATGGTTGGACTAGATGATCTTGAAGATCCCTTCCAACCTAGACAATTCTATGATTCAATGATTCTATGATCACTTCCATACTTGGGTAGCCCCAAGGATCAAGGGAAGCTCACATCTTGCTTACTAAAACATGCTTTGCAAAGTCATCAGCATCTTCACTTTGGAGGGAGATTGCCACATTGGCCAGAATTTTATTATTTTGCTGGGTGCCACAATAGCTGTGTATATGACTGCATCATAGCATAAGGGGAGCTGGAAAACTCAGCGTGGTTATGAGGAGTGAACAGCAACATCCCACAAGCTCACAAGACCGTATCCCATCCAGAAGGCAACAGGAAGGAGTGGGCAGAGGAATTTCTTTGTGATGACGGATGACACTGATCTTACTGTTTGGAGCATGTTGTCTTTCAAAGTCCATAACCTCAGGCTGTGCTTCCTGCAGCTTCCTGGGGCCATAATGCTGAGATTCATGAGTTATAAGAAAGTAACAGTGTTTATGATAATCACTCATATTAACTAAAACTATGACGCCTCGATACGTCTGCTTTTTAAGCACCAACCAGTTATATCAAAGCAAAGGGATTTTTCTAGTATGCCAGTATTTCCCTACGAAGATGGACAGTATATACTTTTTAATTAAGTCTCAAGAGGAAAGCTGGTAAGCAATTCCAAGCACAGCTGAAGAGCAGCACTGCTATTTCACTTGTAAAAATCATCATCCATCATGCTGTTCCTCCATGTAAAAGCATCATGCTTAGCTGGATCTAAAGCCATAAAATCCTTACTAGAATCAGCGCAAAAGGCATTTTGCCAGTGGAGAGAATCCGGTTTTTAGTCTAATCACCACAACTACCACCACTAGAATATTCCTTTCCTGTACATGCAGCACTTAACACCAACACTTTTTGTCTTAGTCTGACCTGAAAACCAGCACATAAGCTGAATATTCAGGGAAGTTTGTGTGAACGAGTGAAAGAAAATATGCAATGAGTTGACTTACAAAATTATTTGCGCTTTGGCATAATGGCATTTCCCCTCCTCACATCAGCTCTAAACTCATCAGTCAGGGTGGGATGATGCAAATTTGGAAGAAGGGCTCTTCCAATGTGAGGGTCACGTAACAACCATATGCCGGATGAGATAAAAATATTAAATGACTTATCTCTGCCTCAAGCCTCTGATGTGAATGCTGAAGCTTAGCTAGTGC
Organism: Scolopax bukidnonensis; assembly: GCA_028571045.1. NCBI lineage: Eukaryota > Metazoa > Chordata > Aves > Charadriiformes > Scolopacidae > Scolopax > Scolopax bukidnonensis. Next base: position 38,340,054 of record JAOWAV010000073.1, read on the forward strand.
CACAGTGCTCAGAGCAGTATTATCATACTGCCTTTTAAAAATGAGCTGCGGCCATAAGAAATAGATAGGAAGACCCAGGGAACCATGATGCATTTGACTTCCTACATTTGAACCATCATTACCAAAATGATGTAGTAGTTTCCATCATTTATCAAAGACAAGAATCTTACTGGTTTTGCCAGAAGGCTTTTTTTTTTTTCCACTGCATTTTTCCACGTGCTCTAGCCTTTTAGTAATTTTATTTCTCAGAAAGCAGCTTGGGTTTTTTTCTGATAACTTGTGGCCATTGTACTTTCCAGGATAGTAGATGGCAAGCTTCTCATCTGCCAGGGGAAATGAAAGCCCTGCTGAGAATAGAGGTTAAATCCTCATGACAACCATATGGTTGTGGGAAATGAATTAGAAGTGTGTGAAGAGCAGAGAAGAGATTTCACGGGCAGGGCTGTCAGCTGTAATGGTCCCATTCGGAGAGGAGTTACTGGTTCTGAGACAAGTAAGAAGACAATACTCAGGACTTCAGGGGAAAACAACTGGAAAAGAGAGAACTCTGTGCTTCCATTCCTAAGTCCACCAAAACTCAGTCCATTTCATTCAAAACGTGTCTTTTTACTCCAATCTGAGTAAAGTCTGGGCAAAGTTGTGACTAAATAACAGGTTGCCATGAATCCCTCTTTTAGCGTACAGTTAGACAGAAGCTGGTAGGTCCCTTGCCAACAAAGTTTGTTAGAAATGGGTATTGCCAAAATCCAGGAGAAAAAGGCAATTGCAGTTGGACAGACTGGCCCACCAATGTGTGTAACAGATGTGCTCTTGAAACACAGTCATTTCTCAGAAAGTTTTGAGTGCTCGAATCCACCCTTAGCAGTTTTACTTGCTAATCCATCTTTAAAAAGGGAAGGAAACTAGCCATGTGGTTATGAGACAGGCCTGCCAGACAGATTTAAGCTATGTTGGTTACCACCATAGCATTACCGTACAGCAGATGAGACTCCTTGCTCACATCTCTCAAGTATCTTTAAAAAAAATAAAGCTTTTTCCAGACACCCAAAAAAAGCATCATTTCACTCCATACGAGTAAATTCCTGGCTGTCATTGAAGCCAGTGCAGATTGTTCCTCGGGATATTCTCTCTTCATTGATTATTTAGCAACAAACTTCTGAGGTCTCCCCAAGCAAGTCCCTCCTGCTGAAAAAGCACGGCTGTACAAAAGTCAGCTTTTCCAGCACGTAGCTGTTATTAGCAGTTAAAGGAACACATCAGCGGCCAAAACTCAAGCGAAAACGCAAACTAGGCACCCAAAAGAGAATAAAAGCAAGCAAAAGGGACAGAGGTTGAAGGAACACATGTCTGGACATAAAGTAATAGAGACGTGACCACGCACTAACAAAGTCTGCTGGCTCACATAAAAGGTACTTAGTGTTGGGTTTATGTACGGAAATTGATAGAAAATTTAAAATTTAAATATACAGACCAGACTAGGCTGGAGCACTACTGAACATTGGCTGCAGAAAAGATTACATGACAAGCTTTTCAGCCCACCATGTCATTTCTTTCTGGTCATGCTACTGTGTTCCTATACTTCTACCACTCTATGCTAATAAATAAAATTACATTCACCATTACTTTCTCTGCAGTAAAGTACTGGTTTTCTTTTTGTGTAAGGATGGTGGAGTGGTTTTGCTTGAACTGTGAAAACAAATTTTGAGTATAACATCAAAACCAATCAGCTAATTATTTCCAGCACACTGTACCCAGTTTCGTCTTCCAATTTGATGCTTCAACAAACCATAAGCAGGTGCTCCCTCTCATACCAAACCTGGGTGCTGTCACTATTTATGCTGTTGAATGTGTAGAAGCCTGTGCTTTACTGCTTCCCTCGAGAGATGAAGTACCCAAGGGGGAAATCTTCTGGTGCCAATTTTATCTCTAATGTTCAAGGTGCAATAATGCATCATATCTAAGTCTTTCTCATTAATTCTTGAAAGGGTAAGGGCACGGAATAGAGCCTGGGCCTCATGGCAGCTGCTAGGGAAGCATCTTTGCTGCTTCTGCAGCAGGCCATAAAGCACTTTCAGCTGTTACACTCCAAGGTTGGGCCACAAACCACTGAGAGAGCACATTTAAATTTTGCTTATGGACTCTGCGGGGGGAACAATCCCGGCTCCATCAAAGGAATGTCGCACCCAGGTTTCCGTCTGCTACATGGCAGGTCATGCCCCACATTAGGAATTACGATGCAGCTCCATTGTGCTCTCTCAGTGTGGCAGATGGCTTCATACGAAGCAGTGGCTAGCAAGTTCTCTGGAAGAGCTATCATTACCAACCATTATGAGCTTTCCTTCCCTGGTTGTGAACAGCTTTTTAAGATTCTGCTTGATAGCAAGTGTTAATCATACACCCTATGAATTTCCATAGGTCTGATGCGAGCAACTGCTCGGGGCCACAAGCTTGTTATCCATCATATGGCTACAGTGCCGTTGCCTCCTGCTCGATAATAGTGTGCCAAATGCCATTGTTCAGTCCAAACACAACACTATCATGCAAAGCAGCATGGACTACGCTGGGTTATTGTTCTGAAAAGGTTTTTCCAGCAGCCACCTTTTGAATTTCATACGCCATGACCCCGGGTCCAGCCTTGGTGGAGTCTGTCAGAGGCAGAAACTCAGGGGTGAATAGGACTGCAGCCTTCCCTAGCTGCAGCAGGGCATCAAAGCAACAGACACGAGGCACAGAGAAACATATTGGCCAAGTCTGGTGTTTGCTCTCACACCTAGAAAACACTTCTCCGTGCTCCAGATTGGAGAAGATTGACAGCAACAGCAGAACTGGGAGGGAGAAGGGTGAGACAGTTGAGTTGCTCAGCTATGAAAATATACCCATGTTTCTCTATACTCTCACTTCAAATCTAGTACGTTTAATCTTGAGTATTACAATTTTTCTGAACTCTCCTACTGTTCCACTTCTAAATTTTATGTTCAAGAACTTAAGGCCAAGAATATTAGTACAAGGAGATCTGGACATACAGCTGTCATTCTGACCAATCTGTTCAAAGGTTTCATTGCTCCTATATTATCTTTACAACCTCAGCCTTCTTTGTATTTCATTCTGAAGGAAATTCTTCATTCTTCAACTTAAAAACATATCAAATACACTATAAGCTCCGATGGGGATATTTTTTAACTTTATCAAGTGATATAACCTTGAAAAACCTTCTACTCTGTTGGATATAGGATCAATAACTGCCAGGCAATCTGAGCAGTTTGCTCTCATGATCAAGGATGAAGTGTTAAAGCATCTTGCAGTCAGGATCTTGAAAAATTAACCTGGCGTTTGTCTATCTGTCTAGGCAGCTGGAAGAACCACCACAACAACAAAAGATGAGCCATTTCCATATAATAATCCTCCTTCTCCTTTTTGCATTTGGCTTTTCTGTGAGAGCTAATAATGGCCAGGGTGCTGAATAATTTTTACTTTATTATTGCACTACTTTCTCACTTTGGGAGTTCAGTTTTCATCACTGTTAGCATAATGAGGCCTCTAAAATCACTATAGCCCAGTTAAAGCTACTTAGAAGCTGCACTAAGGGCTCAGGGGCTCAATCTGGTCTGCGTATGGGAGACAGTGCGGTGGCAGGGACACGCAACAAGATCTATCAATTACTGATTAGGTTTCTGCTCACTTAACGTCATGCTCATTTAGAAATCACTTAAAGCTTCAGCTGGAGCATGGAGGACCTATATCGTCTTACAAGATAAAGCTAAGTTGATTAATTCCTAGCAAACTTCTGCAAACATTTTGCAGCAGCCTTACTTTCGTGTCGGCCTCTCACAAGGCTGTGTTACTGCACCATCCCGCTTTCTCTCAGAGCACAGGGGGGCTGATTGCATGTAAGACCATTTTACTGCATTCATTCACGCAGCTCAGATAATAATTATTGAGCTGTCCAAGCCAAAAAGAACAAAATAATTAGGGACTAGAGGCCAAGTTTTTACAGAGACTTGAGAACAAGCAAGTATGTTTCTCGGACACCACCTAATTAAACTCCTCTAGAAATCTTCATGTACAGTGTACAGTATCCTCAGGAAACTTTTTTCAGATGCAGGTTATTAAAAAGAACGACGTTCTGATTCAGGTAGTAAGAGCTAAAAACTGTTTCATCTCAGCTTGCAGCTACCTGGACACTATTAGACCTGTGCTGGGCCTGCTGCCTTCTGCAAGCCTGGTATAGGGCATTCTCATTAAAAGAAATGCAGAGTTAAGATCAATCCTTTGCAATATTTCAAGGGAGGGTGACAAGAGGACAGGGCCGGTCTTGTTTCAGTGGTGCCCAGGGACAAGACAAGAGGAAACGGGCACAAACTTGAATAGAAGAAGTTCTACCTAAACATAAGGAGGAACTTCTTTCCTGTGAGAGTAGCAGAACCCTGGATGAGGCTTCCCAGGGAGAAGTGCGGTGTCCTGCTCTGGAGACATTCTAAACCCACCTGGACACTTTCCTGTGCAACCTCCTCTGGGTGGAACTGCTCTGACGAGGAGATGGACTAGATAAACTCCAGAGGTCCCTTCCAACCCAATAGGATTCTATGATTCTCTCCTCTCCTCTGGGGCTCAGGGCAGAAGAGATGGCACCTATTCAGGAGGGGTGGTGAAAGTGGAGGATGGGGTGGGAAAGAAGGGCCCATGCAACCCTTGACAATAAACAAAACACAAGAGTTTATTGGTGGGAGATGTTGCAGGTGAGCCTGCGGGATGTCCATAGACATTTTTGGTTGGTTTTCTTCCAGTGGCTGTGGGGCGGCCGTTGGTGCCAACAGCAGGAAGGAGCCCGGGTGCGCTGGTGTGGTGCC
>JAOWAV010000073.1:38361705-38377802 GCA_028571045.1 Scolopax bukidnonensis
GAGAAGTGCAAAGTCCCCAAAGCCTTAACTATTCAACTTCACAAAAGGTCACAGCTATTTCACAGAACTGGAAGCACGGCCTGCGCCCTCCTGGCTGCATTCCCTTCCTCCACAGGGTTGTTTTTTTTCTTTTTTTTTGGTGTGGTTGTGTCCCCCTTGGTTCCCCCGCACTATATAACCCCGGTGAGGCTTTTCCCGTGCGGGATGGGGAATGGATTTGTCGGGAGCGCAGCCGGAGAAGTTGTTTTTGCTACTTGTTCGGGCTGGGTGAAGGTGGTGGTGATGGTGATGGGGTGATAACGATGCGGAGAGCTTGGAGAAAATGAAATTATTTTTGTTGTTGTTGTTGTTCTTAGGCGCTCCCTGCAGTTTCTGACACTTAAAGTGTACGGGTTCCTGCTTTAGTTGGGTTTAAGTGGGTAAACAAGAGCCGGGTTAGGGAGCGTTGTAGCAGGGTTAAAAACAGATTGGAAGGCAAGATGGAGATAACAGTCTTCTAAGCTTGGATTTATATGCATCTGTCCCCGAAGGAGCACTGCGGTGACTCTAAATTACTCAGGATGTGCAAAATAGGGAAAATTTGTCAGCATTGGGAACGCTGCAGATATATTTTTTTTTTTCTTAGCTGTCACTGGAGTTAAAAAGAGCCAACGGCACTGGCCGAGAACGTTGTATTTCAAGAAGAAATTTTCGAGTTATTTTGCTTGATAACTTTCTAAGCTTTTTGCTATTGAAATGGTCTGCCACTATTTTGGAAGGAATTCAAGCCGGCAGAGTATGAGGTACAGCAGCTGAAATAGAGAACTGCTTAAAACCATCTTGTGTTGTTGGCCTGTCCTCTCCTTAAATTATATGTAATAAAATCATCCTGCTGGGAAAGCTGCTAGTGAGATTGTTATTTGAAAGGCTGCTTTATTTGTTTGACTCTTGAGCAATGCAGCTTGAATAGACAGATGTAACATTTAATACTGTTAACATTTTTATGGGTAAAAACCCCCTCTTTAAGTGTCTTGTGTAGCAAGTCACTGAGATTGACAGTGCCTGTCGCTTATTAAAGAAAACACAGTCCCCAGCTAAATCTCTACCTTTTTGCATGTTCTCTGTTGTATTAGTCACTTTACTGAAATGATGGTGTGTGGTTTTCAGCTTCTTGGAGTCTGGGTTGTCCCCTGGGAGTCCTTACCCTTTGCTCTCCTCTTTCACTGAAGAGATGGAAACTTATTAGTGTATATTGTGGGAAGGATATGGCACAGGCAAGGCTGTTCCTTTCTCAGTGCTACTGGTGTTTGGATTTCTTCAGGGTAGACGATGGCTTCAGCAGACGGTGGTTGTTTTTTTTTTTTAAATGGTAATTAATACATGTTTATGTGGTATAAATGTGTTTCTTGAATAAGATGCTTAGGATGTAGTGATACAGCCAAGTTTGTGTTGAAGTGGGAGGAGGATGCGAAGCACAGTGTGTCATTATCTTCATAGCATGTGACTTGTGTTAGTCTTTTTATGTATTGATAATTTGTTGCCTAACTGTAGCGCAGTTCATTTGTCAGTCATAAAGACTTTAAAATGAAAATAACAGCCTGCAAATAAATGTTTTCAAAAGCGGAGCCCATGAGTAAAATTTTCATAGGCAATTTGCTGTCTAACTTAGAGTGGACACTGAGTCATGAAAGCAGTAGATATGATTCATGGGAAAGATTTAGCTAGAAAAAGTGTATATTTTAAGTCTTTTCTGTTCTGAGGGCTCTTCAGCTAACTCTTAAATAATAAAAATCCATATTATTTAAAAAATAACATCTTGCCCCTTTAGATTTTAACGCTGCCAGGTTTTGTTTTTGGTAAACCTCCTTTACCTAACTATTTCCCACTGATACCAGCTTTTAAATCTATGTGGTAATGCCACATTGCATGTAGAACTTAGAAGTACTAATTTGTTTTGCGGCTGTTGCAGTCTGATCTTAAGTTCACTGTTACAATGGTACTTCCCAAATCACAAAACCTTTTTGAATTCAAGTTATTCAGCTTTTTCACTGGCACTGAGGAATCAGGATGTGGTTGGTGTGTGGCTGGCATAGGAACATACTTAGTAACTCTGCTGAAATGGTGTCTTCCAGCAGGAGACCTCTACCCTGTAAAAAAAAAAAAAAAAAAAAAAAAAAATTTAATCTCATTAGTTGGGGTTGCTTTAAACTGTAATTCCAACCAATTTACCTGCTCAAGAGAGGTTTGATAGATGTAGAGGAGATCATAGTTGGAATCTAAAGTGCTTTGAAACTTATTTCAGTGGAGATGCTATTACTACTTCTCATAATTTTCAATATTTCAGTTTTCAATAATGGATATTTCAAATTTCGATATCAATAGATAGGCACTATTTTCCCAACGCTTTGGACTTCATTGGCAATGTAAACCTTTCTTTTTAGGTTTTGAGTTCTATTATAGGAGTGTCTGGACACACCTGCTGTACCAATGATTGTTGAAATAATGTGAAAATAAAACTTGAATACAATTCTTTGTATTCAAGTATATCAGCTGTATCTAATCTGAAGAGGGCAACTGCTAAATGTTCCTAAATTGTGTTCTAAATTGACACATTGATACTTTTTGCACAGATTTCTTTCCTTGTGTTATTCTGAGTTAGATGTGATACTGGGTAAAACAATCTTGGTGATACTCGTTGATCAGTTTTTCCTCACTGGATAAAAATGCTGAAAATGGATTGCTTGCAGGTTCTTGCATTTCATAGAGTGGCAAAGTCAACAGTTTAAAAGCATGTACTTTCTTTCTATTTTTCTTGTATGAAATTCATATGAAGTATCCAAACAATTTTAGATGATGACAGTTGACTGTTAACTGTTTAGTAAAAATTGTATTCGCGTGTTCAGTAGTTCATGAGCTTAGTTCTACCAGTAAATGCATCAGTACTTGATTAGTATTAAACAGTTCTTATATCAACTATGTTTTCCGCTTAGGAATGGGGAGAAGAAAACATGAATTGACTTCTGCAGTCTTTAAATTGCTAGAAACATCTTGGGGTTTCAAGGGCTTAAGGTAGCTGAATGTGTCAGCTTCAGTTTCTATCATTGAGGCTGAGACTAGCTTCATGTTCTAACAAAACTTGAAGAATGATGCAAAACCAGGGAAAGAAAGTTAAGCAGTCTGAAAACTTAGTTTCTGATCCTTCATGGAGGGATTTTAAAACAATTTAACAGTGTCAGTGTCTTTTGCCTGATAGTCTATAAAAACACTTCTGCTAATATACTTGCCATTAGCAGATGCTAATGCAGCAGGTGTTGAGCATCTAGAATAGTTTGCTATCCTTTTACACAGTGGCAAGCTCATCAAAACAGATCCTACTTCATTTGAGAAGCTGCTTTGAGCAGATTTTTCTAACTGGAGAAGGTGGGGAGTATTTTGAGCCCTCTACTAGTAAAACAAAATTTTTATGATGAAGTTTAATATACGGGCTTCATCATGGTACCTTGTAAGTCATTTGAAGGTTTTCTCTGTAGTCTGTGCTTTTTTAAAAAAAATATTTCCCTCTCAAAATAGGAAATCTGGTTTTAAAAAAAATTTTTTTATATATGGGGAGGCTGTTGCTTTGTTTCTTATGGATGCTGTATTGCACATAAGTCTGTTCTGAATCAGTGAGTGATAAGGTGGGGGTGAATTGCTGCTGTGTGCTAGCTGCTTAATAACCTGAGCCTTCCTGCAGAGGTACAGCTCTTGCTCCTTGTCCTGAGCTATTTGTACAAGACATGGCAAAGAATTTTATTAAGCTGCAAGTTGGAAACAGCGATAGTCACTCTGAAAACTGTTTGAATACTAGTCACTCTTTTTACTGAGCTCTTTTGTTGAAACAGACTTAGGAGAACCAGTTTCTGGGGACCTCCATGCAAGTAAATAATGAAGTCAGGCTTTTGAGGAGTAGAATTTGGGTACGTGTTGTTATTATTTCAATACATGAAAAGAATGATGATATAGTTCAGATATTTAGGCATAAATGACCACAGCTGAATAAACGCAAGTATTGGCATGACAATTACGTCTTGAAACATAAATAGCAATCACAGTATTCAAGCTTTTGTTATCATTCTGCCACTTTGAATGTGGAACAAACTATATGATTTGAAATGATTAAGTCGATTCTCCAAACAGCCGCCTTGTTTCTGGGAGAAGGGAGTGTGCTCTCTACAGAGAGTGCTGGGAATGTGGTTTTTTTTGTTTGTTTGTTTGCTGGAGGATTAAATTTGTGCAATTCAGGGGTAGGGAGTATGAACACACTATCTATACCTAGTGTGTGAGTGCATCCTGCACTGGGATATACTTGACTTGGGTAGGGATCACGGCTTTGAAGAGCCAGTGCAATGAGTTTGGAACTGGTCTCGTGCTGCCTCTCTCTGCTGGTTCTGCACGTGTGACTTTGTGTACCAATTTGTGTGTTAGCCTGGCTAAAAACTACCATTTTTTGGGCTGTGATTCTGTCTTGCTCTCTGCAGACCTCCAGTGTGGACAAACTGATGAAGCACAGTATGCTTTTTGTTGTTTTGGTGGGTAGTATCAAAATGGAAAGACGTTTCTTTTTAACGTGGTAGTTAGTAGAGTTTGTGTGACTAATGAAGAAAATCCAGATGCTTTACTTGTGTTGTGAGCTAAAAGTTGGGTTTGGTAGTCGTATCTTAAAGTTATCAGAATGTCGTATTCCAGATCAAAGTGGTTGTGCTTTCTGGCTTTAAGTTGTATGCATTTATATATATATAGTTATATTTATATATGCATTAAGTTATATGCCATTCTTAGCAAAAGCTGCATGATGAAATCTCAGATGCTTTTGACTGATTGCATAAAAGTTACAAATTGAGAGGAAAGCCTTAAACCATTAACTTCTGAGAATAGCTTTTTCTTTCCTGTGGCAAAGGAGGAGACGTGCTGTGGATCAACTGATGTTGTTGGAACAAATGTGTTGAGAGGCTTTAGGTTTTTCGGGGAGTTTGCCAGGCTTGTCCCATTGCTTGCTTGGGGGATTAGTTTAAAGCAGCGTGCAGTAATGCAGAAAGAAGAGTTCATGCTGCTGTGTATTCGGAGCACTGTTTATATTTCTATTTAAATTGGCAAATGAGTCTTATTCCCTGAGAAGAAGGGGCACTCAGCAATGCAGCTGATTAGACATTTAATTGGCTTTGGCTGATCCGAGGTGCTTGGGAAGAGGAAGCACACCTTGTGAAGTTGGTTTCAGTGTTTATCTTCTGCACTGTACTTTGCTAAGGCCAAAGTGGTAATTGCTGTTTCCTGAAGGTAACATAGGTGCTCCAGTTAAGTGTGTTCACAAGATACACTTTCTAATAAGGTTTATTATCTGACACTTGAGGTATCTGTAGTCTTTGTCTTGACTTTCCCTCCCGAAGACAGTTGTTTGAATCTTGAATCACATGGTAAAAACTGATGTGGGCATACAGTGTGTTTCATGAATTGCAAATAGGAAGGGATGCACCTGCTACTGTAGTAGGACAGTTATAAGTGAAATTAAAAACCCTGCCTTTTTGAGAGAATAAAGATTGGGAATAGTGCAAGCAGGTGAAGAACTTCTCCTCAGACCTGAAGAATACTCCATTCTCTACTGCCTCACTGCTGGGGTGTTGGTTTTGTCTTTACTTTTAAGTAAGGCAAATGGCAGTGTTGGTGTTTTTGGCAAATCTTTGAAGAAAAGGTAAATTCCAAAAATCTTAGTAGCTGAAATGGAGAACTCAGTTGCATCTCAACTGTGTAATCCTCTGCTGACAGCGTGTTTCAAACATCTGTTTCTGCAATTGTTAGTTCTTATGTTAAGGGTAGTCTTGTTGACCTTCATACACATAGCTTTATGTCATTTGTGGGAAAAAAAAAAACCCTAAAATGATTACTTAGTAATCTAGAGTGGATAACTTCCTCTAGTCTGAAAGTATTGCATTAAATAGTTTTTGTAATCTTAATGCCTGTGGGGATAAAAAATTTGTTTTCTGTAATATGAAGTTTTATCTTTGCCTACCTGTAAGCACTGTTAGTACTTCAGGTCCCCTATACAGAGGTAGGATTGTGGCTAAACTCCTCTTTTGTATTTTCAATTGGCCTCACACCATGAAACCTCCCTTGTTTGTAGGGAGTGCCTACAAACCTGTGGGCAGCTGGCAATTCCAAAGCCCTCTGGAAGTATTTCATGCCTTTTTTTTTTATTTTTTAAAGTGGATGGAAGCAGAAGTGTTAGTTAACCAGTATATGTACATTCAACCTCATCAATGCCACGTCAGGATTCTGACCAATATCATCTTTGGAGCCTGTATAATGGTACAAATGAAAGGTTAAGGGGGCAGTGCATTTCAAACCCAGTGAATGGCTTTTTTTTTTTTTAATTATTTTTATTTTCCTGTTGCTTAAGTAAGCTTCAGTTAACAGCTTAAGGAAGCAAGTACTGAAAATACAGGGTTGATGTGTGTGAGATGTGTAATTTCAGTGTTTTGTTTAGTAGCTGTATTTGTTTACATAGTCGGATTATGAATGTAAGCCTAATGATTAGACAGGCCTTTTGTTAATTTCCTCTTCTGTACTTCAGAAAAATACAGGCAAGCAATGTGACTCTTGGGAGTACTGGAATTGAATCTATAGCTTTAGCTGTATCGCTTTATATTTGTATGTATTTATAAGAAACTTCAGATGCAAATTTTTCATCTTTTAAAAATTATTTCATTGTTTTGAAGAGTTTATAGGATTGTTTACCACCTATCAAATCAGTGGTTGACACAGTTTAACTTGAAGCCTTGTGAGGGTGTTCTCTCCCTGCTCCAACCTGATCTTTATCTCCTGAAACCCTGCCCAAGCGATAACCACCCGTGGGGGTCATGGTGGATGGGTCTGGTCACGATGGCTGCATCCCTCTCAAAAGTGGGTTGTGGGAGAGAAACACCACCATAATAGCCAGGGCCTAACTGATCAGCTTCACTAATATTGCATCTTAGATTTTTTTTGTGCACTTAGAATTATTTAGGCATAAGCCGTTGCCTGAATCTGGGACTTGGATCCAGCTGCATCTAGACTCCTCTCTGAGAAGGAGTTTAGAGAACAAGGGGAACCTTTCTGAACCTCAGGACTCAATGGGAGAGTCTTCCTGACAGTTTTGTCTCATCCTGTCCTCCGTGCAGCAAGTAACCTAGTGTACCTTACCATAGAATATGTCATATTTATAATTGAACTTTGTTAAATTGATGTTTTATATCAATAAATATATGGCTGCTTGAGAGGGTACAGCAGAGGGCTACAAAGACGATGAGGGGCTTGGAGCATCTTGCAAGGAGAGGCTGAGGGACCTGGGTCTCTAGTTTGGAGAAGGCTGAGGGGGGGATCTGATCAATGCTTATAAATACTTAAAGGGAGGGTGTCAAGAGGACAGGGATGATCTTTTCTCAGTGGTGCCCAGGGACAGGACAAGAGGAAATGGTCACAGACTTGGACGTAAGAAGTTCCACTTAAACATAAGGAGGAACTTCTTTCCTGTGAGGGTGGAAGAGGCTGCCCAGGGAGGTGGTGGTGTCTTCTTCTCTGAAGAAGACTTTCAAACCCCACCTGGACACGTTGCTGTGGGACCTGCTCTGGATGGCCCTGCTTTGGCAGGGTGGTTGGACTAGATGATCTCCACAGGTCCCTTCCAACCCCGTATCAATCTGTGATTTTCTTGTGTGAGTAAAGTGCATCACTCCACCTGCAACAAAGCTGTAGGAAAACACACTTCGACTCGAGCTTGGTAGTGTTATGCTATCTATTAAAGTAAAGTTGCAGATGAAGTTCTTCTTGTTTGTAAATTCATACCACTCCATCTATGCTTTGCAACTGTATTCTTCAGTACCATAACCAAGAGAAGGACACAGCAATGTAGTCGCTTCTGCAGGATTTTGTAGCACCATCTGCTTTTACTTCCACCTTTACTTTCTTCTGTCCTTTACACTTAATTCTCCATTAAACAGCTACAATAGAACATGAATGTGTGGTTTCCATTATCTTACTGCTTCAGCTTCCCATGCTCAGGAGAGCAGCCAGGAAGCCTGTCTTTTAGGTATCACAGCAACTGTATTCTCTAGAGGAAATATGCTAAAAGCATGGCACTCTGGGTGCCCAGACAGCAGTCATTTAATTGTATGCCCCTTTGCAAGTGCTTCTATATCTGAGTTAACTAGTTGTGAACCAAAAGGAAGGCTTTTGCCTCATTTGGTTGGTAACCCAAGAAAGGTGTTTCGGGACCTTAAGTAAGGAGGTATCTGGTATATCAATTTTTAAGAATGGAAAGTGAGTGTAGCAGGAAGAGATAGTAGATGTTAGACTTCAGCTGCTTATCTGAATATACCTACTTTGCATTTTTATGTCTCTTTTTTTATGGACTGTTTCATTATTGAAAGCAAGCTTGTACAAGGAATGGTAGTGCTTAGGGTAACTGCAGCACGGCACTGGACAGCAGATGTCCTTTCCCACTAATGGCACATGAAAGAGTGCAGGCTCACCTGTGTTCTCATCAGTCTGAGACAAATGAACTCGGTCATTTTAAGAGACTGAAATGGTTGGCTGGCACAGGAATAAAATCATTAATCTGCTTCTGAATTCTCTGGCGTCGGAGCCCGTTCCTCTCCATGGACTGGTTTGGTGGAGCAGGAGCCTTAAGGCCTGGAGTAGTTAGTTGGCATCTCCCATCAAAACTGCACTGCCTCGGGGCTGGCATAATGAAGTTCACCAACATGCTGTTGTAACACACATTAATGCAGTGAAGACAAGCAGAAAGCCACCTTGTAGGAACCTACTGTGTTGATATGTAGAGATTAATACTAACTGATACTTCTGCCATTGTATTCTGGTCATTGTGCTTGTCGTGATCACCTGTAGAGTTGGCAGACTTCTATGTTCAGGCAAAGAAAAGATGGAAAGAACGGGACAAATTGGCCCTGATAAGAAATAGGGGAAAGTCAGAGATGGAAGGTGTGCATGATCACTAGATTGGCATACAGCTTCAGATCTGCTCTTCCAGCTACTGTTGGAGGCATGTTCTAAAACATGTCAGGCTCTTTAGAGGAAGACAGGATATATATCTCATATTTGGATTATTTCACTAGCAGTAAAACTAGAATGACAGGTTGGAAAACATTAATAGATATGGGCATTTAGTAGTGAGGATTCAGTTAAAGCAATTAAAACTTTTTTTGTTATTGATTGCAACTCTCTCTGCTTCTTGCTAAAGGTGTTACTACTGGTTGTATTGCCAAGGGTACAAGTGTCAACTGTCAAAGCTAATAAATAATGACAGTGAAGGAAAATAATGTTCCTTTGCTTTCACAAACATAAAATCAGTGATGTAGTAGCATTTAAAAAGGCTTTTATTAGAAAGCTTTATTAGTATTTTCAATACACCCTAAAGTCTTGATAGGATTATTTTCTTTTTTGGTACCGAGAATAAAGCTGAGTAGTAGTTTTCTTTCAAAATACATTGCTCCTAGATAATTTGTTTTCGATTGCTGTTCGAGCACTGGATTGAAAGATTTCTGTGGGTTTCTAGGAAAGCTTCTTCCCTCTGCCCAGGATGGTGATGGTGACAAGTAGCTGCTTTGCATTGTATCAAATCACCAAAAAAATGACAATACTAGTGCTCCTGGTATGCTCTGACTATGAAGGAAATCCATAGCTGCAGCCTTATGGTGTGTGGGACTTGCCTGTAGTCACTTAGCACTATTCTGTGTCAGTTCTGTTACTTAAACATGAATCTATAGTTTACCCTTGGAGTTGGGTAAATGAAAGCAGGAAGGAATAGAAACAAGCAGTGGAAAACTATTCCTGTACCCTGTGGCAACTCATCTGTTTGGTGTCATTTCATTACTTTTTCATTACATTAGATTCAGTACTTTTATTACTTCTCATGCAAAGTAAGATTCTAATTTTAACCTGCATTAATTAAGCTTCAAAAATACTTCACCGCTATGAGATTGTGGCGTTTAAAGGCGTCTAGAAGTATAACAGTACATTAGTTTATGGATGAAAAGATAATGCTATTGACTTAACTTGAAAAATAAAATTTGAGTAGGGTGGAGCTGAGCAAAAGGGCACAACTTGCTGGTGGCAAAGGACACACTGAATCCATAGGTGCCTACTCTCTGAGAGGGAGGTGAAATGATTTGTGATAATCATCTGGGTAACAATGGGAACCAGGTTAGATGGACAAATATTTACAGCAGACATCTGCCTTGGTAATAACTGCTTAATGCATTGTAAAAGTAGTGTTTTAGCTGAAGTCAGGGGACCTACATGATTTATAAAAAGAAAGTATTTCTCTGGGAATATTTTGCTTACTGGAACGTCTTTCTTCCTGCATAATAGAGTGAATTCAGTCTGAAGGTTGCTGATTTGATTTACGATGCTAATTGATGCGGTAGTTGATGTGAACTGCATGTACTAATTGCTCACTTGCTAATCCTCTCCAAATTATCTGACAAAAGCTTTTAAAATGGAGCATTACATGTTTGGATTTTTTTAAAAAAACTGGTCGGCATACAAACATTAACAATTTGGGGCTCCTGTTTTGCTTCTAAGTGCCTAATTTAAGTGCCTAGTCTAAGTACAGGTCCATTTTACTCACTGTAATGTTTCAGGGAAACTTCACTGGCTTTAATGTAGGCTCGTGGTTGTTCTTTGTGATGTTTATACAACCTCTGGAAAATACTTTTCCAGAGCATACTTTTCATTTTTTTTCCAAAATCATTACCATTATCTGTATGGGAAGAGCATGATATGTGTAACTGGTAACGAGAGACATGGTGTCCCATTTGAACTGGTGTTTGTGCCTACGTACCAGTCAGTGCAATGGAAACTGCAGCGGATAAAACCTAAGGATAAAATTGGGGGTAATTCGTGCCACGGTGTTAAGATGATAAGGTATGTTGATAGTCTCTGATTCTGGTAAAAGAAATGTATATTAAGTATTTTATACACTGGGCAAACCAATCAGCTGTAATATAAACCCCAAAGCTTTTGTATTTCTGGGCAAATAGTAATGTTGGATTGTGGAATGCAGGAGTATTAAGAGATTACTTTTTATTTTCATTTAAATAAGGGAATGTCTGTTTGAGGAGAGGTTAGTAATAGTCAATTCTTCAGTTTTGAGAGTTGTACAGAATGTGTGAATGGGTTGGCTGGGCAGAATCTCCTCTGTAACTGCAGGTCTGTCAGTCAGTGTCTGCTATGATGAAATAAAAATATTTTCACATATTTAAAGTTCCTGACAGATGAATGTTTGATAAAATGTACATTAATGTACCTTGAAATTAATATTGTGAGGTGATTTAGACACTTTAATGAGTAGAAGTTTTCTATTTTGAGACTTGCTGTTGGAACAAGCCAATAAGCACTGAAAGGAGACTACAGTAGCGGTAGCTGAAAGAAATTAGTCAATTTGGGGGAAAAAATGCATTTAAATATTGGTCTGACTGTAACTTGAATATAGGCTGTCAACAGCAAGAGGCAAAATACCTCTGTGACCTGAAAAAAAGTATGTCCCTTTAGGGATTACTTTGTTAGGTAATGACATGCTATTAAAATTAAAACTCCAATATCCCTTGATTTGTTAACTAGGCCAGTCCAGTAACTTTTTCAAAGAACTCTAGTAGATGAAAGGGAAAAATCAATCGCCAGAATTTGTAAAGAGCAGGGTAGCTTACTGGTGGTGTTTTGGATTTACTTTTTAAAATTAGTATGTAAATAAGGTAACTTGCTGAGCCTGAGCCAGTTATCTGCTGGAGACTTGAATACGGGTACCATTATCTTTGAAGAAAGCGATAAGGAAGCGAGGCATTTAGAAATTGCAGTGAAAGGTGCTGTTGGAGGAGCCTCTGTTCATGTCCAATGTTTTTCACTTCTCCTGCATTGTCTGACATCCCGCAGCTGCTCTTGTACAGCTTTCATAATAATTTTCTACCAAGCAGATGGGAATTTCACTTACTAGCTAAGTAGTGATATTTGATAAAAGCTGTTCAGTGATGACACATTAGACCAAACAAATAGATGCAATTGTAAGTGGAATTAGATCCTCTAGAACCAACATTGGTGAGGCTGTAATATAAAAAGAAAAAACCGAAGTGGCTACGAACAGGTATGGAGATGGCTGTATAAACCTGTGTTCCTCCTTGTATACTTCTGCTGAGTTCTATTTAATAATACTCAACAGCCACTCAGGTGGCCCTGGCTGCTATTGTACATGATGTAATAAATCAGAGGTACTAAATGTAGTTTATTTAAAAAGATTTGGAGACAGCATGGGCTGGAGGCGGGGGGAGACACAGCACTAATTGTGTGAGTATTATAATGTATTAGAGAAAGCAATGCCTTTGAAAAACCACTTCTCAAGTTTTGTATCACTTCTTTTATCTACATGTTGGTTGTAAAGGTGACTTTGGGGAGGTGTCTGTGGTTATTGGAGTTGACACGCAACTGTTCAGCTTGGATGCAAATGCTGAGGTCTTGGAGCAGATTGTGGGAATCAATATGAGGAGAGGCTGAGGGAGCTGGGGGTGTTCAGTCTGGAGAAAAGGAGGCTGAGGGGAGACCTCCTGGCTCTCTACAACTCCCTGAAAGGAGGGTGTAGCCAGGGGAGCTTGGTCTCTTCTCCCAAGTCCCAGGTGATGGGACAAGAGGAAACAGCCTCA
Source organism: Scolopax bukidnonensis (assembly GCA_028571045.1). Classification (NCBI taxonomy): domain Eukaryota; kingdom Metazoa; phylum Chordata; class Aves; order Charadriiformes; family Scolopacidae; genus Scolopax; species Scolopax bukidnonensis. Next base: position 38,374,404 of record JAOWAV010000073.1, read on the forward strand.
AGTTGCACCAGGGGAGGTTCAGGTTGGAAATTAGGAAAAATGTTTACACAGAAAGGGTTATTAAGCTTTGGAATGGGCTGCCCAGGGCAGTGGTTGAGGCACCATCCCTGGAGGTGTTCAAAAGATGGGTTGACATGGTGCTGGGGGACATGGTTTAGTGATGGGTTGTTGTGGTTTTTTGGTTTTGCTTTTTTTTTTTTTTTTAATCAGTTAAGTTGGTGGTTTCATTAGATGATCTTAAAGGTCCCTTCCAACCCAGACAATCCTGTGATTCAGGGGCTATGTACAGGATGGTTAGTCCATGTTGATGTTGCATGCTGTCAGTGTTGCTAAAACCCGAGCTAAAAAGACTAAAGCTGGCTAAAATGCATAGAGAAAGTGCTGCAGTTTTAAATGTGATGAGTTTTGAGATGTGTTTTCCTGTAAATTGTGCAACGGTTTTGTTTTGAAAACCAGTAACATGAACTATGTTAGCTCCCTCAGTAATCAGTCTGTTTGCCTCCGTGAACGTTAATCAAATCAGTAAAAAGGCTGTTCATAGCTCTATATGTCAGCAGAGGGAGAGAGGGGAGATTTATTGACCTCAGGGGAACATATTCCCCAGACAGTGATTACAGGTTTCACTGGGGACACTGTGTGGAGAAAACTACAGGCTGCCAGGAAAACTCTCTAAGATCTTATGACTGTCTGGTCGGGTTGGCTTCCCTTGGCCATGTTTGTGTCCTTGAGGTGTTTGGTGGGTCTCCATATCACCTCTGGATTGAGAAAAGCTGTTAACCCTATGCTTAACAGGCACTTGTCGAAACGTTAAAGCATAAAAAGCTAAAATCAAGAAGAGCGTAGTGGGCTTAATCTTGAAGATACTCAATTTAAATTTCTTTATTGTTCTGAAAAAGCAGCAGAGATGGCAACATGATAACGCTGATTATGAGCTGTTCAAGTTTTGTATCACCTAGTTATTGAAAAAGAACCATTCTGTACAGATTCAAATAAAACAGCGAAGCCTTTTGTCTAATTATAGTCCCGTATTTTAAAGCAGAACATCAAATTTGAGTCTTCGAAGGTAGTCCAGGAAGCATCTTGAAAAATGTTGAAGCTGTGATAGTGGCTCATTTGTTTGCATCAAAGGTGGGCTTTGTGTTGGATGACACAAAAGATGTTCCATAAGCACCTCTACCTTGTGCAGGAGTCATCTGAAAGATCATTTTGTCAGGGCCTGGAGATGGAACCAGTTGCTAAAACAGTTTTATAGGGATGTGGTTGTCTTGAGAACAAGAAAAAAAAAAGTAAGGGAAAACAAACGGAATTTGAATTTGTGGGAGTTGTGTATGAGAACTGCATTAGGTTAAACTTTCTCCTTGGAAGGATCAACAAATAAAAACTCTGATGCTGATGAAAAAAGTGAGATGCAAAATCATCTCTTGGGGAGAGTGTGCAAGATTTATTTTTTTAACCATGGCAGTTTGAAAGTAAGTAATTCCTATGAATCTGTAAAAATTGATTTTAGTGGTCAAGATATCTATATACACCTGAGATATGGAGTAGTTAGAGATTTCCTGATATGAAATAAGATATTTTTTTCCTCAGTGTTTGCCTCCAAGCAGGACAAATGAAATCTAGGTGATGACTAGAGTACAGGGGACTTGGCGTAGGAAGCTTTTCAGGTGGTTGTAGGCTGATGGCTGTTAGAAATAAAAAAAAAAAGCAAAATTCTCACAATATTCAAAAGACTAGCAGCTGTTCCATGGAGTCTTTTATCTGTTTGGATGTTATCCAGGGTTTTGCTGAACCTGATTCTGCTTCTGGTCTCCATGAGTGCCAACTTCAGGAGCGACTTCTGTATTCAGACACTTATACATACTGTGTCATAATGAGCATCTGATTTAAAATAAAAAAAATTTAACTACAAGTACACACTTAATTAATTTGCATCTTCCATCTACTTGCTAGGAAATGTATGAATTTGCGGGTTTTTTTGAGTGTATGAAAAAAGTAGTGTATTATTTTCCTGACAATAACTGTGATACTAAATTGGTTTGCTTTTATTTTGCATTCAAGTGAAATGTGACAGGCGAGTATTTTGTAAGAAGGAACACCTAAAGTACCTCACCAATGAGAAACAGTGATACAAGATGGAAATAATTGAGATACAAAATCAAATTTACTTCTGATCCTATTTAGTGAAACGAATTATCCCAAACCAGATGGTTTCAGCAGAAATCAAATAGTAACTTCACCTTTTTGGGTTTGTTGGGCGGCAGAGCTGATGAAGGCTGGTTCCCTGGGGTTCTGTCCTCCTCCTCCTTCATCATAAAGATGTCAGTGATGCTGTGCTCTTCATCCTCCCTGTTATGGGCTTCCCGTGAGCCAAAGGGCTGGTGGAACAAGAGGAACATCCAGGCTGCCTGTGTGTCAGCACTCTCTGTGTTTGCTTTATGTTGAAAGCTTTATGTTGAAAGAAGGGTACAGTATTTGCTGCCGTGTTGTAACATGTGGCCGACTGCTGATCTTATGGAAATGATGTATTGAGCAGATGAGGCCTGATTAATAATGAATAAAATTGCTGCAGCACTATAAGAGTCTTTTGGGGAAGAAAAAAAAAAAGCTTTTTTTCCTATTCTCTTAAAAACAAAACCATAGGGTAAAGCCTCTTTAGATTAATCAGGCAAGCTAAGTTTGAAACCTGAGGGTTATATTTTTGTGCTCTTTGTGCCTTAAAATTATTACAATTTCCATTCAAATTGAGGTGATGTGCTGCTGAATTCTCAGCAGATTTAGCCGAAAATAATACTCAGAATGTGAGAGGCTTTTGGTATGGCAGGGCAACAAAGAGAGTACAGCTTAAGAGGAGGTGACCCTGTAATGATAAATTTGCTGTTGCTAAAAGAGGAGGATCCTTCCACCCCACCAGCTCCCTTTCATGGGTTCTAGCCCTTCAAAAACCTTCTCAGTGTTAAAGAAAAAAAAAAGTAATTTTTTTTTCTAGGATAGCAAGGTGAATAAGCTTGCTTTGGAGGAGCTGTTAAAGGAGTGGGTGTAGACTTGTGCTGTGGGGTCTGGGACAGCTTGTTGGGGTGTCAGAGGGGTGCTGGTTCTGTTCATGGGATTGCTGGCCTGCACCCCAAACCTTGTTTTCCTTAAGCAACGGGAGCAAGAGGAATGCAGAGAAGCTACTGCAGATGAACTGAGCTGTAAAATAATGTCTAACTTGAACCTGTTTCTCTAGGAGGTATCACAGAGTGGTATGGAGTTGGAAGGGACCTCTGGAGATCATCTAGTCCACCTCCCCTCCCCGAGCAGGTCCACCCAGGGCAGGTTGCAAAGGAATGTGTCCAGGTGGGGTTTGAATGTCTCCAGAGCAGGAGACTCCACCACCTCCCTGGGCAGCCTCTGCCAGGG